>OX388350.1:63818190-65018190 GCA_947579665.1 Sympetrum striolatum
TCAAATCATATCTCGATAAATATTATCCTAAATAGAGGAAATAAATTGATATTTCGCTAAAATTATCCGTTTTCGTACATTTTTTTGATGATAACACGGTAAATAGGAGAAAATTAAGCCGAAATGAAAAAAAAATTAAATTTTAGTCAAATTATCCGTTTTCATTGCTTTTTTCCTTTCATACATCCAAAAAATGACAAAAATGTATAAAAAATAGAGGAAAAAATGGAATTTCCGGTGAAATAATCCTTTTCGTTCCTATTTTGATCATAATACGATTAAATGACGTAAATTAAGTCAAATTAGAGAAAAAAATTGAAATTTCTCTAAAATATCTGTTTTCTATGCTTTTTTCGATCAAATCTCGAGAAAAAAACGAAAAAAAAAGGTCAAAGTAGAGGAAAAAAATTAAAATTTCACTAAAACTATCCGTTTTTTTTGGTTTTATCGATCATATCTCCATAAAATTAATGCAAAACAGAGGAAAAACATTGAGATCTCACTATAATTTTCCGTTTTTGCTGGCTTTTCAGATCCTATCTCGATAAAATGATGAAAATGAGGGCAATATATAGAAAAAAATTTAAATTTAGCTGAAATTATCCAACTTCGTTGCTTTTTTGATCACATTGCGATACAATTACGAAAATTAAGGCAATATTGAGAAAAAAACTGAAATATTGGTAAATTTATCCGTTTTCGTTCCTTTCTTCGATCATATCTCGATAAAATTCCGAAAATTAAGGAAATATAGAAGAAAATTATTGAAAGTATCGGTGAAATAATCCGTTTCCGTTCCTTTTTTCGAGCATATATAAAGAAATTTACAAAAATTAAGGCAAAATAGAGGAAAAAAATAGAAATTTCGCTAAAGCAATCCGTTCTCGTTGCTTTTATCGATCATATCTCCATAAAATAAATGCAAAATAAAGGGAAGAATTGAAATTTAGCTCAAATTATCCGTTATCGTTGCATTTTTGGATCATATCTCAATAAAATGATAAAAATAAGGGCAAAATAGAGGAAAAAATTGAAATTTCTTTAAAATTATTCATTTCCATTGCATTTTTCGATCATATCTCGATAAATTGACGAAAGCTAAGGCATAATAGAGGAAAAAAAAATGGAAATTTCGCTAAACATTATCCGTTTTCGTTGCTTTTTTCGATTATATCTTGATAATAGGACGAAAATTAGAGAAAAGAGCTGAAATTTCGCTTAAACTATCCGTTTTTGTAGCTTTTTTTCGGTAATATCTAAATATAAAGGCGAAAATTAATGTCAAATGGAGGAAGCAAATTTAAATTCCGCTAAAATTATCCATATTTGCTGCTATCTTCGATCACATATATGGATAAAATGACGAAAATTAAAGCAAAATAGAGGAGTAAATCGAAATTTGCAAACATTTTCCGTTTTCGTTGCTTTTCTTAAATCACATCTCGATAAATATAATCCTAAATAGAGGAAATAAATTGATATTTCGCTAAAATTATCCGTTTTCGTAGCTTTTTTCGATTATATCTGGATAATAGGACGAAAATTAGAGAAAAAGAGCTGAAATTTCGCTAAAACTATCCGTTTTTGTAGCTTTTTTCGGTGTATCTAAATAAAAAGGCGAAAATTAATGCCAAAAGGAGGAAGCAAATTTAAATTCCGCTAAAATTATCCATATTCGTTGCTTTTTTCGATCATATCTCGATAAAATGACTTATATTAAGGCAAAATAGAGGAAAAAATGGAAATTTGCAAACATTTTCCGTTTTCGTTGCTTCTTTTTATCATATCTCGATAAAAATAATCCTAAATAGAAGAAATTAATTGAAATTTCACTAAAATTATCCGTTTTCGTTGAATTTTTGATCATATCTCAATAAAATGATAAGAATAAGGGCAAAATAGAGGAAAAAATTGAAATATTTTTAAAATTATTCATTTTCGTTGCTTTTTTCGATCATATCTCGATAAATTGACGAAAATTAAGACATAGTAGAGGAAAAAAAATGGAAATTTCGCTAAAAAATATCCGTTTTCGTAGCTTTTTTTGATGATAAGACGATAAATAGACGAAAATTAAGCCAAAATATAGAAAAAAAAATTGAAATGTTGCTAAAATTATCCGTTTTCGTCGCCTTTTTCGAATATATCTTAATAAAATGAAGAAATTAAGTAAAAATAGAGGAAAAAAACTGAAATTTTGGAAAATTTATCCGTTTTCGTTCCGTTCATCGATCATATCTCGATGAAATTCCGGAAATTAGGAAGAAGTAGAGGTAAATAATAGAAAATATCGGTGAAATAATCCGTTCTCGTTGCTTTTATCGATCTTATCTCGATAAAATTTACGCAAAATACAAATATCACTAAAACTATCCGTTTTTTGCTTTTATCGATCATTTTTAGGTAAAATTACGAAAATTAAGGCTGAATAGAGGAAACAATTTAAATTTAGCTAAAATTATCCATATTTTTGCTTTTTTCGATCATATCTTTATAAAAAGACAAATATTAAGGCTGAGTTGAGGAAAAAAATTGAAGTTTTGATGAAATTATCCGTTTTCGTTGTTTATTTCGAATATATGTCAATAAAATTAATCCTAAACAGTGTAAATAAATTAAGATTTCGCTAAAAATATCCGTTTTCGTAGCTCCTTTTGATGAAACACGATATATAGACGAAAATTAAGCCAGAATATAGAAAACAAATTGAAATTTTGCTAAAATTATCCGTTTTCGTTGCCTTTTTTCGATCATATCTCTATAAAATGACGTAAATTGAGGCAAAACAACAGTAAGAAATTGAAATTTGGGTGAAATTATCCTAATTCGTTACTTTTTTCGATCAAATCTCAAAAAAATGACGAAAATGAAGGCATGATTGAGGGAAAAAATTGATTTTGCGGTGAAATTATCCGTTTTCGTTGCTTTTTTCGATCATATCTCGATAAAATGATGAAAATAAGGGCAAGATAGAGGAAAAAATTGAAATTTTGGTAAAAGTATCCGTTTTCGTTCCTTTCTTCGCTCATATCTCGATTAAATGACGAGAATTTAGGCAAAATAGAGGAAATGCATTGATAATATTGGTGAAATGATCCGTTTTCGTTCCTTTTTTCGAGCATATCTCGATAATATGACGACCTTTAAGGCTAAATACAGGTAAAAAATTAAAATTTCGCAAAAAAAAATCCGTTTTTGTTGCTTTCATCGATCTTATCTCGATAACATTAATGCCAAATAAAGGAAAAAATTGAGATTTCACTAAATGTAAACGTTTTCGTAGCCTTTTTGGATCATATATCGATTAAATCGTAAAAATAAGGGTAAAATAGAGGAAAAATATTGAAATTTCGGTGAAATCATCCGTTTTCGCAGCTTTTTTCGTTCATATCTTGATAAAATGAAGAAAATTAAGGCAAAAAAGGCGAAAAAATTGAAATTTGACTGAAATAGTCCGTTTTCATTGCTTTATTCGATCATATCTTTATAAAATGAAAAAGTAAGTAAAAATAGAGGAAAAAAAATAATTTTCCATAAAACTATCCGTTTTCGTTGCTTTTTTCTATCAACTCTCGATAAAATGACGGAATGTAAGGCAACATAGAGGCAAAAATTTTAAACTTCGCCAAAAATTATCGATAAATTATATATGGAGTCGGCCTCCATAAGTCAATTGCAGGAATTGAACTCATAGATTTGATATCGGGTCATCGAACTTGGCTCATCGACCTCGGGTCATTGACCTCGTGCCATCGACCTCGGGTCATCGACATCGGGTTGTCGACCTCAAGTCATCTACCTAGTTCATCTCGATAAAATGACGAAAATTAGGGCGAAATAAAAAAAAAATGAAATTTCGTTAAATTATCCGTTTTCGTTGGTTTTTCAATCAGATCGCCAAAAAAGAAATTAAATATAAAGACGAAAATTAATGCCAAATGGAGGAAGCAAATTCAAATTCCGCTAAAATTATCCATATTCGTTGCTTTTTTCGATCAAATCTCGATAAAATGACTAAAATTAAGGCAAAATAGAGGAAAAAATGGAAATTTGCAAACATTTTCCGTTTTCGTTGCTTCTTTTTATCATATCTCGATAAAAATAATCCTAAATAGAAGAAATTAATTGAGATTTCACTAAAATTATCCGTTTTCGTAGCTTCTTTTGATGATAACACGATAAATAGGCGAAAATTAAGCCAAAATATAGAAAAATATTGACATTTTGCTCAAATTATCCGTTATGATTGTTTTTTCCTTTCATAAATCGAAAATATGACGAAAATTAAAATAAAATAGTGAAAAAATTGAAATTTCTCTAAAATATACGTTTTCTATGCTTTTTTCGATCGAATCTCGAAGAAAAAACAAAAAAAGGTCAAAATAGAGGAAAAAAAATATTTCACTAAAACTAAACCTTTTTTTTTTTCTTTTAGGGATCATATCTCGATTAATTTAATGCAAAATAGAGAATAAAATAGTGATTTCACTAAAATTATCCGTTTTATTTGCCTTTTTCGATCATATCTTAATAAAATTACGAAAATTAAGGCCGAATAGAGGAAAAAATTAAAATTTCGCTAAAATTACCCACATTCGTTGCTTTTTTCGATCATATCTTGATAGCATGAAAAATATTAAGGCTGAATAGAGGAAAAAAATTGAAATTTCGGTGAAATTATCCGTTTTCGTTGCTTGTTTCGATCAGGTGTCGATAAAATTAATCCTAAATAGAGGAAATAAATTGAGATTTCGCTAAAATTCTCCGTTTTCGTAGCTTTTTTTGATGATAACACGATAAATAGACGAAAATTAAGCCAAAATGTAGAAAAAAATTGACATTTTGCTCAAATTATCCGTTTTCGTTGCTTTTTTCCTTTCATAAATCGAAAATATGACGAAAATTAAGTTAAAATAGTGAAACAATTGAAATTTCTCTAAAATATACGTTTTCGTTGCTTTTTTCGATCATATCTCGATAAATTGACAAAAATTAAGGCAAAATAGAGGAAAAAATGGAAATTTGCAAACATTTTCCGTTTTCGTTGCTTTTTTAAATCATATCTCGATAAAAATAATCCTAAATAGAGGAAATAAATTGATATTTCGCTAAAATTATCCGCTTTCGTAGCTTTTTTTGATGATAACACGGTAAATAGGAGAAAATTAAGCCAAAATATAGAAAAAATAGAAATTTTGCTCAAATTATCCGTTTTCGTTGCTTTTTTTCTTTCATACATCGAAAAAATGACATTAATTAAGTAAAAATAGTGGAAAAACGGAATTTTTGGTGAAATAATCCTTTTTGTTCCTATTTGTATCATAATACGATAAAATGACGAAAATTAAGTAAAATTAGAGAAAAAAATTGAAATTTCCCTAAAATATCCGTTTTCTATGCTTTTTTCGATCAACTCTATAGAAAAAAAAAGAAACAAAAGGTCAAAGTAAAGGAAAAAAATTAAAATTTCACTAAAACTATCCGTTTTTTTTGGTTTTATCGGTCATATCTCCATAATATTAATGCAAAATAGAGGAAAAAGATTGAGATATCACTAAAATTTTCCGTTTTCGTTGACTTTTCAGATCCTATCTCGATAAAATGATGAAAATGAGGGCAATATATAGAAAAAAATTGAAATTTTGCCTAAATTATCCGTTTTCGTTCCTTTCTTCGATCATATCTCGATAAAATTTCCAAAATTAAGGAAAGAGAGAAGAAAATTATTGAAAATTCGGTAAAATAATCCGTTTTCGTTCCTTTTTTCGAGCATATTTAAAGAAAATTAAGGCAAAATAGAGGAAAAAAATAGAAATTTCGCTAAAGCAATCCCTTCTCGTTGCTTTCATCGATCTTATCTGCATAAAATTAATGCAAAATAAAGGGAAGAATTGAAACTTAGCTCAATTTATCCGTTTTCGTTGCATTTTTGGATCATATCTCGATAAAATGATAAAAATAAGGGCAAAATAGAGGAAAAAATTAAATTTTTTTTTAAATTATACATTTTCTCTGCTTTTTTCGATCATGTCTCGATAAATTGACAAAAATTAGAGGAAAGAATTGAAATTTCGCTAAAACTATCCGTTTTCGATGATTTTTCGATCTTATCTCGATAAAATTAATGCATAATAGAGGAAAAATTGAGATTTCACTAAAATTACCCGTTTTAGTTGACTTCTTTGATCATATCTCGATAAAATGATGAAAATACTGGGAAAATATAGAAAAAAATTGAAATTTAACTCAAATTATCCGTTTTCGTTGCTTTATTTGATCATATCGCGATAAAATTACGAAAATTAAGGCAAAATTGTGGGAAAAAAATTAAAATTATGGTAAATTTATACGTTTTCGTTCCTTTCTTCGATCATATCTCGATAAAATGACGAAAATTAGAGGAAAAGAATTGAAGTTTCGCTAAAACTATCCGTTTTCGTAGATTTTTTCGGTAATATCTAAATAAAATGACGAAAATTAATGCTAAATAGAGAAACAAATTTAAATTTCGCTAAAATTATCCATATTCGTTGCTTTTTTCGATCTTATCTCGATAAAATGACGAAAGTTAATCCTAAATAGATTAAATAAATTGAGATTTCGCTATAATTATCCGTTTTCGATCATTTTTTTGATGATAACACGGTAAATAGGAGAAAATTAAGCCAAAATATAAAAAAATTGAAATTTTAGTCAAATTATCCGTTATCATTGCTTTTTTCCTTTCATACATCCAAAAAATGACAAAAATTCAGTAAAAATAGAGAAAAAAATGGAATCTCCGGTGAAATAATCCTTTTCGTTCCTATTTTGATCATAATACGATTAAATGGCGTAAATTAAGTCAAATTAGAGAAAAAAATTGAAATTTCTCTAAACTATATGTTTTCTATGCTTTTTTCGATCAAATCTCGAGAAAAAAACGAAAAAAAAGGTCAAAGTAGAGGAAAAAAATTAAAATTTCACTAAAACTATCCGTTTTTTTTGGTTTTATCGATCATATCTCCATAAAATTAATGCAAAATAGAGGAAAAACATTGAGATCTCACTATAATTTTCCGTTTTTGCTGGCTTTTCAGATCATATCTCGATAAAATGACGAAAATCAAGGTAAATTAGAGGAAATAAATTGAAATTTGCAAAAATTTTCCGTTTGGTGTTGCTTTTTTATATCATATCTCGATAAAATTAATCCAAAATAGAGGAAATAAATTGATATTTCGGTGTAATAATCCGTTTTCGTTCCTATTTTAATAATAATACGATAAAATGACGAAAATTAAGTAAAAATTGAGGAAAAAATTGAAATTTTGGTAAAATTATCAGTTATCGTTTCTTTCTTCGATCATATCTCGATATATCCCGAAAATTAAGGGAAAATGGAGGAAAAGAATTGAAAATATCGGTGAAATAATCCGTTTTCGTTCCTTTTTTACTTTCTCCATATACGTAGTATAGAGAAAGTATTGTTTTCATGAAAAAAATCGACTTCGAGATTTCAACGGAAATACATGTTTTTGGGTCCCTAGAACACGTTTTGACCATTTTTGGAATGATGTCTGTGTGTATGTGTGTGTGTGTGTGTGTGTGTGTGTGTGTGTGTGTGTGTGTGTGTATGTGTGTGTGTGACAGTGGGCCCTATAACGTGAAAACTTTTAGTCGTATCAATACCAAAATTCATATATAGTACTGTGGTGTGTGCTGTCAGAGTTGATTAGTTTTCCAAGTAAATCGGTAAACCGGAAGTCGAGATTCATTCATCAAAGCTCATTTCCGGTTTTCAAAATATCTCCATAAATACGATATATAGGTATATTGTATACCTTATAAAAGTTTTAGATAATGTAATTTACTATAACTTTTGTATTTAACATATGTTTGTATCACCGGTTGATTAGGAGTTATTCGTGAAATACTGGTCAACCGGAAGTAGCTGATTATGTAATTTGTGGGCGCTCTAACATGAAAACTGTTTGTTGGATCAACACAAAATTTCATATATAGTATTTTGATTGCTGTTTTTAGAGTTGATTAGATTTTGGATTAAATCGGGTAACCGAAAGACAAGCTTCATTCTTCAAAGCTCATTTCCGGTTTTCAAAATATCTCCATAAATATGATATTTAGGTATATACTATTATTTATAAAAGTTTTATAAAACCTTATATACTATGACTTTTGTATGAAACATATTTTTGTATCACTGATTGTGTAGGAGTTATTTGTGAAATACTGATAAACCGGAAGTTGCTGATTATGTACGTTGTGGGCGCTCTGGGCGCTGGGGCGAAAGGCCATTTCATCGATTTTCATCGATCATGTCCCGAAAAACATTATTTATAATGTTTGTAACGAAAAAGATAATATGATATAAATTAATCACTCATCTTCCAAGTTTAGATTGAATACAGAGTTTAAAAATACTGTCGTAGATAAATATTTACATCTTATATATGGAGAAAGTCATGTGCTGGCCACATCAGATTTTTCATTCATATTTCGATACGTAAGAAAACGAAAATAAGAGGAAAAGAAATGAAATTTCGCTAAAACTATCCGTTTTCGTTCCTTTTCTCGATATTCTGTAATTAAAATGTCGATAATTAATGCAAATTAGAGGATACAAATTTAAATTTCGCTAAAACTATCCGTTTTCGTTGCTTTTATCGATCTTATCTCGATAAAATTATTGCAAAATAAAGGAATAAATTGAGATTTCAATAAAATTATACGTTTTCGTTGCCTTTTTGGATCATATCACGATAGAATGATAAAAATAAGTGCAGAATAGAGGACAAAAATAGAAACTTCTGTGAAATTATCCGTTTTCGTTGCTTTTTTCGTTCAAATATCGATAAAATGACGAAAATTAGAGGAAAAGAAATGAAATTTCGCTAAAACTATCCGTTTTCGTTGCTTTTTTTCGATAATATCTAATTAAAATGACGAAAATTAATGCTAAATAGAGGAAACAAATTTAAATTTCGCTACAAGTATCCATATATTTTGCTTTTTTCGATCATATCTCGATAATATGACGAAAATTAACGCAAAATAGAGGAAAAAAAAATTAAAATTTCGCTAAAACTATCCGTTTTCGTTGCCTTTATCGATCTTATCTCGATAAAATTAATGCAAGATAGAGGAAAGAAAATTGAGATTTCACTAAAATTATCCATTTTCGTTGAGGTTTTAGATCATATCTCGATTAAATGATGAAAATAAGGGCAAAATATAGAAGAAAATTGAAACTTCTTTGAAATTATCCGTTTTCGTTGCTTTTTCCTATCATATCTCGATAAAATGACGAAATGTAAGGCACAATAGTGCAAAAATTTTAAATTTTGCTAAAAATTATCGATTAATTGTGTATGGAGTAGGCCTCCATAAGTCGATTGCAGGAATCGACCTCATACAGTCGATATCGGGTCATCAAAATCGGCTCATCGACCTCGGGTCATTGACCTCGGGTCATCGACTTTGGGTCATCGACCTCAGATAATCGACCTGGGGTCATTAACCTTGGTTCATCAACCTTGGATCATCTGTCTCGGCCATCGACCTAGGGTCATTGACCTTGGGTCATCGACCTAGGGTCATTGACCTTGACTCATATACCGTTAGTCATCCCGGAGTCGACCTCCCGGAGTCGACATTCCGGAGTAGACCTCCCGAAGTCGATCTTCTGGAGTCGATCTCCTTGAGTCGACCTCCCTGAGTCGACCTCCCGGAGTCGACTTCTCATAATTGTCCTGCCTGAATTGATCCTGCTTTTTGATAAATTTATCTCTACCGATTTCGGGGAGGAGATAACAGATATTGTCATCCCAGTTATATTCCTTCGCGACCTTCGAGAGAAAACAAAAAAGCGATACAGGGAAGTAGTTGCCAGGACAGATAGCTACTTTTGGTAATTTTTTCCGCGAAGTAGTAAAGAAGCAAATAGCTCTCTAGATTAGATAGGTATTTTGGTGTCTTACACCCCCTGCCACGCGCCACTGGCGGATTGCAGGGTTTAAATGTAAATGTAAATGTAAATGACATCCCGTAATCAACCTCCCGGAATCGTCCCCACCGAGTCTATCTCCGGTCATCAACCTCGGGTCATTAACCTCAAGTCATCGACATCGGGTCATCGACCTCGAGTCATCTACCTAGGTCATCTCGATAAAATGACGAAAATAAGGGCAAAATTTAAAAAAATTGAAATTATCCGCTTTCGTTGATTTAACAATCATATCGCCAGAAAAAGAAGAAAATTAACGTAAAATAGAGGAAAAGAATAGAATTTTCTTTAAAATTATCCATATTCGTTGCTTTTTTCGATCATATCTCGATAAAATGACGAACATCAAGGTAAATTAGAGGAAAAAAATTGAAATTTTCAAAATATTTTCGATTGTTGTTGCTTTTTTATATCATATCTTGATAAAATTAATCCTAAATAGTGGAAATAAATTGATATGTCGGTTTAATAGTCCGTTTTCGTTCCAATTTTAATAATAATACGATAAAATGACGAAAATTAAGTAAAAAAAGAGGAAAAAAATTGAAATTTTGGTAAAATTATCCGTTTTCGTTCCTTTCTTCGATCATATCTCGATCAAATTAATCCTAAATAGAGGAAATAAATTGATATTTCGGTGCAATAATCCGTTTTCGTTCCTATTTTGATAATAATACGATAATATGACGAAAATTAAGTAAGAATTGATGAAAAAATTAAATTTTGGTAAAATTATCCGTTTTCGTTCCTTTCTTTGATCATATCTCGATAATATCCCGAAGATTAAGGCAAAATAGAGGAAAAGAAATGAAAATATCGGTGAAATAATCTGTTTTCGTTCCTTTTTTCGTTCATATCTCGAAACGTAAGAAGACGTAAATTAGAGGAAAAAAAATGAAATTTCGCTCAAACTATCCGTTTTCGTTGCTTTTTTCTATATTATCTAATTAAAATGACAAAACTTAATGCTAAATAGAGGAAACAAATTTAAATTTCGCTAAAATTATCCATATCCGTTGCTTTTTTCGTTCATATCTCGATAAAATGACGAAAATTAACGCAAAATAGAGGAAAAAAATTCAAATTTCGCTAAAACTATACGTTTTTGTTGCTTTTATCGATCTTATCTCGATAAAATTAATGCAAAATAAAGGAAAAATTTGAGATTTCAATAAAATTATACGTTTTCATTGCCTTTTTGGATCATATCTCGATAGAATGATAAAAATAAGTGCAGAATAGAGGCAAAATAGAAATTTCGGCGAAATTATCCGTTTTCGTTGCTTTTTTCGTTCATACCTCGATAAAATGACGAAAATTAGAGGAAAAGAATACATATATATATATATATATATATATATATATATATATATATATATATATATATATATATATATATATATATATATATATAATTGAAATTTCGCTAATTTCGTTGCTTTTTTCGATATTATTTAAAGAATATGACGAAAATTTAGGCAAAAAAGAGGTAAAAATTGATATTTCGCTAAAACTATCCGTTTTCGTTCCTTTTATCGATCTTATCTCGATTAAATTAATGCAAAATAAAGGAAAAAATTGAGATTTCAGTAATATTATACGTTTTCGTTGCCTTTTAGGATCATATCTCGATAGAATGACGAAAATGAAGGCAAGATTGAGAGAAAGAATTTGAAATTCCGCTAAAACTATCCGTTTTCATTGCTTTTATAGATCCTATCTCAGTAAAATTAATGCAACATAAAGGAAAAAATTGAGATTTCAATGATTTTTTGTTGCCTTTTTGGATCATATCTCGATAGAATGATAAAAATAAGTGCAGAATAGAGGAAAAAATAGAAATTTCGGTGAAATTAACCGTTTTCGTTCATATCTCGATAAAATGACGAAAATTAGAGGAAAAGAAATTAAATTTCGCTAAAACTATCTGTTTTCGTTGCTTTTTTCGATATTATCAAATTAAAATGACGAAAATTAATGCTAAGTAGAAGAAACAAATTTAACCACGGGTCATTGACCTTGGGTCATCGAACTTGACTCATATACGGTTAGTCATCCCGGAGTCGACCTCCTGGTGTCGGCACCACTGAGTCTGCCTCCCGGAGTTGAACTCCCGGAGTCGACCTCCCGGAGTCGACCTCCCGGAGTCGACCTCCCGGTGTCGCCATCCTGGAGTCGACCTGACGGAGTCGACCTCCCGGAGTCGCCCTCTCGGAGTCGAGCTCCCGGAGTCGACTTTTCGGAGTTTTCGGAGGACCTCCCGGAATCGATTCCTAAAATTCGACCTCCCGAGTTGACCTACCGGAGTCGACCCAAACGAGTCGATCTCGGGTTATCAACCTCGAGTCAATGACCTCAAGTCATCGACCTCGGGTATTTGACCTCAGGTCATCGACCTCGGGTCATCGACATCGGGTCATCGACCTCGGGTCATCCATCTCGTGTCATCTACCTAGGTCATCTCGATAAAATGACGAAAATAAGGGCAAAATTGAAATATAAATTTAAATTCCGTTAAATCATCCGCTTTCGTTTATTTTTCAATCATATCGCCAAAAAAAGAACGAAAATTAAAGCAATACAGAGTATATAAATAGAACTTTCTATAATATTCTCCATTTTCGTTGCTTTTCTCGATCATGTGTCGATAAAATGACGAACATTTAGGAAAATTAGAGGAAATGAATCGAAATTTTGTAGAAATAATCCGTTTTCGTTCCTTTTTTCGATCATATCTCGATAACATTGCGAGCATTAAGGCAAAATAGATTGAAAAAATTGTAATTTCGTTAAAATTACCCGTTTTCGTTGCTTTTTTTATCATATCTCGATAAAAAGACGAAATTAAGGCAAAATTGAGGAAAAAAATTGAAATTTTGGTAAAAGTATCCGTTTTCGTTGCCTTTTTGGATCATAACTCGATAAAATGATAAAAATAAGGGCAAAATAGAGGAAAAAAATTAAAATTTCGCTAAATATTATCCGTTTTTGTTGATTTTTTCGATCATAACTGGATAAAATGATGAAAATTAGAGGAAATGAATTGAAATTCCGCTAAAACTATCCGTATTCGTTGCTTTTTTCGATAATATCTAAATAAAACGACGAAAATTGATGCTAAATAGAGGAAACAAATTTAAATTTCGCTAAAATTATCCATATTCGTAGCTTTTTTCGATCATATCTCGATAAAATGACGAAAATTAAGGCAAAATAGAGGAAAAAATTGAAATTTCGCTAAAACTATCTTTTTTCATTGCTTTTTTCGATCATATCAGCATGAAATGACGAAAATTAGAGGAAAAGAATTGAATATTCGCTAAAAATATCCATTTTCGTTGCCTTTTTTGCTCATATCTCAATAAAACGATAAAAATAAGTGCAAAATAGAGGAAAAAAATTGAAATTTGGGTGAAATTTTCCGTTTTCTTTGCTTTTTTCGATCATATCTCAATAAAATTAATGCAAAAGAGAGGATATTTAATTGAAATTTTGCTAAAATTATCCGTTTTCGTAGCTATTTTTGATCATATCACGATATATAGACGAACATTTAGGCAAAATATAGAAAAAAATTGAAATTTCGCTAAAAATTATCCGATTTTGTTGCATTTTTCGTTCATATCTCGATAAAATTACGATAATTAAAGCAAATTAGAGGAGAAAATTTAAATTTCGGTAAAATTATCCATATTCGTTGCTTTTTTCGATCATATCTTCATAAAATGACGAAACATAAGGCTGAATAGAGGAAAAAATTGAAAGTTGACTAAAATCTTCCGTTTTCGTTGCTTTTTTCTATTATATCTCGATAAAATAAATGCAAAATAGAAGAAATTAAATTTAGATTCGCTAAAATTATCTGTTTTTCGTAGCTTTTTTTGATCACACAAATTATACGTTTTCGTTGCCTTTTTGTATCATATCTGGATAAAATGATAAAAATAAGGGCAAAATAGAGGAAATAAATTCAGATTTCGTTAAAATTATCCGTTTTCGTTGCCTTTTTGATAATATCTAAATAAAATGACGAAAATTTATGCTAAATAAAAGAAACAAATTTAAATTTCGCTAAAATTATCCATATACGTTGCATTTTTCGATCATATCTAGATAAAATGACGAAAATTAAGGCAAAATAGAGGAAAAAAATTGAAATTTGCAAACATTTTCCGTTTCAGTTGCATTTTTATATCATATCTCGATAAAATTAATCCTAAATAGAGGAAATAAATTGAGATTTCGGTGAAATATTCCGTTTTCGTTCCTATTTTGATCATAATACGATAAAATGACGAAAATTAAGTAAAAATAGAGCAAAAAAATTGAAATTTCGATAAAGCCAACCGTTTTTGTTGCTTTTATCGATCTTATCTTGATAAAATTAATGCAAAATAGAGGAAAAAAATTGATATTTCGGTGCAATAATCCGTTTTCGTTCCTATTTTGATAATAATACGATAAAATGACGAAAATTAAGTAAAAATTGAGGAAAAAATTAAATTTTGGTAAAATTATCCGTTTTCGTTCCTTTCTTCGATCATATCTCGATAATATCCCGAAGATTAAGGCAAAATAGAGGAAAAGAAATGAAAATATCGGTGAAATAATCCGTTTTCGTTCCTTTTTTCGTTCATATCTCGAAACGTAAGAAGACGTATTTCACTAAATTATCCGTTTTCGTTGACTTTTTAGATCATATCTCGATAAAATGATGAAAATAAGGGCAAAATAGAGGAAAAAAAATTGAAATTTTGGTGAAATTATCCGTTTTCGAGGCTTTTTTCGATCATATCTCGATAAAATGACGAAAATTAAGGCAAAATTGAGGAAAAAAATTGAAATTTTGGTTAAATTATCCTTTTTCGTTCCTTTCATCGATCCTACCTCGATAAAATCCCGAAAGTTAAGGCAAAATAAAGGAATAGAATTGAAAATATCGGTGAAATAATCTGTTTTCGTTCCCTTTTTCGATCATATCTCGATAAAATCCCGAAAATTTAGGCAAAATAGAGGAAAATGATGAAAATAAGGACAAAATAGAGGAAAAAAATTGAAATTTCGGTGAAATTATCCGTTTTCGTTGCTTTTTTCGATCATATCTCGATAAAATGACGAAAATTAAGGCAAAATAAGGGAAAAAAATTGAAATTAGGATGAAATTTTCCGTTTTCGTTGCTTTTTTCTGTCATACCTCGATAAAATTAATGCAAAATAGAGGAAATTCAATTGAAATTTCGCTAAAATTATCCGTTTTCGTAGCTTTTTTTGATCATATCACGATAAATAGAAAAAAATTGAAATTTTGCTAAAATTTCCGTTTTCGTTGCTTTTTCTATCATATCTCGATACAATTCCGAAAATTAAGTAAAAATAGAGGAAAGAAATTGAAATATCGGTGAAATAATCCGTTTTCGTTCCTTTTTTCGATCATATCTCGATAAAATGACGAAATTTAAGGCAAAATAGAGGGAAAAAATTGAAATATCGGTGAAATAATCCGTTTTCGTTGCTTTTTTCGATCATCTATAATATAAAATAGAGTGTGGTTGCGTATGTATGTTTGTATGTATGTATGTTCGCTATAAACTCGAGAACAGAGAGTCGCATGACTTTGAAATTTACTACATTATTAAAAGTCAACCCCACTCAGAGTATAGGCTGCTTTTTATTTCCCTAACGTCCTTGGTTCGAACCCAGACGGGTCAAAACGTTTCCATATGAAGTACAGGTAGAGGTCATTTATTCGTAGATGGGTCCATTTCTTTTGCAAAATTAAATTAGAAGTAATGGTTCCAAAGAGACAAATGAAGCACCAAAAGATAGGAAATAGAATAAGAATTCTTAATTTGGCTGTAGAATGTCGGTTTTGAATCGAATTTGCGCACATTTTGATAAAGTTCGTGAATATTTTATCGAAATGTTTAGGTCGTAAACAACCGACCTCCCTGACGATCAAGGCGATTGTTGAGTCCCCAGCTCATGTACTTAACCGTAAGAACACATTGAGAAAATGCGCTTACTTCAAATTCATGTTAAAAATAAGTGATAGATTATATGAATTATATATCTTTCATAAAGCTATGAACGACATACTGTGAAGAATCGAGCGCAGGAACATAAGAATACCAGTATTTAAGAAAGGTTTTAAATTTTATGGAAGCGTCTGTAGCAACCAAGTTTCATTTCTTGACCAACTTAATTGTTTACTGACTATTTCGTGGGATAAATGGGTTTATAGTAGTTTGTTAGATGAAATTGCTTTCTCTCGATCAATACAACTGACTGCGTATAAAAAACCTGGTAAGTTTTGCATGTTTTTAATATAATCTTCTGCATTAAGTATTATCGATTTACTTCGATAAATATTTAGCCGGTAATGGACTTGGTATGTATCGTAAGGGTTTCCCAGTTTCAGTTAAGGACAGCATTTAAACGGCGGTTTGTAAAGCTTTAGCAAAGCTCCAATATCGTATCCCTCCATCGAAAACGTAAAGCAAGTTTACGTTTTGTTATACGCAGAATAAAAAAGTTGTTCATTGTGGTGTTTTTAAGTGCTTCCAATTCTTATACATCTACTATCATTCTGTTATCGGCGTTCAATCTCGGTTGTATCAGAGTGATATAAAATACATTTTGGTTGTGTTTGATCATTGTTTCCGATATCCATTTTTTCCCTTCCTGAAAATGTCTCCTTGAACGTGATGCTGCTTATCTTAATGCAATATTTTCGAATATACATTTTATGATGCTTAAACAAATGTTGTCTTCATCGAAGAATTGTTCATTCTAATATTTAGGTGACATCGCAGATTTTATTAAAACTTTCGTTTGTTTGTTTATTGGTTTGGAAATGATGATAGCCTGGCATTTGCTATCTATCTAAAATTATGAGGCATGTGTTACGATCAAGCCTGTAACAAAATAATTTATTAATTTTAATTTTTCCCCGTTGAGAATCAACGGGCACTTCCGCTAGTATCTAAATAAAATGACGAAAATTAAGGCAAAATAGAGGAAAAAAATTGAAATTTCGCTAAAACGGTCCGTTTTCGTTGCTTTTATCGATCATATCTCGATAACATTAATGCAAGATAGAAGAAAAAAAATGAGATTTCACAAAAATTATCCGTTTTCGTTGCTTTTTTCAATCATATCTCGATAAAATGAAAAAAATAAGGGCAAAATAGAGAAAAAAATTGAAATTTCGGTGAAATTATCCGTTTTCGTTGCTTTTTTCGATCATATCTCGAAAAAATCTGATGTGGCCAACATATGACTTTCTCCGTATTTATTGAAAACATAAGCCTATGCCGGTAATATATAAATAACTCCAAAACAATTAGTGGTACAGGAAAATGTTT
Organism: Sympetrum striolatum; assembly: GCA_947579665.1. NCBI lineage: Eukaryota > Metazoa > Arthropoda > Insecta > Odonata > Libellulidae > Sympetrum > Sympetrum striolatum. The sequence continues at coordinate 63,835,561 of OX388350.1, forward strand.
CATACAAGCTTTGTAGTAAAAAACATAATCTATAACTTTGGTACTTATTTGAACATACCTACATTGCATTCTGACAGAGATAAGTATGAAAAACTTCAATTTCTGGGTAAACAAATACTTCCGGTTAACCATTATTGAAGAATAACTCCTAAACAATCAGTGTTACGAAAAAATGTTTTTACAAAAGTTGTAGTTAAGTACATTATCAATAAGTTTTGTTCGTAATTGTATATACCTACATTGCATTTTGACAGAGATATGTTTGAAAAACTTTCATTTCTAGATAAACAACAACTTCCGGTTAACCATTATTGGGGAATAACTCCTAAACAATCAGTGTTAAGAAAAACATTTTTATACAAAAGTTGTAGTAAAATACATTATCTACAACTTTTGTATGTAAATGTATATACCTAAATTGCATTTTGACAGAGATGTGTATGAAAAACTTCCATTTCTGGATTCCATTTCTTGTTAGGAAAATTCTGAATATAAATTTTGAAAATGATCGGATAATTACTTTTTAAGATAGAGCACCCATAAACTTTTTAACCACAGACAGACAGATAGACAGACACACACACACTCAGACAGACATGTTCGGGAAAATAGCTAAAACATGCTCTATGGGCCCCAAAACATCTATTTTCGTCGAAATCTGGAGGTCAAATTTTTTTGCAAATACAATACTTTCTCTATACTACGTATACGGAGAGAGTAAAAATGAAGAAAATAAGGGCAAATGATAAGGGAAAAAATTGAAATTTCGCTTAAATTATCCGTTTTCGTTGCTTTTTTCGATCATATCTCGATAAAATGACGAAAATTAAGGCAAAATAGAGGAAAAGAATTGAAATTTCGCTAAAACTATCCGTTTTCGTTGCTTTTTTCGATTATATCTAAATAAAATGACGAAAATTAAGGCTGAATAGAGGAAAAAATTAAAATTTCGATGAAATTATCCGTTTTCGTTGCTTTTTTCGATCATATCTCGATAAATCGACGAAAATTAAGGCAAAATAGAGGAAAAAATTGAAATTTGGCTAAAATTTTCCGTTTTCGTTGCTTTTTTCTATCATATCTCTGGACATCACAAAATAAGAGTCTATGCTGGAGTTGGATTTTGGGATTTAGACTGGAAATAAATTTCACTACAATTTATGAGTTAGGGAAAAGTATAGATGATTTTAAATGGTTTAAGACTTAAAAATGGGTAATAAAATGAAAAATCGTATTAGGGATTATCTGAAGTATAATATACTTTCAAAGAACTAACGTTCTCAACAGTGGTAAATCTCGCAAGATATCAAAATGAAAAAGGTTTCTGACAGTTCACAGGATATTAGCAAATCTAAAATTAGTGACCATGCCAAAGGAGCCCCCAACATTTGAAAGTACATAATACCGAAAAATTGCTCATACCTTGATCCTTGTAAGAGAGTAATGAGGAGTATTTGTGGATGAAAATTATTTACCAATTATTATTCTATTTACCATTTGCTTGTTTCTCTTCAAGTTCATTTACCATCTCAAAGGAAAAACAAAGAGTTAATAAAAAAATTATGATTAAAATCTGTATTATTTGATACAGAGAGTTTTTATTTGATAGTTTACATTTCAAAATATTTATTTTTATCTCCTTCTTCTCCTCCTTCTTTCCCCCTTGTTTTCAATACTTTAAATTGCACTTCCACAAATTGCTATGCACCTGATGTACCATAGTGCACTGAAACAAGTCGTTTTTTTATTTAAGTCTCTATGGAATTTTTTACAATTTTTTTATAATATTTATTGTTTTTACATCAATAAATCATTGTATACTATGGAATACATCACTTTCTTAGTTTGATTTGAATTATTTTTGTTTTTGTAATGTACTTAAGCAAATATAGGGAAAAGTAATACCAAGAGGAAGAAGTAATTGACATTGATACGATGTATCTGTGCTTAAGTTCCCTTAGTAGAAACTAGTTGAAATTTTTCGTCAGCAGCTATCTTCTTTAACTACTTCTCAGTGCTTGCATTCAATATTTCAAGGGAATATACCATTATCATCTCCGTTTTCCCATGAACGATACTTTTTTGAGGCATTATTACAAATCTGCACCAAATAAATGTACTTTGTGTTAACCTGCCTAAGCAGAAAATTTACTCGGTCCCTTAAGCTTCTGCTTTAGATATGTCTTACAGTAATAAGGGCCAGTTAGAGTCAACATTACTATTAACATAGTATACCAAGATGGGTCTTTCTGGGTCACCAAGGGAGTTTTAATTTGTTTATGTTTTTATAAAAGAAGTTTATATAAGTCTAAATATACTTTTGTCATCTACAGAACTTAAAAAAATAAAGAAAAATTTATTTTTTCCAGTAATAGTAAGGTCATTAAAAATCTCACTATGGGATTGAGAGGTACCTTTGGTACATTAACCCTAGAAGGAAGGGAGTTCTACTAAGTATGGGAAGGGGTCTTTTGGAAGATACTGGACAAAACGTGCCTCGAAAACTCAGAATTTGGGGCAATCATGAAATTACGGGAGCTTGGCGGGATAGTGAAATGAGAGTCTACTAGAGTATGAGATAATGGTAATAACGCTCTTGGCGAGGCCCGGCGATGGATAAACGATGGCGAAGCATGTGCTGCTGGAGGAAGAGGCCAACTTGAAGACCGATGAGCCCTTGCGACATGACCTGAGGGCCACGAAAACATTTTCCAGCCGGGAAAACCGAGGTAGGAAACCAGAATACAGGGAACGCAACGCCGAGAGACCATCGGGCGCTAGACCAAGTGGGAGCGAGGTCAAATTCTAGCCAGGGAAAGAGAAACATTTCTCTTTCCTTAACTTTTTATTATTTGTTACTAATTAATTAGTAAAATATTAAGTTTTGGTGCTTCGCATGTGGAGGTAAAGGACACATAGCCGCGCGATGCCCGAAACGAGAGGAGTTGCCGCCAAAGGATACTCAGAACGCCGTGGCCACTGTATTGACTAGGGAGCATATTGCGTCATGTGCGAAGAAGTTCGCACCGAGCGATGCGTGGCTGTTGGATTGCGCCCCATCGGACCAGATGACGTACCGGTGACATTTATTTCATGAATACTCAGAGTCAAGCGGAGAGGTCGCTGTAGGAGATGGAACACCACTAAAAATAATCGTCAAAGGGAAAGTGATACTCCGATTATCAGATGAGTGTGGAGGGAAGGACGTTGAGCTGAGTGAGGTTCTACTCGTTCCGGAGCTGTAGGATTTTATCTCTTGGGCAAGTTGAGGAAAAAGGACTAACAATCGTCACATACCAGGGCATGGCCAAGGCATACAATGACGATAAGTCAATATTCCGGGCGCATAGGGTAGGGAGGATGTATTATCTCACTTCTGTAAGTGGAATTACCTTGAATGAAATAAGAAAGGAATATGATGCCAATAAGAAGAGTGCGGCGGTTCATATGAAACTTGGCACAACCGGCTTGGGCATCCAGGCGAGAGGGCAATGGGGAAATTGAGCACTCTCGAGGACTTTGTGGGGCAGAGGAAGAAGGAAGAAATGGACTGTTCCATGCGTCCGCGGAGAAATGAAGACAGAAACGTTTCCCCCGGGAGTAGGGGAAAACGTTTCTTTCCTCCGATGTCTCTTGGACATAAAAGGTTCATCACCACCATCAACGATGAATTTTTCAGGTACCTTACTGCTGTAGCCATTGCGAAGAAAAGCGACGCCCTTGGGGAATGTCTGAACTTCAAAGAGAGAGAGAGAGAGTAAGGTCTTATACGCACTGTCGACTGGTCGCTGGCGACTCTGTTTCTTGGCGACCAAAACATAGGCAACCCTAGCCAGCGACTGGACTGGTAGTGTTTCTTGCGTTTCTTGTACATACGTGCAGAATGGACGTCAAAGCTGCAATATTAATGGCGTTGCTAATTAAGAAAAAAAGAAAAATAAAAGCAAAAGAGTGTTGGGTAAATCTCTGCATCAATAACGTAATTCACTTGCTGATAATAGCGTTTTAAGTATGAAAAGGCAGATGAGCATGCAAAGAGGTGTGCTCTCTGCAATCCTGTTGGCCTCCAGCCAATTCTACCTATTTCATTGGCTGTTCTGACTGTTGAGATTATGGACTGGGCTAGAAGCCAGCATCACATCATTTGGTAATCAATACAGAGAGAATGCTCCAAGCCTATAAGACTACACCTGTGGAGTGCCTACAAATAATAGGTAATATGCCTCCTTTGGATCTGGCCATCCAGGCAGCGGCTGCCAAGGTTGACCTCAAATATGCTCGAGAGCAAACTGACAAGAGAGCTCCTACCAGGACCGACATTGACAACTGGTTGACTCTCAGATGGAATGACAGATAGATTAATTGTGGGAAAGGTGCATTATTGCACCAAATCATTCCGGATATTAATTCCCGAAATGAAATGGTATTCCATCCTATCCAGCAGCTGGTCCACTTACTAACTGGACATGGCCCATACATTTGCTACCTCTTCCACTTCAAATTGGGGCCTGTAAACCTTTGCAATGTCAGCAAGAAAGAAGAAGAGGATGTTATGCATCTACTAAAATGCCAACTGGAGACTAGATCACTTCATAAAGAAGTAATATCAGACCTTCAACGACGCCTTAAGTCATTGCAAGACAGCAGCACACTCTCTAAATCATTGCTGGAATATGAGAAGAGAAAGGTGGTTGAGGAGAACATGAATACAGCACTCAGGCAAGATTTTTAGCAGAGAACCAAACTACCCTAAGGCCCTTTAGGGTACAGGGTGCCCTCACTGGGCACATGTCAGCTTGATCTGTGCCTGAGGACAAGTACAAAGTGGCCTCCACCTCCAAAGTGGCAATCAACTGAACCACATGCCATAGCAGCCTTAACTCCCAGTTGACTGAACATCTAGTCAAGTCTATCCCATGTACACAGGAAACAATAAAAAGCTAGGCAATACAGCTCCATGAAACCTCATGGGAAAAGCGGAGCAAGAAAGCGGTATGGAGGAAAAAAATCAATACAGGGCGGACAGACTAGGAGTTTTATCGATGGATTAAACTCCAGCTATACTAAGAAACTCCTATCCCTTGATAGGAGGAGGAAAAGAGCTATGGTAGGAATGTTATCTGGGCACTATCTGGTGAACAAGGATCTCTACAACATGGGAATCACTGACTCTCCAACCTGTAGATTTTGCAACCTAGAAGAGGAATTCACACTTCGTCTTCTGTGAGAATTCTTGGCTATTTCCAGGACTCGGCTTCACTTCATGGGCATTCTTTTTCAGGAACCCAGGAATATTAGAGACTTAGACATAGCTGGTATCATTACCTAATGCAAGGCCATAGACCTCCATGGGTAATCCCTTATCATGGTGGATGGCACAATGGGCCAAATCGGTCTAAGTGAATTTAGCCTCCTTAGGACACCACCTGTTATCATATCAACCTATCAACAATCCAATTGCAAGCTTGAGGCTGAATTCAACTCAGAACATAAGAGAGGCAGTGCTTGATGAGAGGGTAGCCATTCCATGCAAACAGCTTTCCCACAGTTGAATTAGTAGAGCCTCATCAGACTCAAGATTGCAAATGAATTACACATAAGAATGTATTTATTCTATTACTGGGTCTGTGGTGGTGATGAGCTTGACTACTGCAAAATTCTTCTACTGTATTTTCTATCCATAGATAAAAATTCTTCAACAGTTATTCATGATAGATTCCCAAAATCGAATTTCAATTCAGAATTAATTTAATTTCAGAATAGACTTGATACATAAAATAAATCTATTAATCTTTGCATTAAATCAATCCAAATGTTGAAATAGAATCCATGGCTATGGACTACTTGGTTCTCAAGATTCTATCAAGAGAACTACATTTGTTCATCTTATGTACACTTACTTTCATCAAAAAAGGGTTTGGTTCGAAAAGCAGCAAAATTATACAATCTTTGTCAAACATTCATTCTATGTTTAAATTACAGCCATGATTATTTTAACTAAAATAGCTTTTACATGTGTAACATCCAGAAGCTCAGCTCCTGAATGTTATCACTACTGCTGTTTGGTACTAAACACCTTTACTCTATTGAATGAAATAGTGTCTTTTCTCATTATGGTCCCAGCTGAAATACACAGTACGAAATTCATTAAAAATGATCTCTATACAAGTTATATACATTGCATTTTAAATAGGAAATAAATAAAAAGATATGAGAATCCAGAGCAAAAGGCAAAGAGAATTTTAGATTAACCTGAATTTTAAACTTTTATTACAGGTTATCTCTCTTAAAATATGTTTTGCCATCAGACAAATGGAATGTAGAATCTCTCAGCAATTTCCATTGCAAAACAATAGCATGAAATGCTACCAAAGTGATTGTAATAATATTTCCAAAGCACTCTCAGAGTTCAAACTCTACGAGGTCTTACTTAATATCGAGCTAACAGTATTTTGTAGACTCAATGGTAGAAGAATAAAATTTTATATTAACAATCAAACTTTTTCTGGCATGTGACTAACATACCAAGAAAAATCCTTTGCAAGAAGTTTATTCATCTCCTTTAGGCTATTATCTTCTTTGCAGCACTTCATTCCAATTTTCCATCTGCTGGTTAAATGCTAATTTTTGTACTCTGAAGTAGTAGAGTTAGACATTGTCAACCGTTCAAGATGTACATCTTAATGCATAATATGTGTGTCAATGTACTTCATATGCTCACACACAATCATTCACAAACAACAATCCTGGCACATAACTTTTACTTGTTTCTTTCAAATAGATGAGTGGATTCCGGAGATGAGTTCATCAAACATCTCTGCAAAGGAAAAGGCAATTCGATAACATATATTTCTTCATTTGTTATATGAATTTTACAGACAAATATAATATGCATCAAGGAAAAAATTACTGAAGGAAGTTTTATATATTTGATCAAATTTCTGAGATACCCCAATTTACTTTATTAAATCAATGTAAAAATAAAGCATTTTGAAAATTTGCCTTCAATTTCTATACGTCTGATCTTAGAACTAAATTCTGTGTATAAGACAATATCGTGGTTCAAAATTCTGGATTTATATTATTATAAAACCAGTGTCAGAGGGGAATATTTGAGTGTTAGAAGCAATAAACCCTCCTCATATTTTTTCTGGCTAAGCCTGTGATTAAACTATTATGACAGAATATATACAAAGAAAAACTTTCTTTTAGATTTGCAAATGACTTTATCTACATAGTAATGAGCCAATTCAGTAAAATAAAATTATATTATTGATGGACAAGAGAGACTCATGAGAGTAGAAAAGAATGGAAAATTAATATGAATAGACAAGTCCTTCAATGACGAACATTTTTTTCATTAAGAGGTTTGCTGATTATGCTATGAGATGTTCAAAGAGATTCTAAAGGACCAATGACATTGCTTTTTGATACTAAATGAAACCAATGCATCCAAGAAAAAAGTATATACAAATACTGAAATGAAATGAAGGAGGCATTTGCAGATCTATTTTCTAAACTGATCTATGTTCTATGAAACTTCTATGACATAGTCTGACAATATAGTGATACTATGTCTAGTTTGTGTACTGTGCTACCATCATACATAGAATAGAAGTGTGTGCAAGGAAAAATAGTTAGTAGGTAAAAAATCGTACAGTACCAGATATGAAAAGAATTTCTTTTCTTTTTCTGCTTCTCAACAATTAAAATGCTACTAATTTTTAAATTTGAATTCTTTTATTAATATACCATATTTACTCAAAAATAACATTCCAGCAAATGTAATGTGCACCCTAAAATTCAAGTGTCGGAAATTGAAAAATCATTTGCGCATGATTCTAAAGAGCACCTTAAGAATGCTATAGTGTGATTTCTGATTAAGACCTACTGCCACATCATTTACAGCACCATATACATGTTTACCATACACATATACACTGCTATATACATATATTTTTACCCTTATACAGTGTATACAAAATGCTGATAGCCATCTATGCCGGAAGTTCTACACAAGAACGCATTAACCAATTCAAAATCATTCATTTAAATAGTTTGATGAACTAACCAATTCCATTACAAATAAAAAGTATTAGCTGATAGATTAGTCTGTAGTTTCTGGGGGCTCTTACAGTGAAAACATCAATAGTGCATAGGTGTAACATTTGACAAGTTACATGGAATCAGGGTGAACCAAGGATGCAGCCGACCCTGCACCATGGGACATGTGCACAAGTAGTACTGTGCTTGAATCTAGCGCGCCGTTGATTCTAACACACCTTGATTTTTTAGCCATGCACGTTATTTTTGAGTAAATATGATACATCATGTACTAATGAGCATAGGGGGCCCATCTATGGTATGCAATGTGAATTATGAATCCTAATAGATAGTGTCATAAACAGTGCTCTTCAGTTGCGTCAGAACTTCATCAGGAAGTAATTAAAGATTAATGGGTGGGTGAATCATGTGCTCTGAGTTTTGCAAGATGATAGGGGCATGAAATTGAGTGCAGAATGCTTAGCTAGAATGCTAAGACATCCTATTTTTTGCTTAATATCAAATTATTAGAAGCAAATCAATTATAGTTACTGTAAAATGAGAAAGTTTCTATTATTAAATCAGTAAAATGAAAAATATGAATTGTGAACTGATTAATAGATAGATCATTGCTGCAGATATGAAAATATTCCATGGATAATAGGAATATGTGTGAAAGAAAAGAAATTGACAGAAAGATGGTAGGTAATGTATATTTCTTTATTGAAGGGGTACACTCCAAATTAAAAGATTTTAGTGAATTCATAATTGGTTGTGTCTTTCTGGATTTTAATGGAACAATGTTTGAACGATTCTTAAAATAAAACACCTGCTATAGAGCTCTCCACATTTAGTTGACAGTATTGCTCAAATGGCCAACGCTGTTGCCAAACCTATGGTAGCGGGGCGACAGCGTAATCACTGTCGCCCCGCCTCCTGAACACCGCGCCGAATTTGAATTCATAACCCGGAGTGTTATGAATAAGCTAATCACAAAGCTCCTACAGTTAGGTTTTCGATAGATAAGGGATGTATGCACAATTTTTAAAGTTAGGACAAGATTCAAGTTTTAAATACCATGTGAATCACTTAAAAGTATTATTTTTATAGGATAATAACGAATTATTGGCAAGCGAAAGGTAGTAGTTAAGTTAGTACTTTTTTATTTAAAACCAGTAAAGTTGTTACCTTACAATGTATCCGCATTGATATATATTTTCATAAAGTTACTAATATGAAAGGATGAATTATGATATTACGTCAATACGTTTCAATGGGGTTCAGTTCGCAGTGGTACGGTGAAAGTTGTGGAACAATGCATCCCGCTCATTTTGCCAGCTCGTCAACCCTAAACTTCTCGAAATTTTCTCGAACTTGATCGACTAAAAATAATAAGTCTCTTTTCAAACAATCATCATCGAAATTTATATTTTTTTGATTATTTTGATGCGGTCTTTCTTCCAACTTGTTGTTGGAAGGTATTCTTATTTTCTAGAGTGATAGGATGCATTGTCCAAAACTATTACCGAGCCTCTGGGTACGCTAGAGAGAAGGCAGTTTTCAAACCAGCTCTCATAACAGTCTCCATCAACTTCGTCATGCTCGTCCATGGTATTCTTCTTGCAAAGAAAGAATCGCAATGTTCCTTCAATAAAACTATTTTCCGTTCCGGCGAGAATTATTGCAAAACGACCTCCTCTGGATGTCGGAGCCTTTAGTCCCCTACCCAGGGAGAAAAGCATCACATGGTGTTTTAATTCCTTTATCACTCCAAACCTTGTTTACTGTTTGACCAAGATTGATCCACTTTTCGTCGGTAAACACTATTTTTCTCTGTTCCCTTTGGTATTTCTTCTTTGTACGGCCGTGTAATTTTCTTAGTTTTTGACGGAGTCACTAACGCTCCTTGAGATGCTTCTTTCCGTACTCTATAAATTGTCGACTGTGGGCATCCAGTCGCTTCCATGGCATCTTTACTTGCATCGTAACATTGATGGACTTAGGAAGGTAGGTGAAGACGTTCAATACTCTTTGCCGTTCACGGTTTCTCAACTTCTCCCATTTTCGCCTTCTCTTCACTTCGGACATGGTGATCACACGAAGTTAAAAACGACTCACTTGGAGAGAAACTCTACAGCACTGCTCGACTTCTTCTACTAACTACACAAGGCTTCTATACTCTTGGAAATCCAAAGGCAAACTAAATACAAATCGTCATCCCTTATATTCCGAGAATCAACATTGAAGAGTTCCAACCGTATCCCAGATGTTTTGTGGCTTGACCAGCCATAGCAGTTTTATGTACCCAGTGTGCATCGGCAGGGACGGATCCAGGGGGGTGGTCCAGGGGGTCCGGACCCCCCCCGAAATATCACTTGTGCCTATTATTCGAAAATGAAACTCAAATAACGCAAATAAACACACGATTTAATAAGTAATCACTAGCGAAAAAATTCGAGTTTGTCTAACACAATTCTAACATCACATTTAGTGAAAGCCGAAGTATCTTTTATTTTAAAATTTTTCGATCGGACCCCCCCCAAAAAAATTTTCTAGATCTGTCCCTGTGCATCGGTGTTGTTAATCTTAATAAGGGATAAGCGTGCCATTCATTCAGTAGCAGGAATTATACCTCAGTTTTAAAGAGAAAGTTGTATGTTGTTTTTCTGTGCTCTTTATTTTGTGAAGACTTTCATTAGGAGGACCCGATGTCCTCCTGATGTAGATGTAGATGTTTCTTCCGACTGAGAACTTGACTGTGGTTGAATTAATAAAATATTACAATGTCCTTCAAAAAATATGAACGGCCTATATTAAAATGCATGCAAGCGTTTGCGTAGCGGATATCAATGTTCGCCAAATTTCGAGAAAATCCCGGAAGTCGGAAAATTAATAAACCATCAACAAATATAGTTCATCGGCTACAGCGTCATCAGTAAGGATTTCTAAATCTATTGGAACTTCTTTTTCTTAAAAAGAATGAGGAATCTTTTCGATTTTCCAAGGATTTGTGCTTTCTTCCCTCACGCTTACAACAGCTGAGCAGGCATTCACGGGCTAGATTCACGGGGGAACTTTGGCACGCGGCAAAAACGACAAATTGAAAAATTAATAAATCGGTCTGCAATCAAGATAATGTCTTCATTTATTCACCAAAAATATCCTTATACTTTTCTTAAAATTTCATACGCAGCATGTATGGAGGTATTTCTTATGGTACGAGATTTAGCTGGCGACCGCTTTTAGGAATGCATAATTCGAAAATTTTGGTTCAAATGATCTTATTCGTGTTATAGAAACATTAAAACTAGATAAAATATAAATTAAATAATACTGTTACAGGAAGTAATGCATGAAAATTTTACTGTATCAATTTTATGACGAATGTATGAATGCCTCGTTCACAACAGCGTGATAAAGATATAATCGAAAAATGGTCTCTCCACGTGGAAATACAAGAAAATAATTTTTATAAATTCTATTTTAAGACATATGGATAAATAAAGTGCAGTATTCGAAGTATCGTTAATTTTTACAACAGAAATGATTTTTTTAATCAACAAATTAAGCTTTTGCTGCATTTGGCAACACCGAGCCATGCGCCTTACGGGGAAATACACGGGAAAGGAAGCTCCATAAGCCCCTGTACTTTCAACTAAATGTGGAGAGGTCTATAGTAGCTTCATACTTAAAGATCATTCCATTATGTGTTCCAGATCTGAATCAATTTTTTTTTACTTTGATTCTATCATCTGAAAAACATATTTAAACACAGAAAGAAAATAGGAAAAATAAAATGTTGGTAGAAAAAATTAAATAATTACTAATGTATAAGTCTTATAATTTTGTAAATAAGGTCATAAGAGAGAAGTTATTGTAGCTAATGTATTTCAGTACCTATCACAAGAATAACATTTTTTTATGAGTCAGCTCCAGCGTAATAGCTGTTCTAGTTATTATTTTAAGCACTCAAACTGTGATTAGTCTAATGTTTAGTAAGTATATCCACAAAAACAAATACATATTTGTCTAAATGCTTATTTCTTGCTGACGACTATATGCTAAAGTTTTTCATATGATTACTCTTCCATTCCATGCTTCTTATAATATTCTCGAAGGTAATTAATTAATATAAATATATTTGGGAGCACAGAGATAGAAGAGAGACATCATCAAGAACTTAGGCTTAACAAGGTAACAAGAAGCTCAGATCAGAGAAAATCTGAAAGCATTTGGGGAAGCCTACATCCTACATGGGGCTGAAAATGATTGGTGATGATGATTATGCGTATAAATATATGTATATACACATACACATATGTATATATACTTGACTAAAAGCAAAATCTTAGATGTTATTGGCAGAACACATTCAAAACACACCTAGAAAAACCCAAATTAAACATACTTGTTTATGTACGACTTCTTCTCAAGTGGAATACCTAGATGACTTACGAGGCTTCTATAGAGGAGTCAGTTAGGATGAAATCCTTCATTCTAAGGAGATCTGCTTTGGAGGGTCTTGCACTGGCTCCTCCTTGTGCATTTCCTTCTGCACCCATATCACTCGACCCCTCCCCACCACTTGCCATGTGCACTACCTGAGTACCAAAATAAAGAAAATAGGCTTTTGTGCAAAAATGTGCATTTTCAAAGATTTAATCAAATTCATGTGGAAACAAGAAAGCATGCAACATTCAAATTGATGAAGCTTTTACCATAGCTTAAAAATAAGGAATAAGTGACTTAAATGACCAAAACTATATTAAATTTGGTGTTTATGGTATCGCTAATTATAAGGTATTAAAAAATGTTATGAATACTTTGTTGTGAAACTGGAGACTAGTCAGGAAGGAGGGATTTTCAGTGAATTTTATAAAAGGCTAATCTCACAGGAGCAATAACCTTACTACCTTGAATCACCCCAATTAAGTGTAAGCATGTCATTTGGTCATGATAAATTTAAGAGCTTCCCAAGGAAAAATTTCCTGGGTGCACGCCCTTATGTGCAAAGTCACCTTAACCCTTTCCTTATTAATTTAAGAGCTATAATGTATTATAGTAAAATAACCACAAACTAGATATAATCCTTTAGTTGGAGGTTATCAAACCCTAATTACTTCTTAGTCCAGAAATTAAATGTTCTACCATCACTAATATGTTTTAGCTCTTTTGGATATATACTTTGAGGCATAACTTGTTCTTCATTACTTAAATAATTATTACTTCTGATACATTAAAATCATAGTTCAAATCATTTCCTTTGTTTGCTGGTGATTTCAGTTCTTAAAAATCAATTAACTAACCAAATTAATATAAGGGGAGAGAGAATATAAAACTGAAATTATTTTGTCATATCATTGCTGTATTGATATTAAGCTAGCCTTGCAGTGATCGCTTGTTGTAGTACCTTTACTTAATAACAAATTGATACATTTACAATGAATTATAATAAATAGCAAATACCTACAGAGTAATTTATTGTTATTGTAGTTGATCAGTATACTCAAACAACAAAATTCTGAATTGTTATGAAGCAACGAGCAGAGGAAAATAAGAACCATTCACTTTGATAGTGAACTATGGGATTCGAAAAAAGTTCCATCAACAATGATGGAAGCTTGAATTTCCTGACTATTATATAAAAATAATGATAAAACTCAACTAGAAGTATGTGGAAAAATGTACAGCTTTTTAAAAGCTATTTGGAAAAAATGCAAGTTCAAGCTTTGTTTGAGTATATTTATAAACTGAAATAATTTACTGCATTGGAGTTTTTATTCACATTAGAGTATTGTGCCATTAAAGTATTTAATGAAGATTTTAACAAAATATGTTAGCAACTCTTGGCTTAATAGCTTACCGAATCCATACTGTTTCATTCAACTGATCATTATAGGTAAATGCCTCATGCTTGTAGACTACGTAAGAGACAGCCCTTTGTATAATAGATGATATACTGACCTGTTCATTGACAGCTTCAACTGGAGGAAGAATGTCTGCTGAAGCGTCATCCACCCAAGGATCATCCTCTATAGCTTTTGATCTACTTGGAGAAGGGCATTTTTGACTTGATGTGATGTCTCGGAAGAACTCTGGAGTTAGGACCTTAAGAAAAGCTCCTGAAATTTAAGAGCCAATAAGAGCTAAGCAACAAGAAATTTGCAGCATAAAATCAGTGTCATACAATAATAACAACAGTGACTACAATAATTTCAAGGAAATGAACAATTAATTCAGAAAGTGCGGGTATCAAACCAGAATTGAACTGAAAACCAAAACTAGAAAAATACTTTTATTTTTACAGTGTGAAATTTAAGACTGAACTAAAGAATTAAAATTCAAGAACCTAATGACCTAACACTGACAAACCTTAATTTTTGATTTGATTAATATTTCGATCTTGTTTTTCTTCTTTCCATCAGGATTATTATCACAAACTTTAATAGCATGCTATAGATAAACTTCAGATAAGGTAACCTTCCACAGTGTACAATATTTAGTATCCGGCGCAAAAAAAGTGGTTCCACATTGGTTAACAGAGAAAAATTGGTACTGAACCAAAATTTGGCATTCGTTACAGCTGAGCAAGAAATATCTATGTCAATGTCTATGTAAAAACCCTGCTAGCCACCTTTCGACATGTGGCAGGAGGTGCAGGCACCTTGACTCTATTTTCCTAATCGATTGCTTTCGCATATTGCTCTTGGAAAAAATGTAACGATTCGTTCTACCATCTATTTCCCTAATCTGCCTTGCAGTATCAGAACGGCCCATATAACAGGGGGGTTGCATTATATCGATCAAATCATCTGAGAACATTAATTCTCTGAACTTATTTAATAAATTTACCTTTGAATTAGTCTTTTATCTTCAAATGATTCCCATCCTGCATCCTGTAACATCTGAGTAACACTCGCTGTTTTATTGTAGCAATTCTTTACAAATTATATCGCCTTGCGTAGTACTTTTTCTAAATCCTGAATATGACATTTCTCGGTAGGGTCCCATACACTTCATGGATGCTCAAGGTGAGACCTAACTAAAGGTAAGTAATATCACTCACAAACTTTTTCTTCGCTCCTACCGACTATTCTTTTAATGAAGCCGAGTTTCTTAAGTGATTTTCCTCATATATTTCGGATGTGGGCACTCCGTGATAGATTATTCCTGAGAGTCACTCCAAGATACTTCACCGATTCTACTGTCATTAGGTTTACCCCACGGAGGCTGTAAAAATAATCATTTATTATAGATTTTCTTTCGAAGAAGTTAACTATTGAACACTTTTCTTCATTAAGCTCTAATTGCCAATCATCGCACCATTTCATAATTCTATCTAAGTCCATCATGGTTTGATACCCTGATTCTTATATCTACAGAATACCCTTATCTTTTTATATACCTCCAATGGTAGAAGGAGAGAACATGCCTGGATTGGCCCATCTGTCTTCAGTAGAACTTTCCTCTTCATCTGCTGGAAGATGAACATTGCTACTCCTCGCGCTGCTCACTCCACTCGAACTCTGTACACTCTCAAAAGAGCTAACGAGGAATGGAGGAGGGTTGTCCAGCTGATGTGCTTCCTGGGATACATTTGTTGATTGGTCATTGCTGCCACAGTTCCAGGACAGTCGCTTATGAATTACAGTATCCCGGCCATCTTGTTTCTGCAGAGATATATTTTTCATTAAAATAAAAAAACAGCTATGAGTCAACCTTTGAATATCAACTTTCAGTAAAAAAAATCTAAGTTGATCTATATTTAAAAGATATGCTAGTTATGAGTACGAGTACATTAGTATGGCACGCTTGATCATAGTGTAAACTTGCACCGAAACCATGGCCATATTAATAAATTTATTTATTTATTTGACCCTTTATTGGCGAGGTTAGGCCCAAGTGGGCCTCTCTTCCACCTAACCTCGTATGTCGTCAGAAGATGAATAATTACAAATTAAATTAAAACAAAAAGACAGAGCAGAGCGTGGGGAAAAAATCTTTGCAACTGAAGGTTGCTAAAGAAAAACCCACGTTGCGGGAAAACACCCACAGAGAAGGGGGGTGAAAAAAACCCGCGAAAACACAGTAAAAATAACAATTAAATACAGACAATAATAAAATTACATACAGAATATACAAAAATCAATCTGTGGATTGTAAACATCTTATTTCTTCTTCGATTTTTGCTAGAAATATATTTCCATGATTTACCTCACATTCTGACTCATAAGAAAATTTTATTAACTGATGAAATGCAAGGCTGTACCTTCAAATTTCAATGAGATATATAATACTAGTAAAAGTTTATGCATAAAATATTCTTCAGTCACAATTAAATTATTTTATTTGAGTTAGCTTATGAACTTGCAATTATAACTGAAATGTCTAGAGTTGATTTATGCACAAAATTTACGAAATACAATAGTTCAAGAGAAAATTTTATAGTTGCATATGAGTCTATACAGAACCTCACATATTCTAAACAGTTAACAAACCAATAGTTCCTGAAATATGTCATATCTTGATAGAAATATGTATATGAAATGGATTCATGTTTAGATGTAAAATTTTTGGATACTTTTGAGTTTGGAAAATATTTAAAAGAAACAATAATAAAAGTAGGATTAAACATTAATTTTCAACATGATAAAGATATATGTATATCCTCGTAATCAGCTCAGTTAATGATTCAGGTAAGAGTACACACATAAAGAGTCATAAAAATGAGTTACTTGAACAGCGAAGACCATTAAAAATGTATGAAGTTGGAATATATAACATAATTGTAATAGTTTAATGAAGGGGCTAAGGAACGAGTCATTGATAGCGCAAGTTAAAACATACCTTGATGTCATCGATGGCACCTGCAGTGTGATATCGTCTGTTATCCTGTCTCTCACCAGCCCTACCCAGTCTCTTCACAAGTCCTTGGCGGGAATTCATAGACATCTCATAGGGGGTATGAATATCTACAGGGGTTTTTCTGGTATTCTCTGGTATTTCTTGCTTTTCCAGGTTTTGGGAGGTCCCTTCAGCACCGTCTCCACATCCAACTCCACTATCCTCCCTCTCTTGAGATTGCAAAGATGAACTTTCACCAACTGAAGGAGTTTGTACACCTGATTTCATAATCAAATAATGACAATGAGATGCAACAGTGTTTTTATGAGAGAAAATTTTGAGAAACACTCTAATGTTTCATAGTCCCTGTGTTTTTAAGTCCAGAAAATTATACCTATATTCAGTCATAGAAAAGAAATACTTCCTCTCAATTTATTAGACCCAATCTTGATTGGTTCCTCGTAGGCCAAAAGTAAAACGTTTTCCCCATCTACTAAAAGGCTTACTATAAATTTTTAAATTTGAGAAAGACAAATAAAAGTATTTTTCATTAAATATTTGGGTTGATTTTTATTTTCTGATTAAAAATTAAGACATTAAAAAATAAAGGAGACAACTTCTTGAACTGATAATGCTAAAGTTGAATATCTAAGTTACTTAAATTCTGATTTGACTCCTACATAAATGTTTAAATTTGCTATAAGTTGCTCATAGGAAATGATATAATTATCTACAGAAATATCAATATATGAATTTGTTGGTAAATTGCTTGTTGTAAGAAATTTTTGATAAAAAGTAATGTCTCCTAAATGAAGATAAAGGCAACATTGGCAATTTTTTTCTAATTGAACATAAATAAAAGATGAAATAAATTTATATAAATATCTTACAACAATCAATTTCCTAGGAAATTCATATATTGATATTTTTTTAGGTGTAGATGTCTTCATAGACATAAAAAGCAAATCGTATGCTAAAATTTTTCTGATATTCACAATGAAAAATCTCTCGAAGTTGATTAAAAAATGTTAATACTATCAGTTTTCCCCCTTCTGACAGTTAAACTGTAATTGACACATGATTATGATAATTTGAAAACTACATTCTTTTATTTGAGCAGAAAAATGAGGTGGGATGATTACATGACATGATAAATCATGAGAAAAAACAATTTTGAATCATAAGAAGATCTAAATAAATTTAATGACTATTATGATACATGTGAATTTCTTTAGATATTAAGTAGGACTAATCTTATTCTCTCAAGAATCAATTTTTTTACATCTTCAGATCTTTACATGCACAGATTCATGCAAAACTTGAAAAATGAATTATTATTTGGGATATAAGACAGTTAGCTCTATTTATTATAGCAGAGAATGAGCAATAGTCATTGTGAAAGCTAAACTCACTTCTTATCACAGGAACATCAATGTCCAGGCTAATGGGCAAGCTTCCACCATCTCCCCCTTCTTCACAGGAGATCCCTTGTGATGAAGTGTCAGCGTTAATGCCAATGGAAAAGGATGGGGTGCCCACTGAGCCCACATGTCTCGTCTTTGTAAGGGGAGGGTTACGAAAACTCTGCGGAGCAACCACAGCGTGCGCTCTCCTAAGGGATCTTGGAGGGGAAGGAGGTGGGTAGGATATCCCTCTCTGATTTACTCCAATAGGTGGTGGAGGTGGGGACCGGGATGGTGGTACCAGGAACATAGTGGAGGGAGAAGGGTGATGATGGTGCTGGGCAGATCCTGAAGCTCTACCACCCCCAACACTGCTCAGGTTGGGGAGGGACTGACCTCCCAAACAAGTCCTCATATTTGGTGTACTGCTGCTTGGGGATGTCGCAGTTGCTTGGGATGAGGTGTAAGGCACCTGGACAGAGAGGGTGTTAGGGGTGGGTGATCTGGAAAGGACTGCTCTCCTGTAAATTCAGAAACAGAAATTGAGATTGAGTGAATGGAAACAGAGTTAAATCTAGATGTGGGAACAAATGAATGAAAAATGTTGAAAAATTTGATTATTCTCTAAAATTGTGTAACATGTTTTGATTTTCCATGTTACAACCAAATGATTTCCTTAGATGGTATTGATTTTTCACCTGTTTAGTAAAGGAAAGGTAAATGAAAATAAAAACTAGTTTTTGAAAATGGATTATTAACTTATAATTTCAATTCAATCAATTAATTTTTATTGGACTCAGATTCATTATTCTGTTCTCATCTTTTTGATCTAATATTTTCTATAGGTAGCATTAATGAAGTGATTGTATCTATTGACCTTCATAAAGCACTAACAATAAGCACCACCATTATTGACTTCTCCCAATGACATTCAAGACATGTGAAAGCATCGAAGTGGATTCGGTGGACAACCAGAGTAAAACATGTGCAAGTCCAACTGTGTGAATTCATTCAAATGAAAATAATCCAAAAGATGTCAAAAAAATGAATTATTATTTGATTGTTTTTCCAATCAACTGTCTCACCTCTTGTTGAAACCAATTAAATTCAATTAAATTTCAATTTCTATCAACTGATAAACACTAATGTAAAAGGAAAAATAAATACTACTCAACCAGAATATCCTGGGCCACAGAATTGCTACCCTAACATGTGAACCACCTCTCAACTGAGACCAGTAATTAAACTTTTATTTAGGCATTTATGCAAAAATTGCATACCCAAAACCTCTACTTAACGAACTCCTATATAACGTTCACCTCCAAATAACGAACAAATTTCCCAGTCCCACGAATTTCCCATGTAATTATGTCCCCCCATGTTCCCATGTACGTATTAAAACCTCCCTACAACGAACTTGCGAATTACGAAGACCTCCAGATAACGAACACCTCCACCGGTCCCTAAAAACTTATTTTCCATTTACGTGAAAAAATTTTCAAAAATCTCGGTGCCAAATATAAGGCAGGCAATGAACACGCCAATCAGAGAGGATTTTACTTGTTTAGTGAAGCAGCCAATCGGAAATCGTCTAGTGAATTCGCATAACCTCGGCATAATAACGCAACCCGCAGAGTACTGTTGAGAACTTTTCGCGGGCACCCCTTTAACTACATGTATTTTTGGGGTTTTATCTTCCTCTCATACGGGACTCAGGAGCTTGTCTATCCTATGAAATGGACTCTGATAATTTAAATGAACCTTTTACTTAACGATCATGTTCGATTTTTTCTCAAAGACCTCTTGATTCCTTTCATCATGGAAAATAAAACATGCCTGCAATGTAAACTTCTCGGATGCTGGTGTCGTCTGCTAGAGCGATACAGAGAATGAATCTTCTGCCAACCTTCCGCAAACTGCTTTAAAATCTCGTTGATTATTGTTTATTTTATGTATATTATAATGCATTTATCCGTCTCAGTTTTTAATTGATTAACACTAAGTCTGACATAAAAATTCCTTAATAATCGTTTACCGCAATGAGATAAAGCTACTCTATCATACATTATAATATCTTTCCAGGGTAATTGGAGATTTTCCGCTTGCGCAAATATTTTTTCTCTCATCGGCAATTTTACCTAATTCATAATTGGGGCTCAATGCAGTAGAAGTTTTTAAAATGACGAATACGAGAACTTGGCTGAGTTTCGAAAGGTGTGTCCCCATTAGTTCCGAGTCTAACCATCTAGGTGGCAGCAGCGTTAGGGGCATTGCTTTTTACTTGGCACCAGGGCCATGACAAGCGTTCATTTGTTATAGTTTTGTCCTCCGCAGCCTTTTCCCGCACCGAGGGAAGGACGCCACTGGAGCCAATAGTAGCAATGAAGAGGTGTTTAGGCCTCTCGAAAAACAGCCAATTTTGTATTTCCACTGTGCATGATGTTCGTCTACGGTCTTAGAACGTAGTTAAGTGATTTCAAATAGCAGCGTTCGTTTGTGAGACTGCGTTGAAAATATTCCCGTCGACTAATAATTTTTCTATCGGAAAGATTATATGTATTATTCAGCAAAATGAAATGACGAGTAAAACCAACAGATAGTTATTCCTGACTGTGGCATTGAAATTGATAAAGTATTTACTAAAAACAGTAATTTTGCGACCGAAAAAAAGATGCGAAAAAATTGCTCCAGATTGGATTCGTACCAACAATTTTCTACGTAGTAGGCGGAACTGCTATCCACTACACCACGCTACTGATGTCTCTAAATTGTGATGTTCTGCAATTAATTGAAATTGAAAATTGACGCTGATTTTTATTCATTTTACAAAGAAACTAGGAAGTGTTTGTTTAAACGTTTTAAACTGAAATAGAGTAGTTACAATATGCCAAATACAAAATATAATACGTAAAAGTATATTCGACTAGTACAATATACAGGCCATCTGTTAAACTTCGGCAAAAAGAATCCGTCCCACCCCCCCTTATGGAGAGTCGCTCCCATGCTTGGCACTTAAGGCGGCCATACACGGGGAAATGTTTCCAGGAAATCTTTCCTGGAAATGTTTCCAAAAAATCCAACATGGTGGATCGGCCATACACGGGGAAATTTTCCTGGGAATATTTCCTGGAAATATTCCCAGTTATGGCGGATCCGCGACGTTTTAGTATTTCTTAAGCGCAATTGCAGACATTTTTTCTTTTGCAGAATTAAATCAGAAATAATAGTCGTACGAAATCGAGATCAGTACCAAAAGAAAGGAAATTGAATATAGACTCTTATTTTCGTCGTAGTATATTGTATTCGGGTCGAAATTACGAGAACTAGTGCAAAATGAACGGAAGTTTACGACCAAGGCGATTGTTGAATCCGAGCTTATGCGTTTTCTCATTACAAATAGCATAAAAGATGGCAATCAACTGAGATGCCAACATTTGCAAACTGATTCATAAACAATAGGGATAAAATTACGGCGATTTAAGGAGTTTTTTGGAAATAAATCTACAAAATTAAAACTGCGTCAATGAATTGTATTAAAAATTAATGAAACTACAGGCTGTAATTGTCTTTTATATTGTTACTAACATTCAAACTTTAAATTTCCTAGGTATTGAAGGGAATTAAGGCTAAAAACACACCCTAATAACGTATTTGTACACGCTCACAGCTGACGTAATAGAAAAATAATGAAAAAATATATAAGCAATGATTACATAGGTATACTCATTGACAAAAGAGCTTCAGTAAAGTTCAGACTTAAATATTCAATGAATTACGGTAGAATTTCGACCACTGAGCGATCACTAGTAAATATAAATGATCCAATATGCGATAAAAATATTCTCAATTCTTATCGCACGTAAGATTCTCGTGAACAATTTTCGAAGGTTAAACTGTGTAAACTTACGAGTAAGAATTATATGCATTAAATAGTTGTTTTGCCAGTATTACGTGTACTTCGTTTTACTTTTACAGTATACCCTATAGCTAGGTAGTAAAAAGTGTTATACCATTTAGAATGTACGGGGATTTTATCTCCATACCAAATTAACGGTAGGGACTTATGACAAAAATTATATAAAGGGGTAATTAACTGAGATGCCAAAATTTGCTAACTGATTCATAAACAATAGGTATAAAATTACGGCGATTTTACGGAGTTTTTTTGGAAATTAACCTAGAAAATGAAAACTGCGACAATGAATTGTATAAAGAAATTAATGAAACTGCAGCCTGTAATTGTCCTTTTTATTGTTACTAACATTCAAATTTTAAATTTCGTAGGTATTGAAGAAGGCTAACAACACACCCTGAGTTACTGACGTAATTGTACACTCTCACAGCTGATGTAATAGAAAAATAATGAAAAATATATAAGCAATGATTATAAAGGTATACTCTTTGAAAAAGTACCTCAGTAAAGTTTAGACTTAAAAATTCAATGAATTACGGTTGAATTTCGACCACTAGTAAATATAAATGGTCCAAAATTTGATAAAATATTCTAAGTTCTTATCACACGTGAGTATGATTCTCGTGAACAATTTTAAAAGGTTACACTGTGTAAACTTACGAGTAAGAATAATATGCATTAAAGAGTTGTTTTGCCTGTATTACTTGTACTCCGTTTAACTTTCACAGTATACACTAGGTAGTAAAACGTGTTATTCCATCGACGGTGCTCATTTTCAGTATATCCTTTTAAGATGATGGTCAATCTCGATTGATTTATTTATTATCATAAGCTGTTTTCATATCTACATACCGTTTTTTGCATATCTATTCGTCGGTTTTAAATTTCGCAAACTTGTCCATGTGATTTGGATCGAGAGCGAAACCGAAAGCTTGAAAGCAACAAACACCTCAAAAGGTAAACAAAGCAGTGAGGACAGCAGAAGACAGCGTCCCTGCCCTACCTCAATTCTTCCCCATTGGCGTTTTCTAGGCGGAAGTCGACAGTGGCCAATGGGATTGCTCGATACATAAGTCATGATTTCTACTTACTCAACAAGTTCTCCGTGCTGATGCCAAGGTGGCAGGATAATCAAATATTTCCAGTTATGGCGGACTGGAAATCTGTAGAAAATAGAACATGTTCTATTTTCGACCAATCAGGAAAGAGTGTCGGCCATAACTGGAAATGTTTTCTGGAAATATTTCCCCGTGTATGGCGGCCTTTAAAGTTAACTTAGTCTGAACGCCGATGGGTTGTGGGTTGGGTGGGCGATATTCCTTTAATTAAATCGTCTATAATTGTTTTCACAATCTCTGCACTTAAAGATAACTTTGGTTGAACGCCGATGGGTTGTGGGTTGGGTGGGCGGGATTCCTATAATTAAATCATCTTACGAAGTCGCGCCAAAAAAGTGGCAGGACCTAAGTAAACTAACCATGCTGCAGGCAGAAACAAGTCCCTGCTTATTTACCTGTAAAACCTTTAGAAACGCGAAAATAATAAAAATGCTTAGTGTTACATATTGCTCAAATTACATTTTGTGTTTCAAAACGTTCGACTTACTCAAAACTTGACAACTCTGTATCAAAGCCGCAAAATCACTAAAAAACTATGTATTAGTATAGGGAGATTGCCATTGCGCTCAGAGTGTTCGCATTTGAGTACGAAGCGCAAGCCGAGTGGATTTCAAAAATGATGCAGAAATAGAAGTTTGATTTTTACGCATTCCACCGCATTAATACGACGCGATTTTGACTGTAACAGCATATTCAATGTAAAGGCCGCCATACACGGGGAAATATTTCCAGAAAACATTTCCAGTTATGGCCGACACTCTTTCCTGATTGGTCGAAAATAGAACATGTTCTATTTTCTACAGATTTCCAGTCCGCCATAACTGGAAATATTTGACTATCCTGCCACCTTGGCATCAGCACGGAGAACTTGTTGAGTAAGTAGAAATCATGACTTATGTATCGAGCATTCCCATTGGCCACTGTCGACTTCCGCCTAGAAAACGCCAATGGGGAAGAATTGAGGTAGGGCAGGGACGCTGTCTTCTGCTTTTCTGCTGTCCTCACTGATTTGTTTACCTTTTGAGGTGTTTGTTGATTTCAAGCTTTCGGTTTCGTTCTCGATCCAAATCACATGGACAAGTTTGCGAAATGTAAAACCGACGAATAGATATGCAATAAAACGGTATGTAGATATGAAAACCGCTTATGATAATAAATGAAATCAATCGAGATTGACCATCATCTTAAAAGGATATACTGGAAATGAGCACCGTCGATGGAATAACACTTTTGGACCATTTATATTTACTAGTGGTCGAAATTCAACCGTAATTCATTGAATTTTTAAGTCTGAACTATACTGAGGTTATTTTTCAAAGAGTATACCTTTATAATCATTGCTTATATATTTTTTCATTATTTTTCTATTACGTCAGCTGTGAGAGTGTACAATTACGTCAGTTACTCAGGGTGTGTTGTTAGCCTTCTTCGATACCTACGAAATTTAAAATTTTAATGTTAGTAACAATAAAAAGGACAATTACAGCCTGCAGTTTCATTAATTTCTTTATACAATTCATTGTCGCAGTTTTCATTTTCTTGGTTTATTTCCAAAAAACTCCGTAAAATCGCCGTAATTTTATCCCTATTATTTATGAATCAGTTAGCAAATGTTGGCATCTCAGTTAATTGCCACCTTTTTATAATTTTTGTCATAAGTCCCTACCGTTAATTTGGTATGGAGATAAAATCCTCGTATATTCTAAATGGAATAACGCTTTTTACTACCTAGCTATAGGGTATACTGTAAAAGTAAAACGAAGTACACGTAATACTGGCAAAACAACTATTTAATACATATTATTCTTAATCGTAAGTTTACACGGTTTAACCTTCGAAAATTGTTCACGAGAATCTTGCGTGTGATAAGAATTAAGAATATTTTTATCGCATTTTGGATCATTTATATTTACTAATGATCGCTCAGTGGTCGAAATTCGACCGTAATTCATTGAATTTTTAAGTCTGAACTTTACTGAGGCTCTTTTGTCAATGAGTATACCTATGTAATCATTGCTTATATATTTTTTCATTATTTTTCTATTACGTCAACTGTGAGCGTGTACAAATACGTCATTAGGGTGTGTTGTTAGCCTTAATTCCCTTCGATACCTCGGAAATTTAAAATTTGAATGTTAGTAACAATATAAAAGACAATTACAGCTTGTAGTTTCATTAATTTTTAATACAATTCATTGTCGCAGTTTTAATTTTGTAGATTTATTTCCAAAAAACTCCTTAAATCGCCATAATTTTATCCCTATTGTTTATAAATCAGTTTGCAAATGTTGGCATCTCAGTTAATTGCCATCTTTTATAATATTTGTAATGAGAAAACGCATAAGCTCGGATTCAACAATCGCCTTGGTCGTAAACTTCCGTTCATTTTGCACTAGTTCTCGTAATTTCGACCTGAATACAATATACTACGACCAAAATAAGAGTCTCTATTCATTTTCCTTTCTTTTGGTACTGATCTCGATTTCGTACGACCATTATTTCTCATTTAATTCTGCAAAAGAAAAAATGTCTGCAATTGCGCTTAAGAAAGACCAAAACGTCGCGGATCCGCCATAACTGGGAATATTTCCTGGAAATATATTCCCAGAAAAATTTCCCCGTGTATGGCCGGTCCACCATATTGGATTTTTTGGAAACATTTCCAGGAAAGATTTCCTGGAAACATTTCCAGGAAAGATTTCCTGGAAACATTTCCCCGTGTATGGCCGCCTTTACAGTTATTAATTGGGTTGATCGTTATTGAAATATTTTCAAGTTCACCATTTTAACTATCGTAAATTCTGGCAAATAGGCCAGTGTATCTTTGGCTTGAGAAATACGTAACCTTTGGCGTTGAAGATCCATTGTAATTTGAGATACTTATTTCGGGTAAAATGCTTTGCCTTCGGAGTCGGGAAATACGGTATGTTGTGGCCCCTTTGAGGTATGCAATTTTAAATACATCTCTGAATAACGAACCTCCGATTAACGAATAGTAAAAAATTCGGTCCCGTCGCTTTCGCTAATTAGAGGTTCTGGTGTATTTGTTTTCAAAGACTGTAAATCCACTATTTAATTTAATTTTAAAGTAAATTCACAGTCAAGAGGACAAATGTATCAATTGATTTATTGATAATTTAAATGATGCTATCAAGTACACTTGGAACATGCATGAATTTATTTATAAAGTCACATTGATTCCCTATTAATAAATTAAAGGAACAGAATACTAACCCACTTAATTAAAATTTTAAATGATGCTTTCAAATGTCGCTTGTTTTCCAAATTTCTCAAAAAAATTCATTATTAAAAAAATTATGACTTCCCCAAGGAAAAACGGACTTGAAAAAAGTCTGATGGGGCCTGGAATTGAACCAGGGATCTTCCCCTCTGGGAGGCTGCTTTAACCATCTAAGCTGAGCAGCCAGAACATTTTAACAACCCGTTTTGGGGACAATGGGGTCCCAACCCTAAAACGGCTTGTTAAAATGTTCTGGCCGGGTAGTTTTGATGGTAAAAGCAGCCTCCTGGGTTAGATTCTCAGCCCCGTCAGACTTTTTTCAAGTCTGTTTTTCCTTTGGGAATTTTCCTTGGTGCATGCCCTTATGTGCAAAGTCACCTCAACCCTTTCCTTGTAATTACGACTTGGTTACAAGTTTTTAATTGGTTGCAAATTCACCAATAAAGCTTTGTTGTTAATTTAGACAACAATAAACATTTGCAAAATGTTTATTGTTATACCTAACCTATACTAATAATATATATTTTCCCACTGTTAACTTAGTTTCTACAGACATGCACAGTATATGAAATATTTGACATATTCTTCTGAGAAAATAAAAACAAACTCACCTCTCTGGTCTTGGAGAGGTTGGAGGTACAAGGGGAATCTGGTGTAAAGATGGAGTGGATGTAGATGTTGATGGAGGAGGTGGGGCAGGGGAGGACAACTGCTGGCTCAAAAGGCCCCCAGCACTCGAGTCTGACATAGCGCCTGCTGTAGCGGAATTGGATCCCTCATCCGAACTAAGGCTGGAACCTCTAAGATCAGTCATTGTCTCCACGCTGATGCCTCTGCTCTGACATGCAGATCCTCCTCCAGAAGAGGCTTCATTCATCTCCATTGAACCACTGGAAATGGTTGATCTTCATCGATTATGTCACCAGTCAATGAGAGATGGCAACAGCATGTTAAAAGCTGCAGTTGATCTGTATTACTTATGCCAATATCAAATCATGAGCTTATAACTTGCAATTCATTTGCACCATCAATCAAGGCATCATTTAAGATTAAGCAACTGGGATATAGCTGAAGCAACAATTTAATTTACCGTATTTTCTCTTTAATATACCATCAGCTTTATTGTGTCATTGTGAGTGTGGTCTCTCTACCACATTTCATATAAGAATATTAGCTATAAGAACCTTATCATATAATGGTTACAATATTCTTCCTTGTGATTTTGCCTAACTTTGTGGAATACTACCATAAAGGATACAAAACTACTAAGTACTCTCCCTCTGTTTCTGTTTACAATGAGTAAATAAAACCAATTTCTTCCAAGTTATATTTTTTGTTAAAATAAAACATTGAAATAAATTACAAAACCACCTAATTTTTATGAATGAATAAATTATAAATGGAATAATAAGAGATTTGATAATAATGAAGTGACAAAAAATTTGTTTCAAACTAAAGATATTTCCTTGTTTATGTGTGAAAAGCAAGTAAAGTATATGATGACCTCCCATGATAAATATCAACTAATAAAGATAAATTTTACAATTCTTTTCAAGCAGGAAATTTTAATTTTCATATGTAGAAGTACATAAGCTGAATAAATTATACGTTGAATATGTAAGGTTTAGATGCACAAAGTGAAAACATGTGTTTTAACTATATGTCAGTAACAGTTGCCAGTCATTTCTATGTATCTTAATAATCCATCAAGTCAATTCATACAAATGATATTGGCATAATTAAGATGATGAGGTATGAAATCTGTACTAAAAACTGAGTACTACACATTCTACTTTAAATTTAGACAGGAAGGAGCATGCTTAGAGGGCTGCCACCCTCTTTACAGTTATTCATTTGAGGCTACTCTCATTATCAACTATTATTAATGATACAATGCATTTGGAGGTAAATTTGGAAAAAATAGAGGATAAATTAAACTGATTCTCGTTCTGTTTGCTAATGTGATGTATGAGATGATGTTAAAATTGCTGAATAGAGGTAGGGCTAAGATAACCTGTATGTACTAATAGTTCCATGAAATCAACTCATCACACGAAAAAATATTGGAAATCATTAATCCTCATTAAAAGTTTAATTTGGCATTTTGAGTGTATGCATGATGAATTAAATATAGTATATAATACTCATGGATATTAAAACTATCCATTTTCAGAATTCTAATGTTTACTTGAGTCAATTGAACTGGTATGATGAAGCTAAAATGTAAGCATGAATAAACCTCAGACAATTAAACTGAGCATGGATACTTGAAAATATTGAACCAATTTTCGTTAACTATGCATGACAGTTATATCTAACCATGTAGGTTCATAATGATGAACACATAATTTCAAATTAATTCTAAAAATTCTGTTCTGATACAGTATACTTAGCTGAAAGTTCGTGGTCCCTATCTTCATAGAATTATAACTTTATGTATGGAAAAATTGTTTTGGTTTTGAAAGTAAATGGAGAAGCTACATGCATAATAAGCCAGAAAAAAATTGTCATAAATTACTTTTCAGACACCCAAACATATAATTGCTGACATTCTTGAAGAAACACTTATCCAGACCTCTATACTTCTACTAATGGCTCTTTCAATTTGGTTTAACTATAAATATAGACAGATTTCCAATCATCATCTTACTCCTTACCTATGAGAATGTGCCAAACTGGATATCCTGCTTCCCCTACTGGAGCTACACCTAGGGCTGCGCGGACAAGAGGGTATGAGACCCATTACAGAGCTTCCATCACCCATTCCCACAGAAGCAGCAGTGCTTGGCCCTCCATCGTCATAGAAGCAGAGACAACAGCTGCTGTTGGCGGAGTCATATGGTGAGAGAGCTGCTAGTTTGGGAGCGTGTGGTGAAGGAGTTACTGCAGCTGCATTCGCTGCCATGGCTGCTGCAACAGCTTCATCTGCTTCTTCCAAACGAGCCTTCTTCTTGAGTTTTTGGTATTGGTCTTGTGCCTTTTGAATTGCCTCATTCAAGCTCTGAGGAAATGTCAGACATAAAATTATGATATCAATCTGTAAATTTATTTACAGGCCCAGAATTTGCTTTACCAATTGATTGATACTGAAACTTTTGAACGATCCTAAATAATTGCTTGATTCCTGCAACAATTAAGCCTATATAACATATACATCAGTATTTGAAACATATCCATGTATTGGATACAGCTAGGATTTTGGGACTGCACTAAGAAACTTGATTTCAGATATGCTGTAAAATGCATTTTATTTTGGCCCATGTTTAAAAATTTAAATTAAGCAATGATTTTGAAGATCTAAATTTCAGAAATTGCAAAACATCAGTTTTACTGAATCACACAAATGATTACTTGGATGTTTTCTTACCAAGTTACTCCAACAGAAAAAATAAATTGCAAAGCCAACAATTGGAAATTTTAGAGGAAATTGGTACATAATAATAATTACCGTATTTTCCGGCCTATAAGATGCACCGGCGCATAAGACGCACCTTGATTTTTCAGGTAAGAATTTACAAAAAAACTCATACTTTGTTACGTAAGGTTGAGTGCCGGTAAACCTCTCGCAAGAGATAGAATGTATTAGCATAGGGATGACATCTCCGTTAGCCCAATGTGTATAAGTTTTGCAGTAGCACCACATGTGAGATTAAACTAAACGTGCTACATTGTATGCATTTCCGATTTATCTGGGAATTTTTTTAAAGAGGGTTCTGTCATCGAAATATTAAAACTGTATTCCTAACTACTTAATAAAAAAAGTGTTATTATCGAAATTTGTAATTAACTGAACTATTTTCAATGCCTGATACGCTAAAAAATACTTAATGGTATGCATTTATCCCGGCAAATCGGCTTGCTTATTATAGGACGGAGTTATACCCGTATACCATCGGCGCATAAGATGCAGAATGATTTTAGAGCATTTTTTGGAGTTAAAAAAGTGTGTCTTATAGGCCGGGAAATACGGTAGTTATTAAAAATTAGTAATTGGCATTAACAATATTTCCAAATTTATTACTAGAGGTAATAAAATTGTCCCCACTATTAATTTAAAATTTATAATTGTAGAGATTTCATGTTTTTAGATAAAAAAAATGGAATATCATGGATACTTGTTAATTTGGAGAGAATAAATATCAGGCTAATGCCCAAATAATTCATCGTTTTCCAAAGATTCATTTTTAAGGATTTAAATAATATATGGAGCTAGAAACTATAAATAGGTAAGTGAGTCATTTATTTGCTTTCATCTAAATGATTTAGCCAATGCTCATAAAGTAAGAGAGATTCCTTTGCTAAGGTTAATCAGCATTATTATTGATGAAATGATGTAATACCTAACAAAATATTTAAGGCTGGATGAGAGAATTATCCAAGGGGAGAAAAATATTATGCCAGTTAAATACTAAATGATTCTATTAAACACAATGTCCATATATTCTATGACAATATTGTCCAATCTGACCAGAAAATGGCTGTCAGATTCAGCTTATTTTAATTTAAACTTGGACACTGTTTTTCAAAGCAACCATTTCAGGAATAAATTGAAATTATAGAATTATTACTTGTCGTTAAGTTGAAGGCATTCCATGAAAACATACATACATCCAATTATAACATAATATCAAAGCCTTGGGAGCTAACCCACCTTGATGACCTTTGGTTCTGAAGCAGATAATGTGAGGGCAGCAGTTGCAACCTTGAACTCATTCAGGTAAACAAAAGAGAGGGCATTTGCAGATGAAGCCTCTTTTACTACTAACTGGTCCACTACTAAGGGTTGTCTTATAACTTTGAGAAGACGCTCTGATGCATTTGATCCCAATCCTGATGAACTTCCTCCATGGGTCACCGCACCCACAATCCCTCCACTGGTACCCCCAACCCCTCCAGTATTGCCTCCTCCTCCACCACCTCCACTCTTTTTGGTCACAGGCTTACATATCAGCAGCATATCAGTGAAAAGGAATATGTGCACTTCAGTCTGAAAGGAAATACAATTCAAATTAATGGAATCTAGATAAATAAATTACATTTATTTATTTATTGCACAATACCACCACAGTTAGTTGTGAGTACAGATGGCAATGTTAACTAATATAACAATCAATTAAAACAATGTTCCTATGCAACGATACAATAAGCCCAACTACATAAAATATATATAAACATGCATAAATGACAAAAAAATATAAAATAAATAAACACAAAATATAAAATACATATAAGAATTATTATAAAAAACATACAGTTCTGATAATTAGCAATAATTTAAATATGAATTTTAAATAAACATAAAACAGCATCTATATGGCTTGTCAACAATAATTTCAAAATTATTACAATGTATCATGAAATATATACAATACTACAGTATTACCATATATCACACATCTAAATAAATGAATACAAGATACCATATAACTTATTTTGGAATGATTGATAATAGTAAGGATCCATCCATCTAATCCACCCTCTATGTTTATTTATCATATATTACATTTTTCACATATAACAAAGTTACCAATTTATGATTAAATGATAAAAGAGAAAATTAAATTTATTGTAAAAATATAAAACAAAGTAATTTGAAATATATAAAATAACATGAGGTTTAATTTATTTTAGATAGCAATGGGAAAAGGTGAGAGATTTCTGATGGCAGAAAACATCTACAGAAAGGAAATAATGAGGAACATCTTTGTAAACTTACAAATAGCTAAAACAGAAAACAATCAGCATAAATATTTTACATGAATTTAAGCTTAAGCGTTGGCTACAGAAAATAAACTGTTACCTTAGATGTAGAATGATCTCTGAGTCTTAGGTCTGCTTCCAATAACAGATGTCTCCTTTGACTTGCATTACAACCAGGCATAGGACATGTGAGGTCTAGCTCCGAATATGTTTTGACTAGCTTCTCTATTTCATCATCTTTTGTTTCCTGTGGATATGAATTAAACTTAGTTACTTTCATCAAAACTGCATTCTGTCTCATTCTGTAGCATTTGTAGCTAACATTCTGACTTCTCAACTTTAAATAACACAGATTATATTTTGACCGAGGACTTTTTATTTCATGTTGATTGAATCACTGAGGTAAATATAATAAACTTAAACTTTACAAAGAAACAATTCCATGTTTAAAATGTATTGAACATGTAAACAATAAAGCTTGAGTGTGCATAATAAGTAGTGGGTCCTTTCTCAAGATAAAATTGTTATTCACTAAATGGCCCTGATTCTATTGAACAATATCTACACTGAATCAATAAAATACCAATTAAAATTAATCAGAAGTGTTACCTCGTTCATTTTATTTTACTGGCATTAGATGCCTCATTTCTGACTTGTTTGGATTCAGGCAATCTTTCAAGATATAGCAAAAACAAAACTTTTTCAGCTGTATAGCAATTGTATAGCTTAATTCTTGAAGATTTTAGGAATAATTGACTATGATGAAGGAAAAGAGCATTACTTTGAGTTTAACATGATGTAAATTGAAAAATGTCAATACAGTTATTTGGGTAGCAAAAGAGATCTATAATAAGATTGACAAGAAAATTTAAAAAAATAGAATCAGAAAATAATGATGGTGGAAATGCTGTGCAAGGTAGAAAATGATAGAACAGAATAAGACAGAAATAAGCTGATAAAAGTTTTTTTGGGTAAATTAGCAGGAGAGAGGCAAGAGATCATATGGTAGAATTCATTGCCTATGTATATTCCTGTGAAATAATAAATCAATATAAACCTGCATAATCCTCCTACTGTTAAGGAAATTTAAATTAAAAATAAAATAAAGAAGAACGAACCACAACATCATAGGATTCAATTCGAGCGATGATTCCTCTCAGTCTTTCCTGGTCTTGCCTCTGTTTAAGTGTCGTGTTCACTCCATTCACAAACTCATCTACAGCTTTAATCTAAAAGAATTAAAATACATTAAAAGTGTAAGGATTAGCTGAAATTTCACATTGATCTCAAACAATTTAATTGGCTAATGAGGGCTGAACTGAATATGACTTGATTATCAACTCTTATTCTTTGGCTCACCATTTGATCTAAGCTTTCAACATCAGTAGCATTTTCTGTGTGCCTTTGGATTGCTTTTAAAAGCAATGAGTACTTGGTAAGGCGCTGCATTGGCTTCACAACAATATCCTGAAGTCTCAGACGATTGCATTCTTTTCTGGTCTCACACCACTGTAGTTGAAGTAAAAGAGGTTTGCTTAAATAAGTCAAAAAAAGTTCAAAAATAAGATTTTCGATTGTGTTTTATTTATAATTCATTTTTTCATAAGATTCACTTGAATACACATATGCACCTCCAATTTTCCTGTAATATTATTAAATATGTTATTCCTATCTTTTCCAAGAACAAACATAGATTTATTATGAAATTATTTATTATTACAATTTATTGTAGCTTCATATATCTTTTCCAGAAAAGAAAAACAAAAATATAATTCATAAAGGTTATGGTTTGATCCAACTTTTTATATTTCAATAATACATAGATAGCATAAAAGTTATCCTTACAAAATATATATTAACGTAATTGGATATTTTCATTCATATTTTATAAAATAAAATTACCTGCAGGTTTGCCAGACAATTTGAAACTTTGGTGCTACATAAATTTATACTTAAAAGAATGAACTTGATCCCATTAGCTGTTAAAGGAGATGGCGAAATAACTATGATCATAATCCACAAATAATTAGGGACAGGTTGAATATTAAGAATTAAATGTAAAAGAAACATACTTACAGCAAGATAAGCAGTGAATATTTCATTTTCATGAATTTTCTCCCGGCAATACTGCTGACAACGCGACTGATCACCACAGTACTTGGTGTATGGATGAAATATTTCCCCAAACTGAAATTCAATCAACAGAAATACCAAAGATAGAGATATAAGTAATTACCACAGATATTATTTCTGGGTAGGAAAAAGATTAGATCTCCTGTGTTATCTTCTTAAATAATTCTCTCCACTAGCATAAGTTCAAATGATGCTTCGATGAATTTAAAAAAAGATAGAATTAAGGCAAATTTTTAGCGTTATAATGAGAAACTCATTAAACTATTATAATATATATATATATTACAGTTGGGATCTGAATTGTAAATAAAAGTGAATTATATTACAATTAAAACTTGATACAAATGGCTGTTATTTACTTAGATTTAAATTACCATGTAAATTATCCAGTTCAATTAAATATAAAATATAGCTGCTACATCAAAGTGTTATTGATTTGAGATCATTTTCACCTCGTAAAATTTATGGATTTTAAAAACCAATATTCATTTTAAATGGTTACTTGATTTTTGTAAGCATTTCCCTAAAATAAGAATTTTGAATGATATTTCCCCTAAAGAATCTTCTCAATTTCAAATTTTAAATTTAACTGTGATATTTATCCAATCAGAGGAGTAATTTGGCGATTCAGAAATAACAAAAGAACTGATAATTAAATGGATGTTCTATATGGTAATAGGAGTGATGTTCTATGAAACATTATGTAGTATATTTACCTTTAGAAAGCCGTCTTTCATCTGTTTAGGATCTAAGAGT
Source organism: Sympetrum striolatum (assembly GCA_947579665.1). Lineage (NCBI taxonomy): Eukaryota > Metazoa > Arthropoda > Insecta > Odonata > Libellulidae > Sympetrum > Sympetrum striolatum. The sequence continues at coordinate 63,870,712 of OX388350.1, forward strand.
GCTGGCGAAGCGTATCCTGATGTTTTCGTACTTGAGCGTCTCCGAGCATCAGCCACCATTGGCAGTAGGTGTTGTTTCCAGAAGTGAAAATTTGCTGAATGGATATCTTGAATGTTACTGAATAAGTGCTCTGTGTCCACTTCTGTTAGAATCCCACTGGAGGTTTGGAGGCTCAGAAGACATGCCAGGAAAAGCTATTCAATAAAATTAAAAAAAAATTGTAACTTGATGTTATGTCTGTCCCTTGCTCCAAATCTTAAACATAATTTTGTTTATTCCATTCACCTATCATCTTATTCTTGCAGTCTTAAGTAAATATTTATAAATTTATATGCTTGTAATATAAAAAATTTCTAATTTTGCAGAATTTTTAAGAATAACCTGCATACATATATATTTGTTTTATTTTTCCTATATGTGTCTTCATTTCTAATCAATGTATCTGTGATATTAGATTAGCATTTGTATTGTCAGACATTTTATGTGATTCTTAAACTTAATTCAAATTGATAGCCAGACAAGACAATATAATCTTTTGGCTATAACATGAAAACTATATTTCTATACGTCAAATTTATAAATCTTGTAAATGTAAATGGTTGAAGTATCAAAAATAAATAAATACAAAAACAAAGAATCATATTAAGGTCAATAGGATTTTGACACAAATCAGCAATTTTCAATTTTGCTACAAGGATTACAATGTCTTATACTTAATTATACTTCTAACTATTAAATAAAACTATTTGTTATTAAATCTTTCACTCATTCAGAAGGATTTACCAAATTTTCTCTCATACATTGACCTTAAAACACAGTCAGATTGAGTATTTCATATTTATGGTAAACATACGATTGATCAACAAATGAGATTATTTAATATGGAAATTTTAAGTAACAGTTAGATGGCCCAACCCATAGATGAATATTTATCGTGCTTCATGCAGTTGTTACTATCACCAATTCAAATGTAATAGTAAAATAATGAAACTGCAATCAAACAAGAATGAAACTTGATAGAAACGACAAATATAATAACTAAAAACACTTGGAAATAAATAAAGTAATATTTCCCTTACATCTGTTACAACTTTGAGGGTTTTGATGTAAGCTGCCTCTGTTGTGAGTAGTTCCCAAATTGCAGTCTGCTGTTGCATTTCACGTTCTGTCATCTGAGTAGCACAAGCATCTCCTCCAATAACTTCTCTCCAGTCCTCTTCCAACAGAAGAATTTCTGTATATTGAAGTAAAAAAGTTTGTTTATATCAATTTATATCACAAAGGACTTACCTAGAATTAAGTATTTCAAGACACTCAGTATATTGATTCATTTATTCATTATCAACATGAAAACTTATTGATACTTCAATAGTATAGGCTAGTAATAATAGCTGAATAACTTATTTGATGATTTATAAAGTGACTTTCGAATAAAAATATTTCATCTGATTAAAATGTTTTCAGATTTTATCTACAAAAATCAACCTTTCCTAGAAGCCATAATGTCTAAATAGTAATAATATTAAAATTTATCTTTCAATATCCACGATGGGGAATTTATTTAATCATTGATTAAAATTCTACCAACGGAAAGCGTATATGGCTAGATAGTATAACAAGACATTATGGATGGTAAGATGTATTATTTACTCAGGTATCTTACTGCATAATGCTGATTATTTATTGAAAAGCCTTACACAATTTTAGTGAGTAACATTCAGAAAATAAAAATTGTAATTTTAATATCGAAGACTTTGTGAGAGAAGAGCAAGACATGAAAATCAGCCTTTCCTGTACAATGAAATTAAATTTGAATTGTGCAAATCAGAGTAAATCATACATCATCCTCCCAAAGGAAAAACATTGATACTTAGTAAAAATTATCACCCACCCTCTTCGTTCTCATTGGTGCCATTTGCATCTCCAGCATCCGCATCAGGTTCCAAAGTTTCAGTGGATTTCTTCATCCAGTTTGCAGGTAGCTTAGGAATTCCATTTTTACTGTAGTTGTCCAAAGTCTCAGCCAGAGTGCCCATACGAAGATTATCCTGAATACAGAAAGAGACTCATTCAGTAACAGCAAATTTAAAGATATGCCATAAGAACAAATTATCATAGTCAAACTCAATTCCTTTGCATAAAGCTAGATTTTTATTTAACTGATATCTTAAGATTTCTTGCCTAAGGTTTCTGTGCACCATTTCTATTGCTAAGGTTACATACCTTATTGTTTCCGAAAAGGTTGCTCCATCTTTGCTTGGAGGCCTTGGATGGGCCTTTGAGAGAACCCTCATGGGATGGGCAGTCGGAAGCAAAGCTAGTGTCCTCTGTGCTCGCACTGAAGAACTTGTTCCCTTTACTTTTGTAGTTCTGTGGAGAAACAATTCAGATCAAAAACAAATCAGGGAGAATCGGATTATAATTTAACACTGTTATTATAAAACTGATAATGATAAAAATTAAAACACGTTAAAACCGATTAAAACGCAAGCTCATGAACATACGTCCTTTTTTAATTTAAACATTTCCTTATTTAATTTCCATAGATATAAGACTTAGTTGAGACGACTCTGCACCTACTTACGGGGAATAGTAAAATATATAGAGAGATAGGACTCACTCGAAACTGTCCTATAATTCCTGATAATCATTAATTACTTAATCTGTAGTACACCTTCTTCAAGAAATATCTTCACGCCTTATATTAGCTCCACCTTCCGGAAAATTTCTTTTACAGACAATCGTTGCTAACGAGCGTTCAAAGTCCATTTCTCCCCAGAAGTAATTCCACTTCATCCTAACGACGTCGTTCACTTAATTCTTTGGCAAGTAGAAGCAACTTAATGGTCTAATTTCTGAGGGAAGAGGGCTACGAAATCGATTTCTAGGATAAGGAAAAATTAATTAATAATTCTTTTGATTCCATCTATGAGGCTCATGGGGTACTACAAAGGCAGAGCCAAAGCAATTACCATGAACGAGCAAATTATGTTTTCGAGTTTTTTTTTCTCTTTCTCGTGCATACAACGCGATTACCGGCTGCTCTTATGGTATGATAATAATAAAAGATAGATTTTTTTTAATTTTACTTATCTGGCTTTAGCAGGTCATTTATTCACGCAATTACCGAAAAAATACGCTAAGTAACATCTTAAATGTAATAATTTTTAATCATTTTGCGCAATTTCAGTACAGTACAGTACTAAAAAATGAAATCATACTATAAACCTATCGAACGCACATACGAGTGGTTGTTCAATCTTTTGTGCTCAATTAAAATAATAATAAATATATTTATGTACATATGTATATGTAGTTATATTCATATATATACATATTGTAGTTATGTTTGATAGAACTTGTTTGAAGGATTTGGAGGCAATTTAGATCTTTGGCTAAATATTTTGTTTATTTGTATATGCTTAACTTAAAAATCAAGATTTTTCAGAGTTATAAATATAAAAAATAATTAATTAATTAGTAATTTTCTAATAAAAGTAAAATTTATTTTATCCCTTGCGTTTAAGATGAAGTTCCACCAAGTGAAGGCCGAAGTGATTGAACTTTTGATTTTGTCCTAAGTTTTTTTAGGATAGTATATAGGTAACCTTTGATTTCGATAAATAGATTCTAACAAATATATTTAAATAGATTTGCAGTCATCTCATGAGTAACTAAATACAATAAAATATCCGAGAATTTTCGGAGTAAATGGCATATTCATCGATTGAAAAACGCAGAAAATTGTTTTATCTAAAAAAATTGTTGAATAAATCAAGTGAGAAGAAAATCTTTTAACATTTACATGTTTGAATAAACCATAAAATGAACGTGGAATGTAAGTGAAACCCCCTCGCAAATAAAAAATGCTTGCAAGTTTTCAAAAATATTCCGTTGACTTTTTGGTTCAAAGCCAGGTGTATACAAAGAAGGAAGGGAATTGGTTTCTCGCGGATTTTAAGCACATAAAAGTTCAGAAAACTGTGCTGTATATTTCATTCTCCATTACCCCTTCCACTTTGATGACTTGTAGGACTTGAATTTTTCTAGGTTACGACGAGGAGCGTAAATCTAGAAACAGGCAGAGAATTTTATACGATCACTGTCCATCCTATGTGTTTACAACTACTAGCATGAGTTTAAATGTTTAGTAGAATTCAGATTATGTTTATCATTGGATACATATAAAAAGATCGTCATAAATCGTCCGTATTTGGCAAGTTTCCGGATGCACACTTGCTTTATAGCATGCATGGGCATCCTTTTTGAGAGCGCGAGCCAAAATCGGCCAAATCTCTGACACAATATTTTCCACGAGCCAACCAACATTTTTGTGTCCGTATCATTACACTATATCTTATTGTCGTATTACTTATATCGTATATCTTATTATCTGATTTGCAGGCGGTTATGTAAATCATATCAAACTGGCTGAATGTAAAAGTTATGGTAAGTTTTTATCGAAATTTAAGAAAGGTTTCCCATAAAAACAGAGAATACATTTGTTAAGGACTTGTTTTTGTCCTAGAAATAGAGAAAAATTCAGAAAGACGTGGAAGAAGGAGAAAGAGGAGCTGTGATGTAGAGTTCTACTTACACCAGAGGTCTTTCTACTGGGTCCTTGGCTGATGGAGCCTTTGACGGAGCGGTTGGGGCTCTTCTCATCTTTTGCTGCGGAAAAAACAGAATGGATTACGATATTAGAAGTCAAGAGTTGTAATTCATAAGCCAATATCTAGACCAAATGATTATCCATAGAAGTTATGTCAATCTATCATACAACACTCATGTTTTGTGTAAGAAAGCAAATAAAATACGATTTTATAAAATAATAGAAAACGCAATTAGTTCATTATATCTTCCGGATAATTCTTCCTTTGTTTTCCTCTTCCATTCTATCCTTTCTATTTTCTTTCTGAAATACCTATCAAATATGGGTTTCGTACTATAAAAATAAGTACATGCATGGCCCAAAATTACAGTTTCCTTTCTTCCCATTGTACCAAATAATCTTCTTCATTTTTAAATCTCCTGCGATATTTCATTTGATCCCTGTCCGTCAATTTTGTGCCATCCTTCTTAATACCCGCATCTCTACCAATTCCAGTTGATTTATTTCTCTTTTACCGACATTTAAACTTTCGATCGTGAACAGTAACATGCACCAGCAAAAGTTTTGATTAATGCTTTCCTTGTCTTTTTTTAATCGGGTCTTCGTCGAATGATCGACGCTCAATAAACCGACTGCTCGATTGATCGACATCTAACGCAAGCCCAATCCATCCCATTTATTATTCAATGTAACTTCTGTGACATAAGTGATTGCGACAGAGTATTTAAAATGAAACTAAATCGAGATGTCGTTCATTCAAACTGTCGGTCAACTGACCGTCGGTTAATTCAACGTAAGTCATTTGAGAGGATGCGTTTTTTTATGAAATGTTGATATGGCAACAAGTTATGTGTGTTATTCTGTTATTTTACACTATTATGTTATATAGGTTATGAAGATGATACTTAAATCGTGGAGGGAAAAGAGTAATCCAAAAGTGTATGATTTGAGATCATGTAATGCTGTTATTTTAAGCCTACTATTCATTTATTTAGACAATCGAATATACACATAAGTTCTAAAATGTATTGTATATTGCCTAAGTGTATGACTTCTGTTAAAACCAAAATTGAATTTGCCATGAAATGAAAAGATTGGCTGCTAAAACATGAAGATGTTGGATTTTTGTTAAGTAAGATGAAATAGATGTTTTCATTTAACGTTTTTTTCTTTTTAATCTAACTATTTTTGAAATGTTGGTATCTCTATCAAGACACATGGCCATAGTTTAATTGAGTGTGAGTTCAAAAATGCTGTTTTTTTTAGTAGTTTGATAAATTTGAAGAGTCGGTAACCCTAAAGTAAGTGATTTTCACTAATAGGGTGCATATATCCCTTCAATTGATGTAACATAATATTTATTTTTATCACTGAAAAGGTATAAACATAATTATTATTATATCTAACTTCGTCAACACTATCATTCTTCCTATTGCACATTTCCGTCTATCTTCTTTAGAGATAATGGTTCCAAGAGAAAATTTCTACATCCGCTCCACCTTGGCGTGACTTTATCATTATGTGATCATTAATTACGATATCTTACTACCTGATTAATAGAAATGTATATTGTTAACGTAGATTTACAGTTTTATTCATGCGTTATCGGTACCTAAAATGTTAGAGAGATTTAAATAAATTTAGGATTTGTGAGTGTTTTCTCGCACGATCAACTCTTTTCATTTATCTCTCGTAGTTTGCGAGTTTGGATGAAAGAGAAACTGCGCCAAATTGACAGATTAAGAAGTGTTGAGGAGAAAGAACTTTGCTCATGAGCAGCGTGTGTATTCTATGAGAGTTGCAGCTGATAAGAGTTGTAAACGGACGAAAAAGAAGTTAACTAGTTTGTACTGAGCATTCCGCTGACACACGACGATGTTACGACCTTCTCTTTGATGGAGAATCTTTCGAATGAAATGTTACTTTTATTCTATTCGTCGATAACCAATAGGTCAATGTCCATTTTTTACTCTTTCATCGATAATAAAGATTAGGAACTCTCTTCCGATAGCATTTATGACACAATCCACTCTATGAGCAGTGACTTCATGGTAGGACTAAATGAAAGAAGAAATAAAAAAAGCAGGAAGAATGACGTAATACCGTTAATTTAGTCTAGTATGTATTTTCAAAACACAAGTAACTTATATAAGTAAAAATGTTACTTCGTTGACGGTGATTGTTGATGTTGACATGGTTGTCATGTGCTTGTTTAGATAGCAATAATTGAGAGATTTTTGCCGTTATATCTAAAGAGAACGGAAATAAAAGCTATGCGAAGTAATATAAAGAATTCAATTTAATCTTTTGAGCATCAAGAATAAAGAACAACTTTAGGCGTACCAAATAATAGTACTTTACAGTCTAAATTGGTTTCTATTTCTTTTCTCAACATTCTTGAAGCTCATCAAACCAGTGAACCGCATAATAACTGATATGCAATAGGCTCGTTGTGTGCCGCAAAACTTCCCAACGTTCCAAATGCTCGATTGTATATTTGCAACGTTCCCGAGAGACGCTTTTGCCATTCGCGATAAGCTATTACTACTCACCACTGATATGCGCATGAATTGTCATAACTTTCCTTTCTTTGAAACTTGCAACTTTTCTGAAGTTATATCTTACAATTAGTTTGAAATTTGCCCAGACTTGATTCTGGTAACTTTATGAATGCTCATTGCATTTAGGAATTGAAATACCAGGATTTTCCTTTGTAACAATAAGGTATATTTTTGAAGTAAAATTTTATTCCAAATTCAAAATAGGAACTTAAATGTCAAAACTGAAAAAAAACCTATTTAAACTTTCCATTGCTCACCAGAAGATCAGTCGACACCCCAGCTTCTCTTTTAAGGCAGAGATAATTTGGTTTGGCTTTCCATAACGCTGTAATTTTCAATGTCCTGCAGTAGAGTATTTTTTCCTGAGTATTTTACTTGGATTCCATTAACATAGTGGTCCCCTCATAATTTTATTAATTGAATCAATTCTACTATCCTTTTATTTATGTAACTACCATGACGATGAGTTCGGTGTTTATCTGTTAGTCCCAATGTCGCGCAAATAAACACTTTATGAATTAAATAAGCTGTAGCGAAACACTGAACTTCAAGAATGGCATTAATTTCTAAAGGAAGAGGAAAATTTCGTCTTAATTCAATCCGATTTCAACAAATATTTCGTGATATCAAGTTTTGTAAACCGCGCAATATTTTGAATGATATTTATCCCAACCATGGTTTATAATTTTTAGTTGCCAAGTCTTTCAAAGTTGACTGGTGATAGAATATAGATTTCATAACAGATAATTAGTGTTAACACATACACGATTTTGTGTGAAAATTCAAATCAAAGTTTTATCTTCTCAGAAAACGAATAATTTACGTCGCAGGTTAGAATGAATTAATAGCTGAGTTTCGGGAGATGTGCCCCCATTTAGTTCCGAGTCTAACCATCTAGGAGGCAGCAGCGTTTGTTTCTCTGCACTTAAAGATAACTTTGGCTAAACGCCGATGGGTTGGGGGTTGGGTGGGTGGGATTCCTTTAATTAAATCATCTCACGAAATCGCGCTGAAAAAGTCGCAGCACGTACCACGTAAGTAAACAAACGCTGCTGCCACCTAGATGGTTAGAATTGGAACTAAAAGGGGGGACATCTCCCGAAACTTAACAAATGAATTAATATTTAAATACAATGTGCCCAGAAATAAATAGTGGTTTCAAGCGAGATACGTAAAGACAAGTAGTAATAAGCAACATAGCATTTTGGAGTAATATTTTAAAACTTCATTACGGTTTTTGTTGATGCTTTGCGGAACTTTTCGAACGCATTGCTTATTTATGATGAAAAGTAAATAATTTGGCGTTTTCATTAAACCCCATCACGTCCCTCGTAGTTTTTTCCATCTCTGATTCTAACGGTTGCAGCACATTCATTGAGGGAAGGAATTGCGGGCTGACCTTTGATCTTCAGGTGCTTCCCGCCCAATCTGGAGGTCTCCGTGCTGTGAATGGGCAGCGGCCTCTTGATGCTATCCTGGAACACATTCACGCTGCTCAGGTCAATCCCGCGCCTCGAGCAAACACCGCTCAACGCATCGCTAGAAAAAGATTCATTCCATTAGGACAAAAGAAGGAAATCGTATTTACCACAACTTCTGAAGAGACTAGGGTACTAAAATGTAAACTAAATTAATAGTTAACCTTTAGTAAAGAAAGAAAATTGGGAACACGACAGTTAATGAATTAGAGGTTAAAATCTCCAAAAGCCGTCTTTGTCGGCGTTTCTCATCTCCTTCACCGGTATTCGTAGAAAACAGAAAGGGTGACCGCTCTTGTTAGAGACACCCAATGACATACCTTTCAATAGCGATGCTACCATCTCCAGGGGTAAAAAGTGTTCATTACAGTGCTTTATATAAAGTACTCATTACAATACTCTATGAACCCTGAAGACGATAGCATCGCTAATGAAATTTACATTTTAAATTTTAAATTCAAAATGTCATTTAAATTTGAAAATTCTGTCCGCTACCACATTGTGGAATTTCCTCCCAATAACGATCCATGAGACGTAAACAATAAAGAAATTTGAATTCCTATTGTTTAAATACGTTTTCAATTTATGCTATTGAACAATGTGTCATGTTTGTATTCCTCTACGTAAAATTTGTTTTACTGTGTATATTTTTGTAAACCTACACTTCTTCATTTATACAAGTAAAAGACTACCCGGGGACTACACAAACGACTTGCCCAGGGCAATATCTTGTTTGGGATAATACGAGACAGTCATTTACTTTTTGCCATTCTATAAATTAAAGATACTTAAAAGCATGGGTATTTCCGTACGAGTGAGTCCACATTCATATATCAATGATTTATTCATTTATAGGAATTTCGTCATAGATATATGTCTGGTGGGAGCGTTATTTTTACATTTCATTGTTACAATGAAATTCACAGTTAAATTTATACAATTTTAGCTATATACAGCTATGATAATATAAAAAACACATAGGCGTCCCTGCAAGATTTTCAGGGTTCCCGGTAGGCCTTCACGACTTCCGTGGCGGTCCCGGAAACTCAGTCCCCACCGTGCATCACCCTACCGGGCAGTCCCCTACTTCCCTCACATTTCGTCTTTAATTAACCACGATAATTTTAGTAATTACAGCTTCACACTACATTAGACTTTTACATTTTTTCTTAAAAGATCTTGGATATTGAGGAAAGGGCTTAAAGAGCGATCCAGGCAACTTGTCTACTCGGCTATGCTCTGTTCAAAAATGAATATTTAGCTTTATTGGTTCTTTGTGGCCTAAGTTTTATTTTATGATTGTGACTCCTTCCTAAAATGTTAGGTGCTTCGATTAAATTTTTTAATCTCACCCCTTACTGCCTTCAATTATCTGGTTAACACAGCCTAGTTTGTTTTGATTGACTCGGGGGTTAACTGATTAATAATGCATAAGAACGGAGAAAAGTTTCGAGTGGTTATATCGCATGAAAAAAAAGAATCACGCATTCAAATCTCCTTCTCAACCGCCACCGTAAGCCCAATAATCCGCCAAGAAAATATTTCCCCAAAACAGCAGCGGAGTCTCGCTTAAATATGGTGCACCGCAGAGTTGAGCGACGATTCCCACAACCCCGTGCTTCCCACACAATCAACTTTTCGAGTCCCTTCCTTAGAGCGATCCAGCTTTTTCGAGGAGGAAATGACAACTCCATAAACTAATCGAGATCAAAACGAACAAGCCTCTCGAAAGGAAGTCGTTTTTCGCGATTCTTCATTCGAGTCACGAAGTTCGACTTTAGATTCCTCAAACTTCCTTCATCAAGATTCATCCACGTGTCCTAGGGAAAGGGTATAGATGCTAACCAATAGAAGTAGCGCTTTCAAAAGCATTACATCTACATTAATACCTTATGAGTCGCCTTCCGGCGTGTTTACAACGACCGTTCGGATAGTTTCTTTAGTTCGATGTCGTCGCGTGTCTTTCTCGGAAAGAGCGAAATTTTAAAACAACTTGCATTAGTATCTATTTCTCTTATTTTACACTCATTGTCGGATCCGTCGGAGGGTCGCATAATACCGATTACTTACCGAACGTACTTTTTTCAACTTGCTGTTAGAAAACCTTATCCTGAAAATATTCCATATACTTTTTATCCCAAATTATCCATATCTATTTATTTGTCATTTTTAGTTTATTGTTAAATTTTCTCATGTGTCGCAATTCGAGGAATTTGATTTTTCCTTAACGGTTTTAAATTTTGGAACGTTAAGCTTGTTGGACTTTAATCTCGTGTAAAAATGAGTGATGAATGTTGACCCATTGGATTTTGATTATTTTCGGTGTGACGGTGCAAGAAATACGACTTATGTTAATAAAAATCAACATTTAATTAACAGTTTATATCTCATAAACTATTCATACAAGGTTAATGACATTTGGTACCAGTGAAGATCATACTATATAAAATATGAAGATTTACACTCTAAAAATGTTTCTCTAATTGTTAACATTATTATTATAACTTTTAAATGTTTTCTTTCTAATCTTCGCAATTTTGAATCTTTTTTCAAATTTAACACAAAACCAAGTACATAAAATATAAATTTTACATTCATTCTTTCCTGAAACTTTGATTGTGATGCAGCAAATAGGTCACGATCAACTGACTATATAGTCAGTTTATCGTGGCCGGAATCTGAAAGCAATGCATTGTTGTACTAATCGAAAAGTAGAGCACTCATGCATGTATGTAGTACGGAAAATTTTAATGCTCTTCTTGACAGCTTTTACACCATACCAATATTCAACGTAAGACCTAGGACTTTATTCACCCATCTTATTTGATTTCTATTTTCCTGAAAATTCCCGTATGGTCCCCAAATTTCCTAAGTTTACAATTGATCTCACAGCTAGGATCAATAGCAGTCGAAAAAGCAAGTCTGTAAGCTCATCTGTTACGCAAAATTCCAAATACATTCGATCCAAGAATCCTTTAAAAGCGTAAATGGGAAATGGTGCCAGAGACCCGCTTCAGACCCTCAAACCACAGAATGCTTTTTGCCGCTTTCAATGCAACACACTCGTTCCGAAGAGGGGACAACCACTCTTTCCGATTTCCGCCCAAAGGATACGAGAAAAGGGTCTCCGATTCAGTGGTTTGCGTTCAAATTTGTCGAAGAGTGCAGAATTTGACAAAAATTATTTCCTGAAGGAATCTTCTGGTCTAAATATCCAATGGAATAGACATGAGCTTGAAAGAGGGTTTGCTGAGGTTAAAAAAAAATGACGTTGGTGAGGAAGATGGCAGAGTCGGCCGTTGAAACGTTGGCGACATGGTCACCGGAATCCACCTGGATGATAACCCGAGAGCTTTTAACCCACGTTGGCTGTTCCTTTAATGTTATTTTAAACGAAAAATAATCAATGATGAAGCTTAAAAACTTAGAGTGATTACAATGAGTTAAATATTTACGTTATTTAGGGAAAATTATGATGATTTCGATCTGAAGATGTTTATAGTTTAGAAGAAGAAGTTTGCGATACCGGTACATTGCAACGGTTGATTACGTAAACGCTACAGCGTAAGATAAATACTGTTATATAAATTGCTACTGTTATATCATCAGGACTGTTTTATAAAATCAGGAACACGGCTTATATGCCGTGTCCTTAACTGCACTTCCCCAAGTGTTTTTACCTCTCAATAACCGTGCCTCTTAAAAATAGAATTGGAAATTATGGAATATTAATATCTTATATTTGATAGCTGAGAATTATAAATGTTTCATACATTTTTATTTCATGATCATTTTTGACTAGACAATTTCAGGTAAAGATGTGTTGAAAATTTTAACTGAAAAATTTCCAACTTGAAAATTCGACTGAAAAATATTATCGAATTGATACTCAACTGAAGTTCTGTTATGATTAATGGAATTAAGGATTTTTTATTGTACTGTATTTTTTCCTAAGTGTAAAGTCCGCAAAGTTATTTTCTTCTTAAACACACAAGATAACAATAAACTTACTTCATTCCACAAATTTAAAAGGGCGCATGACTGGTTTTGAAGCGTTTATTTTAATTTGTGGAATTAACTAATAATTTACCTTTGTCTTATGTGTTTAAGATGAAGTTCCACCAGATGAAGGCCAAAAAAAACTGAATTTATTTTCTTCTGTTTACTTTTTCAATCAAGCTCTTTCCTTTAAATTTTATGAGAAAGGATTGGATTTACTAAGATAATTATTAATGTACATTTCTTCTAAGTAAAAGTCACCTTATGATTCTTATCATTAGTTCCATTCTATTATAGGCCGGGGACGACCAGTACACCACACGTGTAATGAGAGCCTTTATCCCGGTAGCTAAACATATTTAGGGTCTTCAGACCTCTTCCTGTTTCTCTTATTTTTTTGATCAGTTCTGCGTCGACGTATACGTTGTGGTGACGAGAAGAGTAGATCATTTAAAAGAGAAAGGCAGATCAAGGCACGAGTATTAAAGAGAAAAGTCATTTGCCTCCACAGAATTATCTCAACAGGAAAAAGAATTTCCCCCCGTATCTGTTGTTTCTGCTGATTAGTGAGCGAAAACAAGAGCCGACAATCGACATTCATCAGCAATGGCCACACGCACAAACACTATCGGACAGCCTTCGTTCCTTTTCCGAATTAATCGCGTCTGTTTCACAGTTTACCATTCCTTCCCCACCTCTGACCTTTCGCCCCTCAAAATGGCGGCCGAAGAGCAAATGGACGTTCGAAGGTGAGCGGTGATTGATAGTGGCGCCTCTGTTCCCTTTCTAGCGAAAGAAGCCTTCGGAGAGGAATTCCCGGGGAAGAATGATGGCTCACGGAGGTCTCCGCTCAAAGTGTGGGAAACGTCACGCTCTTGAAATCATATTTGAGCGCCCGTCAAGAGACGGATGATGCGAAACTGGGGCGAGTTGGCACTTTACTTCTTCTACCCTGCACTGTTTCTTATTTTCACCCCTTTCTATGCTATATTATCCTGCTATTTATTCTGTCCATCTCTGTAATTATCTTCCTTGAAAGCGTGATAAGCATTCAGAAATATGAACTATTTTTGAACGCAATTAGCTATAGATGCTTGTGTACTCGGATCTTTTCGTTGGCCTCTTCACCAATTGTGCTTTGTGTATTTTACCCTCTGTAATTAATTATTTCAAAAACTTTTTATATTATGTTAAATAGGATATTTTATGGGTAAGTATTTTCCGAATTGAAAAATAAATTTTCCCTCCTACCCTTTTCTTTCTGAAATTACTTGTCTAGTTCATATTCCGTTCTCATGCATCTAATTTATGATATTTATATCGTAGTAGTAGTAGTATTGTTAAAAGTGCTTCAACAGCTTAGGTCATTTCGCACATTGGCTCCCACCGGATATTTATATCTTATGATACAAATTCGTCTTATTGACTAAGCGTGCTGACACACTTTGGTATTTTCATGGTGCTTCTATGCATTTATTAACGTTACCTCAAAATACAACGTCTGGTTGAGGGCAAAGTTATCCATAGTATCATATGTTGTATTTTGGTGCTATATTTGAGGACTTTTTATTTCAAAAATAGTTTTCTTATGCTGAAACCTTAGGTATTACTATTAGTAGTTTTTAAAAATATAAACACATACCGTTGTGGTCGTTATCCTGGAATTGAATTTTTTTTCTTGAGAATTTTACTTAGGTTTTTTTATTCAATTCTCGCATTAGTTAATTCCTTTCTTACTCCATCCCTTGTTCCTTCATTCTTCTCTATGTTAAATAAGGTAACTTCAATGACAAAGCGTTTGGTGTAATGCTCAATATAGAGATTGTATGCATAGTCGCAGTATCATCCTCAATAGGTATTAATTCAAAAACTCTCATACTGCAAACTACGAAACATAGGGGAGACTAAGAACGAGATATCAATGGCTCTACCTCACCGAGCAGGATTAACAATTCAATTATCAAATGGATAACACTTTTCAGCAAGATGAGGAGTGAGTTAGCTTGACCTTGCTTTTGTACCCGAGCCAGAATGCTACGAGTGGAAAAATTCCATGTAAGTGGAGCACATAATCCTATGAATGGCTTTTTCCAAGCATTCAGTAAAGAGTGACTTGGATGAATGCCATAACTCACTCATATCTCAGTGGCTTCAATGTCATCACAACCATGAGACAGAAGTGAATGAAAAATGTGTTTTCTTCCATCCAGAGGCAAGAGGCAAATAAATATATTCCATTCCTCTATATGGTAACACGAAATGGACAAAACACTAGTAGGGGAAGGAGGGGCAGTAAGGAATACATAATTTTCTCAGATGTTTTTGGGTATAAGGGAAAAAAAGTTACGATATCATGATTTAAAAACATGATTACAATGTTTACACTGTAAAAGGTCATATATTTAGTATTGGACATTTAGAATTTTCATATATTTAATGAATTTTCAAAACAGTGTAATATTCCCCGTTTTGCTCTACCCCTGGAGCAAAATGGAATACTGTTTTAAAAGTGAAGAGAATATATTATAGACTTAAAAATTAACTTGAAAAACTTTAAAAAATTAAAAGATAACCATGTAAAGCATGAAATACGCAATTTATTCACTTAATGCACAATGTGGGTGGCCTCATCGTCTTCACTATCTATTCCGGCACACCTATTGTGTGTTCACAGACAAATTTTATCCAGACCTCGGCTAAATAGTCAGGACAGTAAAGGTAGTCATCGTCGTCTTCTTCAGTGTCACTAGAAAATAGAGGTTTAGTTACCCTGGGGTTACCCCAGCAGTACCCCGATCTGCCCCACAACTTCATTTTTAGGTTAACCAATTCCGTCCCGACAGTATTCTAGCCTAATAAACATTGACGACACAGAAATGTAGATTAAGATTCATTTAACAGATTGCTAGACGTAATACTTAAGTATTTCGATGATTACTACTTCCATGCATCACGAATAAATGCCCAAAATTATAAAAGGGATCACTAAAAATTCGACGTACTGTTCTGAAACGCAAAAGAGCACGGAATGGGAAATATTGCTTGCACGCTAGTCTGGCATGTCAATCCGATGTAATTGAGTCGTTTCTCCTTAATTAAAAGTAATAATTGGGATGAAAAGCCCTGTATCCCGTCTTGCCACACTACCTCGTTCTGCGCCACGTTCCCCTGTATGAAATATAATTAAAAGACGAGCGGTATGAAGTGAAATATACGGGATTTGACCATAAATTAATGCAGCTGAATAATTATCAAATAATAAATATAATAATAACATTCTAATTTCACTCCAAAGAAAGAGAATACATACTTGAAAGATATTTTACAATTCACTTCAGAGAAATTTAAGGAGCATAGAAGGGAATCCTTATGTAGGAATGGCCTTCGCTTGGATTACATAACAGAGGCTTTTAAGGTACACCTTATATTAATGATGCTAATTAGTTTTTAAACCCTCCAGTATAGTACTACTAAGTTCAAAAAGTCCCCAAACTTGTTTTTTCCCTCAAAAACGCTGAGCAGGAGAAATATAAAATTCTGATGGTAGATAGGTAATTAAGTAGGTGGTAGTTAGCTGTACCCACGACATGTGGCGCTATCTACAACCAGAATTTTACATCTCTCCTACTCGACGTTTTCGCAGGAAAAAGTAAGATCGGGAACTTTTTGAACGTTGTAGTAGGTATAACTATAAAGAAAATTATCAAAAATACATGAGTAGTAACATTATATGGTAAGTTGTACGTTCAAACAAAATAAATAAGGAAAATGAACGAAAGTATTAACAAACTGATGAAGATATTCACTCGTATCCTATAAAACAGCCAGAGATATCCCACACAGAAACCCTTTCCGAGATCCGCCTTCAAAGGCTCTCCTTCAATTGCAATATCGGCCAATTTGAACTTAGTCCCGGCATAAGTGAGCAAATGCACCAATTCCTTCATTTCGAGAAATTTCCCCGTTACAGAGCGCTCTCTTTGGGAAAAATCGATCCCTAACAGCTCTTTCTCCGCCCAAAGAGAATGCAATTTCAATTCTCCACCGCTCTCATTTCGAGAGACGTGTGTTTGTCAGCGAACTTTTGTTCCTCTTCATTAAGAATGCCGTTTTCATTACGTGAGCGTGGAACATTAAGAGGTATTAGATCCGAAAGTATTTTTTTCGTCCAAAAGGCGCTGAATTTCATATGGAGAGTTTTCGAAAGTGAAATTGACTTTGACAGGCGTGGAAGGCGTTATTGGGAAGGATTATGAAGTCATGTGGTTGAGATGCTCTGGTTTGCATGCCCGTTAGAGGCGTCTTCTTTCCACGAGAGGCGCGTTATTCAATTTCTGATTTCGGAATTGCATCCGAATGTTTGTAAATAAGCAGCGCTCCAGTTTTATAGTGTATGAGAAAATATGTATTGAGAATAAGGGAAAAATCATGGTCACTAAACAGAAACTATTAACTATTAAATATAGAAAAGTAGAAGAATTTTTGTCTCTGTCTTACATGAGAGCTATTACGTGTAATGAGAATTGTGGTTGAGAATGAAGGCTATGCAGCAATATATGAAAATATAAATTAAACAAACAAGCTAAAAGAGCATCGGGAAATGAAACTTGTTATCTTAGAAGACAATCTTCACGATAAAAAAATCATAATATTATCGGTCATTTAAATGTTTCATTTTGAGCTGAGAATATTGGCATAGTAAAAGTAAAAATTTCTCAGAGTAACAAACTTTTAAGATGCGCGGAAGAATCAGTCATAAATTCTTCTGAAACTCGTACTTATATTAGACTTCCGACTTCCGATTTTTTTACGCAGGTGTTCTGTTTTTTTTTATATTTAGAGTACATGGCTGTATATAAATAAGGTATGATAGATGTAAAATTTATTCACTAGTTTAGTAATGAAACGTAGACATTTGGTCTGTATAACAGTTTGCAACGGTCAGGGGGAACTTACGGCAGATAGTGATGATATCTGTCCGGCATTCGCCCAAAGACGGGGGGAAAACCCGTCCATAAACCTCCCATGGACAGTACAGATCTGATAAATATTTAGATTACAGCAATCAATAATTACATTGAGTAAATACAGCAAGGTACATCAATAACTACGCAGCAATGTTACAACACCGACACTGAACACACGTGGAATGGGTATACATACATGCATATTGATTATGCATTATATTTAAGGAGAAGATGGTTTTAAGCTCCATGGAGAAATAGTGTTATTTATGAGATCTGCTTTTTGTTACATCGTTCTCAACATAAACTTCGGTTAGACCATTTTTGACTAGTTTAATTTCCTTTACCTTTCCTTTCCTTTTCTTTTCTTTTTTACAGGCACCTCCATTTAATAGGAATTACCTATATAATGACAAGGACTTCAAGACAGTCCATGAAAACATCTATTGACAAATGCCTCCGGCTGAAGAAATTTTATAAAATTTTTATTATACTATATTGTAGCTTATAAAATATTAGATTATTTAGTTTATTTTAGCTTTTAACTTTTATTATAACTAAATCAATTAGGTCTTCTATACCTTTTGTTAAATTTACTTTCTAAAATATTTGTTCATATCTACTCTTTTTCACTTTTCATATTTCTGTGTTTGTATGTTATTGTATTTATTTCTATTACTGTGTTTTCGCGGTTTTTTTCACCCCTTTTCCTTGTGGGTGATTTCCCGCAACTTGGGTTTTTTCTTAGTCAACCTTCAGTTGCAAAGATTTTTTCCCACACCCTACTCTTTTTTTAGTATTTTTTTAATAAGTTGAGTTTTTAATATGTTTAAATGTAATCGACATACGAGGTTAGGTGGAAGAGAGGCCCACCTGGGCCTAACCTCGCCAATAAAGGGTCTAACTAACTAACTAGTTCGGGTAACTACGAATATTTGGGCGTGACAACGACCTGGAATAGCTGCAACCCGCATATGCTTACTTGGAATGGGGTTTGCTTACGTTCCAGGGAGGTCACAATCCAAAATTGAAAGAAGACCAATAACGAAATTCTGTATTCAGCCCGAAGGCAGACTGAAACCTCAACCCCTCTAACATTAGCTACCTAGAGATAATGGAGGGGAATGAGGCTTACTAGGCAGGATGAGGAGTGAGGTAGTCTGCTTTCTGCTATAAGTGGAACATGCCCGCGAAAGTTAAGCAGAGTGACTAAATTCTTTACTTGGCTTTCCTTAAAAAATAACTTAATAATAATTATATTATAATAATATGTATAATCAATAAATAATATAATTATAATATTATTATAATTGATATAATGTAGCATCACTCGTACCGCAGTAACTCTCATGTCATCACAGCCATGAAGAATACTGTTTTCTCTATCCTACACCAAGGCCGAACGAAAACTATTCACTTCTTCAAAATATGGAAGCTGAATTATACTAAAGCGTAGGAAACTGAATATTTTAATATTAAACAGCGAAAACTTGTGCTTAATGCAAAATTTTTTGAAGAACTGACTTTAATTATTCAAAAAATCCTCATCGAATACAACATAACCAGACTTTGCATCTGTTGGAAAAATAGTCACTTACATAACACGTACGTTCTCTACACTAAATAATTTGAAAACCGGAAATGAGCTTTAATGAATAAAGCTCGACTTCCGGTTAACGGATTTACTCCAAAAACTAATCAGCTCTGACAGCACACACAACAGTACTATATATGAAGTTTGGTATTGATACGACTTTTAGTTTTCGAGTTAGAACGCCCATTATCACACACACACATACACACACACACACTCACACACACACACACACACACACACACACACACACACACACACACATACACACAGACATCATTCAGAAAATGGTCAAAACGTGTTCTAGGGACACCAAAACGTGTATTTCCGTTGAAATCTCGAAGTTGAATTTTTTCATGAAAACAATACTTTCTCTATACTTCGTATATGGAGAAAGTAAAAAGGAAAAAGTACACAAAAGGTTGTGTTAAAAACGAGGACATGTACTCTTCGAAGAATATTTATAGTGGACCCTCATCTGGGATGTTTGTTTGGCGTCATAGAAAGATTTCACCGAAAAAGAAACAACTTTATCCAACTCCCGGGCAACCGCGAGTAGTCCGGGTCGTGTTTAAAAAATATATAATTTAGTGGATATAAGTTATAGGAACAGAAAAGAAGCGTTTGATTAATGAAAGGGCGTCACAACGTCCAGTAAAGGGATGTTTCTCGGCTAGAGAATGGCAACAGGCGGACGGGGAATTACATCTCGGCGTATTCCCAAAGGATTACTTGCCAATGTCGAGCACCCAAGCGGGAGGGTGGAGCCACTGTGTAATTCTATTGGGTGAGAGAAACGCGTGTTCTAATATGAGATGAATAAAGCGAGTGTTTTGGGATATAACATCCTTTCTCTTCGAAGAGCAGCGAAAGTAATGTCGAAAGGTGATTAGGCTAACAAAATAAGGTCATGCAGGGAGTCCCGGATAAACAAGTGAGCAGCGCGTTCCGCTTTGTTGGAAGCGGTCCCGGTTCCGCAAAGACGTCTATTTGAAATACTACCTGAGCTGTTAAAGCACTTTAACAATACTATAATAATAATAATAATGATAATAAATCGTCTTTATTTGGGCGAGATTGAAACCTTAAGTCTCTTCTTACATCTAATCTATCGTCATTAATTATAACATTAGAAGTAGAAACAATTAGAAGAATTGTGGATGTAAAAACCTAAGAGATTCTTAGAAAAAAAATCCACTGCAGGAAAACACCCACAAGGAAAGGGGTTGTGAAAAACCTACGCAAACCTACCGATAGCAATAGCTAAAAGATAAGGAAAAAGAAAAACATTAGAAAATAAATAAATGAATACACTACCAATAAGTACTTACATGCAATAAATACATTAGAATAAGTTCACTTTAAGAAAAAATATAGCACTACTAGAAGATACTACTACTAATAAGAGTCTAAACTAGGCCAAGTTACAGACTTTTGGGGTCAAAGGAACTATTTTCCAATGCATCTTTTTGTGATGATAAATCATTGCCTTAGCTACCTCCTAGAGTAATCATCGTCGTGCATACAGTTTAAAATAAATAAACAATTATTTTGTTAATCTGACTCTTGCTTCCGTAAAAAATGAAACTTAAATTGTTCTTTCGTTGCGTGGTACAGCTTTAAATATTTAGCAGTATTTAATCTTGAATACTGGTCGTCCAAAATAAGAGGACAATGTGTGTGACAAATATTGAGCATTTTTTATTTTCTACTCCTTTTGTTTTATGTCGTCATACACGGAATCTCGTGTAGTACGTTCACTTCTGAACTAGCAGCAACATAATCAACATCTTAGTCGTCAAAAATAAGAAAGAACTTTTTTTAAATATTGCCATTTTTAACATTGAATGTTGTTTACACTCCGAAATTTAAATATGTTATAATGGTTTTCGATGCTACTCATGTCTGTTTACGTTTCTATCACTACGGTTTTGCTTTTTACAACGGCCTTCTCTGACGCTTGCACCGTTCTTGAGTTTGTTTACATTAGTCGTTGTATCAACCAAGTGTTCCACCAAGTGAAGGCTTCTTCCATTGATTTTATATATTGCATGTTGACCTGCTGAACCCCGTTCTTCCAAAAGATGATAATACGTATATTATCTGGGACTTTCTGCCTTTCTAATCTTAAAATGTTGACAGAAATGTATATGTATGCATAATGTCTAAATTGACAGAAAATACTTCCGTTATTTTAGACATTATGAGCATTTAGTTATTATACAATTATTATTATTGTTTCATAAACTACAAGTAGGCTGTAAACGAGGTGGTGGTTTTTCCAGATCTAGGCAGTTATTCTACGTATTCATATACAGTTCATCTAAATACATATATATGCATATGACATATAAATTGTTTTTTTCTGGATTTTTCGGGGTTCATGACAGGCCTTTTCGGCTACCGTAGCGGTCCCAGGGTAAAACCCCACCGTACATCACCCTGCCAAGAAATCCCTTACTTCCTCCAGAAATTTTACATTGTCAAAATTCCCTTACATTCTATAATACCTTTATCTACTACAATATATTAAAACATTTCTTTTTAAAAGATTTTGTATTTTTAGGCAAGGGGCTTAGGAGCGATCCAGGTAACTTATTCCATTCTGAAATGCCTCTGTCAAGAAAAGAATATTTCGCGATTATTATTAATATAAGAATTATCTTGCACCACTCTGCTTTCTTAGTATTAAAAGCAATATCCTCGATGAATAATAATTTCAGCCAGAGAGCCTTGTTGTAAGCTTTGCTCTATCTCCGGTGTTGTGTAAAGAATGTTAGGCGTATTCGGGCTCACACCAGCCTAAATGCCCTTAAAGCAGATACGGGAACACTCTCAGTCTATGGCCATATGTCAAGCCAACTTTTCCTCGAGGAAATCAGATGAGTGGAACAAATCGGAAGGGGAGAGACCCTCTCCACTTCATAAGAATCCCAATCAGAGGGCGTCGGAGTAAGAACCGAAAATACTGGAGGCGACAATGACCTCAATCCTCACCAAGACGAGGGCATTCCGTGCTAAGGGCAATCGCAGCGGAGAGCGAGTGTTTCCGGCGATTTGGAACCCTCTCTGGAACACCTCAGGGTCGTGGGGGGGAAGGCCCTCTCTCGAACATTTCAAGGCCGAAATCTTTTCGTCGATTTGTGAGGGAGAAATATGCCTCTGCTTTCAGAATGAAAATGGAATGGAGAAGGGCGTGTCCTTAAGAAGAAGAATATCTTAAGGAGGTTCCCATCCCTCGCCATTACTTCATTACGCTGATTTTCACTCAGCTCATCCATTCTGAGATTCGATCTTCGATTGTTTTCACTTTCGGTTCTTTGAAAGCCGCCTCCACTCCAAGGAATTAGCTGTCGACTGGTTTGACAAACGATGTGTACCACGAGAACCAGCTTGTATCAATGCATTTACTACGCTAATCCGAATCCTACTACGCTACTGTGAGCTTGTTAAGTTTGAAAATTCAACATCTAATGAAGCTGGCCATCGGATTTACATTTAACGACGACCTGCACTTCTTGAAATATAGGGAACGCTGAGAAAACTCATTCTGAAACTGAAAACTGGAATTTCAGCTCAATTTTCCAAGGATGACAACTTATAATTAATCACTTCTGGCGATATTTGGTAAACTTAACCATGATAACGATGTTCTGAATAGGAACAATGACAGATTTATTTTTGAATTCTTTTAAGAGGAAACTGTATTTTAACTTGCCTGGAAAACAACCTTTGTATATTTCTCTTTTATTTTTACAACATCGTTGTATTTATGTATTTGTTAATTTATTATATCACGTGTAATTGGGGTTTTCAGTTTGTGATTGATGATCAATTATTATTATTAGAATAAAAGCTTCTTTTCTAGAGAAATCTGGAAATTTCCATTTTGCCATGCACTTTAATGATAACAATCATAATGATCTATTTTCTCCCGTCATCCTCAACGTTTGGAGTAAAGCAAGGAAGCTCAACCTGCTGGAGGAATTAAAAATACCCCGCAACCTTAAGTTATCCATTAACCTCGTTAACAAGTATCTTTTCGGAGATAATCGACCCACCCTTTTCAATTTATTTCTCACTCACATTCTCCCTCCCCCACTCACCCCCTGCTAATTTCTTCGAAACATTTTGCCCTCCTCCTTTCCCCCCCAAAAGTTGATGACTTTTGTTTACTTACGTAAATATTCTGCTTTGCGATTTCTTCCGTTGCCCTGAAGATGAGAAAGCCTCTTCGAAACAGGTCTCTTTAAATATTTCTTCAATAAATGCTGGACATAGTTTTTTATTCTATTGATATCAACTTAATTGCGAATGAAGGAATTCGGAAACTTGCATAAGTTTGGCAGATATTGTTTACATAATTCAAATTGATTGAAACTTCAATTTAAGACTGTGGATTAAATTTTAATTGTATAAAATATAAAGATAGGGATCAGTAATTGAAGTAAAATTATGAAGAATATCCAAATCTGAGAGATGCTTGGGAAGTGTTCTGTCGCAAGAATTGTGGTACTCATGTGCCGTAAAATGACTTAACTAAACCCTAACCCCTTAATTATAATCTAATCAACCCTTAATTGTATTTATCAACACAGGATACTTGCCTGTATAGTATGTGGATTTTCATAGGGGCACATTACATCACCCCTTTTTGTCATTGAGGTCATCATCCCGATGCACAGTGGGCTAGAATCGAAAAAAACTGACCAAAAATACGAAAGTGGTTTTTTTGAGTGAGGACTTTGAAATTTTGCGTGGTCATTTTTTTTTAAATTCTACATATAACTTCGGAATCATTTTTGTTGATTTCAGCGCATTACAATTCTACAGGGGGTCAAAGTTGACCGAATTTTGCGAAAAATGCCGGGCACTGATTTTTCGTGAAATTCTTCAACTTCAAACCGTTGCTGAACCCAAACTAGGAAAATCATCGGGTAAAATATGATGCCATATTATAAATATGTTTTCTGTCCTTCATAGTGCTTGGTTTTAATGAGCTCTGTTGAATATTTATATACTTTACATTACAAAATGGCGGACCCTTATTTTGGAACACATTTTTACCAAAAGCGAGGAAAACAGTAGATTGAGACACCGTGTGACACAGGACTACTTATACCACGATAAGCTATGAACCTTCCTAAATGGGAATCTGAAATAAAATCTTGCCCCAATAATAAATAAATCGACTTTTGGACAACCTCACAAGGGCCTAATCCGCGCGGCGGAGCACCGTCCTCCGTTACGATCTCGTGTTTTGACAGGAACAACGAACCAATACGATTCTGATTCGCTTTTTCGTAGATTTGAAGCATCATTATACTTCGTGCATATCTTAGATATCAATATTTATTAGAAAGTCACCATTTCTTGAAGGGTGATAATTGAAAAAAATTAAATGGGCTATGCTTTAAAGCATAGGACCACGTCAGCGATATTAATATAATGTATTAGTTTACTTTTTTGCGAAAATGCTTAATTTTTCTAACTGAATTTAACTTTATAAGAAAGCTACTTTCGTGCCACATATAAATACTTTGAACATGTGAAAGTGTTTCGGTACAAGATAATTTTATGTATTTGGGTTACGTTGCTTTTATTCGAGTAATTTATTTGACATACAATAAAAGTACTATTTTGTAAAACATCATTTTCGCGCAGACTATAAAATGTATGATGACAATAATGCAAGAAAATATGGAGAAAATATGACAAAGGAAATAAAATTCAACCACCTCCATCTATGATGGAAAAAATCTAGTCATTTACTGAATAGACTCAAAGGGATAAAAACCTTATAAAAACAACGCTTAACGCTATTTAATCTTCGCCACCACGTGTGTGTGAAGGTTTTCAGCAGAGAATATGCAACTCGATTCTGGGTTAAGTCGATTATATATTTGGGATAGCCGTGTTCTCGGAAACCGATGCTAAATCAAGTACCCGAGAACTGTACACTCCCTAATAGAATTCCCAAGTCCAGTGGTCGCCAACCTACTGCTCAGTAGTGGGCGTTTGAAGTTGGTGGGAAGTATAGAATAGGTATTCGAGGTTGGCAACGCAAGGAAATTCTTAATTATGGAAATTTAAATGCGCTTCGACAGGAAAACAACGATTTTTTGGTTAAAATTGCTAAAATGAGATTTGTGATATTTTAAGGGATAAAGACGTTGAATACCAAAAAAATCAGATGTATCCTCCTTCTTATAACTTACTTATTTTTTCATTTATTATATGGACGGCAATATTATGGGAAATTTCTGTTGTATTTTATACCTTAATCAAAGAAACAACACCAATTCACCCAACTATGTTTGTTTATATTATGTTAATACACCTTGGCAATAAAAATTATAATAATTATTATCACGAATCGGACAATAATAACCGACGTAGAATAATTGTAATCGTAAAATGAATCACCTTTTAATAATAATATCCAAAGGTTATACAGTAAGATAAATTAATTTCAAAGGTGATATCGGGGCATAAATATATGGATATATAAAGAAATCGGACATTGATGCATGAATACATATAGGGAAGGTATAGGAAATTAGATAGTCAATAAGAGTATAAAATTTAGTGGTAGGTATAAAATGTTTGACAACTACTGCCCAAGGTCGAAGGTTGTTCGGATTATAAATCTCTCCACGGAAAGGAAACTAAAGCTTAAGAGAGGGCTATTGCTAATAAAACTCCTTAATAGCTACTGGGATAAGGGTAATTTAATGTAATAGGATAATCTAAGGCTAAGTGAGGATTTCTGCTCGCTATTTTTTGAACCAATGAGTGTTGCGTACATGGAAATTATGAAATTAAGGACCTGAGACTAAAAGAACAATACGCAATCAATAAATGATTCAAATATACATTGGCATATTTCCATCCTTATGTTCCCGTTTACATTTGTAGTTTCTGATAAACATACACATGGAGGAAATATGAATTCTAAGCAAGTCTTTTTATTCTAGCGACTGGAATAAACTTTAATCTGCAGGATAAGTCCCTTCTCAATTCGTTAATTCTGACGACTTTAACATTTTCAGAAATCCCCTTACGCCATGCAGTTCCGAGTAACCTTTCACGGATTAGGGATTTCGCATCTCTTTTCACACGGTTTGCATTAGCGAAAATCGAAAGGGGCAGTGCGAGATTTAATTAATGCCGGAGGGCCCATTTGACCACTCGCGAGCGAGGGAACCGCAGGCGCCTACGGATTACTCCGTTGGCTTAGGATAAGGCTCCTTCCCTAGGCTACCACACTTCATGGACTCTTCTAATACCATAGGATGACCCTTCTTCAGTTCCATCCCATGCAAACCCCTCTTTCAGACTCAATTTCCGTATCTTATTCCAACATTATTTGATGGATTCCGTCCTTTCCACTTTCTTTCTGATGTTTCACAAATCCTATGTAGTAACTGCCATTAGGAATGCCCTTCCGCCTCATATAAAATAATCTATTTCTACCTGTTCTTTCAAGAAAAAATGCCTTTCTCATCTTCTAGTGAATCAATCACACCATTGATATTTCTCCTTCTACCCCTCGATGTAGCTAGTTCAGCACTGATCAACATTCTGATGGCTGTCGTTTCTCACTTCATAATTTTATATATTACCTTACCCTCCGTACTTTTTCTTAGGTCCTCATTGTAAAAAAAAATTGCATTCGTATTTATTAATTTACCATTTTTCATTAACTGCTAAATTTTTCATGTCATTTTAGTAAATGTCATTTTTGAAACAATTTTTTTATTTGAGTTTTTATTTTATTTTATTTTTTATTTTATTTTATTTTTTGGATATTTTCCCATAGTGTGGCAGTTACCTCTTTTTTAATTTTATTACTATTTTTTTGTAATTTTGTCTGAATGTTATTTCTTATGTTTTTTTCTTATTGTTTCCTCATGGTTTACTAATGCAGTTTTCCTGTTTCTGATTTTATTATTTAATTTATAATTTAGTTATAGTACTATTGCTTTTGTAATTTCCATGCTATACACAGCTTCCTTTAACATCTTTTAGCTTGTACTATAAGTGGTTTTGCGCAGGTTTTTCACACCCCCCTTCTCTGTGGGTGTTTTCCTGCTGTGGATATTTTTTCCTAAGGTATCACCTTAGGTATTTTTTTTACTTCCACTTCTCCTAAAGTTTTCTTTTCTATTTCTATTAACCTACACACAAGTTTTTATGGTACAGTCCTGGCCAAAATTAACGCAGCACCGGCCGTTAGGATCGCTAGGGAGGTGCTGCGTTAATTTTGGCCAGGAGTGTACATAATATCATTGACGAAAGGTTAGATGGAAGAAGAGACTTTTCAGTCTCAATCTCGCCTTTAATAAAGACCTTAAAGACTAAAAAAGACTTATTATGAGTTTGCTTGCATCCCATTCTTGTTGTGGATCCAAACTGAATCGAGGTGTAACAAGAATTAAATGGGTTCTTTCCTTTGATTTATTGTATTTGATATTTCTATCCTCACGACTAGAGCTCCTATGTGTAATCATCCATTATCTACGGTTATATTAAATTGTGAATATTAAATGTTGTTTAAATAATGAATTGTATATAACTACATTTTATTTAATTTTGTCTCAGAACTTTTCGTGGTTGTGATAAAATGGCAATTACTGAAATAAGGGTGATACTTAGTAATGGCCTTTATCTCGTTCTTACCTTATTAAATACCGATAAAAGTGTCTTTGTGAAAGTAAAATTATACATTATTTAGCTTTTTGCTAATCTTTATAAAGTCATTGAAAATATTCTTTTTCTACTTGCAAACCGTCTGATTTAAGGAAGATATTTAAGGGCACGGCTAGTCAAATTTACGCTCGTACAATGTAATCGTATTGTTAATCGTTGAGTTGTAAACACAAGGAACTCCATGAAAAAAGAAAAAGTAATAACAATACTGAAAAGTTCCACTGAACCAATATTCACTGGAATTATAATTCTTTTCCATTGTGGTATTAGTTTTTATTAAAATTTCTTGTCTTCGCCTGAAATATGCAGAAAGCTGGAGACAGTTACAAATTGTCTAATGATAAAAACTGGTCTCTTCCCTTTGTTTCTCTTCCATATCCCTCAAGGATAACTTAGAATGACTTAAATAAGCTATAAAAAGAATGATCGGCATTAAACTGGAGAAAAGTTGATTAGGAAGGATCAGGGAGCTGATGGTGCTTCTTCATATTAAATAAACGATAGCAAAGGAACATTTCTGCCTGTATTCTTATTTTAGATAGAAAAGCAATCAAGTGTGACTTAACCTTCATTCACAAAAAAGGTATGGATTCATATATAGCAAAATCAATAAGTTCAGGCGCTATGTTGTAGAAGACCAACACACAGAAGAGAAAAAAACTTTGTAATCTTTCTACACTTTATTTGGTTTTCGGAAAAAACAAAGTTTTATTTCCCTTTTGTGTTATGGACTGGTGACTTTAATGAGACATGGTACGTTCTATTTAAGGGAAAAGAATTTCTTATAGACTGTGAACGGAACGAATACCTTTTATTTGTAGGAAATAGGAAGCAATTTGGCCAAATGATTATGCCATGGATCACAAAGTAAACCACCCTTTTCACTCTTTTACTGCTGGAAGTTTTCCAAATTAGTACTTGCACTCACGAACTATTCCAATTGCAGCTACGTCACTGTTTCAGAGAGCTCACTAGACGTGCTAATCTATTCACCATCACGCTCCCATATTGCCGGGGTTTAGGTGGACTGCGCGAAAGGGAAAACAAAAGAAGTTCGTTCTGTGCCGAAATGGATTCGGGACATCAGACGAGATGGCGCTGAATTCGCGAGACTAAACGTGCGATGCGATTCAATTTGCGTTCGAGGCGTGCAAACCGTTGAGAGGCCGCCTTTGCCGGATTATGGGAAAGCTGGATTGTTCCGCGTTTCGCCGCAAGAGCGCAGCAGTGCTATCTCCATTCAAAGACTGGCGTTTACAAGGACAAGGTATCGATGGTATTACGAGGCGTAATCTATTAGCTTGTCTCTCTTACAATCTGAAAGGATTTGGTTTGCATTAACCTCTTAATACATCTTTCTGTGGACGGTGGTAGTGTGTTTAATTTTTCTAGCCTGGAGAAACTAGGGTTCTGAATACGAGTCAAAAGAAACAAAATTGAGCTTTTTTCATTGAGGACAGTTCATTGGAAACAAATACGCAATGGTAGCAAGAAGAGACTGTCCAAGTATTGCCGATATCAATGCTTCAATCCTGTAAATATTGGTAATGATATATGTCTTGAAAATTCTTTCACAGGCCAAATTTGCATAGACCGTGCCGAAATTCAAATTATCACTTTCCTTTTAATCTCTTAAATTTCCTCTCACTTATATTATGCATTTGTCCCTTTTAATTTGCTTTATTTGTTTAATTTTTTGAAAGTAATAATGTATCTTATTATGATTTATGGTAAAAAACTAACCCTTCTTTGTAATATAATGATTTATACATTTGTTATATAAGTACCTTAAATGTATCTGATAACGATGTGATTTCTAGTATCTCTTATTCTACCTATCTCTGTCTTTATTTCAAACTTACCTACCCAATTTGCAGATTGTTTATAACCCCTTATCTTTGTGGGTGTTTTACTGCTGTGGATGTATTTTTTCGGGATCAAAATCATCAGTGATTTTCTCTCCACAAAGCAATTCTTTCATTCCCGTTCTATTACTCTTGTACTCGTTCAAAATCACTATGTATTTTTTATTATTTTATTTCAAAATGCTAAACGAGACTTCGTTATCCCGATTCCGCCCAATAAAGACTTTTGTGCTCTATTGCAGATGTGGGTAGCTATTGTAAGCGGTCGTGGAAAAGAATTTTGCCCAGAAATCAAGAAATCTCTTCCATCTCTTCTTATGTTTTATATCCAAACAAGTCATTACGGGAGGATCAATAAAGTTTACGAAAATAAAGGATTCGAATTGATATCGTTAGTAATAATGGCAGAAATTTATCGCACGTTAGAGATGGAACACCAAGATTAATATATGAAGGTCGACTTTAACAGAAGTATTCATGGTCATTAAACGCAAGTATACATGGTTATTAAAATAAGTTTGAGGTTCTCAATATGTTGATATACACCCACCTAAATAGTGTTGATGGTATGAAGAATAATCCGTGTAAGCAATGTATATAACGCAGGTATGATTTACTTTTAGAATTATATAAAGTATATTACTAATAAGTACTCATCTCTACTGGTATTGATTACTATAAAATAAAGCTCTGTAAAGTATATATTGAATATGATTATTATAAAGTCTAATTGTCTCGTTACTATTAGTTCTTATTTTCACCGTTATCGTAATGATAGGTAAATTATGCCATTTTAATCATGAAAAGATTTTATTTGATTATTTAGATGCATGTATTGTTTTGATTTGTTAATTTTTACTTTCTCCCTATACGTAGTATAGAGAAAGTATTGTATTCGCAAAAAAATTCGACCTCCAGATTTCGACGGAAATAGATGTTTTGGGGCCCATAGAGCATGTTTTAGCTATTTTCCCGAACATGTCTGTCTGTGTGTGTGTCTGTCTGTCTGTGGTTAAAAAGTTTGTGTGCGCTCTATATTAAAAAGTAATTATCCGATCATTTTCAAAATTCATATTTAGTATTTCCCTAACAATATCAAGAGTTGATTAGTTTTTGGAGAATATCGCTTAACCGGAAGTTACGGTTTATCCGGAACAAATTTTTGTTTCTTAAATATCTCTGTAAGAATGCAATATAGGTATATACAATTACATACAAAAGTTATAGATAATGTACTTTACTACAACTTTTGTAAAAACAATTTTTTCGTAACACTGATTGTTTAGGAATTATTCTTCAATAATGGTTAACCGGAAGTTGTTGTTTACCCAGAAAAGGAAGTTTTTCATACATATCTCTGTCAGAATGCAATGTAGGTATATAAAATTATTTGCAAAAGTTATAGATAATGTACTTTGGTACAACTTTTGTATGAAACATTGTTTCGTAACACTGATTGTTTAGGAGTTATTCTTCAATAATGGTTAACCGGAAGTTGTTGTTTACCCAGAAAAGGAGGTTTTTCATACATATATCTATCAGAATGCAATTTAGGTATATACAATTATGTACCAAAGTTGTAGATAATGTTTTTTACTACAAAGCTTGTATGAAACATTTTCCTGTAACACTCATTGTTTTAGAGTTATTTATATATTACCGGCATAGGCTTATGTTTTCAATAAATACGGAGAAAGTCATGTGTTGGCCACATCAGATTTTTTATGTATGTATTTGATACTGACTTTTGCACCGGAGAGCTGTTAAACTTGCAACAAAGATCATGGTGATAATAGATACAACATGTAGATCCAAAGCCAGTAGGAGAAGAATCACGTTAAAGAGCTCTCCCTTTGCTGCTCGGGAGTCAGCGTTCGGATGTGATTACCGAGTGGTCATGATCCGTGATCTAATGAGAGGTCATACTCTCCGAATGATGGTCCGAGTAAATGCTCTTTGATCGACTGATAGCACGCTCGTGCGAATGCCGCTAATTGGGACGCACAATACTAATCGCGAATTACGCCCTTTTGGGATTGGTCACGAACGGAGACTTCATTTGAGCCCATTGTTCTTTTAAAGCGAAAATACACTTCGGAAAAAGCTTCGTTACTAAGTTTCCAATACGATGCAGTACTGGAAAACGATACGTGTAACGCAAAGGTATCACGTAACAACTGGAATGATTTCGAGCTGACCGAAGGGAAATCTTTAACGACGCTAAAGGCTGAAACCAAACACATTAAAGTAACTAGTAATTACGTGCCATATTGATGGCACCTCTTGTCGGTTTGCTGCACAATAACGAATTTGGTTGCGTAAAAAATAATGAAAACGAATATTAAGGTATGCATTTTAAAATTCTTTGTAAACTTAACCTTAGCTTCAACTTAAACTTTAACTAGTCGTTTTCTCAATATAAAAAATTAAATATTTTTATTCGTATCCTAATAAAGTAATCATTATAATGAATCAATGAATCGATAGCTTTTGAATGATTTTGAGCTGACCGAAGGAAAAATTTTAACTTCAACAAGCCGAAACAAAACACATCAATGTAACAAGTAATAAAGTTTCATATCGATAAAATTCGTTGACGCTATACTGTATGAAAACTAATACGAAAATGGGAATATTTATGAATAGAAAAATGTCTTAGATATCTAATTAACTTAACCATAGTCTTAAGTTGAACTTCAGTTGAACGTTATCTCTATATATAAGAAGAAAATAGATTTACTTGTTGCGTAATAAGATGAACATAATAATTATTGAATGAATGGACTCTTCATTAAGTTGAAGTTAGGCCAAATTTGGATTCGTTTCCAACTTCGCTCAATAGTTTTATGATATTCATAGACGCAATGCAAAATCATTGGAGGAATAAAGTAAATTACGATTTTAGCTGATGAGTAATTAAATTGTGATGAAAATCGAAAATCGGTAACCAATCACATTTTTAGTTACACAGGAGAATTAAACTAATCGGTAACAAAAGATTTAGATCAAATTCATGACGGCACAGTTTTTGAAAATTGAATTTTCATACTGACCAAAGGGAAGCAGTATAGGCAAAAAGTATTTTTGCGTCAGTATATATAGTAATATAATATAAATATATTTATTTCCGATATGTATGCTGAAGTGATTTAGAGTTTCACATGTTAATCATCTGAACCACCGTCTAAAAGCGAGAAGCTGCCTCCTGGACCGCACCTTATAGCATTTTAAGTGGCAATTTTTTAACAGCATTGATAATAAAATGTTAAAGTTGTGCCACCTCTCGAATAATTCTACCAATGTACACCTTAAACTTAATGAAACTCAATTATGAAGGTATAATGAATACTCGATGACCATCGGCCAGCAACAATTGCTAGTTAGCGCTTACTCACCAACAAATGCTCATAAACCTTTACTCGCAAACAATAACTCATCAACAACTGCTTGCCGGTAACAATGAGTGGTTGTCTATACACTATTCATGACAATACACGATTGTCAGCAATTGATTACCATTTGCTTCTCGTCAACTTTTGCTCACCGACTATTGCTCACCAAATTCACCAACAATCGCTTATCTACAATTGCTCACCGGAAACAGAGTGCCTGAGTATTGATGTAATGATTGTCAGTACACACATTATGACAGCATTGAAAATATTTATTTATTTATCATTACATACGCTGCAAATAGAATTTCTTCCGGAGACTTCCAGCCATTTTCTATGAACAACTTAATGCAAACCCAAATCCCTCACACCAGACGTTACACATAAACTAATATTTCAAAAGCAGCATCACTTCTCACAGACCGTAATCTAACATCGCAAAACTACAACAAGACCTAATTTACAGACATCTTCCCGGTACCCCTTCGAAACCATGCTTAAAATGTATCCTTTAATCACAAAAACTACAATTCACTAAATTCTATGGTATTAGGCCGGACTTCGTGGAAAGCCATAATAAGAAATTTAAAAAAAACGACCGGTTTCGGCTAACGCCATCATGAATTAAATAAATAATATTGTGGAAATTACGAAGTGCTTTACTAATTTCTTACTACAATTCACGATAAACAATTTTACTTTTCAGGCCAAAATGTCTTCATCGTTTTCAAATTGTCATGTTTAAAAATATCAAAATAACAATATTGAATCCACTTAATCACATAAACTACAGCATCTACTTTTAAACTCCTTATAAAATGAGTATTATGCTATTGAAATGAATAGAGACTGTCGAGTCAGCCGGTATTGCAGGCATAGAATCATCTCTAACTAACTCGAAACAGAGTTAGGACGCATTCTCCTGATGCGAGATAAACGCAGAGAGACGGAATTTGAGTGAAAGGATAAAAGAAAGAGCGAAGGCGGACCCATTTGAGTGGAAGAGTATCCCTTGAGGGACGGGAAAGACCTTTCGTATCCGAGACACCCAATCCCATCCTCTTTCTTATGTATTCTTCATCCTTTGTGCGTAATTTTTCATGACGTGGCCGCGAAGAGGTTTTGGCCGGAGGGGACAAATGCGGTGGACTCTTTTGTTTGGTAAACGCCCTTTCCTAGAGGCGGAAGGTGAGTTGTCTTAAAGGGTATACCCCGAAGTACATTTGCAAGGGAGCAAACAGCCAGTACACTGGGATGTATTGTAAACTCTGGGAATCCTCCTACTTGCATACCATCTCTATTCCTGCTGTATCTATCTGGTAGTACAAGTAAACACTGTATATATGTATGTGTGTATACGTGTATTTATCTTGTATATTCTAACTACTTGGTATATCCGGACAGCGGAGGAATCCAAAATAAAACAACCGAATTCAAATGTTTTCCATAGAGAACTAAAAAGATGATGTATTCATCTTGAGATTTAACTTTGAAAATGCGAATCATCTACAGAGATAAGGGAGAATCTTCCAATAGTATAAGTGTTTTCATAGACTAAAGCGTCTGAGTGTATAAAATTGGTCGAAATATGTATTATTAATTAGGTTGGGAGTGTAAGAGTCAAATAAAAATAGGAAGGGATAACTCGTATGCGGTTCAGGGATACTCTTATTTTAATCCTATCAGGAAATTGATTTTCAGCCGTAGTCTAGGATCATTTAAAAAAATTGCTTTGACGTCTACGAAAGAATAAGCTAAAAAGCACTGGAAATGAGGTAAGTTGAAAAAAACTTGATAATCGCCAAGACGTTGTGATAATGAAATTTGAAAGATTTTGGGCTGATAATATAAAATCTTTAGCCTCTACTAAGCATTCATTAGTATATATGAATTAATATTGAAAATTTGAAATTATAGTTACCATATGTTACGGTAAATATGAAACTTCACGATGCTCCAGAATATTTTGCTCCTATACGATAAGTATCTGCTGACAATTTTTAGAGAACCCAAAGGGGGGTAATGGAAAACTTCCCATTGATATTTTTTGGGGTATATAATTGTGTGACAACTTTTAACATTATCTTTGTCGATATAAATTGTGAATTTTGTGGTATTCGTAGAAAAGCTTTTGGGAAATCTCTATCGCACTATTATCCTATTCAAACTTATTTTCAGAGACTTTAAGAATGTATTTCGTCAAAATCTTTACGTCTGGTCGATTTTTACCAATAAAAATCTTTTATATACTGCTATTTAATTTTATATTAGCTCAAAAGCAGAATTCGTTAGTAACGTAAGATTCAAAATGTTCTCTCATTTAGTTCAAAGAGCTAAAAACAGGTAGTATCTGAACTTTTAATTGGCTACATTTCCTGCATCTACATAACCGGGACATATTATAAATTTCATTCAAGGAAGGAGATATTATTATATCCCAAATCCTGGAAACGTGGAATATTCCACGGCATACTAGGGAATTAAAGCGCAATTTGGATACGAGAAATTGAGTTTTCAATGAGAACACGGAGGCGGGAGTTTTGTATTGATCAAAGAAAATGGAGAAATGGGGAAAGAGAAGAGGGTTGGACGTCAGGGAAATTAAAAGGAGACAAAAGGGATGGTTTCCGCCTCTCGTGCTTCTGACAAAGAGATAACTAACACAATTTATTAGCCCCGAGCTGCCTTACGCCATAAAGTTGGGGATCTATTTCGGGTTATATAGGTCAACGCCTAGCATCAAAGTAAATTATTTCCCAAATGAAATAACAAAATATTGAATTTTCCCGAGAAATTTCATTTATCCACTGTTGAATGGTCATCGTCCCTATTGAACGAGTATGAATTCTGTAACACTAACACCCCACGGCATTAAAAATAGCCGGAAAATTTTCGAGCGTTGAGATCTGTATTGAATTATTTAAATAGCTCTGTAGGCGAGGCAGTGGTTTTCGTTGAATTTATTTCAGTAGCCTTCAAGCTTGTATGTTGTGTTGTTTAATGAGATACAAACTCCTCGTGATATTATGAATTACGGTACCTGGATGACCAGTAAGATTCCTCGAAGGTAAAATGGCTGATTCTGCTCCTTTCCAACAATCCTTGTTGATTCGTTGTCAAAATCCCTTCGCGACAACCAGTAAACAAACACATGAGTGAGTCACTACAGCCTACGGATAGCTACTGTCAACATTAGGAAGACACTGGTCTTAAAATAGGAATCAGTAATATGTTTCCAAAAGATTAAACGCGATATTTAATTTTCTCAAGTGCAAAGCTTTATCCTTTAACTCTTCTAAATGCCTAAACGTAAATTAATTTTCAACATGATTGATTTACTAGGTGTATAAAACTTTAATAATTATCCTTGCAATATTTTTTTATATTACAGCAGAAAATATCATCAATCGAAAGTAATCGGATACTTCTTGTACTTGGTGCATACTGTGGTGACCTTGATCTTAGCCTCTTATGTGACCGATGTAAATAAACTGCAATAGCTCGAAGAAACTGTTGTATCAACCAAAATTTCATTGATAGCAACGTAAATATCTCCTAGATATGTTTGTTGAATTCTACGGAAAATCAGTATGTTTTATCAAATTTTTAACCATTTCTCTTTGAGAATAAACATAGCATTAGATATTTAAGTAAATTTCAAACGGTACCCTTTACGATTTAGTGAATATTTCTAATTAAATATTACCAAAGAATAACACGCCAGTGCATAGCACCAGAAAATGAACTTATGTTCATCACGGCATACAATGAAATTAGATAAATTAATGTAGAAACGACTATCATTTTAATAATATATTAATAAATATGTTATCAATATATTTATATAAGTTGTAAGGAAAAAGAAAATTTTCCTGTATGCACATGTTTGCCTGTAGAAAACTCGAGTACCGAAAATTAGACAGTGTTAAAGCTTCAAAGATTGCTAAATACCATACCTGCGGAGATAATACACTACGTTTTATTAGCTTAATTGTCTCCGGTTGATGAGATTCGGATGAGATACAGTTCCCATAAGAAATACATACACAATACAGGTTAATTTTTATCGATTGCATAATTTATTTCTTTTGCAAAATTGAATTTCAAAGAATGGTGCTACGAAGATTAGTCAACAAACAATAGAAGGGAAATTGAATCAAGTTTCTTATTTATATAGTGGAACATTAGTACTATTGGCTAGAAATTGCTAAAATTTTCATAAAATACAGGAAAATTTTCTAAGATGATGTTCCATTAGCAACTCGTCTCCTTGACGACTAAATTTATTGCTGGAGCAGAGCAGAAACATTTATTAAATAGAAATACTGCAGTGTCTATCCTGTATTAACTTCAATTCTTAAATTAACTTAAAAATTCAAATTGCAAGCCGCAGATGTTTTATTTTTTTTTGATTTTCGCACACCTTTTTATTTTTTATTTATATTTACTATATTTTTGTTTATTTCTATTTTTGTCTTTTAGTAATTTCCTATAAACTATGTTTTTGATTATTTTCAGTGTACAAGACCTTTTAATCTTTCATTTGTATGTATTTCTTAATGTAATTTCATTTTCTTCATTTCGTTGAGATTTATCTCCCATTGTTCAACGTTTATTTTAATTCATTTATAATTAATGTCAGTTTAGTGAAGTGGATTTATTTTATCTGATTGTTTGTAGTGTCAGTTATATTTTTTCCCCCTTTCTTTTTTTACAATTTCAATATTTTCACTGCCTGTCTATCATAACTCTTTTCTTTCTCCTTCATTAAAAATATATTTTCCTATCTTTAGGTTTCGCAGGTTTTTCACACTCCCCTTCTTGTGAGTGTTTTCCTGCAGTGGAATTCTTTTCCTGAGCCCTCAGCTTAGGTTGTTTCAAACCACATATTACTTTTCTTCGTGTGCTTTTGCAAACTATCTCTTTCTTTCTGTTTCGCATATGACGATGGGTTAGGTGTAAGAAGAGAGTATCTAGTCTCTAAATTAAAAAAAATGACTATTCGAAGCTTCCATTAACGCCGCTGCTATCCGTCAGCTTCCGAATTCCATTAGAGCATTCCACATTAAGAAACTCAGAGCGGAAATTCTAAGAAACGGAAACTTTTCCAGAGGTTAGGAAAACCACGCTACTAATTACCCCATACAAATGATAAACCGGCCAAGTTCCGAGAAATTCGCAGATTAAACCCCGTGTAGGCATTTCCCGTGCAAATAAAAAGTCATCTGGGCGTTTGTTTTTCAAAGGCCACGAAACTCATTAGAACCGGCAGAAATAGAGCGGTGGTTCAAGTTACAAGCTGGCGCATTTGAGATGTCTCCTCCCCTTATACATACTACCATTGGAGGAGGTTAGAAATTGTTAATTACAGAGAGACACGCAGTTGATACTTTTTCATTTGTATGAAATTAGCACATATATCTATTATCTCCTTTCTGTAATTTATACGCTATACATAGATGATTGTTTATATTTTCAATTATTTTTTAAATTTCACTCCTTTTAGATTAGTGAAATTATCGGCAAAAAGAACTTTTTAGTTGATATTATTTGACATCTAGATAATATAATAAATATAAGAAGTAATATAAAATAATGTGATAAATAATTCAGTCGATAGATAAATTCCCCTTTAAAGTGTTTTTAACTATTTATATATCATTTAAATATCATTGTCGAGCAGTAATACGTAAAATCTTGGGTTTTTGATATTATACTGGTCGATCACTCAATCATAACGCTAAAGAAAATAATTCCTTTTTGAAAACATAATTGAAAAGAATCATTAAATTAACTATTTTTTATTTCAGTATCTTTTTCAACAATTGAATTAAAAACTTTTACAAATCAAAATGAATTCATCTATGTACAGTATTGAGTTTGAATGTTTAGTTGCGTGGTTGCCAAGGGAATGGTTATGGGTTGACTAACGACTGTATTTTATGTAC
Source organism: Sympetrum striolatum (assembly GCA_947579665.1). NCBI lineage: Eukaryota > Metazoa > Arthropoda > Insecta > Odonata > Libellulidae > Sympetrum > Sympetrum striolatum. The sequence goes on from OX388350.1 coordinate 63,909,837, forward strand.
TTAAAACTATAAATGTATGAATGCTTGTATTAGAACTTGCAATTCTACGTACAACCAGTTCAAAAGATCAAAAAGGAGAAATATTTCCACAGGCCATGTGGTTAGGTTAAGATAAATATCGGAAATCTAAGAAATCTCACATTAAAAATTGCGTATTTTGGTAGCAACGAAACAACGAGAAAAATGTAACAATAATGGCATGAATTTGGACTCAAGCCATCTTGTAAAGCGAAAGGAAGGATTAACCAATAACATTAACGTATTTTATGGGTGAAAGAGGAAAGCTTTGCGTTTTTAATTGAAGAAGACATGCCATGACAAGGACAATTGGACCCTATAATTATATAATCATCCCTTTATAAAATTTAACATGTATGTGTGAAGACTGTTTTAAGATAAGTGCTAGCTACAGTATTTAGGTATTCACTGGCAGCATTTTGACTCAGTGAGGAAATCAATGGCTAACTACCTCACTCCTCATCCTGTCAATCCCTCCCCAGGACTTTTGGTTGAGGGGTTAGGTACCAAATCCCTTGTAGACAGAGAGTGAGTGTACCAAAGTAGGAATGAGAGAACCCTTTTCCGCAATCTTCACGCCCCAATTGTGACGCTATTATTTTTATGACGACATAATGGAACGAAGTTCTCATTTCCCAGAATCGCCGCCAGAGGTCTTCCGCCATCACTTTCCGTAATGTTTGCGTTGAGTCGAATCTTCGACAGGTCCCTGTTGATATCCATTCTTCACCATTGTGTGTCTTGTGGACGCACCCCGGCCCATTTTTCTGTTTCGATTTCCTCTCCAGATAGCAATGGGAGAGCCTCCGGACATTTCTACACGCCGATATTTTCGCAGTAAATAGAGAACTTATGTTATGGAGCCTCAAAGCCCACTATCCGTTGAAGGCGCGAAATCGTTTTGCCATTTTTTGTTTCTCTGGGTACACAAAGGGGCACATACGCGATAACGCAAGGAAAGGGTGGACCAAGAAATTTAACAAGGGTTAGGAAAGAACAAGTCATTTCAGCTATAATACTTTTCTCAAATGACAACAGTCAATACGTTTATAACAATATTGTCAATATTATTTCCATATTCTAGGACGCTACATTAGTTAGAAAACTATTAATGTTATTATTTGTACGTTCTGTACTATTGTTGTTTCTAGCATTATGGCTAGTAGAATAATTAAGCCATAATTCGCCACAATTAAGCATATAAAATGATATTTAGTCGTTTTTCTTAAATAACAACAGTCAATACGATAATTATAACATTATTGTCATATTCTTGGACGATACATTTGTTGCCAAATTGTTATTGTTATAATTTTTACGCTCTGTACCATTGTTCTACTGTACTTTCATTTCCATTATTATATCTAGTAAAATGATTAAACTTTATTTCGCAGAAATAAAGCATTACAAATAGTATTAGGTCGGATCACATCAATGATCAAACTCTGAAAGCCTGGTATTGGAGCTTGTCCGGGTTTATGTGCACCGAGCGAGCAACTTAGCTTAATACTATAATGGAATATTAATGGAAAGACATTGTTGCATTAGGATTTATCTACGTACACACAGCTCTTATTTTAAGCTAATTGTTGGAACGGCTAATTATTAAACTCTTCACATTATTTCTTCTAAGGATTTCCCACCCTCTGTCAAATAGCATCTCGAAACGCTTCATAGGAAGAGCTGTATATTCTAAGGCTCAAAATATAAGATTCCTTAAGCTTTTTTTATTTCCTCGATGAGACTTGAGTTAATTAAAACAACTATCCATCTTCGTATTGCCCTTACCAAAAATATACCTCGTGAAACTTGTATCTTAATAGTTTATTATTTGAGTCGTCTATTATTGTAGTTTATTGTCATTGTGATTACTCATTATTGTTAAGATTGATTATTATTTTAATCGAGTGCTCTTGCATTGCTTTCTTATTGTAATTGCTTACTATTAATGACTATTTTCGGTCGATATTTAATTTGATCTCTTCGCCTTATTAGGTACCTTCCTTGTAATATTCATACCCTATCACCTGCAACTGATGGTGATTCCGATGGTAAATAGATCGCACATATCGGAAGAAATTCGAATAATACTTCGAATATGTAAGAGTAAAAATTTATCGATTCTATTTAAACACCACCGTTTAAGCGTGGCGCTCACGGATCTCTCGGTTGAAACTTGATTGAGATATGTATACTTACGCGAGCGATGTGCCCTTGGCGGCGGGAATGAATTCCTCCGGTCCTGGGTCTTCCAGACACTCGAAGCTCACGCTGAAGTACTCCGAGCTGGAGACCTGAAGTGGATAAACACACGCAATCAGTCACAGTTCTTTACTTGCAAAAGTACATAAACAATACATATATACTTGCAAAAATATATCTTCTTCTTCCTTCCAGGATTAAGCTTTAATACTGTTCCGGCTTCACTTTACCATCTTAAACGTGGTTTTCCAACACTCTGTTTACCTAATGGCTTATATTCCAAAGCTTGCTTTGGAAATCTTTCTCTTGGCATTCGCAATACATGCTCTTTTCATCTGTTTTTGCATTCTATTAATCGCTATGACATCGCCTGAACTCCTAGTTCCTTTCTTATAGATATGCTTCTTGTGTTATCACTCCTTGTACTTAACTGCTCGAAGAAATTTCATTTCAGAGGCCTCTATCTGTTCAATTCATTTTGTTTTGTTGTCCAACATTCTGACCCATACATCATAGTAGAGACTGCCATTACCTTGTAAAACTTAATTTGGGTTTCTTTTCTGGTTTTACATTTGAAGGTTCTTCTTATTGTCCAAAAAATACATAAAAAATATATTCCAATATAAACGGCTCCCAATTCATTTCCTCAAATGGGAGTCCACTCATTCACAAACGAATAAAGATGGGCTATGCATTTTTGTAGTTTTTGCTATACTTGAGCAACCTTGTATTCTCCTACAGCAGGTCTGCACAACTCTAACAAATGGAAAAACGAACGATTTTATTAGATGTACGAGTAGATAGAATCATTGATAAACAAACGTGGTTAAAAATCTTTTGAAGAATATCTATTAGTAACTGTATGGCACTCCATATATCAGTGCGAAAGAAATAAATTGTAAAGAAAGAAATATTGGAACATGACTGTCAATGAATTAGAGGTATGAAATCTCCAAAAGCCGTCTTTGTCAGCGTTCCACCTCTTATTTCCACAATAGTGCGGCATTCCTTTCTTGTTTTATCGGACTACCGGAAAGTAAGAAGAAAAACGCCAACAAAGACGGCTTTTAAAGATTTTAAACCTCTAATTAATAAGAAATAAATTAGCTAAAGTTTCATTCATACTTACAAATAATAATTTGAAATAAAAGAGAGAATAATTAGTTAATTATTTCTTAACTTCTTTTACTAGGACGCTTTTACTCTTTGGAATCGAATGAGGCAAATATTCTCAAAGTGAATACCAAGAACCAATTTTTGATTAATGTAGGTATAATATCGTTTTGAACTATTATAATTATAAATTAATTATTTAAATTTTTAAATTATGTAAACGAACTGAATTTCCCGGATTCCAGGCAGTCTAAGTGCTTCAAGCGGTCCATGGAACATATTTTGTCTAAGCCTCTTCCATGGGTTTATCAGATTCCTATATTTTTCCACAAAAGCATAAAATTCGTATGGAGATGGAACTGGTAGTTTTGCAGAGTTTTATACTGTCCTCGAAGTTGCTGCTGCACAATCTTTTATTTGTTATTATAATTTAAAGAATCATTCATGTACGCATGGACGAAAGTCAAGCTATGATATCATAGTCGAGTTAAAGAACATACGCGACTTAAATTTCAAAAGCATATTTCATCCTTAAACATAGATGAAGCAGAATAATTAAAAAAGCAAGCGTCAGATGAGGGAAATTTCTCGACACAGTAAATAACAGATAAAAATTCCAATGGATATAAATAATACACAGGAGCCTGTTGTGACCATAAGAATATTAAAAAAAACTCATTCCACTGGTATATCTAGATCACAGGATTAAAGCATCTCAGTACTGAATTTTGATTGGAGAGCTAATTTTTGCATAATGTAGTTGCTGACTTAATTTCGACTGAAAAAGATTAAAAAATTAAGTCAACGAATTCAGGCAGTATCACTTCCAATAAACGTTTAAAAAATGCCTTGGGCAAAAATGAATTGAATAAAATGACAATTTCATTTTAATTCATAAATAACTATATTAATTCTATGTTATTATATAATTGGTTATAATTATTTAAATAAAATAGCAATACTAGAAAGGATAGTGACGTAAATATTATAGTATTTACGTGTAATCTTGGTAGTTTTTCATTCAATGGACGACGATTTCCATCGTCTAATTCTGTGGTCTCAACTTAATATAATTTAAAAAATAATATTTGTTTTAATTTTTCCAGGTTCCACAACGTTTTCACATCAAAACAGTTACTATTCAAGTTCTCTGTGAGTAATTTCTCAAGGCCATAAATATTTTTTATACTGTAAATTGCAAAGAGTTTTTCTTCAATCCCGCTAACTCCTTTATTCACACTATTTTTGCAAATTTTATAGTTGAAATTGATATTATATGCATGCGGAAGTTTTAGAATATTATTGAAAAAGTGACATACATTCACATATTCATCAATTATTTAATATTTGGAAAAGAATGCCTATTAAAAGGTATTTTAATTAATGCTACTCTTCAAGATTTTACTCTCATTTTTGGTCAGCTTCAAATATACTCGCTTAACAACTACCCATTCTTCATTAAACTTCTACATCAATAGAAATAATAGAGTTGCCTGACTTCTATTCCATGGACTGTATTTTATAGAGAGCAAAATAGAATGCAATTCACAGAGAGGTAAGCCAGATTCGGGGTCCTCATAGATATCGCCCGGAATAGCACAGCGTGGGCAAAACCCTTGCTTTCAAAATGAGGTTTGATTTAATTTGCATCCGAACGTGAATTTCTGAATGTCCGTATCGCACAGAGGGAATTATTCTGTGCAAAGTGGGGCATCAGGTGTCATCCAAAGCGGACGAGGGCTCGTGACCATGGAGACGCAATTTGTTAGGTTAATTTGCAGCGGGCGCATAGACGGAAAACGGATTTGTCTTCGTTAAAATATTAAATAAGGAATGCACGTTTAATCCTACTACACGCGTTGAGCTGAGAGGCACGTCACTCTACTTAATAAGCACCTTAGTCATAATGAATACTATACCAGGGTGAAAAGACGACAAAAAAGGAAGACGGTAAAGAAGGAAAGTTTTTCTGGTTCTTTCGTCTAACTTTTTACAATATCTATGATTACTGAGATCCACGAACGATCTTTGTTCTTCATATGTGTATATTCTAAAGAGGGTGAATGAAAAAAGATTGATCGATTTGATAATCCAAAGGAAGAAGAATTGGATAGGGCATGCAATAAGAAGGAACTGCTTACTTAAGGATATGCTGGAAAGTACAGTGGAGGGACAAATGAAGAGAGAAAATGAAATAAATTAAAAAACTCGGCAGTTTCTACATAATATGCGTACAAAAATATCTGATGAGAGTGTATATAAATCCTAATAGTTTATATCACACCCAATAAGTATTATTAGGAAATCATTAATGAACTAGTATTTAGAGAAAGAAGAAAACCATGAAAAATGGGAAAGAGCGAAGTAAATATGTAATCAATTTTATTGATTTAAGCTTGATTGATTACGATCCAATAGATATTGAAAGGCACTAAGGTCACGAAGCTGACAGTTGACCGAAGAGCAATTAACTGGAAAGAATTTATTCGTAAACCACGGTGGATTGTAGCTATGCCTAAGTCACCACTGCTTAATTAAAACGTTTACATTCAAATTTTGAGATAACTTCAATGCTTCACCAACTAACTTAATTTAGTAACTACGTATTTATAAATAAATAAAAGTGCAGCGGACATAGGTAATGGTGTATTCAAATTAGATGTGATCTCATAGCAAATAATCAAAGCAAATACTGTAAGAGATAGATTTCCAAATACATATCGCCAATTAATTACACATTCAATCATTTACCTACGTCGTATTGCATTATTAGTCTTCCTGGACACACCTTTCTTTCACCTCACTGCTAAAGTAAGTGGATTTGAATAACCTTCTCTATCAATTTCATTCGTTGGGAAGATGGTAATTAAAATATTTTAAAAGGGCTTAAAACTCGCGAATCTAAAAGGGCTATTTAATGCTTCCGCTGCACATTGTTGATACAATTTTTCGCTCGTTGGAGCGTATTTCAGAAACTTCGCCTCTCTTTCCGGACGAACGAGCAAATTATGCATGGGATGAATTTTTCACGAATTTCGGGATGTTTTCCAACTTCCTCATCGCCTAAAAAGAGCGATAAAATTCGGGTATAACTCAATCCTCGAGCTAATTTGGGACACGTTAATTTTTGGCTTCGGTTTTATTTTCTATTCGAAGGTTAATATAAGAGTGTGCTGAAGGTCGGGAAGCGTGCATGGATCGTGATATGGCTCTAGCTAAACTAAAAAAAAAACACTCACGAGCTTGCTCTGAACTCTTATGGAATAATTTCAGAATTAAATTTCTTCGAAACATTTTTCCCTCTTAATTAAATAGTTCATTTTTCTAGAGAGGGTGGGGAAGCGTTACTCGGCGGGCCGATGAGTCCGCGTGGGGAAATAACTCGTTAATTCTGACAAATAAGAATGAATTCGGAGTTGGGAAAAATGAGAAATCGCTCTGTTATTTTTTTAGCGACGCCCGTAACCGGTGTTTTTCTTTTCAGTTCAGTTTTTGTTGCGATTTTGGTCGAAATTTTGTTTGCGTCATTTTCATTGAAATCGTAACAAGCAATTTTGTAACTTCTCCGTGCTCGTAACCGATTGGTTTTCATTTAGAACTGATCGGAAACGGGGTTATCTAAATACATGCTTAATGAACGTCACTTGGTTTAAGGTAGCTTTGTTACACTCAGCCGTATTTACCCGTTGCTAATGGTTTGTTTATTTACGTCGTCGAAAATCTAAATGCAGTTCCGTTTAAATTTGAAGTATTGTAACTTGATAATGCCAACTTAACAAGTCCATAACGTATTTCTATGTTTCGTTTGATTAAAGTACGGGAGACCGGGGCTAGTTCGTTACACTTTTTTATTTTGAATTTTCTAATTTTTTCTAAGACTGATATCTAGAAAAACAAATCACGAACGTCATAAAGTAACATTTGTTTACATTAAACGTCAATTTTTTCAAATAAACTCAATTTATTACTTTATTATGAAAATAATTTCAAAGCAATGATCGTGTACGGGGCAATTCCGAATGATCGTGTTCGGACTTGCCCCGTACACGGGGTTAGTTCGTACACATTGATTAAACTTGTAAGTAACCATAAAGCGAAGATAAAAAATTGTGTTAAACCATTTTTATTTTACACTGTAAAGTAGAGCCTACTCGTCATCATAATCGCTGTCTCAATGTATGCATATTAAAACGTTTACAGCCATTAACACAATATTCATAGGCCCATTTCTTACATTTTAGCGAAAAAACACAAAATTGACGATCCTGTCAAGACGAGTGAAACTACTCAAATGGAGGGGGCGTGAATTTGAGGGGGCCTACACATTGTGTTCAAGTTTCAACTCATTCGCTCAAACGGTTTACGAAATAACCTCAGTGTGCGAACAATCCCCTGTACCGAACTAGCCTCGGTCTCCCCTAATTTATAAATATGTTTTCGTTAGCGGAGAATTTTTTGACTCTACATGGAAAAGGTAGCACAGCAAAATATTCAGACAAACTCAGGAAAGATATTAAAAACATTTGATGTTCATAAGATTTTTCTTAATGCTTAGCTAATGTTGCCTTTACCGGTGAAGTCCCCCTAAGCTCTTAATGCACTTGTCAGGAGGTGCTTCACCGAGGCAACAGCAACAACAAACACACGCAACCATTCCTCAATTGGAAAAATCCGTTCAGCCGGGATTCGAACCGGGAGCGATAGCGTAGATGGAATGCCATCTATTCGGCCACAAGACCGGTGAATAAAAAAACTTTATTTAGTGCAATGAAAGAATTTGCTAAAGTAACAGCCATAAGTAAGTAATTTACGGTGTTAAGAAATAGCCTTTATCGACAGATCTTGATCGAATTTATTAGAGTAGAATGTATGTAGAGTAGATGTGACCGAATAATTTTGGTCCCGATACACTTATCCTGGACGTAGAACATTAATAGGTATTATAATTAATAGACTGCATTATGCGTGCACTGAGTGAGTAATCCTGACTATTCTGTGGATTCCAAAAACTGGTAGCAAAGCGATGTAGACCTAACCAAGGCAACTATTGAAATTTTTTTAAACCTTTAATTACATGTATAAATTTGAAACTAAAACTTGGAATATATACAAAACTATTACTGGAAAGCCTTCGTTGAAAGAATTGAACAATAGACTCAGGAAACCGGATTACCTCGGGAGAAACGACCACAATAACAAAGTCGTTACCCTTAAACAGAGAACAGATGTTTATAAATATTCATATCTATATCGGGGAATAGTAGAATGAAACAATTTACCAGGAGAATTTTTAGAACCTTTTCTTCCTTCTTATTATATATTTATCAATAAAATTAAAAGGGTTTAATGATTTTGTTGTAATATTGTGATTTTTATATTATTGTAATATTACTGTAATATTTTAAATATAGTACTATTTATGTAAATTTTGTATATTTAATAATTGTATGTATTACATACTGCCTTCCGGAGGTTTTGGGGTGTTTTCCTCCCGTCTAGGGTGAATACCAGGCAGATTATGTAATTTCCTCCCCCCCACGATATGACTACCACCTGGCCTTGTGCCTATCAGTAGTTTTGATTAATAAATAAATAAATTGGAATTATATGTATGATTTCGAAAAACCGGGACGAGGGCATTGGCAAAATCTGTCTATTCATCTATACTAAGTAATACGAAACTCGCGAAATTTAATTTATAAAATCTTTCATTTACTCCAGGATCCTTTGATGCAACGTCACCGGCTTACGCTGGTATCATGTAATTGAATCGCTAACCGTAGGCTGAAATAATTAAATCTACGATAGACAATAACAAGCTCCATCTGATAATCCTACTTGCAATAACACGCTGCGCTGCCTTTAATTAGTAGAGCAGAGCCACTCCACAATGACATGGAAGGCCTTGGTATGAAATTGAAACGAAGATTGCGGCTTACAGGTGCATTTCTTCCAGTATTCCTGGTGTTCTACTAAGAAATGTCACGAAGAAGTACTCTGACTTCTTAATTTAACTCGTTTAGAAAATTTTCCGTTAATCAGCACGTATTATAAATAAATAACTTTTCTATTCGAAGAAATTCGAAAAATATTGCAACAGATATTAAATTTTACATCCAAGCCTACGACAATGAGGCCATTTTGCGTCCTGAATATTTAATTAAAGAACTTATCTTCGTTTTGATTCCTCCAAACCATCCAAGTTAAACTTCCGAAAGTACTGGATACGGAATAAGGCTTATGTAATAGGATGAGAAGTGAAGTAATTTTCCTTTGCTTTCTTCGCCAAGACAAAGTGATCACAGGAAAGGGCTTTAATCGAAGTGATTGACAATAGAAAGAAGAAATGGATGAGTGAAATATTGAGGGGAGAAGGATTAGTAAAGGTTGTAATGGAGGGTAGGATTCAGGGGAAAAAACAGAGGGGAAGACAGAGACAAAAGTTTCTGGATGACATAAGGGGTGGGGTTAACTATCAGGAAATGAAGGAGGTGGCGTTGAATAGGCATTTCTTATTGAACACCATCCTACCGAAAGGTAGTACACCTATTATAAAAATATTTCCATTCGTATTTTTAATTTAGAATTTTTAATTAACTGCTAAATTTTTCATACGTCATTTTAGTAAGTGACATTTTCGAAACAATTTTTATTATTTGAGTGTTTATTTAATATTTTTTGGATATTTACCATTTTCCCAGAGTGTATTCCTGCAGTTACATTTTTTTTGATTTTATTATTATTTTGTATAGGATTTCGTCTGTATGTTATATCTTATGTTTTTGTCTTATTAATTGTTTACTCATGGTTTACTATTGCAGTTTTTCCTGTTTCTGATTTTATTATTAATTTGTAATTTAGTTATAGTACTATTACTTTTGTAAATTATATGTTATTCACAGCTTTCTTTAACATCTTTTAGCTTTAACTATCAGTATGATTGCTCAGGTTTTTCACACCCCTTTCTCTGTGGGTGTTTTCCTGCTGTAGATATTTTTCCTAAGATATCACCTTAGGTTTTTTTTTACTTCCACTCCTATAGTTTTTCTTTCTATTTCCATTCACCTACAAACATGTTTTTATGTACATAATATCATTGAAGAAAGGTTAGATGGAAGAAGAGACTTTTCAGTCTCAATCTCGCCTTTAATAAAGACCTTAATTTATGTATGAATCTATATAAATCTCACATATAAAATAAGGTCTGTCGGTTTCGACGTTTTTATGAGACCTAATACTGAATATTATCTTCCGATGGAAGGTTTCCCATCCCTAGCACGCACAATAGTAAATGAAAGGTGCACATTCCTCTTCCTCTTCAAACGAAGCTATTCCATTCATCAGCATGACGCAGCAAGAAGACCTTATGGGAAGAGAACACCCAAACATTCATTCGACGCCCATCGTTCCGTAATTCAGTCCTCAATCCCCGACGCAGAGGGAACATCCTCTCGGAGGCATTCAGATTCCATCGGCGTAATGCCTTCCCTCGCAATTCTTTCGCATAGACTGCCATGCACTCTCCCTCCGGGAACCTCCTTTCTTACCTCCCGCCATTTCCTTCCTTCCCGAGCGCCATTCGATCCAACGCGTTATTGTTTTGTTCCCTTTTCCCGCCTCAATTCCCTTCCCGCGCGAGTTTCCTCTTTCCGTTTGTTTTCAAGCGCTTTACGGCGCGACCGCCTCAATAAAAAAGGGCGGGATTAAGCGAAGGTTTCCTTTGCGTGTGGATTTCGCATTCCGACGCCTCACGAATTCCACTGCTCCAGGAGGGCCTCAATTATTCACGAGGGTGCATCTCCTCTACAGGGTCACTTCCAATTACTTCCCCCCACCCCTTTCTCTTTCCGGGAGGGTCTCCTTAATTGAACCGAGGGCATTTAAATGGAGGATGCTCGTGGGAGAAGAAGACGCAATTAAAATGACGGACTCGAGGGCCTCATCTTACTTTTAAAACGCGGAGCTGATAAACGAGTTAGAAGGCGCGTTTGTCGTCGGAGGGTTTTGAATCGCTCGGCGTCGCTGGGTTCTTCCTTGTGATTCACGCGTATGAATTGTGATTGGATATTGCTTATGAAGATGCCTGGGCTTTACATTACAATTCGTTCTGAAATCACGATTATTAGATCTAATGTTTTTCCCACAAGGTGCCAGATACTAAATCATCCTCAAGCACTGCTTAAAATTTCAGCAAATATTTTAGGAACCAATTCTAGGAATTTCAAAGTATGCTGGTAAAAAAATCACAAGGTAGCGAATTTATTCTCTGAGTAAACTTTACAAGAATATTGTTCCTACAAAAAAGAGGAATACTACTCAGAAAGAATATTTTACTTTTATTTGAATATCAATGCATAAATAGATGTAGGTCGTTTGGAAATCACGATTATCAGCAATAATCATGCTCCCCGTAAGATGCCAAACCTTAAAAGGCACATAGGAAATGCTTAAAATTGTCACTAAAGATCACTAAACAAATTCAATATTTGTGACTCAAAGAAAAAATGTTTACCAGGAAAGAAATAATCACTGGATGTATTTAGGAATAATATTTTACAATCACGCGAATAAATAACTAAGTCATTTAAGAACTTGAGTTTGCGTTGACTGAATAATACGTCGTATTTTACAATGATATAGGCCATTTATGGTACTGAGGCTGCTGGTTATCCTCCTTTGTCATTCCCTACTCTTTATTTAGTATAGTCTTGTATACTGTTTGATATTTCCAAATAAATACATTTCATTATTATAACTAATTGCCTTTAAATTTAATTCCTTAACTATAGGCATATTCATGGCTTTCTACGTCCTCTCGCCTATATATACAATCACTAAATATAAAAAAAATCACAAGTATTTGATTACTTGCTTTAACATCGGTAGCCGGTACACAATGTTGGAGTATGAATTCCTATTTTTATCTTATCTGCCTATAATCATAAGGCTAATTAAATAATTGCAATAACGAAACCTATATTAAGTTTGAGTAATGATACCTGTAAATGTGGGTGTTTCAATCATCTTCCCGATTCTCAAATATCACCAAAAGTATTTTCATCGCCCTATATTGGTCGTTTAATTTAAAGACCATTCAAATCTATTATTAATATGATTATTTACGATATTTAAGAACTGTCGTTACTGAGTCAAATTGTGAATTTTGCCATACAGAAAATTATAATTTTTTATTATTGGTCAAAACGTGGATCCAAAATTTTAGTACCCACAGCGCTCACGCAATGAGATATAAATTAGAAAAATTCGTGGACACAAAAACAATAATATTTCACGAATAAAATCCATGTGCACTACCTTTGTTTCGCACCTTGATAGGGACATTGTCATAGTACCCATCAGTAAAAGACTCAAACCAACATGAACTGAGCTTCTCAAAAGTGACATCCATGAAAAAAACCCTGAAACATTGCTAATATTAAGTACTTATATCCCTTTGTTTTTGCGCTACTCAAAAACCCTTGAGGGACTTACAGCAGCAGCTCAGCACATTTGATGCTCAGCTAATTAAAAATAATTCGCGCGTTGAAGACAACGGGGGAACCAAAGCATCCCCTTTGTGAAAACAACTGCATTTTCTCTCCGAGTGAAATAATTACGGGAAAGAGATCCACTCGTACGAGTGCCATCCTTGGGAGAGAGAGAACTCTTAAAGAGGAGCGATCTCGCACTCCACGAGATTTCCAAGGAAGACGACGAGACTTTCGGAGAATGATATGCGATGAAATATTCGCCGTCTGATCCACGTCGGCATGCGGGTCCCGTAATCATTCCGGAGAGATGAAGGATGACGTCACGACTTCTCTGTTATGTAACCCAGCAACGGTTCCCAGACGTTAAATCGCTTTTTATGACGATCCCAAAATCGGTATTTATTCGACAAATCTTCTTGAACGTCATTTTCATGCATGTTCTTCTCCGTAGAGAGTTTTGCCTCCTCGGGAAGGGTATGAATGCTTTTGGAATGAGTTATAAGGAGGTTTGATGTGGCAAGAATGGGGGGGAGACAGATATTCATGGCGAGAAGAAGGGAGTTCCATTTTTCATTGGATCTCTTTATGTATGAGAAGACTAACTTCTAATAATTGCGGCATGATATATGACATAAGAATAATTTCTGACGATTTATATTATAATCTTAGTTTCTTATTAATTATTTGTCTTTGACAGGAATATGAATCACAAGGGGGTTGGTGTAAAAACAATGGGAAAGACGGGCATAGAAATTCATGACCGGACGAAGGGGGCTCCATTTTTCGCAGGGGCCCCTTTCTTCAATTCCTTTGTCCACCTGATGAGTAATTGCTAATGAATGAAGTATGATATTTGACGTAAGAAAATTTCTAGAATAAAATTTTGTTTTCCATTTGAAAAGTAAAATATACCATTTAAAACCGGGCCCAACTCCATTCAGATGAGATTCTATGAATTTTAAGACGCTAGTTGAGCGTTTCTGTGAAGATAACTGGAAACCTCAGTCAGTGCAATCATTTATTCAAACATCAATTTGTACGTCACCACAAATGTGACCATAACTGTGTCAAAATTAAATCACAGACACATTTTCCTCAACCTGTAACAAAATGGAAATGAAAAATAATACGTTCATCAGAATATGGTTGCAGGAACAAATACTGGCATTACCGAACATTTTCATGAATATATAAATTTATTTGTCATGCCGTTGGAGTTCAAGGTTTAAGGAATGAACCATTAGTAAATTAAAAAATCTATATGGTATATAGTTTCAAATCATGTATTTTTAATTGTTGACCAGTTTCTAATCTATCGAGTCATCAACAGAACAAACAACACCAGGAGGATTCTTGTTTAAAGGAGAAGGATTCATATCAGTGAATGTGATCTTCCTCTTCTTAAATTTCAGAACCTGAATCACTTGAGTCGAAACCGGTCAAAAAGTAAACACTTAATGTGGTAACTACAAAGCATTTTCATTTTCTTTCTCCTATTCATATTTGAATTATGTAAGAATCGTTCAGCGTCAAACAATTTCAGTCTTTTCTACAGAGTCTCCATATCTCCAATATGACGAAAAGCGTGATACTATTCAATGACCTATTTTTCAGATTTGTTGCATATGGTGAGTGCTTCACTTTTATGAAAGAAATGACTTTCAGATTCTTCCGAATGAAATTATTCACTGTAGCGAATCAGGTTCGTTCATATTACACGCACACACCTATACGAACGTATTAAGTTACACCACGTGTGTGATGAGGACAGGCCATGTAACGAGAAGAAACGACAATCATTGGGAAGTACAGTTCTCAACAGGACAACAAAAGATTAAAAGAAACCTAGAAGAAGAATCTAGATAAAGAGGCAGATGGGACAGTGAAATTATATACTATAACGTCATAATAAAACAAAAGAATTTATTGGAAAAAAACACTTGCAACAATAATATTCAGTAACTGGTAAAATTCCACAATATTACTGTTACAAGTGTTTTTGTTACAACAACTGATTTATAGGTTGAATTTAACAAACTATTGTTGAATCAGTTCGATTTTGTCAAAATAATAAATTACAAATACGCATAAAAATATTAATGTTATTAAACTGGGAAAGCATGCAATTCTGTAGACCAGCGGTTCCCAACCGGTGGGTCGCGACTCGATCCTAAAACTATTAGAAACCATCGAATAAATCATCAGAATAGCAATATTTGATGAAAAATTATATAAACATCAGGAAGGGATACGATACAAATAATGTGTTTTACTCCACCATGGACCGATGGACCATGGAGGTATTCCGATATAGATATTCCGAAGGTGGGCCGCCAGCTGAAAAAGGTTGGGAACCACTGCTGTAGACGATCATATCAATGGAAATACAATTCCATTACTCTCAAGTGTTATTCTGCAATTTCATTAGTCTCCATCAGGTTGTACTGTGCAGTCTTAGAACTATGTACTCTGTACTAATGTCAGAGCCTGGCTAATTATAATCATGCAATTCATCAACTGTTATACTGTTATTATGTTGTCACTTCAAGTATACCGTAATACTAGCATCAACTGCTATATTAAAATATTATCGTAACATCTGAATATGCAGCTCTTGTCGTATCTATCTCCTTTGATCAATATATTATTACTCTTAGTTTGTTCTTCATTAATATTGTATTAATATACAGAGTTTAAATGTAAAGGAGAATCTCAGAATGGAAGTATTTAAAAAAACTCTCTTAGAAGCGTAAAACCAACATCTGAGTGAAAATGGCTGATAATATATAAAAACATGTAATGTTTATATATGATTGTGTGTGCGCATTTTATAACATCTGTTAATACGGAAGGTAGGAAGTGCCTTGCGTGGTCTTGGATTAACTGATCTTCCGTATTGTCAATTTCTAAGAACTGTAATAACGAGGATCATGATGTAAAATAGTCCTTGACAGAAAAGGAATTATTCGAAAAAGACACGAAAAAAAATAAAGGGAAATATAAAAAATAATCAACGGAAAAAATCCCTCAATAATGATAGGAACGAACTGGATTCGGTCCCTTTAAACTTCTCCTCTCCGATTAATTTCCACACCTCTCAATGGCGAAACTGTTTTCCGGTGGAATTCCAACCTTTCTCCCTTAAAGCGTTCGGCAGCACGCTCAAGTTGGTCGCAGTCTTTTCAGACGATGCACAAGCGCAAAGTGCTTTCTTTTGATACCGTCTTTCCTTGATGCCATTGCGACACTTTTGGGAACATGAAAGCTGTTCTAATAACGCTCAGCTTCGGATGGAAGAAGACAGACTTGAAGAGAAAAATATCTTTGCCTACCGATATTCTACAACGTAGTAATAACGCTCTGGGCAATTTTGGAGAAGTTTCATGAATTTCTCAATTTGTCAGCATATATCTTTTACGCTCAAGAGTGGATCTGATGAGGCAAAAAATCAGTTTTGACATTTCAGTGAGTAGAATTTTAATGGATTTCTTAGGAATGTGATTCTCTAAAAATGAATTCAAACAGAGCAAAAATGGTTATTGTTGTTTTTCTGGAAAAAGGGTCCAAAAATGTATTGCTGTGTGCGTTTTTATATTTGCTAAATTGGTGACGGCTACATTTTTCACAGAATATTAAGCCTTAAGTTGTTTGGTTCCAGATACGTTCCGTTCCCCACAAAAGATTAAATGACGGAAAAAAGATACATACATTAGTGTTCTACCGTTCAGTAGAATCCTGCGCCGGAGTCTTTTCTATTCAATGCCGTTTCTTTCGTTTATTGATATGTTATCCCTATCCATTATATCATCTAACAAATTGCCTTTGTCTAATCCTTTATCCATTATATCATCTAACTAATTGCTTTTGTCTAATCCTGATTTTTCCTTGTATTCTACCCACGACTACCTTCTTTCGTTGCAAATCTCCTCTAAATACTAGACCCAACCATTTTCTTTGTCAATGCTTTACAACTTCAATTAAAGCCATTCAATTCAATCAATCTTTCGATTTCTCATTTTTACTATGATCCACGTTTGTTGAAGCAATACACTCCACCTCGAGGATTTTACCAATGCAAGAAGATTAACCATTATAATAGAATTGGTTTTATTTTGTATAATATATGGGAAAATTTAATTATTTCTACGAGATTTTCACTGCAAAAAGGCCAAACTACATTCAATATGATGGGTGACAACAAAATCACATTAGCTGTTTTCGTATCAATTTATTCTAACAGTAATGAACCACGGATAGTCAGTAAAAGCAGTTAATTTTACACGTAATTTATCATATTATACATAAATTACTTCGGTGTTATGTAAATGTTATAAATGTAAGTCAAAATTAAATAATTCCATAGGTATTATCTGTATATCATGTAATATGTAATGTATCTTCATTGTGTATATAACTTGTAAATATGTTAGTAAAATACTGTCAGCAGGCCTACAGCTTATCAGCAGTACACTGTTAATAAAAATAATGCGTTAACTTCGTCTACCCTAAAATGTTTACTTTTGCATGCCTAACTTCCATCGTTATAAAGGGTCGATAAAAGAAAAAAATATCTGCTGGAAATTCATGACGTTCGAACGCCCTCTGTTTCTACAATCCTTTTCGATTGAATTTTTATCTCATTCCAATACCGCGGCGTCACCCGTTTCCTATCTCACATGCGTGGCACAATTTATCGTCACATATTCGAACCGAAGAGGGACGTTTAACTGTCGAGTTGTCAATGCATCAGTCGGTTCTGATTTCTCTACATCCTGTTTCCGAAGTTTGTTCGCGAATTTAAATCTAAAAATTGAAATCGTTTCCTCTAAGAATAGATACATACTTCCTTTCATTGTGCGATGTTCACTCTCGGCCTTTAAAACCAATAAATAGAAAGGGAGTGAGAAAAATTCCCCCTAGAAAGAAATGGTTTGACAGATATTAGTACGAAAACTCCTTAAATTACTTCGAAAAACCGTTATTAATAAAAATAATAATAAACGCCTTTTATTAGAGCGAGATGGCGACTAATAAGTCTCTTCTTACATCCATATCTTCAATTATTACAATAAAAAATTAAGTTATATAACTGAATAAAAGATACAAAATCAGGTCTGACTTTGTGATTGTTACGTAAATAAAACAACTATATCGAAGAAAACGTTTACTAAACCAGACCTTGCTACGAAGCCATGCCCGTGTCTTGTATTATTCTTCTTGCGGTTTTTTAAACGTTTTCTCTCGTAGAGATTTTTTTGATACAGCTAAATTATTATTAAATACAATACAAATACAGAGGTTCGCATGCTTACATACAGTATGCGATAGTAGTGAAAGAGAGTGGATGTTTAAAAGAGGTAGTTCTTTGTTATGTTGGATTATTTTGCTATTGCGTCTTCCATGATCGGCATAACGGACGGACATTTGTTTTTCCATAACTCATTCCTCATCAACAAAATTCACTCTTACGGCTGTTTGTCTGTTCATCTTTCATTATTTGTTGCTATCTTATTTGAGACTTAGCGTGAGACATTTTCATGCTTGCCTATTCCCTCTCGCAATAGGTAAACGCAATAATTGCCAACAACCTTTTAGTAATAGCCAGAAATGCTCAATTTTTCTAACTCCTTACGGTGGATATTGATGTCACTTATATTCCTATTATGAAACGATTCCAGGACGGTAGCTTTGTGAATATTGGAGGTGAAATGGAAGGAGTGAAATTGTACCAAATGTTGTGGTGAAATGTGTTCAAGTATGAAATCGTTAAAATATAACACCCACTTCTAACTTTTTAAGTTCTCTCAGAGATTTGTTGGATTTCTGAAATTTTCGAGGATGTCTTTTAAACAAGGAATTTATAGTTAGATATTAAAATCGTCATAAGCGAATTTCTCCTCGCTGACAATATTTTTAAAGGTGAAGTACATGTTATTTGAAATATAATTCTATAACTTATGTTTAAATTCAAAACTTGTGAAACTGTACATCAGAGTTTATGTTAAAATATTAACTTTAGAAAGTTAATTTCCACTGGAACATTTTCTTTTGGCGAATAGTTTCGATACAGAGAATCATCATCAGTCATCGATACAAGGAGAAAACAACGCTTGCACATGAATCTATGTAAATAAATATGCATCACACACTTCCACAATTTACAATACCATAATATAATTGTTCCTATTCATATATGTTGTTTCCTCTTTGTGCAAACGCTTCATGCCGTTCTTTGAATGAAAAATAGCCGTCAGAATAAATTTTCCTTGTGAAAACTATGATAATGTTTTACCATATACACTTCTTCATTGAGACCCTAACAGAAAATTATTCATGTCTTGAAGAATCCCTCGTACTGGTGGTATAAATTCTAAATTTCATACTTTTATCCACAAAAATCATTGGTGACTTGGACCCGTGAGCCCCCACAAAAAACATGGTTCTACACTAAAAAGTACAGCTATGTGCTAAAAAACTTTAAAGTCCCACGGGCTATATAATACTAAGAATTAAAGTTATTTTTGCACATAGCTCTACATTTGCGATACCTTGACTAAACTCTTAAACAAAATTCAGTACACCTTGTTAAGCACACTAAAATCGCTAAACCTTCCAACTAATCCCAAGGAAAAACGGGACTTGAAGAAAGTCTGACGGGGCCAGAATTTTTCCTGGGTGCACGCAATTATGAGCAAAAAACTTTAATTCTTAGTCTTATATAGCCCGCGGGGCTTTAAAGTTTTTTTGCACATAGCTGTACCTCAACCCTTTTCTTGTCTTCCAACCAATACTTAATTCCGCAGAGTCCACCCCTGCAACTCGCCCGCCGCTAAAAAGGTTAAGGACCGAATTAATTTTTAGGGATTAAATCCATCGATCGACCGCTCCCTATACACTTGCAAACCATCGATTCCCTTAGGGTTAGCTCCCCCCCGAGCGGCCTCTACATTCGGGGTAAATCGAAAGCAATGAATACGCGGAAAGTGTCGCTCGCCCATCGCAGATACGCTTTCGCCGCGTGGAATAAAAGCGCAGGCGCCTGCAATCGACGTCTCGCCATCTGCTATTTACCGCGGACGTCCCTTGGATCGGCTGACCCAAAAGCACGGCCAAGTTTTAATCAGTCGCGAATCCTTTTGAAGGCTTTAAAGAGCCGTCTATGCTTTGGCCATGTCGTCGGTGATGTACAATAAATCTGTTCCTTGGAGAATAGCTCACCCCGGCTACTTATGAAGGCAATAGTCCTTTTCCATTAAAACTTCCTATTACTTAGGTGCAGTAATTAATCTAGAGGCCAGATTGAACTTCAAACCTTCCTGAATTTGCTATTTAAAGTTAAAGAAAGGGAATGAGGCTCCTTATACAAGGTTAGGATTGAGGTATTTTGTCTTTGCTCAACGTCATCAGTAATAATGTACTAATTTTGTCTTTTTTTTAATAATTGTAATGCGTATGTAATGCTAATGTTTGTATACATTTCAATTTTAATCTCTTGGATAATACCTCACTGCTACTACTTATGAACTCAATAGTCCTTTTCAATTAAAACTTCCTATTGCTTAGGTGCAGTAATTAATTTGGAGGCCGGGTTGACCCTCAAACCCTACAGAGTTTACTATTCAAAGTTCAAGAAAGCGAATGAGGCTTTTTATGTAAGGTGAGGATTGAGTTATTTCGCCTTTGCTTAACGTCACCAGTAATATTGTATTAACTGTGTTATTCTTTACATTGAAAGTGATGGTTTCCGGCGTTACTTTGTGGAAATTCTCCATCTTATCAGAATAAAAACAACTTTGTAATTTCCACAGTGGGTAAAGTCCTTTATTTAGACCATGACCCGGGTTTCATTGCATTGCAACATCATCAGGTTGAAGGACCTTCAAGGAAGGACTTCGGGACCTGAAGATGTTGCAATGCAATGAAACCCGGGTCGTGGTCTAAATAAAGGACAGTACTGTGGAAATTACAAAGCCGTTTTTATTCTGATAAGATTCTTTATATTATTTGTAATGTATATGTCAAGTTAATGATTGTAATAAGTGTAATTTTGAACTATTTCATTGGAATTTGTACGACGAAGGGTTGGATCTAAGAGGAGACTCAAAAAGCTCAATCTTTCTCTAATAAAAGACGCTTTATTATTATTATTTTTATTGTATGCGGCTGAATAGGCTCTCAGAATAATAGATAACCCCTGTAATTTGTAAGTCTTTTTTCATTCTAGCAACCCCGATTTGTAGCACAGAGTCATGAGCTATTATTTTGGCGTAGTATTAAATATCGAAGCCTGTTTGAACCCTAACCTCTCAACGATAGCTATATAAAGTTCAAGAAGTGAAATGAGGCTTCCTAGGTAAGGTAAAGAGCGTGGCCGTTTGTCTTTGCTTTCCGTCATCAGTGAAATAGAATTTAATTAGTTCCTTGGATAATAGCTCTCCCCTGCAGCAAATGAAGTGAATAGACGTTTTTCATTATAACAACTCTGCCATCGAAGCGTAAGCTATTGCTTTGGTGTAATATTAAATCTTGATCTAAACTTGAAATTCAAACTCTCAAGGATTAACTAAATATTTCAAATTCAAGCAAGTTAAGGAAGCCCTCTTGTCAAGGTGAGAAGTGAGGTCTTGTTCTATTTTACTGACAGACCCAGAATGTCTAGTGTGGAAATTCCACTATTAGCAATTTAAAATCGAGTGAAAAGTTAAATAGGTTTACAAGACAATATGAAGTTTGAGCTCGCTCGACTACTTTCCTCGCAGACCCAGAACGCATTGGAAATTGCCCGCGGGCGCATCACGATAACCTTATCAATGTCACTCCGCATAGCATTCAGTGAGGAGTGGTCAAATTGAATGCCATTATCAAGCACTGATCATACCGCAGTAGCTTTCGTATCATTAGAGGCAGGAATATTTTTTTCTTTAAGCCTTATTCCCATATATGCTTTATGGGGTCGGCTGATGACTGATGGATTTGAATAATGATGAGGATGAGGTTAGTTTTGGCGATGATATGACTTTTAAAGCCAAATGCCCTTCCTGTCGCCGACCCTGATAGGGAAAATCAGACAAACACACACAACCACTCCCTGATCGGAAAAATCCTGAACCCGGGGCCTAGGGGTTGTAGCAATATTGCTTCGCACGCAAACCCCTCGGCCACCAAGACCGGTCATTACAGTCATGAATATAGCTGATGTGTAAGTTAACGAAAGGTACATTTTCTCTATCTCGCAAAGAAAGAACGAATTATTTTATTCATCGGTATATGATTGTGGGAAAATATTCCCTTACAATGAGCACTATGATTACAGCAGGGATTTTGTCACTGTAGTATAATAAAGTAAAACTGAAAGTAAATAACAAACAATATTATGCAACTATTAACGACAACATAAAACGATACGTTGCTTGAAAATAGGCATAATTACACCCTACACAGATGGGGTGGGACACTATATAATATATAGTTAAATTAATTCACTAAAAAATATCATCATGAACTTATCGCAACTTGGATAAATAGTTCCCTTAATTTAAGTATGACGAAAATGTAGATTTTTACAAAATAAGGCTCTTTACGAATTTCCTCCTAAGGGCTTTTCAACGCTATGCTCTAGAAAATTGTGACCCGGCGTTTTGTGGGTGAATAGAATCAGTCGAGCGAAAGAAAGCGAGTATACTGTGGAACAAAGAGCAAACAGCGGAAAAATGGACAAGTTCAGCATGTAATCAAGGAAAAACTTGCGGGACCTATTTTAACCTTTGCAGAGAAAGAGAGTGCGTCTGAAGTGCACTCCAAATACTAAAGGAAAATAATGTTTAGATAACGAATAGGTTCAACATTTTCAGTCCACAAGAAATGAAAATATGCATATATACTATGCATTTTATCTGCATAATAAAGGGGATGTGTTATAACCAGAAGACCTTATAATACATGTGAAATTGCATTACAGACTATGGGACAAGGTAATAACACAAGGTATAACCTTAATTGAATTTTAAGAAAATCGCGTATGCACATAGAATTATTTTCAAAGCAAGACTCCCCTACATAAGGTCTCATCTCTTACATATTTTTCACTTCCACTTATCCTTGGGTTTTAAGTCGCACGTGTACATGTACTAAATATGATGCGCCAAGCGATTAAATTTAATTCTTTATATCACTTCGTATGGCTTTCAATTTCTGTTCTCTTTCAATATATGGGCAAAAGTCTCCATATTATTGCTATCCAAATAAGCAGATGACAACCATGTTCACATCAACAATGATCATCAACGAACTAACTTAGTTATACATTTAGGTTACTTGTGATTTACAAAATTATTCAAAATAAAATCAACGATATTACGTAAAATAAATAGCTCTACTCTGGTCCATTAAAAGAAGAACAATATTTTCTGTAAAAATAACATCCTAAAAGTTATGAAATGGTTCTAAAAGCTCGTGAGTGGTCTTGTATTAGTGAATTTATTGGACTCGAGGAAGAAAAGGAGGGAAAAATTTGATCTCATTTGAGATATCGAGTGATATACTTGCGCTGAAAATTAAATAGGGCGATAAGAGTACGAACGGGGAAATGCTTAAGAGCAGCGGTCCGCCAACTCTTTCGACCTCTATGTCCACTAATCCTTAGTCTTAATCAATAGTCTCGAATTCCGCAGATAACTAACATCTTTTTATAAAGTACAAACAAAAAAAATTAAGTAAGCTATCAATTCTGCAAAGCGATTTTTGTCACACGCCTACTCTTTGTTGGTGACACGAAGAAGATTCAGATTACAATGAAAGTTTATTTTATACATAAAAATTATAAATATTGCCCGAATTTCATCACAGACCGCAAAAAGCTTCTCAATGAATATCAGAGGTCCACACAATATTGGTTGGTGACCGCTGTTTAAGAGAATAAAAGAGAAAAGAAGCTTGCGGTGATTTATATTTTTCTCATGAAACATTTATTTAGATGTGTGATGTAGAATAAATGGGAAAAACAGAAGAAGAGCGTACATGTACTTAATATATAAGTACATTATACGTAAGAGCAGATCAATAACGATGAGAATATAGCAATTATAAAAAGACGAAAAGAAAGGTGGGGAAACGGGAAGAAATGGACCGAATGGACCAACCGAATTTCATCACCAAAATGAAAAACATTTTAAAGGTTTTTCTGATGATTACTGTCACCTGAAGATGAAGTAATAACTTGCAATCCATGTTTAATATCATTCGAAGCATAAAGAAAAAATATTTGCCAGAAGAAATAATATTTGCTCTTAAAACATCGATTGGAAATTAGTAAACCAATTACAAAATTTGTATCATGAAGATTTTTATTTATATCAGAAATTGACGAGTAGAAGACTTGTCTGTTTCATTCGATCCTTGAGGGAGTAAGAAAAATGTTTCTTTCATTTATAAAATTCTCGCTTTTATTCATGTTTCACCGTAAAAAAATGCATTAATGAGCATGTTTACTTACATCAGAACCGGATAACTAGAACATTCTTCATCACACATTTTGTGGGAGTATTTTTTATTTATCTAAAATTTATTTATTTATTTCATGCTTCATTCGTAGCTGGGATTGAGTGAAAGCTGCTGAGGTATGAGTAATTCTGAATAACATAATTGGTTCTGACCATTCTTCAAAGAAAGATATGTGGATTATTACGGATTGGGTTATTTTCCTACTCTTATTGGACATATTCCTTTCATAGCGTTCTGAATTAGTGTGAAAACTATACTATCTTATTCTCCATTCATAGTAAGCATCATTATCTTATATCATATAAGCATCATCATACTATATCATTATAACATATAATTCATTCCAATCACCTATTAAGCCTCATTCCTCCTCTCTAGTAAGCCTCGTTCTCTACCCGGAGGTTTTGATAGCGATGGAAGGGCTGAAGTTCCAACTCTTCTTCGTACTGATTACTAATGTACTGAGAAAGCAAAAAATATCACGTTTTTTCCGTGAATGTTCTGCGTGACGTTGGAGCCACCTTTTTTGACTGCGCTAGAACAATTGAATCTCAGTGGGCGTGGCGGATACAATCGCGAGGAAGAAAAATGACTCTCGAATTCCGCACAGAAAAGCTATTTCGCGTTGTAGAGCAATGGGTAAGGGCGGGTACATCGGCTTTAGATCTCTAGAATCGATACAAACCTTCCGTGTTTGAAATCTCAGTGAATGGGAATTTCAAAATGTACGGAGAATCCGCCGTTATCATTCATTTCGGGGCTCCTTTGAGAGACTGAGGGAAAAAAATACTTCATTTCTTTCCGAATCCCCAGAGAAGGCCCAATGATTTATAGAGGTCTTTCGCTTCGAGATTCATCTTGAGATTTTTTTACCCAGGGCCAATACTCTTGGTCGCATCTTATTCTTATAAATATAAGAGAAAAGAAAATTTTATCATAATGAAAGAATTTTTCAGGCGAAACGGCTCTGAGAAGGATGATATTTTTATATTTGCGGTCATGTTCGATGATTTAGTTGCACAGTAAAGCGTCATTAGAAACGGCGACCCTTAAGAAGTCGTATGGGAAGGTTGTTACGTTACCAGTGAGGTCATATTGGACTTGAAACTTGAATTCGCTTTCTAGGCGTAATTTTCCTAACGAACGCATGCAGAACAATGCAGAAGTCAAATTATTTACGAAATGTGAAACTACAATTCATCATCATTTACTGCTAGTCTGCTTAGGCAGGTCTTAGATATCATTCTTCTATCTTTCTCTATCCTCTACCCTTCTCTTTATTTATTTATTGACGTAAACGCTGGAATTTGGTATGATAACCAGGTGACAAAGGTTGAGGGGGATATAACAATACAATCTGTCCGTAATTCGCCCAAGGACGGGAGGGAAACCCCTCCGAAAACATCCCGTGGACAGTACACTGCTTGACAATAACAATAGTTACAAATTAATACAAGTCAAACTAGTCAAATAAAGAAAATACTTCTGCAATAATTTACCATTCTTCAAACTATCGATCATTTTAATTCTTCTCCTTCCTCTTTTTATCCTTCCCCATACTGTTCCTTCAATAATTTCCTTTAACAAGCATTTCCTTCTTAATGTTTGTGCAATCCAGTCTCTTTTTCCTTAATAAATTAATTTAGCCGACAAAATAGTATTACTTAGCAAAAAAATAAGGGTTCATGATTTTCTGCAATTTCTGAGAGTGGTTTAGCAATTTTGGAAAGCAAATATCCCATTATAAAAGATAATGTGATCAAATGGAAACCAGATACGGCCTTTTAATAAAAAAATTAAATATTAGGAAGGCTAGGCGGTCCATGGAAAATTGAAAGGGGTCCACGGAAAAAAAGTTTGGGTACATATGCTTGATCCACTCGAATCAAGATTAACTAAAGTGTAACCAATGAAAAGATATGAAGGCTTATCACCGGTTGGCGAAACATCGGAATTTGATGGAATTTTTCCGTTAAAAGAACCAGAGGCGATATGAATCCGATTGATGAAAGTTTAAAGAGAACGGTCGCTCGGAGAGAGAGTGCTGAAAGGGAATGCGTTAAAAGATTTATAGATTTGCTTAAGGCGAAAGATCAAGGTCAGGATGCGAGAGGATAGAAGAATACACTGAATATGCGAGAGAGCTAGTTTAATCACAGCTAGAGAATATTCAAAATTAAATGAACATCCGATGTTACGACCGAAATAATTCGAAGAACGTCATTTGAAACGCAATAAAAGCTTTACGAACCTTTTTGACCAATCAAATTGACTGACCCGAATTTTCAGTAATTTTGTCGTACCGAAGCGTTTTTTATATCCAAAGTTCGCAAATATTGGAATTCTACATTCGAGGAAAACATATCGAAATTAAATATCCTAAGCGTAGGAAATTTAAATGAATATTTCACTTCCGCGAACGGGATCGTGTAGTCTACGGGAAATGATATACCTCGTAATGGATTTCTATAAAATATTTAAAATCAAATCAAATCGAGCGATTTATGCATATGAAACGGAACCTGTTACTGATTAGGGTAGCTGAAATTATTTAAAAGAAAAAAAATGTATTAAATGGATGCAAACTATGAGTGAAAAGCCATCAGCAGGAGAGGTGGTGTAAGCCTCGAAACATACCACAGACAATAAAGCTGTGTGTAGCATGCTACATCATAAATTTAATCATAATACGTCTTTATTCGTGTGAAATGATACGTTATTTTGAGATGATTTGCTACTTTGATCTTCAAATTTTTGAATGGCGAGTGATAAAATACCACATATGTTTTAATATTAAAAAATGATTAGTAGTTAGAATCATGTCAGTAATTTGGCAATTTATCGTCAGTAGAGTAGTAGTTGATGGTATGGGCAACTTTAGAAATATTAACGTTATAATATATTATATATATTATTACATGTTACACAGCATATGTTCGTTTGTATTTAGCGCGAAAAGTGGACACCACGCTTCCAAATACGTACGACTCTGTGTAATAGTAAAAATAATATTTTCAAAGAAGTCACAATCGGATGGCATATTTATTATTCTACATGTTTTTTGTTTCCTTGGAATAAAAATATTATTACGACCTTTATTATTCTACAATGGAGTTCAAAAATATCAAACCACTGAAAGTTCAACTTTTTCATATCTAACTGATACTATTAGCGGAATAAGCCCATGCTAGGACAGCACAGACAGGACAGGACAGCACATTCACTTTTCATACTGTTCAATGAGAAAGACCTTAAGAGAATGCTAACATTCGGCTTCAATGATACCACAGAAGCATTATTTTTATTACAGCCATAAGTAGGACTGGAAATGAGAAAAAAATTAATCTTTTTTCCTCTATATTAAACTATACAATAGGATTTTTTTCCATTCCCAGGAAAAACTCCAAAGAATAACGGTCAAGAAAACTGTCTAACAGAACCAGGATTGATTGCTCCATCCAATTGAGCCACAAAGTCTTCTGAACGGTAAGTTAGAATGATTTGTACGGATAGCTCAGCTGGATAGAGCAACCAACTGGCAATTGGAAGAACTGGGTTCGTGTCCCGGTCAAATCAGATTTTTCAATCCTTTCTTCCTTTGAAGAATTTCATTCCGCTAAATATTGAAGATGGATGCATACAGTGATAAGGAAGAGTGTAAGATGAACCTTACCTTGCCAGTAAATTGTGTGTTAAGAGTATGAATTAATTCTGTATTATTTTAGTTAAGCTGAGGGTAGCTGCAACGCCGAAAACGGTAATATATTAAAATATTATTAATTATTTATATAATGTATTCTTAAGGGCCATAGTAAGGTACCAGGTCAGATGGTAGTCATTCCTGTGAGTGGAAGGAAAAATAGAATAATCTGACTCGTGTTCACCGTAGTCGGAAGGAGAATCCCCTTAAACTTCCCTTCCCTGTATTACATATAATCACAATATTAAATAAATTTAAATTACAAAAATCAATGTGAAAAATACGAAGTTAGACTGTACTATTCATGTAACAGCGTTCCACGAAGTAAGTTCAAATTATATCGATTGCGTGCGAGATGAAATTAAAATCTTAATGAAACGTAGTAAATGTTTCACGGTCCTTCCAGTACTCACGGGTACCAATTTCAAAGAAACTGAGGCTGAAAGAATTCTTGGAGACCACGCAAAAACCAAACTTTCCCGAAACGAACGGAGGATAAGCGTAATATAAATTCGTCGTCGACGAGCTTGGTCTAATCCTTTAAACACGTGCTCGGGGAATTACCGCGAATTTTGGACGGGCACAGCGCGAATTCCAGCTCCCTCTGGATGGAAGAATCCCAACTTTAACAGGTCGATTGCGGAGGAAGTTTTCAAATTTCTCCGAAGATACCCCCGAGAGGATCTCTCGACGTGCAAAGGCTTTTTAAAGGGGATGTTGGATGAATCACGGAATCGCAACAACACCTTCTGAATGCGAATGCCGCCCGAGAATCTTTTCGAGGTTCATTAGACGATAAGTGCGGAATCGATGCGCCAAAGAGCCCGTCTCTTTTCAATCCGACTCCTTTCCTTTTTGCGAGGATTCGCACGTTATTCCGCAAAGTCGATTTCGCGAATATTCTCCAGTTGATACCTCGTCTATAGAGGATAATTCGACATGGAATCATACCGGAGAGCCGAAATGCCTTCTCCATAATTATCATTGAATCGGAAACTAAATAACTTTGTAAGTTTTACAAAACGAATTTATCTCGGCGACAAATATAGACTCACAGTCTCCCTCTAGTAAAATCAATATTAACCAAATTTTGGTTTCACTCATTTTTTAATCATTAAAATCTTTCTCAAACAACGAAATTTTGAAATTATTTGTGGTAATTTTGAAATAAATTGCTTTTAGTGCCCTTTTGATTGCTCTGTGCCGCTCTAGCTAACTAGCCACTAAAATAAATCTGTTATATGTAATTTTACGATGTTAATTTTAATTCCACCTTTGCTAGGTGGAGTTTCAGGAAATGATAGCTTCAACAGTTGATTGCATTATTATTGAACTTTCTGTGGTTTGACATATTTGAACTCCATTTTAGAATAAAAAAGATCGCATTAATATTTTTTATTCCAAGGAAACAAAAAAAAACATGTAGAATAATAAGTATACCATCCTACTGTGACTTCTTTGAAAATATTATTATTACTATCACATAGAGTTGTAACTATTTGGAAGCGTGATGTCCACGTTTCGCGCTAAGTACAAACATACATATGCTGTGTAACACAGTATATATTAAATTATAACGTATCTATGTATTTCTACTCCATGACAATGGAAAATCAATATTTCTCTAGCTAACTATGCTGATTGGTACCATGACAATATAAATTTGTTTATTTGGATATGTTAAAAGTTCTACCATCTACGACAGACTTTTTACTTATACTCATGCGTCGAGCTTCGATGAAGCACCTTATTTTTGCAGAAGATTTATAAATGTATTCCTTTAAATTCTTCTACCTCTAGATATTAGTTGCAAAACTATATTGATCAGGTAATTATTGAAATATGTTCAGCATTGCATACGAAATGAAAGTATTGGTGGAAGAACCAAATTTCAATATTAATTGCAATTGATAAACCTATCTTAATTATAACCTATGAACAAAAATATTGACCAATGCATAAGAGGTATTAATAATCTCTCATTAACTATTTTTACAGCTTAACATATGATACAGTTGTAACTTATCTTCGGTATAAAATAAAACCGAATATATGTGAGGAATAAAGCGAAACAGTCTATCTTCCTAATAAACGAAGCCCGCAAAAATATAGTAATGTACATCATACAAATATAAATTATTGAGTATAATTTGAGATTCATGTAAACCTCACATCTAAACAGTTTTCTTTATGAATTGGAGAACTTGAGAATGCCTGTACACCGATTAGACGATCCACGATGTGCAAAATGCGTCTCCATGGAAGAAATAAGTGTCAACCCTGTTTCGCATAACGGCACCCTTTTGTAAAGCGGAGCCTTTGCTCTCATCGATTTTATAATCGTCGGCCCTTTTAGAAGATAGCCCCGACTTTCGAAGATAATTATCTTAGAGGTCCTTTTCATTGGAATCGGATTCCCAGACTGCGCTGTTTAAAATGGAAGGGTTGGTACCACTGTTCCGAACACGGATTTTCACTCACCTCTCCCCGCTTGCAGCCTCCGGGAATAGGCACTTTGCGAACTCATTGAGGAGTCTATCGAAATCAATTAGGAACTACGCTTAGGGCACAGTCTTCCGTAAAGTGTACCAGATCCCGATAAAGATTCGTTCTTAGGTGCACCTATGTAAAGTCTCCGAATACGCGATAATCACAGCATCAATTACGTTTCTCTGAGTAACTTCTTTGGTTGGTATTAGTAACGTATCAATCTCAGTTAAAAATATTTATAGCCTTAATCTATTTACACACAACGCTTATTTGAACAATAACAGATTCAAACACACAAACTCAGCTAAATCATCGATCTAACAGAAAAATAATGCAAGCGTTGTTTACTTATTCGTTCATAACAACCTTCATTGTTACCAATTAATTAAACATTGGTACAGTACGGTATCAATTCGGAATGAATCTCACGTGAATTTGTACGTAAATACTATTAAAATATGTGTTATAAATTACTTGTTGTATTTGATCATGAATTTTTACTATTAATTAATTGTATCATCAAAGTATTCTTTTCTATTACTGTATCTTGATTTATTCTATGTTTGAATATTTATTTAGACAAAGAATGGTGGTAAATTTATTAATGATATAATTTAGTAATGCAACGTTAATATTAAGCTAAATAATTTTATTTTACTCGTTCGTGACTGTGATGATATAGAAGCTTCAGAGACATCTATCGTGAGAAGGAATTGTAATCATCTCGATCCATTATGACCTAATGTTCTGAGAAACGTTATACACGGTTAATTTGATGCTTGTTTCAATCACAGCGTTTTGGCTCATCAAAGAAAAGAAAAACAATCTAAAAACATCTACTACAAAATTTGAATTGATTTACTTATCCTAAAATTTATTTAATTTTTACGCAAAATTTGAGGGAGATTAAATACAGAAAATTAGAACTTAAATGTTTGATATTCGCATAAAAAATAGAGTGAGGGTATATATGTGTTTAAATAGGTTTACTTAAGACTTCAGAGATACAAGTTGCACCAGCAGCTGTAAATTTTGAGCTTTTAAATATGTTAAATTTACCCCATGGGCTTAATTCAAGCTACAAGCTTATAAATAAGAAAAGAAAGCTTATTTAGTTTTTATTGATTGCAGGATTTATATCTTTTACAAAATTGAATTTGAAAGAAATGTCACGTGACATTGACTATCTGTACTATGTTGTTATCTTGCGAGTCTTCTGATATTAAAATCAGTACCATAGGTCACAGAAAGGCTGTTGGGAAATTTTCCTTCTTAAATAGAAGAACATACCTAAGGAAATTTTCAGCCCCTTCCCGCAAAACAGAAATATTTTTAAAAGAAAATTATTGAAATTCAAATATAATGATGTTTGAAGAAATCAATGTATGTTTAATTATATTTACGATAGAGTATATAACCTGATGTGATGATTATCAGTGTATGACTATGATGTATTGTTTTATATTTATTATGAAAGTATTTATGTTATAGTTAAGTAGGAAATTGTGACAAGTTACCACCTGGTATTCACCTACTTGTTACTTATGTACAGCTCCCCGCAAAAAAATCGAACGGCGTAGCCTTAGCTGCATAAGATTGAGGGGCGCTGAAATACAGGGCTTGGCAACACCGTACGGCCAAGAGATAAGGTTGGCTCTTATCTGAGGTCCCAGGGAATGCTATACCAGCGATTTCTGGAACGTTTTCGTTTAATAGTAAGGTATTATATTTTGAAAAGTGCACTGTCTGTGAGTTGGAAACAGATTCCTCTCTATTAGTTACGAGAAAACCCAACACTTTCCACCTTCACATCATTTCCGGATCCCTAGAGTATTGACGACTACAAAATTGTAATAATAATAACATTTTTTGCTAAATTGAAGTATAAATTACGTTAAATTGGTCAGAATATATACAAGTTATAAAGGTTCATTTAGTTGGAAACGCTCATTTTTAAAATGTCGTTCGTCACAGTTAAAAGATTACATCATATTCAAAAATGCATGAGGATTTTGAATTTGCTCAAATCATATTTCACAGTGCACCGTAAGGACCGAGACAGCCGAATAGGAGGCGGAGTATTTATCGCTGTGAGAAATAGTTTAATAATTCAGTTAGAAAACCTTAAAAGCCGGGCGAACAGTAAGATGATTTGGTGCCCAGTGTCAAATAGACAATGTAAGAAAACTTATTTCTGCTCTTTCTATCGCCCTTCCGACGGCGGCGACAGTTCCACAGATGTTCTCTGAGGGAATATTCCAGGAGAGTAAACTCAGCGGAACCGTATCGGTAGGAGGAAATACTAATCTACCAGATATAAATTGGACAAAAATTTCCTGAAATATCAATAGTCGAGATAGAACGTTATTGCTGAATCTAATATATTTATTTTCTGTCTTCGCGCTCGAACAGGTAAAGACAGAAAGGGCTCGAGTAACTCCTCACAAAAAAGGTAATATTCTAGATCTCCTTGCCATTAGCCACTCTCACATAGTGAACAGTATCGATGTGATGAAGGTATATCCGATCATACAATAATAACCGCAGTGCTCAAGATAGATGCTCTCTGAGTATTGAACCCCTCCCGTACCTTATGTATCCTTAAGAAAGCCAACTTCCCCTCATTGAAGGTGTTTGTTAAAAGTAAAAGTGAAAATCTTATCCGTTTAATTTGCAACAATTCATTATATAACAGTTGGTCTGAAAATCTCCGTATTCTTCGAGTAAGTATCTCTAAATTTGTTCGAGATCATCAACTGCTGCGATAGGTAAAACCAGAACTATGTTCCCTCCAAAGGAAAAAAAGAGCGTTAAATTCTTATATGAAGTCTTTTCCACGCAATAACAGAAAATACAAAGAGCGTCGACGTATCGCGATACTATCGTGATAGTAAGAAGATAATAAGAAATCTCCTCGACCAGAAGGCATAACTGCCATCGTTATATCTACGCTTTTAGATGAGCTTGCCTTCTTCTTCTCCGTTTTCTTTAGTAAATCTTTAGATGAACGTTTGGTTCCAGTCTTGTGGAGAAAAGCGCACATCACTCCAGTACGTACCGGGAAAAGGGCATAAGTCAAAGCTGGGTTATTACCGACCGATGTCGTTAACATTTGTGTTTTGTATGATTCTTGAGCACATAAAATGCAATTGCTTAATGCCTTCTCACAGCGATAATGTTGCAATCACGCGCAGTCAACAAGGTTTCCGCAAAGGCTGCTACTTGGCTATAAGATGCAATAGCGAAATCAAATTTCACTTTTTGTCTAGCTGTACCCTCTATCTTCGAATTCAGAAATTACTCAGCTACGATATATTCATAAATCACGAGAAATCTTAAGGGAGGGGAGTATATCCACAGCTTTTTTGAATGCATATGGAGAAACTTCAGTGGCGTTACCGGCGGCATTGAGAATGGGCCCCCTTTCCACCTTTAACCTCCTTCCCTACCTCCAACCACGACGCTCAGAAATATGGGCGATGCAAAAATGCAAGAGAACACCCAGATAATTGATAGCGTTATTGTAATTTTCAAATGGAAGCCTAATAAGTGACGTAAGCAAATCTGGCAAAAGAAGACGCAGAGTTTGGCCATCGGCCTTTGGGAATCTCTTTAGATTTAAATCTTCACCCCGCGAGCCGCCAATGGCGTATGGCAGGGGGGATTTAAAACAAGATTGCTTATATCCTCTTCGATACCTCACGGATGCAAAGACCTGTTATTTTCGTATCTTGGATGTAATGCAAATGTTTATAAGAGGGCTTTCTTAGGAAACGCATAGCTGGACTTACTGTCTTGTCGCTAATTACTACTTCCTTTTTTAATTTTTCAAAAATTAGAAATTAAAATTTCTGAGAAGGGAAACATCGCAAAAATCTAATGCTAACCGTAATTATTTTTACGAATATCCTTTCTTGATTTTCGTCCGTCGCGAGGCGCAGCGGCCGTTTCATCGAATTACTGATGAAAAGGATAGAAAACATCGCCATAACTTTTTCAAGCTTAAAATCAAAATACGGACATATTTCAGTAAAAATGTAAAATTGTCTTAATACTACGTTCTTTTTGTGCAACAAATATATCAAATTGTGAGTGATTAGCAGTTTTAAAAATGATCAGGGGTGAAAAATTCGGGATTTCTTCATAATAAAATTATTAAACTTTAAGTTGATACAATTAATAATATACATACCATATAAATACAGAAAACGCATATCTGCAGAGAAAAACTCTTCCTTAATGAGAATGTATGTATAATTTATAACATCACACTCAAATAAAGCCTCTATATGTCTTAGACCAGAAGAATAACGCCGGACGTAATATCCATCCGCCCTATCATTATAATAAATATCCAAGATGGTAACTAGTCCTCCGCAATAATTTCTGTTCGTCTTCGATCTTTTTTCATACAAACTCGTTCTTGTTTTGATTTGATTTAAGTTAATTTAAACCATTAGAACCAATCATATTTCCTTAGCTTACAACGGAAGGAGTAATGTCAGAGTTTTCTAGTAAAGTTGTAATTCTACACAGAATTGTAGTTGAAATGAGAAGAAGACCTTTCTTCAGAAGACTGGATAATATCTCTACAAAATAAGTATATGGTATGTTCAAGTGGCATCATTGAGACCATCTGGGCAGTTTGATAAATGTATCTCGGAAACATTAATTTAAAAATACATATGTTTTTCCTTTTTTTCTCCGAGTCCCAGCCATGTAGATGAATCCTTTTAAACACTTAAACTCCCTTCTCAAACACTCACCCATTTTTCCGATGCTTATTTCGTTTAGATCAGGTGCCATTTGCTATTAGATACAGTAAAAGTCTGTTATAACAAGTTAGGCATATAACGAGAGTTGGGTTATAGCGAATGATACTTTTGTCCACTGTCCATCTCACAGCAAAAACGATAAGGAGTTACTTCCGTCCTTTTTATCCATATTTTTCCTATTTATGTAGGGTTACTTACTTTAGAATGATACCGGGACGCACAAATTTCGAAGAAAGTATCATTTAAGACTTATTAGTGGTCAATTTAATTAAAAGCTGCTTGTAGATTTTGGAAGATGGAAGTTTTATTAGAAATGTGTAACATGTGAAAAAGATTAGAGTAGAATACTTTTTAGGAGATATTGGTATCCCTCAGCGAAATAGCGAAATCATCCATTTCATAAATGTGACGCTGATAATCATCGAGATAAGGTAAAAAAGGAAAAGGATTATTGGGAATAGGATATGAAGAAGCACCAAAAGAACGTAGTACTGTTATTAAGAGTGCTTCAACAGATTTTATTATTCCATTCTTTGGCTCCAACCAGGAATCGAACCAGGGACCAAAGGCTAACGCGCTGTCTAAATGACTATCCAGGAGCCAACTCGAGAAAGAACGGTACGGGAAGTCAGTGATTAACAGGAAGCACTCTCATTGCCCGAATACTAATCTGCAAGAATAAGAATTTCACAATTTAGCAAAACAACAACGATCAATGATAATGCAATAAAATGTTTCCTGCTATTTTATCTTGATAGTTACCGCCACGTTATTAGTAATTAATCCACCCTCCGCCGTTACTTATTACAAGCCGAAGACGTTCCGGCATTGATTGTATGACACGAAGGCATACAGGTACCCCAATATCATCCCATGCGTCCTCGATATCCTGCAGAAAGTTGGCAGGATTTGATGGGAGATCCTTGTTCTTCAGATTTTTCACCATTATACCCCATATATTTTCAATCGGATTGAGGTCTGGACTCCTCGCTGGCCAGCTGATTTGGTTAATACCTTCTTGCACAAACCAACTTCTTGCCTCCTTGCACGTATGTACCCGGGAGTTATCCTATAAATTATTAGCAACATTTGATAACTGCCTTACTTAGGGAAATTACATAAACCTCATATGAATGAAATCGTAATTTTAATCATTTCATCATGGAAAAATGTTCTCCCTGTATTTAGGTTGATGCTAAACTGCATACTCGTTTAAAGTTATCATTACGAGAATAAATTAAAAAGCACGATATTGCAGAAATGCAAATAAGTTAGAAGAACAGGTTTACCTGTTGGAAAATGAATTCATCTGGAAAGAGAATCTTAACTGATGGAAGCATTACATTCTTTAATATGTGGACATATTGCTTTCCATCTAAATTTCCATCTATTTTCCAAATGGCTCCTGGACCTTCAGCACACATCCATCCCCAAATATGGACCGAAAATCTTCCACTTCTCCTCCTTTCCTTTACATACATAGGGTTGAAACGTGAATTACGTGGACGGT
This sequence comes from Sympetrum striolatum, assembly GCA_947579665.1. Classification (NCBI taxonomy): domain Eukaryota; kingdom Metazoa; phylum Arthropoda; class Insecta; order Odonata; family Libellulidae; genus Sympetrum; species Sympetrum striolatum. The sequence continues at coordinate 63,946,635 of OX388350.1, forward strand.
AAACAGTGACCGGCCCATTAAAACATGACGAGAACGTTTTCTCGTCACTGAAAATGACCTTCTTCCAGGAATCCGCACCCTCGTTCACATATTTTTGAGCGAATTCTAACCTGGCACGTTTATGAGCGGGGGTTAAAATCTCTTTGATCGCTGCGCGCCTAGCTTCTAGTCCACTTAATCGGAGCCTTCGCCGCACAGTGTCTGAACTTATGGGAAGTCCAATTGCGCTCCTCGTCTCCGGCGCAGTAGAAAAAGGATTTTGTCGAACATAGTCAATAATATGCTGATCTTGATCCTCGGTAGTAACCCTGGGCCTTCCAGACCCCACCTTTCGATCGACGCAATGTGATTCCTCCCATTTTTTCCTCAAGTTTGAAATCGTGGAGTGGGAGACATTAAACTTCCGCGCTATTTCACAAACTCCTATATTAGCGGCAAGCAATCCTGCCACTTGGTTGCGACGCCTGGGTGTTAGTTGCGGCATTTCAAATACTACTTCCTTACGCACGTGTAAGATTCAGTTTATATTGAATCTAATTATTATGTCGCAAACTCAACAAATACCTGAAAAGAGTAAAAACTATTAGTATGATCGCTAGCATAAAATGTAAGGATCGTATAAATGAATATAATCGCCAATTCTCAATACAACACTTTACTGCCGAATAGGATATATATAGCTCAAGGCACAATGATCCACTCCCTCAAAAGGTTCACGATCGTCTGTTCCGTCTGTCCCGTACTGTACTGCTTCACTCCCTCGTCCACACGTGGGGCTAGTCGTCTATCCGCGACCGTAGGCGGCGTATTCACGACCGACGTTTTCTAACGTATTACTCCGCGTGACGTTATGGATGATTTTCCTTTCTAATACACGCACACGATCAACTAGAGCGCAGAGAAGTCACTCTGGAAGTGAGAATTTTCCTGGTGTTATGCCCGCCTTCCACTGCAAAAGGGAAATGAGCGAGAAATAGCTTAAGTAACGGAATAATATAGTCCTGGCCTTCCACTAAGAAAGAGTTTCAAAGAAAAATGGTATTTGCCTTCCATTGCCAGCGGGGTTTGCTGAGTGAGCTAGGCGAGGAATGAGATAGGTCAGATGAGCGAGGTGGTATGCTTCCATTATCAGCGGACTTAGCGGAGTGGCACTCAAAGTTGCCATTTACAAAAATTTACAAATCGGTAGATAATAAAATCATTTATGGTGTAAATATAAAGGATGAATACATGGTGGAAATTTTTTTTCCTATTAGTTAAAATAACCGCTGTCTTACCCATGATTACGCTGGCTACGATGAGCGTATTGTAGAAGCGAATCTCAAAGTATCGAAAGGATCTCATAATCTTTTTAAATTTTGGTAAAAATTGCACTTACATGCATCACGAATACCTTTTTTGCCACAAACTATTCTTTTTACTGGATCATTATTTTTCCAACTAAAATTTTCGTGGGATTCAGCGAACGTAGGTCTTAGTGAAGGGTTATTATTTCTGAAGTGAGGAAGTTAAACATTTGATAAATTCAGATTTTTAAATAGATTGAGGATATTTTAAGTTTTCACTTTAACACTGCAAGTATTATTTCAATTGTTTTAAAGATTACTTCTTGCTGTTAAACGTTAGAGCCTGTTACGTTCTCCTTCAAGCTTAATTTGAACGTCAAAAACAAATGCAGTTCTCGTCGAACGACAACTATTTTGAAGGAACATGTTGTTATATCCTATTGTTCTTCAATTTTCCTTTCGTAGAGACAATTCCAGAAGATGGTTGTTAATGTCAGAGAATTAGCCTCTGTTCAAGTTATCTCCATTGAAGTGTTTTTTTTCCCTCAGGGCATCTTTGGGATTCGCTGAGGGTCAATTGGTTGTGGTTGAGATTGTGATCTTAGCAAATATGAACGTGTTTGGGATTAAGCTTGGAAATTTTTTCCCTAAGGTTTGAGAAATATATATTTTTGTTGCGTCTGAATAAACGACGTTGTTCTTACCATAGCATTTCGAGCTGCATCGAATGAACAGAGACACTGCGACGGTAAAATAATACTTTATATTAAAATTAACAAACTTAAAAATTCTATGCGTAGTTTTAGTTTTCCCCCGATTTCAGGAAAAAAATCCGCAAATTGGGGTAATGTCACGAACCTCAGTTACAACGTTAAATAAAACACCTGCATACAGGGCATTTACAACCCCCATGACGCGTAGGTCAAGTCATAAAACATCTGGGGAAATTTTGACGCTAAAGGAAACAGAAAGTAAAGTTCTGAACTGATAGCGTTTAGAATTTAGTATTTCCCCGCATCTCTACGAATACAGAAGTGTTGAGCTGTTTCAACCAGTCGTACTGCGCCGTGGCATTTCTTATTTTGTGATTCGCTTTTTAACTTTGTGTGATTACGATGTCCGAAGAGAGGAGAAGGCGTAAAGGAGAGAAGTTGAGAAGCCGTGAAAGCCAAATGGTTTTCAACGTCTTCAGATATTAAAGTTGAAAGTAGATGAACTTGCGAAGTCGAAGGGATGCATTGCACTTAGACTCCCGCTTTATCATTGCAAGTTGAAATTGATGCCCAAGAGCTAGCTAGCATCTCTACTGCATCCTTTACTGTAAATTTTGCAACTTGGTCACAGGTCATATGAAGCAAGATTGTTTTCAGCATCTCTTTCCGGTAATTTGCTTTCAAAGACCGAATTATTCCTAGGTCCAAGGGCTGCAGGACGGCCTTACAGTTAGGGGGAAAGGATTCAACCCTCACATTTTTCAAATTGGGAGCCGTGTTGTGGGCTGCGCTGTTATCTACTAAAAGGAGAATCTTTTTGTTTTTCCTCACCATTTCTTATCCAACTCCGTTAGCCATTTTGAGAAAATGTCTCTAGTCATCCAGGCTTTCTTATTTCCTTCGTACTTGCAGGGAAGAAACGAGCACCCTTTAAAACATCTTGGATTTTTAAATTTTCCTATAATGAGCGGACGAAGCTTTTCGGTTCCCGTTGAGTTGCAGCAAAGAAGAGCTGTCAGTCTTAGCTTCGATTTTTTTCCTCTGCTGCACTGCTCACCTCTGTGCCAATGTCCTGTGAGGCAGGAGCTGATACAAAATGCCCGTTTCGTCAGCATTATAAATGTTCTTACGGTCATAATTAAGAATATTTTTTTGTATTTCTCCCGCTCTCCATTCGTTTACATTTTCTAGTGGGACCGAGGATTCTTCTCCGCAGATAGCCTTGCATGAAATTCGTAATCCGTCCCGGAACCTTATGAGCCACCCCCAGCTGGCAGCAAAGTCCTTGTGTCCGAGAGTGGTGGCCATACTTCTCCTGGAGTAGCGGTCAGCTAACGGGAAGGTTTTTAGCCCTTGCCTCACAAAACCACCGGAATAAGGCTTCCTCCAAGTCCTCACACGCAGCAGTCCGTATGCGCTTTCGCTTTGGGTTTCGGTTGGCTTTGCGAAAACTTTCCTCGATTTTATCCCTGTCCTTCAAAAACGTTGAAAGCGTAGATGGAGAAATCCCGAAACTGGAAGCAATTTCCTCTTTCTTCCTCCCGCTGTCAACAGCTTCGAAAATTTCCATTTTCAGCTCCAAACTGAACTGTCTCCTTTTCTTTGAGACATCCATGACACTTTTCACTTCAGAACTGAAGAGCTGGTAAAGGGCTGACAGTTTTCCCAGTAAATTAGGGCAAAATTACCTGAGATGGATGACTCATACTACGGTATTCCTTAGAAAACCCAAATGACTCATGCTGTCTGGTCGAGGGGTGAAGGGTAGACAATATTTTCGAGGGTAAACCCCTTTAGCTGAGATGAAAAATGTTCGTTGTAACGAAAGTTGTCATTTCGTTGAAACGAGATTTCAATTACCCATATTTAATGGCGAGCCAACCAAGATGACCGAAGATTTTCGTTATAACGCAAATTTCGTTGTAACTATATTCGTTGTAACGGAATTTGACCTGTATATAAAATACGAGGGGACTTCAAAACTCGGAAAGCATCTATCTTGAGAACCGCTGTTATTATTTTGTGGTCGGATATAACTTTATCTGCCGCAATACTGTTCACTAGGTGTGGATGGCTGGTGGCAAGGATATAAAAAATATTACCTTTTTTGAGGAAAAAATCGAGTTTCGACAAAATTTCCCGTTCGAGTACGAACTCTGATAATTAATAGATCAGTTTCTGCGATTAATATCTATCTCAATTATTGATACTGGTGGAAATTTTTGTCCAATTTATGCCTGGTAGATTACAATCCCCTTCTACTAATAAGGTTGCGTATGGTTTACTCTCTCGGAATTTTCTAAGTGTCTCATAGAGATCTTCTATGGATTCGTCGCCGCCATCGGGAGGGCGATAGAAGGAAGAACCTTTTCTTACCGTGTCTACCGGACACTGAGCATCAGATCTTCTCACTATTCTTCCGTCTCTATCCTTACGATACGCTGTGAAAGAGGGAGGAAAAATCTCACTGGTCGCTATTACTTCGCCAAGCCAACTTTCATTTCCTAATATTATGCCGGCGCATGTCTTTCTAATGAAATCAAAGATACCGATTGCTTATTTAGAGTACTTCATCAGTTCACTACGACTAACTTTATTTCTTCGTAACTTTCGCTCTTAAGATGGCGGAGAGAATTCGAGTTGTGAACATTATAACTACCTAGCTGTAACGTCTCGCTACTGCTATTCTCTTTGAATTTTATTTTTTCCCTCACATTTTTGTCTGCGTAATCTCGCTCACTAAATCTACCTGGGATGCCGTAATCTGTCTAAGTTCTAACCTGATAATATTCCATTTACCTAAAATAGATCATACGCTCTACAGCCTGGGCAGTTTAGTGCATGCCAAAACGATTAAGTGGTGTCCGACATGATTTCAATGGTAATAATAGGTCCAGTAAGAACGGAGCACTCCAGGGTTTTTAATACAACAATGGAAAGAGGCTCCGGATAAGCATTTGGGCAGCGCGTTTTAATTGGATGAAAGCGATCCCGGGTTCGATTCCCAGTGGGATACTACGTGCAAAATGACCTCCGCTGTGGAATCACTCATAAAAAACTACTAAACATAAAAGCGAGAATTATGAACTTTGAGGTAAAGATATGCCTTGCTTGATTGTGATTTTCTTCAGATATTCATAGAGTAAATATTTTACAACATTATCTTATTTATGGAAATATGGTTTGAGCAGATTCGCAATCCTCGTGCGTTTTTAAATATGACGTAGTCTTTTAACTGCGACGAACGACATTTAAATTGATAGTTTCCTACATAATGAATCTTAATAACTTGTTTATATTCTGACTAATTTAATGTAACATATAATTCAATTTAAGAATAAAAATGTTATGATATAAATGTGTTGTAATCGTCAATATTCAAGGGAGCCGAAAATTATCTGAAGGTGGAAAATGTTGGGTCTCCTCGTAACGAATAAATAGTCGCATTGTCGCCGCCGTCGGAAGGGCGATAGAAAGAGCAGAAATAAGTTTTCTTACATTGTCTATTTGACACTGGGCACCAAATCATCTTACTGTTCGCCCGGCTTTTAAGGTTTTCTAACTGAATTATTAAACTATTTCTCACAGCGATAAATACTCCGCCTCCTATTCGGCTGTCTCGGTCCTTACGGTGCACTGTGAAATATGATTTGAGCAAATTCAAAATCCTCATGCATTTTTGAATATGATGTAATCTTTTAACTGTGACGAACGACATTTTAAAAATGAGCGTTTCCAACTAAATGAACCTTTATAACTTGTATATATTCTGACCAATTTAACGTAATTTATACTTCAATTTAGCAAAAAATGTTATTATTATTACAATTTTGTAGTCGTCAATACTCTAGGGATCCGGAAATGATGTGAAGGTGGAAAGTGTTGGGTTTTCTCGTAACTAATAGAGAGGAATCTGTTTCCAACTCACAGACAGTGCACTTTTCAAAATATAATACCTTACTATTAAACGAAAACGTTCCAGAAATCGCTGGTATAGCATTCCCTGGGACCTCAGATAAGAGCCAACCTTATCTCTTGGCCGTACGGTGTTGCCAAGCCCTGTATTTCAGCGCCCCTCAATCTTATGCAGCTAAGGCTACGCCGTTCGATTTTTTTGCGGGGAGCTGTACATAATAGGTAATATAATAATAATAATAATAATAAGTCCCAATTAGTGTGGTATTCGTTAATTTATAATAATAATAAATCGTCTTTATTTGGGCGAGATTGAGACTTAAAAGTCTCTTCTTCCATCTAACCCATCCAACACAACCCACATATTACATATATGAGATTTAATGGACACTTTAGCTGGTAACAATATGAAACCAAGGTATGCCTTATACGGTCTATATCAAGGCGAGATTGAGACTGAAAAGTCTCTTCTTCCATCTAACCCATCCAACCCAACCCACATATTACATATATGAGATTTAATGGAGACTTTAGCTGGTAACAATATGAAACCAAGGTATGCCTTATAAGGTCTATATCAAGGCGAGATTGAGACTGAAAAGTCTCTTCTTCCATCTAACATTTCATCTAAGATATTATAAACATAAAATTTTTTGTGTAAGTAAATAGAAATAGTGAGGAAAACTTTAGAAGGAGTGGATGTAAAAAAAACCTAAGGAAAAATAAGAATCTTAGGAAAAAAGATCCACTACAGGAAAACACCCGCAAAGAAGTGAGGTGTGAAAAACCTGCGCAAACCTACTGATAGTACAAGCTAAAAGATGTAAAAGAAAGCTGTATTTAATATAGAAATTGAAAAAGCAGTACTATAGCGAAATTACAAAAAACAATAGTAATATCAAATAAAAAATGGAAAACTGCAATAGTACACTATGAGAAATGTATGTACAATATGAAAGAAATGGAATTGTAGAAAGTTATTTATTAAGCTAAAATGGTTGTTGTAGACTAGCCTATACTGTTCTCGGGGGGGCAGCGTAGTATAAAACTCTAATCTTACGGTTAATAAAATAGTTACGAGTAAGAATGCTTTTGTTTTCCTCGAAAGCGGAATTCCATTTTGAAGTTGACCTCTCTCTCTCACACGTCTCTGTTTGGAAACAGGTTAGGGACTCTGGAGAAATGAAGGAAAAAGGCGTTTAATAGCTCTCTTGCGGAACCGAGGGTGTGTGACGCAGGAATATTCGAGGGTGGAGATTGCACAGGGCGATAGGGAAGATTGGAGAGCGAGTCGTTTGATCCAAAATGCATGCTTGCGTTAGATGAGGATATCCTTTTATCTCTGCTACCATGTAAAATGTAAGGAGAAAAAGTATAGGGGATTGGGAAGAGGTCATAAAAAGGGGAAGGTGGGCAATGAATCAATACAACTTGGGTCATCAATCTTTCGTAATTAATTCTCGAGTAACGGCTTCGAGTTGCCATAGAGACGGTCTACTAAACGAAAAGACGAGTCGGCTGTAATCTACTTAGTGCGTTGACTATTCGGCGACCGCTGTCTCAACGAAAAAAAAACGATAACTCAAATCGGCGAAAGTTAGCAGTGAAGTTAAAGGTCGCTTTAGCGACTATATACCTGTAAGTATAGAAAATTTGGAACACGGCTGTAAATGAATTAGAGGTTTAAACTCTACAATAGTACAGTCGGCGTTCCTCGCCTCCTTCACCGGTAATCAGAGACTCAGAAAGGCTAGGATAATCGATCTTTTAAGAATTCCCAATCTACATATCGATAGCAATGGGATCATTGTACTTTTAAACCCCTGATGATGATAACATTGATATTGAAATGTACAACGCATCTTCAAAGATATTCTGGGCCTTTCCGTTTTCTCCGAATACCGGTGAAGGAGGTGAGGAACGCCAACAAAGACGGTTATTGGAGATTTTAAACCTCTAAGACTACATGACTGCCAAAAAGACATGTCAGAGACATTTATTTGGGCGAAAAGACAAAATATAAAGGGCCAATTCGGTTAAAATTAACAGGACGAAAAGATATTTCAGAGATAGCACACTTGGTGAAAATACACGGTGTTGACAGTAATCTAGGAGACCGTCATTTCGTCGACAGACGTTGTGGAGACAGAGACAGTGAAATGAGAGAATGAAAAATTGTATTAAAACTGCAGGATGTTACTTCCTTATGAATAGGGAAATTAATCGATATGAATTAAAATTTGATCCATGAAATAATAGGACATCAGCGAATTGGAAATATAGTCCACCGGAGAGTGATCTTTAGTGATAGATTTTTAGATTTCTTCGTGCATATTCATAACCCTATCCAGATTATTTTTATTTTTTTATTATATTTTCATATATTTATGCATCTTCGTGTGTATAGGTAACACTATCCAATATATTCATTTAAATACTACCTCAATATTAAATTTAACTACTACTTTATTGCTAATTGAGTCTACCAGTATAATTTACACACCATAAAGAGGTATCTTCGAGAGTCAACGAGATGCCTTTTCTCCGAAGCGTCCCAGCCCAAAGTATCATGGAACCAAACTTTAGGAATCACTTTCACGTAATTAATTCTTAAACAGCATCATGCGGGATAACGGGCACAAATCCTACGTATAAAATTATTTTGGGGACGAATTTATAAAGAGAATATTAATATCGAGGGAGATAAAATGAGACCTCGTATAAAAGCGGGGGTGAAGAGTTTGCGGGACAGTTTCCTTGTTTGGAAACCGTTATAAACTGAGATTGAAATGGTTCGAAGATATTGAGGATAAGAAGAGGGTAGCTAACTTTTATGGGAAGGAGAGAGCTTATGGGCCTTAATAATGATTTAAAGAGTGATAAGGAGAGATCCGGAGAGCGTGGACAATCGGGTTTACGGACGTCGCCAGAGCCCCTTATCGGTCACGGAAAGAACTAATCCTCTTAGACATCGCAAATAACATTACTTTTACTACCCAAAGTATCGTAAACATAGTTGTTAACAGGGCCTTTATTATGAATTATTGCTATTGCCATAGAATTTCTTTTCTACATAATGTCACGTAATAATCAGTTTAATATCTCAAAGTTATTAGAAAGTCTCAATATCTCTGATGACTCTTAACATGCTGAGAACACTAAGTTTTACCATTCTCATACATTTCTCTATGTTATTTTTTTATAATTCTTTATCTTCTATTAATATTTCTCTATACTCTTTTACATATCTTCATATTTTTTTATTTCTCTATGTTATTATTTATACTTGTTTATGTTCTTATTTATATATCTTGAATTGATTTTGTCTATATAATACATTTATATATATATATATTTTTATTATAGTTTATGATATACGACTATTACATATATAAATGTTCTGGATATATCTAAGGGTATAGCAATTATGATGTTTATTATATGTATAAGTAAATGTGTAGATAAACTAAATGTATTTCCTTAAGAACTGCATAAATATGTTGTTCTATGTTAATTAATTATATTATTATTGTCAATACTTTTAACAATGCGCCATCTTTGTAACTATGCTCTACCTTTAATGAATGAGTAAATAAATACACCTCTAGACTTCTTCATTTTAAACATTTCCGTACACCTTGTCTAAAATTTTATTAATGCTTTTGTGTAGTTCACACCGGTTCGGACCATATGCACCTAGGGCAGCGATAATACAAAAACGATGACTTTTAGGGTCTCCTGCAAACCGTATTCTCTCTCTTGCCTGCTGTGTGTTTTACTTCTAGTGGTCCATCAAGTCGTAAAAATGCCATTTATTTCAAATTTATCATACACTGTATTTAATTTACCAAGAGCGTTATTGTAACCTCAGACACAGTTACTATGAGATGAACTTAAGAAGGAAAGCAAATTTGTGATAAAGGCTTATTATTCAGTGAAAATGCATGGGATGAAAAATTAAGGCACTAGCATGAAAACTACGCAAAAGCAGATATCTTAGATCATAAGAATTTGGAAGAAACATCGGTTATATCTTATAGTTACAAAATAGACCAAAACCAAATGTAATGATAACAAGCAGTAAAATCTAAGTCGCAAATGTGATATGATGTTGATTAACTTTTGTGAAGCAAAAAATTAAGCAAATTATTTCTTAATTTCGTCTTTTTCTCTTATAGGAAAACTACGAAAGGGCCGATACCGTGGGAATAGTAATAATATCTGCCACATTTTCTCAACGATAGAGATTTCTAATAATATATAAAGCATGCCGTGTTTTGTACATCGTAAAACATAGAATAAAAGGTAATTTTACGCAAAGAAATAGCGAATAACTTCAAGGTAAGTCAAGAAATGGATCAGTTGGTGGAAAGTAAATTTTAACTTTGCACATGAAAATCTACATACAAACCTTGCACACCAGCCATCGGATCGTGGAATAGTTTGTAAAAACAAGCGATCAATCAATAACTTATATCAATATTATCATAATAACTATTAAATAATATTAAAGTGTGGATCATTAATTACATTATAACAGTATAATAATCTTAATCTTTAAGGCTTCCATTACTTAAATCGCACCTCCGAAAGCTCTTTCTTTTCCGTCAACTCTTCTCCGTCTTTATTTTCAGGTAAATGACATCCATAGTCAACCACCAAGAAATTTACACGACATAATTGGACAACAATTATGCTACTAGTGATATATATATATATATATATATATATATATATATATATATATATATATATATATATATATATATATACCTGCTTATATTTATTTCCATCTGTGTTCGCGCGGTTTTTTTTTCGCTCCCCTTCTTGTGTGAGCGTTTTCCCCACAGGGTTTTTCTCCGAAAGCCTTCAGCCGAGGAGTTTTTCCCCAAATCCCAATTCTTTTAATTTACCTCTTCTTTTTATTTTCTTTTTATACATATATTTGTGCTTTTTTTTTCCTCGTTTGTAATTAAAATTAGTTATCTTTAAAGGTTAGGTGTAAGAGAAGTCTTAAAGGGCCTAACCTCGCCAATTAAAGAGTTATTATTATTATTATTATATCTTTCGCTTATTGAGTCGGCAGAAAGTCCTCTATTTACGAAATTAAACGATGAAGAGTACACTGGAAACAATTCTGTTATCGTTCCAAGAAAAAGCTGGCCACTTCTTGCACAGAAACTGTTCTAAACCATCCTTATATGAGTTTCTAAGTTGATATATCCCACCCTTAACTAGAAGATCATTTCGTAATAAAGTCAGAAAGAAATCCGAATTCCCGCCGATTTCCGAGAGGCCAAATAACTCCGTAATCACACCCTCCAAAGGAAAGCACATAAAAGCCTTTAACGAAGTGTCAGGGAAGAGCAAACAAGGCGAAAAACAACGCTAAACAGGTGGAGGGCTTTAAAAGTGCGGGGAGAAATGTAAATATGGTGGGCGTGAATAAAGTATGCGGCTTGTTTGAGAACGAGAGTTTCGCCGGCGAATTTTCAGAACCGAAGTCGTGAAAGATAAATGAAGTGGCTCGGTTCGGGGGGATACCGCTGGATGGCGCTCAAATCGCCCGGAACCGAGAGAGGGAGGAAGAAAAAAAGAGAAACACCTCTCCATTCGAATTCAAAGCGTATTTATTTTCTCTTAACTCACACCTCTGCGACGGATTCGTCTTGTTTATGCAAACAGCCTCGCTGAATGGACATGGCAATGGGTGTGTCGATGGAGTGCCCTCTAACCAAGACAAGGTGAAGCGAGGAGTTGTAACGCAGTTTTCGAGTTCCCTCGATTTGTACCCTAGGTTATGGCTGTAAACAAGTGATTACGTACGGGGCTATCGGTGACTATATCGAATAGTAATTCCTATAAACAAAGCTGCGTTGATAGTTTCGGCCTTCACATGGTGGAAGATCATTATAATAATTCAAAATAAAAATAGATCTAATATTTTAAAGTACACAAAACCACAAAATACATACACACACGTCCATGCTTTCGATGCATAGCATTATCATCAGGATGGTGGTAATCAACAAATTCTCCAATAGTTTCAAGATGGCCCAGAAATATTCTATAAGAAATGCGTTTAAAGGTCTTTCTACATTAAATTCAATCAGCTCGAATTTCACTTGTGGGAACTTCATCTTAGCACATCAGATAAAATAAACTTTCATGCCTTTTTTATATTTATATTTGTGGAATGAAGTAACTTTATTTTATCTGATATGTTAAATTTTTAAAATTTTCAACTTTTCCTCAAAAGAAATATTGTTATAATTCGTATTCGTCCGAAGAAAGACTTTTACCAGAGGATAGAGTATTTAAGATGTCTTCATCTCGTATCCGGATATTGTTTTCGATTTTGTATCGCATTATTTTCATTAAAATCCATCGATAATTCGTAAATTTTGTTTCCGATAAACAGATGACCAACGCCGATAGTTAGTTTAGCTTAAGTTTCTTCCGTGAGGGTCTCCAAAATAATGTATCTCTGAATTGATCGATTATCATAAAAATAGCAAAAATAGGGTCTAATTGAACATAAATAGTTAAGTAAAGAAGAATTAAATGTATAAATAGATGACGATCAACAACAAAATGATTTTTGAATATGCCATGATAGCGTCATTTCTTCCCTTTTTGACGTAATTATGCTTTTCATGCCGTAAATAAAACTAGGATAAAAAATTAAATTAGTGAAATAGAAAAATGGGCAAATAGTTTTAATTTGGGCGAACAGTTTGCCTTGCATCCTAAATATCGTGAGATGATGGCGGTTGAAGTTGGATGTAAATTTCAGTTGCAAAAACAAAGTTCACTATTTTATAGAACGATCGAAATTATCCGGGAATTCAGGTCAAATTACCCTGGATCAGATAACATGCAATGAAGTTTTACCCGAAGCAAGCATACAATTTATATCCTACAAAATCATAGATTATGCAAATAAGGGAAAAAACGAAAAAAAATACCCGCTGTTAATATTTCCTCAATTTTGAACGAAAACAAGGCAACAGTAACTCAGCCCAAAAAAATTGCCTTGAGTGGTAAGAGTCCGTGAATGACGTTTTATTCGAGAAAGACCTGACTTTCAAGAACTGAATAAGCCTTGGTTTCTCTATTTATGCACAACCGTTGTTAGTAAGGCTGTATTCGAGGTAGCTTGCGTTGACCACTTTTTTTACCCATGTTTGACATCATCAAGAAAGATACACAAAAACAGGGCTCTCTGACGATCTTCCCTTACAAAACTGGCGATCAATGGAGAGGTTTATTTTAAAGCTTTCTTTAAAGGTATAGGTGCATCTCAATTTACGAATACATGCTTTGTGAAACCGCAAGCACAAATTCAGATATCGAAGAATTTAATCATCAAAAAATTTCCACTTTATTCACTCACTGTAAATGAGATCAATATTTATTAAATGTATTAAAATCGTGTTATTTGGTAACAATGAGAACTACCATTTTACGAACTGATTTGGAATAAAATTAGCATCACGAGGCGTGACTTTGGGAAAGGCCATAAAGGAGAAGAGAGTTATCAGCTTTGCAGTTTCTAAAGAGTGAAAATCTTACTCCAATTAAATCCATGTTGAATGCTCTGCAGTGGATGTACGTAGAAGAGAGAATTTCACTACATGTATTAGAATTAGTCCACAAAATGGTGTATAAAAGAGCGCAAAGGTATTAAATCAGGAGTTAACATTTACTTATAGCCGCCAGCCACCCTTATGATACACGAGAAACTTTTGAATTAAAAATAAAAAGACATACTACAAATTTTTCTAGAGATGGACTTCGTTTATTCGATAGTTTTCCTGAATGGGTCCGCAGAATTGAGAATGGAAGAATGCTTAGAAGAGAATGTATCAGGATTGTAAAAGGAATGAGGGAATAATGAGTATAATCTGAAATTTAATTTAATTTGAAGATATATATAGTTTTTTTCTTGTAAGTTTTAAAATGTGTATAATGATGTGTAATTATGTTTAGTGTATGCACATAGAGTGTTAGATTGATGAAATTTATACGCAAGACTTTGTAAGGTTGATGTATATATATTCTTTTTTCTTACTTGTGCTTTTACTTTTAATTCTCATTTGTACTTATTAGAATGTATTTCTAAATAAATCTACTACTAATTGATTTTTGTCGTCTAGTTTCACGAGGCTCGAGTTGATGACGCTAGCAAAACTAGAGGCCATAAACAAATTAGGGAAACCACAAGTTGATTACGCTCTTCTCCTAACTTTAAACAGACGAGTTCGTTAAAGCGTAGTGTTCCTGCAATTATGTTTTAAAGCTCACGAAAAGAGACAAAAAGGGTGAGGTTTTAGAGTTGGAATATTAAACTTGAGAAGAGCAACGGTAGTGATTGACGAGATTGCTGTTACGAAGTGGAATATAGTATAAATTCTGGGACTAAAAATGAAGATACTCAATCGAGCTGAATACTAGAGAAAGAAGTGATATGAAAAAGGACGAGTTTGATGATTTAATGACTTTTAATTCAGTATCAATAAAACATCAAGATTTTATTCTAGTTTTTTTTAAATTGCACAAAATTCACATTTCTGACTACTACTTATAGAGCTAACTAGTTGTATTAGCCTACAATGAGTTTCGTAGAAGAGAAAAAAGTCAATATGGAAAACCACCGTACTGTCAACAACCAGTGAATTTTATGTAGTCGGTAGGGAACTGTTTATTTTTAATCAGCGTAAATGCTCTACTCGATTGTAATACTCTCAACTATGTTTATAAATCAGGCAGAAATGCAAAATAAAAACAATACTATCGTAACTAGTTACATATTTCTTAATGCTTAGATGATGCTAATAATAGTTATGTAAGCACCTCGTAGAAGAGAAAAAAGTCAATATGGAAAACTACCGTACTGTCAACAACCAGTGATTTTATGTAAGCTGTAGGGAACTGTTTATTTTTAATCAGCGTACATGCTCTATTCGATTGTTATACTCACAACTATGTTTACAAATCAGGCAGAAATGCAAAATAAAAATAATCCTATCGTAACTAGTTACATATTTCTTAATGCTTAGATGATGCTAATAATAGTTATGTAAGCACCGAGAATTTTCTCTTCTATGGAAAATCGTGCTCTTCTGATTACTCGAAGATAGGTTACTTTAAGGAATATAGAGTTGTAATGCAGAAATTTTAACCAGGGTAGAATACCGCAATGAGCACATCGATATTAAAAGTTCGATAGTTTACACAAAAAATGTACCAGTAAGAAAAAATTCAAATACCTCTAATAAATGTTGCCACCTGGTACTCTGGCCATTTTGCAACGCACGAATAAATAAAATAATACGTTTGAAGCACATAAAATATTTCCATTCCCGGATTAATAAAGTATTGTGAAATATCCTAACCAATTGGCACGGTAAAATTTGGAATGTTTCCGAAAGTAATTATAAATCCGGAGAAGTGCACAGTAAAATCTCTTATCTTAGTGAAGTGAATTTCAAGAACACTGTAAAATGTCTAATTTTGAGGTAATGGAATTCAAGGTTGAGCGACAATTAATTTTACGAATCAGTCAGAGTTACAACCGCTTTGTTCCGAATCCGAAATGAGCTTTGAAAATGGAGCAAATATGACGCTGCTTTTATAACATCCTCGATTCGTTCGTATTGCATCGTTTCACAAAAGACGCAGGTGAAACTGCCATGAGATGTGCCCCGTTTAAAAATTGTTCCGAGCATTCCGAGGAACGTAAAAATCCTTTGGAGAATTGCTCACAGTTTTCTTCCAATTGTGAAGAACGTTCACCACCTTCTGGAATCCCATAAGGGAGCGGTAGGAAAACTTTAAAAAATAATATAATGGAGTATATACGTAACGATGCAGTTTTGCAACAAAATCTAAGACTATTAAACTTTAGCATCTCGTTAACAACGCGATATCTCTCTTGGGTACATTTCGAGGACTTTATTACTCTCTCTTAGAGTTTAAAGAACCTGCCATGAAATTTTCTGCGAGCAGAACATATTGTTGAAATATTTTATAAATTATCCACTTCTGATACATTTCCCAAAAAATAAGGCCGAAATATTCAAACGATAATAAAATTGATCCTCTTCAATGGTACTTTCTGAAATATCATCAAATAAAATAATTTATTGAAACTATATTTTTATTTTCTTCCTATACCTAGTATAGAGAAAGTATTGTATTCGCAAAAAAATCGACCACCAGATTTCGACGGAAATAGATGTTTTGGGGCCCATAGAGCATGTTTTAGCTATTTTCCCGAACATTTCTGTCTGTGTGTCTGTATGTCTGTGTGTCTGTATGTCTGTGTGTCTTTCTGTGGTAAAAAAGTTTGTGTGCGCTCTATCTTATAAAGTAATTATCCGATCATTCCCAAACTTCATATTTAGTATTTTCATAACAATGCCAAAAGTTGATTAGTTTTTGATGAATATCGCTTAACCGGAAGTTCCGGTTTAACCGGAACAAAATATTGATTCTTTAGTATCTCTGTCAGAATGTAATGTAGGTTTATACAAATACATACAAAAGTAATAGATAATGTACATTACTACAACTTTTGTATGAAATATTTTTTCGTAACACTGATTGCTTAGGAGTTATTCTTCAATAATGGTTAACCGGAAGTTGTTGTTTATCCAGAAATGGATGTTTTTCATACATATCTCTGTCAAAATGCAATATAGGTATATACAATTACATACAAAAGTTTAAGATACTGTATTTTACTCCATATCAGATTTTTTATATTGTTGTACAAGGTTTTTGTTACAGTAAAATGTTCTGTCAAACGTTAATATTATTGCTCTTAATAGTTTTATGAAATTACACCATTAGAATTTTTTGACATTGGGAATTGAACAAATATCATTATAACAGAATGTTTGATTTACCAAATTAATTCAATTTTAGGGTGATGAGTAATGGAATATAAGCAAATTTTTTATAAGCACGAATGTAGGAATATTACAAACCATGCGAAATGCTTGGTAAGGGTCTGTATGGATTTAACTTGCAGTACTGAAGAGATTTTACAATAGTTACAACTTTGCAGAAAAGATTCATTGAAAAAAATTACGAAAGATAAGGGGATGTAAAGAGAGTGAGGAATTACGTTGTTACGAAATTCAATTGCTCCTAGAAATGGAGGACATACAATATCAAACTAAAATAAGTGTCAAAGCGATATACCACTTATTTTGGATTTAATTTGAAAAATATGGAAATTCTCGGTTTTGGAACAAAAAATATGTTAGGTCTAGTTAAAGATAATTTAGTTTATATATACATGCTATATTGCATGGATAAATCTTGAATATAATGCGTGACTACTCTTTAACCCTGATCGAAAAAAAGCAACGAAAACTGAGAATATTAGCGAGATTTTAATTTTTTTGCTCTATTTTGCGCTTATTTTCGTCACTTACTCCAGATATGATCGAATAAGCATTTTAAGACGTTGAATATTTTCTGTAAAGTTCCACTCTTGGATCGACGTGTATTTTTCTAACTTTCGACTTTAAGTCTCGATTACTTCAATTACAGGATGTCTGAAGAAACTCAATCTCAAAATTGAATGCCAAACGCATAAGAGGTAATCATGAGACTATCGAGATGAACGGAAAGTAATGTGAAATAAGTTGCCGAAAGGTTTTCGCGAGCTAATGCGATGATTAAACTTCACAATGTTCGAAGGATTGTGTTTATGACTTGAGTAACAATATCGCATGATGTACAACTGTGAGCAAAAAATCGCCGCAAAGTATTTTCAATGTCACCCTTATTTGCAACAATTTTTTTAAGTTGTTTATTTTCCGCCAATAAATTCTTTAAGAAAAACATACTTGAGACATTCCCTTTCTTCCGTCGTACACATACACATCCTGCGCTCATCGCCACATCAAGAAAACTAAAAATTAACAAAAGTTACATTAAATTACAAAAATAAAAAAGCTATATTTGTATTTCTAAGGATCATTTATAAACTATGATAAATTGAATTCGTTGATTCGATATTGAAAGGGATAAAGAAAATTCAGAGAATTTTGGGGTCATATTGACACCACGCGACTGATTATGTAACTTTTTTTGACGTGATTAAGGGTTAAGGAGTGGAATCCACTAATCTGGCCTCGAATTTGGGGTAGTCCTCCATCACAAAGAATAAAGCACTTATACCTTTGTCACACTGTAATTTATTGCACGATTATGGATATCAGGATATCCTAAAGGATCGAAACCATGGTCGTGCAATAAATTATAGTGTGGTAAAGGTTTAAGTGCTTTATTCCTTATAAATAAGAGGTGTTGAACAAAATTAAAATCTCACCTATGTGATAGGGTCTATGTGATATCTGTGATATGTGTGATATAGTAGACGCTGTGGTTTTGACTGCACAATAATTCTCAAAGATATGTTTGATATACAATATCAGCCGCCCAAGGTTCTGGAGACGGAAAGACGCTTTTTAGGTAAAATGAGACGTTAGGTAATTTTCTGCTTCTTTTCAGCTCAAGCGACAATACTTGGAAGCGTAAATACACATCTAAGTATATCCAAATGCCCCTATGATTGCCACATAAAATAAAATTTTGTGAGGAGTGACTCCAGGGCCGGATTAAGAGGTGTTGAAAAGGGCCCTGGGGCCCCCTTTGAAAGGGGGCCCCAGGGCCAATCAATGTGTGAGGGCCCTTTTCGTGTGCACAGTTTTTTGCCATAAAAGAATGAACGTTAATACACTTTAGAACAATATTCAATACTGAATAAACATTCACAATAGCGATGAATTATAATATATAAAAATATAAAAATAAATAACATGAAATTAATAACCTAAATATACATTTATACATTTTTTAGGAAATTATTAAATGAATCTCCAGCAGTTTTATTAAACAAATCCGACAGCATTTCAAATCACTTTCACGAAAATTTTGTCAACCTAAATCATTCAAAAATTAAAAAACCTATTTGTTCGCATTTTTTGTGGAGGCCCCCAAAATGTGGGGGCCCCGGGCCGCGGCCCCGTCTGCCCTGCCCTTAACCCGGCCCTGAGTGTCTCAAATGTTGATTGCTGAATTGGATAAAACTGCTTCGATATCTCAGGTTATCTCGTACAAGAGTTCCCACCGGGAATCGAACCCGGTCCTCTTTCATAAAATCTGAACGCGATGCCCACATGGCTATCTTGGTGCCCCGATTCAAATGAATATCATTATTAATAATTACTCACGTAGTATCGAAGTTGCTTTCTTGTTATCACTGAGATGTAAATGATTGAAATATATGATTCTCTCTCCCCGGAGATGAAAAATATTCTCAAAATTGAGGAAAAAACTATCTATTAGCAAACCAATAAAAGCATTAAAATTTAAAGGCCTAACTAAAGATAGTTTTCTATATCTTATATACTATATATTCCATGCGTCAAAAATAGCGACAAAAACTATCTATCTGCAAATTAAGAAAATGGGGCATTAAAAATAAAAAGCACGTACGTTATCGTGGGCACTCACAATTTTGTAGCAATTATTTTCTCGTGTGATAAGCTGCATTATCCCGCAAAAGCTCCATTAATTAAATTAAATCTCCGAGGGATCAAGTGGGGGAGAATTTCAGAAATTTTAACGGCGGAGGCAGTTAATACTTTGACCTTTTGCGTCCTCTTTTGGGAGTTTCTAAGAGAAATAATTTGCTCCCTTTTGTCTCGCAAGATGACGAAACGAAACGCTTTTCGCATGCCTCCAGAATTTACATCGGGTACATGATTAAGATTCCTTTCTGGAATTGAAATACCGGAGATCCCGGAGGAAACGTAATCGGTGATTTTGAATGCAACGGCTGAATGCAGCGAAGAGATAAATCTTTGGCTTAAACGAAAGAATGGGAATGAGCAGGAGTCGTGCTATGAGAGAAGGAAGCATAATTAAAAAAATGTATTTTTTACCCTAGACTGAGACATGTATAAGAAATGAATATGTAATTAAAGTACGTACTTAATAGTTTCATATTATGATTCACAGTTTAGTATTCCATATTATACTTTCATATTCACAACTAATAATTCTCTGTAGCACCCTCATATTCATTTTCGCATAAATTCACTGGAAATTATAAGCCTAAAATACAAATGTATGAAAAATGTTGTATAAACAAGTTAAAAGAATAGATAATGAGAATCAATTTAGAAGAGAATGTACAGCTATTATAAATAAGTGAGATAAAATAAAAGCTCACGGTATGAACGAGTGTAATAGTTGAGAAATGATTTTATATATTTTATGAATCATGTAATGTATAACTTATGACAATATTAATATCATTTAAGTTATTTTGCAATGTGTGAACTTTTTCATGGATAAGCTATGTAATTTGTAATTTAGTTGAGGACAACGACGAATATTAGAATTTCATACGACATTAACTTACGTACTTTCAAACTTCAACCTCGAACGCCCAGAAAAATTTTTTCGTATAAATGTATTAAATTTGTGTTATTTCTGTTTGTATTGAATTCATACGATTGAATACATATCATTTTTAATTATAAATAATATTGTTTTGCAATAAATAGTGGTTGCGTATACGCAACCGTGGGCGTTCTCCATGTCAGTTCCGGTCAGTGAGCGTGAAACGCCATACTAAAGAAGTCAGGCAACATATTACCTGTTGTTAACATTTATTTTTCGTCAAAGAAATTTTAACCATACTTACTCGATCCAATATTGATATATAATTATTTTTGTCGCAAATTTTTTTAAAATTTTTATAAAATAAAAAATAATTAGTTTTAATGGTACAAAAAAACTGCATTTCTAAGAACTGTTCGCAAAGATATAGTACTTCTCAAAACGATATACACAAAAACCAACATTGCACTTCCTTCATGATGTTTGACATATTGTTTTAGAAAATTCTCCTGCACATTTACATCTTCTCTTATCACCTTTCACAATTATAAAATGGCCAATCGAATCAAATCGCAGTTCTTCCGTAGCGGCTCAATTTCTTACATTCCCTCGTTTTATTTTCTGGTAAGGCTTGCCATATTTCAAAAGTTAATTCTTTTGAACTGCACCTGCGTTAAAGACCTCCCTGAATGCCGCAATGAAACCCACGCATTCCGTACCACAGTATCAATGATCTACGTTAGAGTTTGCCGGTACCATTTCCCCCCCCCCCCAGCGATTCGGCAATTGCTTATATTTTCATCCATTCCATCAGTTCCTCCCATGAAAATATTGTATTCTCGATTCATTCGTGGCCATTGCATTTCAATCCATTTACCAAGTTTTTTGCAGCAGCGTTTCACTTTATCTGCAACCAATTCTCAACGAGTATCACCGCTTTCTTCCCAAAGCATTGTCTTATATGGTAACTGGTGATAACTTGAAGGCAAAAGATTGCCAAGATAAACTTTGACCTCATCTTTCTCAATGTATTGGTTTGGCAAGTTCAGGAAGAGCGAATATTTATTGCTCTCGGTCACTAAATGGTGCACAATGTCATCATCAAAAAATAATTCGAACGTTTCCACGCATGACTTGTTCCTATACTCAGAGTAATGTTGTTCCGGAAAAGGGGGCAGGAAATCACTGATATCTTTTTCCTCCCAAAAAAGGTTCTTTTAATTATAAATACTTTTATTTTCTATTTGTAAATATTACTTTTCCTTCAAACACAAATTATGTGCAGCAGATGACTGACTCGGCGTTGCGTATGTGTAATTTTGCTCTCCAGGAATGACGGCAGTCACAGTCCCAATATTACCTAAAAGGTCGTCAAGTATTTTGCGGAATACAACTTCAGCACCTGCACTCAATTGTCGACAAGATAAATTGTAAACTTCGCCGGCGTCATCTTCTTCTGCGGAACCTTCATCAGAATCGATGTTGCATTCCGGAGGTTCTATAAAAATGGCATCTAAATCACCGTCAATATCATTAGATTCAAAAATGTCCAGCGCTTCTTTCAACGTAATATCACTTAAAAATGTCATTTATGCACATTGATACTCGTTATTGCCTTCATCACTGCAAAAGTTTCACTTTAATTGCAGAGTGAAATGAGAATTCCAAGAAGTCGCCGGAATTTGAGAGAGAGTCCTATTGCTACCATTACCGCCCGTGGTTGCGTATACGCAACCACCTGTATCAAGACCAATTATCATAAACAGAAAGGAATTAATCCGCCGAAAAGTGATGTAGTTAGTAGCATTATAATATCTGTCAACGAAATCATGCAATATAGGCGCCGGAAAATGCAAGAAATAAAAATTAGACTTCTATTTACACGAAGCGTACATCCATGTTGAGCGTGAGCTGCACCGCGATCTAAGCCTGCCACTTTTTCTGCCCTATGCTTGACTAATGGCAGAAAAAAGTCATTGGAACATGTAGACAGAAGTCTTGAGCACAATTTAGCAGTTTCATAAACCGATAAGAATAGAGCTGTGGTGTCAGGGACTGTATTTGCAAAATTATAACGCCGGTTGCGTATACGCAACCGTGGGCGCTCGAGGATTAATGAATGGATATTTCGAATATTAATTTCTTAGTATCTTCTTCATTTTCTTTATAATTTTATTAGAAATTATAACTCGAGAATCCCTTCTCTTGTTATAAGAAGTTAATTTAAAACTCCAGGTATTTTCATGAATTTAATCTGCAACGAAATAAATACTTTTTCTAAAGATTTATTGGGCAAGAGAGGAGTAAAATTATACATTTGCTTCCTTTACCCATGGTTTATACTGGAGTAGCCCTTATTTCTTAACAACGCTCCGAGTCTCTAAATCAACAAAAAATCTCGTATTCCTCAGGCCGATTTTGTACAATAGTAATGTTATAATGTTTGCCCGTTCTACGAATCCATTTATATCAATTTTTTTAACATGCCTCCAATATATGCCCTCCTCCAAAAATATTTTTAAAACAGTGGCTCTTGGAAGTTATATTTATATAAAAATGACTAAAAATGATGAACTTCAATTTAAAAAATCTTCAATTCAGTAGCGCTGCCTATCCGGCTATCCCGCATCAAATGTATAGCCATGAAATTATTTTCAGGCATGTAAAATAGTAAATACAAAGTTGCATGTGAAACAGTACCTGCGACCTGGTAAGCTTTTGCCTCCGCAGCTTGGAATCCTGCAGACCACCGCCGGGGACGTCCAGCCTGGCCTGCGAAGGGAACTCTGCAGAGCCCGAGAGGTGCCTCAAGCCCTCCAGACTCAAGCCCTCCTTGGAGTCCGCCGCAGCGGCGGCTGCCTTCACCAGCACCGTGGGATCCAGGGTGTCGATGTGAGTCAAACTCCGCGAGCGACCCTAGCGAGGAAAAATAAGAAGAAAGATATGAGGCATTGAAAAGAATAAAAAACAATATTACATAGTGAAAACCTTCCATAGTTGGGTTTTATAGTTTTTATTATAGTTAATTATCTATTTATTGTTTATATTAACTACTTATTTAACTCTTTAGGCGGAGTTAACCTAAATGGCCTTGCTTCCATCTAAGAAGAGGAGTTTGCTTGAAAAGTTCATGCTGTTTTATAAAAAAATAACTAAATACAACTAATATACAACTTAAAAACCATATCAATTCATACAACATTATGATAACTTAAAAATAATTCAGAAGTACTTATACCTTTAAGTATTTACAAGTTATACATACTAATAGTTGTTTCTGTATGTTGAGAAGAGTATAATTTATGTTATAATTCGGAATATATTGATCGTTATTATGTATTTAGTTATGGATGTGATTGTTTCTATTTATCAAAAAACAAGGCCACGTGGATTTGGCTTACTCTGTATAGAAATATACCTTTTCATAAAATTGAGCTATTGATTTAGTGTTGACGAGTAAGTAAAATAATTTAGATACTGTAATTATATACAAAATTTAGATTTATATAAAATAAAAAACTGAAAATTTATGAATTCCTTTTCTCTCTTGGAAAAACGTTTTAATATGCATTTATTATCAATTGCTCTAGATAGAAAAACTTAGGATAGATAGGCTTACGTGAAATCGGTCCTGGTTTCCATCCCCGGTGGAATTACGCGCGAAAATACTCAAGCCGTCGAAGCAGTATTAACAGTATTACTTCGTAATTCGTAAGTGATTGCCACTTTGAAAGTGAACGGCAAAAACCTATATATAATAGATGTGGCGATTTTCACCTTCACTACTTTTGGACTCTCAGCACTTAGGATTTGACCACCTGAATTCGCCCGAGTGGCGGAAGATGTTCGGACTTTCACCTCGGACTTTGACATGACAAACGACACGGAGACCGTTTCTGTCTATTTCGTAGATTTTGGAGCGGCGAAGGGCAGAGGTTGAGTGATAGTTAAGCCAACCTTGCGGGAGCAGCAAGGCCTCCTTAACTTTAAGGAGGCGATGCGGGTAATTCCAGGTCTTGGGTGACCTCCAGACATTATATGAGTAACAGCGATTCCCTCTTCTTTTTTTGTGATTGCAAATGGTAACGATTAAGCATTTATCCTTATCTGTACGATTTTTTGGGTTAGTATTTTCTTGATGCAATATATTGCGCTTTAATTTTCCGGTTTTCTAAAAGTGTCCTTACTAGGATTGCTTTACCATAGTTTCATTTCCTCCAAGTGTGTACTTCACTGAGTATTTTGTATATTTGTACTAAAAGGAGTGTTCGTTGAAAGTGGAAAAATAATTGTGTCTTGTGTGTCTTTCTAGGAATGCTACTACTTGAGTAAAACGTACAGAGAAATATTCTGCAAAAATATTCATCTAACCTACCCACCAAATTTTACACGTATATGCCTTATAATTGAAATTAACTGTTGCAAAGAATTGCATTAAAAGTATAATAAATTATAATAAGCCAATATTTTAAGAATTTAGAGAGGAGAGTGAGACGGATGCTCAAATTAAATTTTCAACTTCACCAAAGGATCTGGAAAGAATGTGGTAAAACTGAGAGACATGCAAGGTTATCGAGAACATGTAGAAACGTGAAATGCATCCAGAATCATCCGTTTGCAACTGATAATTCCCGAGAATGATTGAAAAGCAGCAAATAAATATCAACGTATTAATGATGGTGCATATTTTAATACAAAGGATACGAATTATCATTTTATAAGATTGTAAAACATTCCGTGATGTTATCACAGACCAAAGCGCAAAGTGAAACACCGCACTTTGAAGGATAAAATGGATCTTAACCGGGACGTACGAGGAAGACAAGTAATCCGAGCGATTCCCATTTGACTTAGGAAGTGGAGGAAAAAGTACTCGATCCGAGGGAGGAAGTTATAAAATGGTTATAAAAGAGTCGTTGAGGAGGAACTGGTGACTCTGAGGAAAAAGACATTCTTCATTTCTCGAGCGTATCTCCAGAACAATCTCTCTCAGCTCAAAATCCATTCCAAAATTCCAGGAAGAGAATTTTTTGTCTCACCAGATTTTTTTTCCACGAATTACTCATTATTTTTTATTACATCCATCTTACTGACGCCACCGCGTATTCAGGGGTGATTTTCTTTCGTAAGCTACGTCTAATTAAAAAGATCAGTATTGGCATATCTGGTAATTAATTCGGTTATTTTCTTTATTTCTCTTCTATTTAAAGGAAATTTCAATGAGTCATATACTTATTTGCAATGCTTATGTAACTAAATCCCTAAAATTTCTATGTAACATTTTAAATTTTGTCTCGTGTTTATTATTTTATTACTATATTATATATAATTATTATACCATATATAATACAGTTATATATACATAATGTATTTTGGTTCTGGATAGAGAAATATGTATCATTCATGTAATTTTATCAAAGTCATGAACATGGTTGTGATAACATAAAAGTTACCGATGTACAAGTAATGTTGAGTAATAATACTAATTTAGGTCTCATAAAAAAGGCTAAAGAATGTGTCAATAACCATCCCCAAAATACCTTCCTTTCTAAGAAAACCTTCTTAGAAGGTCTTAGTCGGCAATCCGCGTCTTTCTGTTGCTTCCGAATACCAGTGCAACGAGGTGCGGAGTGCTGACAAATACGGCTATTTAAGATTTAAAACCTCAAACTCCAAGTGTTATTACAAGAATTTTTACTATAAAATCTGCGTATGACAAATGTAAAGATGTTTTTTATTTCATATTTTTGCACTTGTTCGTATATTAACACAGACGTAAAGATTTTGCGCACCATTTGTCAGCTTTTAAACCTTTTTACGGCTCGTAGAATATCGATTGCCTCTATGCTTTAAGTACACTTTTAAGGGAAACTCCACCGCGATCTGAATATGAACTCCTCAGTCGCTGACGGAGCAAAAAGCGTCCATTGTGTGACGTGGAATTTCGCCAAGGGCACCGTGCCTTTATATGGGGGTATATATCTGAAGCAGACACTGACACTCTCGGAATCGCTGTTTTTTATCCTGAAAAAAAGGAGACATCTAGTTGAAATGGCAATGTGGGAATGGTTACTTCGAGTTACACCCTTAAAATATCACGTCCGTTTACGTAATGGCTTTCCGAACAAAAGAGAGTGTCTAACTGAAAAAATCGTGAGCTAGAATGCATGGAAATCAAGCGACAATATTCTTTGTATGAATTAATTAATAGTTGTATAAAAATTAATTGTAAAAATAAAAAGATTGGGTAAAACTATTAAGGACAAAGTAAGCTAGATGTTGACGAGTACAGGTGGAGTAGGGGATTGCCTAGTAGGGTGATGCACGGAGGGGACTTGTCCCCGGGACCACTACGAAAGCCGTGAACACCTTCTCGGATCCCTGAAAAAAATTATATTAAGAGGGAAGGAAAGTAATTGATAAGTTATACTATAAAAATGTACATATATCATTATATATATGTATCCACATATATATGTATACATATATATATGGATTTTTGTATTTTTTAAATAATGTATGCACTGTTAGAATGTTGTTTTGAAATAGTAAGTGTATCTAAGTGTTAAGTCGTAACTGAGAACCTTATGCTATTTTATGTACTGCATTATAGCATTGTTTTCACGTGTTGTAGTTAAATCATAAATGTAACATCAATTTGAATTATGTAATATGTGTTGCCACCGGACTAGATTTCCAATTATAACATTTTTTGGCTTATAACAAAATATTTATAGTAAAATAGCTCGGTAGTACAATTGTTTACTAATATTTAACTAGTTAACCATTAAAATACCAGGATACCAGGAAGAGTTCCCGGAGGACTCTACCTGAGTGAATTTTTTAGCGATTCTGCAGTCACTGTAACGAATATATTTTTAAAGTCAATCGACGAAGCTTTGACTTCATGGAACTCTATCCTGGTAGCTGGTAAATAATAACATTGCAACGTTACACAGAACAGTTTATTAAGCATTTTAAGGTTTTTAAGTTTTTAAAGATCCGAGCTTGGCAAACAACGTTGAAGACAGGCTTGGTATATGACGCGAGGATTGTGAAATAATTACAATTTTATGTGTATTTTGTACTGAATTTAATCACTTCGAATAAATAAACGCATAAGAGCAACGCTTTATAAAAGATAATTATTACATGTCCGATAGAAGCGCTTTATTTTAGTGCAAACAATTTTGATTTTGAAGGATATTTTGGAACTAATTAGGTAATTATTTCGAATCCACAAGGCACTAATTTTTTAACGGAAGTTACTGAACATTGAATATATAAATATATTTTAATGGGATAAATTTAAGAGACGAGATTGTATTATTATGACGACTTAAATAGTGAGAATTAAACGATAGTTTTGAAATTATTTTGCGGAATGGTCATTATTTTTAATTTACGAGGTGGCATAGTTATTTTATCTTAGTTTTCGACGTTTTAACAAGTCCAACCATCATTAAAATTAGAGGAATTGACGATACGAATTGTCTTCTACGGTAGGAACTCCCTGAGTGCACCTTAACTTCAGATACCCACAAGTCAAAGAAACCAACTTTTCCGGTGCGGGTACCTCAAGTTCTCCGTGAAGGAAATTAGCCCTAAAAGGCGGTGTTTCAGGCGGGTCCTTTTAGACTCTCTCAGCGCCGCCAAAACGAATCCGGATAACCACCGACTTAACCGCGCTTTTAATGTAAAAGTTAGGGGATATCAAAGGGAAGACGAGGGCGGAACTTTCTTGCAGCAGACGGCGATCCCGAAATGTTTTAATTCCAACGACAGGGGTAATCGCAGCTCCGTAATTTCGGAAGGGACTCCGCCCATTCGGCCCTCCCTAAAGACCCCGTCCCTCTACTGACCCACTTCTTTTCCCCGTGGAAGGCCCCAAACGCATGATTTAAGCCCATCTTATTCCTCCCGTACTACTTCTCTCCATCCGTCTCGGAAAGAGGACTTTGCGTTCATAAAGGCTTTTTATTTCTTTGAGGCTCCACCGACAAACTCAGGTCTGCTACCTGCTCCAGCCGCCACTGGATAAGTTTAGCACTCAGCAGTTCAGGTTGACACCAAACTTAAACCAGAATAAGCTATATTTATCGGCGTCGCAATTTGTCACGGGATTTTATTTCAGATTCCTGTTAAGGAAGCTTCAAAGAACATTGTGGTATAAGTTAGCCAGTGTACATCGTGGTACATCACTACTGTTTTCCTCACTTTAGGTGAAAATTTGCCGTAAAATAAGGGTCCACCATTTTGTTGTATAAATATTGCAAATATTCAACTGTGATCATTCAAACCCAGTATAATGAAGCACAAAGATTAGGTTTATATTACAACATCGTTTCTTACCCGATGGGTTAGCTCATTTTGGTTCAGGATTGGCTTGAATTTGAAGAATTTTGCAAAAAATCGAAGACCGGTATTTTTTGTAAAATTTGATCAACTTTGACCCCCTGTAGAATTTTATAGCGCTGGAACCAATCCAAATGATTTCGCAATTACATGCAGAATTTATTAAGAATGACTATACAAAGTGTCAAATTCCGCACTAAAAAAAAACACTTTCTTATTTTTGGCCAGCATTTTTCGATTCTAACCCACTGTGCGGGAGTTGCATCACACTTGGAACTCAAACGTATGTTTAGCTAAATTTGCACTTTTTCTTACCTGTGTCTTACAGTATAAACATTCCTTTAAGCCATAGGCTCTCAAAGTGGACAATGTTGACCCCTAGGGCTGCAAATAGATTTACAGAGAGTCCATGTCTGAGAGAATAAAAATTGGGTCCAAGATTTTTTTCACTTCTTGAGAGTGCTTTAGGGTTTTGGTAAGCCAAGGATCCAACTTTAAAAGATAATATAAATCAAATGGAATATGGATTTTTAACAAAAATATTCAATACTGGAGAGGCTATCAGATGCGTTCAATTATTAATTTTAGAGAGATAATTTTAAAGTGATAATGAAATATTTTATTTAGCTTAGTGATGGTGATTGTTAAAGTAATTTAATGCTTGTAGTTGTTGTCATTGTTGTGTCAAAATAGTTGTATTGTTAGTTATTCTAATATAATATATAACGTTTCATTTATTTATTTACTTAGGTAGCGTTGCAATTTGGTGTAACTAGGTGGCAACGGTACAAAAGGGGGGGCACAGAAAATTGCTGTAATATGTCCGGTATATGCCTAAAAACGGGAGAAAAACTCCTCCTAAACCTCCAGTGGACAAAACAGGTATTTTCAAGGTTACAT
Source organism: Sympetrum striolatum (assembly GCA_947579665.1). Classification (NCBI taxonomy): domain Eukaryota; kingdom Metazoa; phylum Arthropoda; class Insecta; order Odonata; family Libellulidae; genus Sympetrum; species Sympetrum striolatum. The sequence goes on from OX388350.1 coordinate 63,976,234, forward strand.
TAAAACAATAGATAATTACATAACTATACATACAATTAATACATATTAGATTTACCTGAAATTATACTTATACCTAACTATGTCATAAACATAACTTTTTAGGTACAATTAGAAGAAAGTCAGGAATTAGTAAAACATTATGTAATAGAATAAAGTAAGTAATAAAATATATAAAAGTAAGTTAGTAATTAAATATAATTGTAATGAAAAGATAAACATGAAATTATACGTACATACTTCTCATCTTACGTTTAAATATTTTCGAATTATCTGGCATTGGAGTGAGAAGTCCTCCAGGTAATGCATTCCATTCCCTTATTCCTTTATTTACGAATGAGAATTTGGCCACATCTGTCTTTTGCTCTCGTTCTTTAATTTTATGTTAATTTTATGCTGGAGTTTGAAACCTCTGGCGTATTATTCTCTTATTATTCTATAATTATTTTTTATTTATTCCATTATAATCATTATCTTAATTATTATTGTAGTACATAATATCGATAGAATGGATATGTTAATGAAAAGTAGATTGGGAATAATGTTGCCACCGGACTATAAGCCAATCTGTAACATATGAATCAATAGTAGTAAAAGTAGATTTAGGAGGCTTAAGGTGCTTGAGTTGCAGTTACGGTTAGGGGTACAATCAAGCTTAATTCTAAACAGTACTGGAAATCTTATTCAATTAAGTAGATATGTTGCAGTGAATAAAATTATAATCCTATTTAAGTAGCAGGTACCATTTCACTTATGCACTCTATTGCACCTTTTTCCTTGACGCCTAAAATTCAGCAGTTTTGGTAGAAGATGATTCAAAAATGATGGATGGATAATCATAACGCTTCCATATTCCATGGTCTTTGCAGACCATGTGAAAACTTCGACGTCGTTCAATACACGCAACTCCCTTCCTCGAGGAACCCGTTTCATCAAAGCCGCATCGTCTCAAAAAGACAAAATTCGATTCCTCAAAGCGTCCGTCTCTTCGCCCCATCTATCAAAATCGGCCATCTGTTTCGTTCCGCTTTGTTAATAAAGCTGTTATTTTGGATTCCCGTCCTCGTAAAGGCCGATCCATCTGCGAGACATATTTAATTTACGATGCCATAGAGGGAGGCCCATAACGCTCCCTCAGACGGTCATTAAGGTTTAATAACCAGAGGCCCGCCAATGACTTCTTTTCCGTCACCCTTCACCAGCCTTTCTACCTTTTCATCGCGTGGTCCGATTCCTGAGAACTTTGACGAAGCCATCAATAGCCACCACTAACATCTTCTCATGATATTGTTTGAGCGTTAAAGAATATGTTTTCCAAATGTTCCAATTAGGAATCCTGACAACTCTTGCATGCTCTATCATGCATTTAAAAAGAACAAATGTTAATATTTAAGTTAAAGTTTTGTGATGAGTTAACCTTTAAACGCCACATTTTGAATCCCCGAAAACGGTCTATTTGCCGCAATTAATTCTGAGATTTCTATTATTTCCTTCCTGTTTACCCAAATTCCAACATAAGTATGCAACTATCGGTCCTAATTCAAAGAAATAAATACGGTTGACTTTCCATAAAGCAGCGCTTGGTTCCGTTAAGATTTTGATAGTATTTTGATTAATATTTTCTGTCACTTTTTTACTGTTGATGTTTATTACTTCAATATATGTACATTCGTTACATTTAACTTTAAATTGACATTGTTATGCTGTGTGTGAGAGTTGAATAATTAAAAAATAAAAGATCAGCTACGGTTTTTTTCCTTATTTCTGATGCTAACATTGGAAAGAAAAACCTGAAGAAAGTCTAATCGATTTCCTTAATTGTGTTTTATGTTGCCAAATTGTCTTCTCTAATTATTCTAATATTTTATATAATAAATAACATGTTATAATTATTTTAAATATTAAATGTACAACGCTGCAACCAGTGACGGAAAATAAGTGAATAAATAAAATCCCTTGCGAATAACGAATTTCATTTGCTTATTTTGTTCTAAATTTTGTTACCTTCGTGTGCATGAATGATAGTAGTGAAATCAGCTCAAGATAAAGAAGGAATGATTCAAATTGGGGATATCGTTGCTTTTACATCCCATGCCACACTCCATTCGTTGATTTTACGGTTAGCATACAAAAGTTAAAGTTAAATTTTTCCCTTCGGTCGTCTCTGAGAAAATAAACCATTTTCTGAAACGGTGACCTATACAGATGGCACTGCTCTACATTGTGACGGTACAGATCACTGGTTATTAAGGATAGCATATACGAAATCCATCGATAAACCAGAAGAATAATTCTTCATCGCTTTCGAGGTATCGGAAGCAGATATCGTAGATCAGCAAAAAAACCCTTCCACGAACCCACCATCCGCCCTACGCATACATTTCAGTCGGGTAAACTGATTCCGCTGCCTTTCCGACAGCTCCACCCTTTGCGAATACGTTACCTCCGGATTGGCTTTCGACGAATTCCGAAGAGATATTTCTCGAGAGAGATCGATTGTCGCCCTCCAATCTCGGCTTTATCTCCTGCGAACGCAACGTTTTTCTCAATCTTGGCCCGCGATGGGAATCGGGACGACTACATGTTACACCATTTTAAATGGGACGAGCGAATTCCCTGAGCCAACCGAACCGTAGAGAAAGCATGCATCAAAGCCTTTTCCTTCCTCCATGCGTTCCTTATCTGAGGCTTTTTTATAAAGAAGGCATCTTTTACAGCACAGCCTTAGATGTTCGTATCACATGCGCCATGAAGGTTGCTCGCCTTATAAAGTTGCTCATTTAGCTTACAAAGTAAAAACAATGTAATAAGAACTATAGTAACAGATATTTATTGTACAGAACAATATTATGAATTTCATTTGTAACGAGGATAAAAAAGCTAATGTAGTACCTAATGGTTATTACTATAAAAACTGGAGTTTCTTCGTTTGGACTTATTATGCAAATATATTCTTATTACGGATTATTATTACTCTTATACAAACACAAAAACTTCACATCACAATATGCATAAAAGACCAAGAGTCAGGTATAATATTCCTATATACCTGCTAACAAGTCCTAGATATGGACTGTTTGTATTTATATATTAAAACATTTATAGTACTTAATGTAATGTTGTGATGTAAAATATTTGAAAATTAATATTACGTAAATATAGATGATAAATGCTTCATTCAAAGATATATAAATACGAGTATAATGTAGCTTGCATACTGCAAGCAGATCGACAAAACTAATTTCATGTCGGCATCATATCGGGACGGCCGGCGGCCCTCAAAAGAAAAAAAAAGGGATTGAAAATATTCTTAAAATTCGCTGCAATTTAATCGTCTGGCATCGAACCCGGGTCTTAATGGTGAACTTACTAAGCAGCACATTAGAAAACACCATCTCTAACTATGTGTGAAAATTCAAGCAGAAATATTGGCTACAACTGCCTCAAAAGACGTTCTAATTTTCACGAATGTAAATGGCTTTCTGGATTCGAACCAAGGACAATCTAGGAAATATAAAACGTTTTTTAAAATGTATCCATGTTTTCTATCTATATGCCTAATTTCATGTTTTAATATTATTGGGAAGGGGTTTAAATTCATTCTTAAAAATCGGTTAATTTACTGATTGCAGAGACACCTGGTGTCGAACCCAGGAAATATTGGTAGCTGTGAATAGACAGTATGACTTATTAGGACTTAATCTTATTTCATACAAAGTTTGAAGTCGATATCTTACCGGGAAGTACCTAAAACGTTTTTCGTTTATCTCCATAAGAAATGCACGGAGGAATGTAAATGGCTCTCTGGGATCGAACCAAGGACCATCAGCGAATGTGTAAAATTTGATTATTAAATATATTTATGATATCTAAATCCATGCCGAATTTCGAGTTTCCATGCCATCGGGAAGGGGTCCAAAAAAAATCTTAAAAATCGCCACAATGCATTTTAAACGGCCGATTTTTGCACTGACCCAGCATCGAACCCAGGATATTTTTCATAAAACTAATTTATGTTTTCGATAGATCATGACTATATATAAAGGCTCCTTGAGTTTTAAGTCCCTACCTATCCGGCAAGTATTTTTTTTTAATTCCCGAAAATCAAAGCAATGCATTTAAACGGGAAAAATAGGAACTTTGGAGCCCCCTGGAATCGAACCCATGACACTGAGGATCAAAATCGCAATTTTTTGGTGGTTACACGTTATGGCCAATACGCCGTAAAAATTTCAGCTCAATCACTCTTGTGGTTTAGGCTGTGAGTTTGTATCCTCTCTATATATATATATATATATATATGGATACATGAATGAATCCGGAGAAGCATCTATATATAATAGATAGTCTTTTCAATTAATATTTAATTGTGTTGATATGTATGATTTTAATATTGTTTTAATTATTACTTCTTTGTGTAAACCTGCTGACAAGCCATTTTATGCTTAGCAGGAAACATAATGTTTATTTTTTAAATTGTATTTAACTATTGTGTAATTTTTAAAATTATATATGCAATCGGTTTATCATATAACTTGTTGATTATAAAGTGAAAAATATATTTTAAGTCTGAAGGTTAATCATATTGCAGATACAGTATTGTAACATGTATTCACTTAATAAATGTATAGACTGATTACCATTAAATTGTAATTGTGTTAAAATGTATGGTGGTGTAGAATTTTTGTGATTGTTTAATAATAGTTGTAAAATGTTCCATCTATATGTGATTAATGCAATAAGTTGTATGATTTGTAATGTATTTAATGATTAATTTATATATAGTTTTAACTAACTACTATGCAGTTGTGGACACTAATTTATCCTATACATACTTGGTATGTCCTAGGATCAATAAATTTCTTAACATAAAAGAAATTAAAACGAGAATCGAGATGTGACTGTAATGGGAATGGAATTTTGTTAGGAGAGACTATTAAACCCAAATTACATGGAGAGAGAAACGAAGGAAAGCATGTCCGTCGTAGCTGGAATTCGGACCGGTATATGACGCTAGAAGGGTGGTTGCTCTACCTTATTGAGTTACCATTAAATGCCTTTGATCTCCTTTGATTTCTGAAGCTAAGATGGGATTTGAAAACTGTAAACTCTGTAATGAAGACTTTAGATAGACTCCTAAACAATTTAAAGACAATTAAGGTACTGCAGGGTAAGATATATAGCACTAGAAATAAATTGTGTAATAACTGCCATACAGAGATTATGTAGTCAGGAATAAAAATAACTAATTAAACTATGAAAATCATATGAAATCCGGGTTTTCTGGCAAAACATTGTGTTATGTATTACCTACGAGGGTTGTCTAGAAAGTAATGCACCATAGTTTTTTTCTCAGCCGGCAACAATTTTGCGAATGCGTAACGTTAAGTGTGCATTATTTGATGTTTCCTGAGAACGTGTGCAAAATTTTTGGCTCTTCCAACAGATAGCGTACTTGCAGGACTGTTTCAAAATGGCGTCTGTAGGTGATGTGCGTTACGAGTAACGTATAGCAAGAGACGGTTGAATTACATTTCCAAAACTCAAATAGGAAAGTCACAGCACAACACAGCAAAGTTGCAGCCAAGCATTTTAAATCCACTACGAAAAATAAACTCCAAATTCTTCCTTCCCCCATCAGAGATACCAAGATTTGATGGACAAAAGAAAAAAAGACAATAAAATAGCAACAGTAAAGCCACCAAATGAAAAGATAAAGAAACAAAAATCAGTTTGAAAAGGAAGAAACGTACGAGATTTCGAAAATGAAGTAGAAAATAGCGTGCAATTTATGGACACTTGTCATAGGCTCCAGGGTATGAACCAAAGCCTTCTGGAAGATAGAAATAGGTTTCCTGACGCTATTCATCACTAAGTACAATTGTTAACAGGAAATGTTACGTCGCGACGTAAAAATCAATACATTTTTAACAGTTTCATTTACTCAACCTAGTAATTTGTTGATATTTACCGATATATTTATCGACAAAACAATAGTAACGTGGCCTAGAAAACAAACTAAAGAGATTTAAAAAAGAAGAGTATTAAATAACGTATTTTCATGTACAACTACCGCTCTAACTTCGAGCTTACAGTCGCGGAAGGGACGCACCAATAAGCTGATAAAACAGGGAAGAGAATGATGAAAGTCAAACAAATGTTTCACCGATAGAAATCACTGGAACTACAAAAGAATCGCTTTCAACAGTACAAATGACGATTGGGAAGGATCGCTGATATTCACTGGTGCGAGAAATATAAGGGTCAATACTGCGCAGATGTATATTATAAATAAATACGAAACACACAGGCCTGGCTTATGAAAACTCATTCCCTCGGAACAAAAGAATCGAGATCAAAGGCGTTTCGGCGTAATCCGCGCGATGGCGTTTTATACGTTCAAACGAATAGGAGCACGGCAGTCGGAATTGATTCGTAACGGGTGAGTGACCCTCTCGACTTTATTCGGAAAATACACCTCTATTACAAATCCGATGTGGATAAATGAGCACTTGAAAGCCAATGGAACTTTGCTGCATTTTCTAAAAAGAGAAGCCGATTTAATCATCTAAGACTTTCAAAAGGAAAATTGCTACTTCCTCATTTTTTATTTTTTGTCATAAATGTATGTCGCTGAAAGATCATGTGTCAGTCTCAATGATCGTCTGAAAAACAATGCATAGTGCACGTAAATACAACAAAGAGCACAAATTCATACAAAATCTCCTTGATATTCACTCTAATACGCATGAACCCAAATATCCTATAAATTAAGTTAATATTACTCGGACCAAAAATATAGTTTCTACCTTGTCAGTTTTCAACATTCATTTCCTAAGCTATATACCTTACTGTCACATAATTAAACTTACAATTTACAGTGACTAGTGACTTTGATTAGTGTCATTAGGCATGTGGAAAGAAAATTTGAAACACGGTTGTTAGTGAGAGCGAGGTTTAAAGTTTGCAGTTCACGACTATTGGAGATTATAAACCTCTAATTACCGCGGTTTCTTTTTACTGTCACTTCTTTTATAGTTTTACCCTCCAGCTCAATTCAGCTATACATAATTTATGTTATCGCTAACATTGGCGAAAGGTTTTATGGGAAAAACTTTTCAGCCTCAGACTCGCTTGAATAAAGACCTTACGAAATTTATAGATATTATGTAATTTAGGAAAAGATACACTTTGTATTTTAAAATTCTTTAGTTTTAGCTGAAAATAGTAAATCGTAAAATTTCACTCTTCGGAGGAAGAACTCCTGGATTAATTGAATTAATCCAAGATAAGCAGAGGAGGTGGATATTTTGTTCAAGAAAATTGAATAATTATCACAAATTTTGTTTAGAGAGAGTAAAGCTACTTGTGTAATTTTATTTGGTATTGTTCCGGAACTATGCGTTTTCCCTTTCTTCGTTTCTTATTGATTATATTTTTGTACTCAAATAAAATTAGTTATAATAAGTGTTAGTTAATTTTGCAGCACATTTTTCTACATTGAATTTGATCTGTTGGAAATTGAAAAGTCGGTTACCCCAAGCAAGATATTATCCGAAGGGGAACCTATAAGGTGGGCCATTTAAAAAATGAATTTAATATTTTTAATTTATTATAGTTTATATTAATTCAATAATTTTTAAATACATTTATAATATAATTAATGTAATAAAATATAAATATTATACAATGAATATTACATTTAATAATTTATATATACATTTATAATATAAATGATAAAGTTTAATATAAATATTATAAATAAAATATAAACAATGTAATATTTAAACGAACGCATTTGTAATATACATGCGAGAATTTAATATAAATATCATAAATGAAATATTAATAATATTAAATGCAATAATATATAAAGAAATTTACGATACAAATAAAACATTAATATAACTAATATAAATAAAATATGAACAATATTATATTTAATAATAATTCAAGAATTTTCTTTAACGACTTTATTTCAAAAGGAACCGGCAGATGGCCTATGTGTCCCTCGTTTCAATTTTTGTGATACTTACATATGTATGAGCTTACACAAGGAACAAAGTAAATAAACAAAAAAAGAGGTCAACAGAGCCTCAAGATAAACCCTACGAAATAATTTCTGCCTTACATTAAAAGAAAAGAAAATGAAAACCCTGAAGTGAGTTCATCGTACCTTCCAGTACTTAATTTTCCAAATTTAATGCTTCGTGTCTATGCGTTGATTGACTCAAGTGGACATTCGCGGAAAGGTATAATAGAGAAGTAACTCCACCTCACGGAATAAATCAATTGCGGATGACACCAATTGACAGGGGACGACACGGTGGGAATAATGTCAAAGGGAACTCGATTACAATCCAATAAAGCTGAATGGGAACAGCGGTTATACACGAAATAACGTCACAGTTCCTTTGATGAACTCCACGTGACGAGGGCAAATCTAAAAAGGAATTATTTATCAAAATCGACGTTATTCTGTTGTACCTCCGTTGGTGGAGGTGCGCAATTCGATCGGAATTCATATGCTTTGAAAAGGTTTTGAAATTTATCTATGTACGGCCAAATCATATTGATTGCACTCATATTCTTTGTCCAGAGTTTTGTTCTCAAAAGTGACAAATTCAGCGATTTTGTTGCTATTTCTAGCGATTTTTTTTTCTTTTGTCATCTGTTTTCTACGTCACGAACATCTCATTTTCCATTAAGGATATTGTACCTACAGTTATTGTAAAACATGTTATGCTGCTATACCGTGGAGGGGTGTAGGTCCTAAACCCCCCCACGGTATAGCAGCATAATATGTTTTAATTTTAATATTGTGGATTTGTATAACTATTCAAGATAATGATCCATATCATTAATGTAGCTGAAAATTAACTGTGCGAATAATGCAAAGAAATAAATACATATAATGTAAAATGATCTGATAACATTCTTTATGCAAACAATATAGCAAACTAATTACTTCGCTTTCTCATAATCATAACAAATATAATAATATTATAAATTAAATTGCATTAAGTTTACTTGATGAAAGAATTAAGGTTTATATTACCTTTTTAATCCATTTATAATTGACCTGACTTAATATTTCTAAAGCGAATTTAAGGCATTATAATCTTGTAACTAATATTTAACAATACTTTTGTGTGAGGTTTTGCATTTAGTTACACTCTTTTAAATAAGTTGAAATATGAGAAAACCTAAAACAAATGTGGAAACTGCAACAATCTCTTACAAAAAGTAAAAGAACCCTTTCCTTACGAAGTAACCAGGAAACAAATTGATTATACATTTCCAAACATTCCTTGCATACGTACAACATGCATGAGAACCCACCGAGGAATCCTTTAGCCGAATATAGAGTAAATAAATGTAAATACAGAAAATTACGAATGACTCTAATAGAAAATAAGAAAATAGATTGCAATGTTTTTTTTTAATTTTTCGTTTAACCATTTCTGGAAGGATATATGCGGGTCACTCGAACTATATTCAGAGGTTTTGAATAAGCAATATAAAACGCATTGCCAATTCCTATTTTGTCCTGTGTTGGACGCCAAACATTTAAATGCATCACACAATTTAAATCGGTGACATTGCAGTAAGGAAAAAATTGGGAGGGCGGATATTAACGAATTAGAGGTTTAACTCTCCAATAGATCCAATCTTCCTCGGCGTTCCTAACCTCCTCCAGTATTTGGAGAAAACAAGAGAAGATCACCACAATTTTAAATATACCCACTGTACATTTCAATATTGATGTTATCATCATCAGGGGAGTAATATAATGATAGCATCGATATTCACACGTGCATTGAGTACTCATAAAAAGTCGGTAATCCTTGCCTTCCTGTTTTCTCCCAATACTGGTTGACAAAGACGGTTATTGGAATTATTAAAATTCTAATTGACACGATTCCTTTGGCGGAATGGCATCACTGGGTCACCAGGAAAAGTTATCACACAGAAGGGACTTATGGTTACCGTGGAATTATTCCCAATCAAAGCTCGGCTTCCTCAATTAAGGCACGACGGAGATTTGAACCCCACCTATCGCAGATGAAGCAAAAGATCCGTGCAGAGAAAGTTGCGTCATCATTCCTCGTAGTAATCTAGAGATAAGGGGGAAGAAGTGCAGTTTGTATCTCGACAATCTCGATGCTGTAATTGCTAAACTTGGAGAAAGATTTCGCCGAGCAAAATTTACGTCCCGAGTTTCGACAAAGTTCGCCAATAAGCAGCAATTATAAACCTCCTTGATTCTCCACTTGCCGGAAAGAGCGATAAGATGTCGGAGAGAAAAAAAGAGTTCCCGTAGATGCTCAGTTTCACTCGGTTTACACGTTTCGAACGCGTGATTCTTTTAACGAGCGAGCGAGACGACAGTTCTGACCCGAAACTTGTAAAAAGGGCTTTGCTTAGGGGTTTGAACTTAACGAAGGAAATTTTGAAAAAGTTTCGGAAGCTGGGGCTCAGAGAAAGAGCAACTACCGTAGGAAATACGTAGCCAAATTGCGATTTCGTCGAATTGCCATCTATTTCGCAATGAACGTTAAGTCTCAACCTTGCCAGGATAAAGACGATTCATCGATAATATTATTATTTTGTTCGATAAAATTTGACCGTACTTGGTGGGAAGCAATTTCATAAATGAGAACTTGTTTTTTTCAAGGAGATTTTTAAATGTTAATTTATTAAGATATTAAAAAAGCCATGTGGGAAATAGCAAGTTCGGTTTCTCTGTATATTATTTTTGTATTTCATTTTCTCGCTTTTCGTTTTTTTTCGGTCCTGTGATGAGCTTTCACCACACATAATTTTCTATTGTAGTCTTAAGAATTTTATTACTATGACTACCTAGACGTAAATATAGCAGAAAAATAAAACGTAACAATCAAAATTTATGAACAAAAAAGGAAGATGACAAAAAATTATGTAACCAAAATACTTTAATTTGTACCCAACGTTTATCTCTTATCCACTGCTTTAGATCAAGAAAAAAGGCTGTTGCAAATAGAGAAATCGTTATTTTATTTATCTTAATGGTATCAACGTACAAAATTTGTCACTTATTTGACCAAATCCAGATATTTAAATCACAAATCTGCCTCAAATATAAAGGGAGCGGTACGGGTTAACCGCAAGGAATATCCGACAGGTAAAGGAAGGAGATGAAAATATCAGAGGAAGGAAAATCGATAGATTAAGAAATGCGAAAATATATAGGATTTAATATAAGGGAAAAGAGAAAAGGAATTTCATCATAAAAGGTGAAGAGGCGACGAAACCCACACGGGTATTCTATCTTGGTATGAAAGAATGCGCGCGAAAACCCTCACAGATAAAGGAATTCTCTATTCCGGCTAGAACCCGTGGAAATAATACGGTCAAGGATCGATACAGAATTCAACGAACATCTGTACTATTGATATAAAACAGATTATAATCTGTGCAACTAGAACTGCCTAAGTATTCTAGCCAGGAAAAATGAAAGAAGAAATATTACTTCTTAATGGTAATTTGGTTCTTTATACCAAATCTAGATGAATGGGATAGTATACTAGCTGAACTGCCCGTTGATTCTCAATGGGGGTATAAAAAGTTATAAATACCAGTGTCACGTCTTTGATCGTGACACTTGCTTATAATGTTAGGTAGATCACAAATACCAGGATATAATTCTATGCAAAACACATGAAAGTTATAATTAAGTAATCAACTTAATATTTAATCCCATATTTTTTCATGTACAATGTCTTCATTTAAGATAAAATTCGCTTAAAAATATTAAAATACATTCGAAGATCACATTAAGGTATGCAGGACCACATTTAAAAAGACATTTTTGGAAAGACACAAAGGGATAAATCAAAGGAAGATTAAACAAAAATAAATTATATATCACTCTAAAAACCACCGATGAATATTCTTGCTGAAAGTAATTGTCTTATGGAATTTACTGGCATCCCAACACTGAAATACATAGCATTGACACTCAACATAATCAAATAGGACAACGTAATCACAAAAGTCAAAACGGAAACGAAGATAAAATACCAATGACAGGTAAATAGTAAATATATTTCATGTGGAAATCAATGAGATAAACTTAAATTAATGATATTTTCCATTCTCTATAAAACGAAAATCAAATTGCTTTACTTTCTCGGTCAGATATATGACGTTGAAAACTTGCGGCAACTTGATGCCTGCCGCTCACCTCTTCAATTATAACAAATACGAAATCAAAGGAAATGTCTTAGTTTTTCACTAAATGCATCATTTTCGTCATCTGCTAATAATTGTAATTTACAGAGATGATAATAAATGTGATTTGATAGTAATGTCCGAAGATTAATTTAAGATCATCCGCAACTTGCCAGATTATTAGTACACAATCAGTTAAAATAGAGGGAGAGAAATCAACTTCCAGAAACACGCTAAACCCTTTTATCTCACGGAGAAATCATTATTTGGTATTAGTATTGGTAGGTCTACACCTATTGTTACTATCAACTTTGCATTCGGTTGGCTTGGAACCGTCAATCAGGAAAGTGTTCATTGGTAAGCAAATGGTATTATGCAACCGATATTTAATCAGTCTCACTGCCACTTGCGCTTTGATCCCAAATCCACTATTGAGAGACTCCGGAACATGTACGAAGGTACATTGGACTGCGGAGCCTCTCAAAAACTCAATGAAAACACGGGAAACGCGGGATATTTCCAAGTCCTTCAGAGGTACTTCTACGGGGACGCAGTTGATACCCTCGTAGGTGAATAACGCCTGCAGTCCCATTGGTGTGGAGGCGTACGACACGTTGCAAGACGATCCTCCGTGGAGGAAGTTCAACGTCAGAGAGCCTAGACTGAGAGACCCTTGATTGAGGAACTGTAAGTGGTTGTAGATCTTTTGCAGGTCGCAGATGAGTCTCTGGGGTGGTTTCTGATCGCTGCAAAACAGGGCGGGTGCTTCCCTCTGCCACGGCGGCGATTCAGCCCTCTGGGTACCGCAGGACGCCAACAGCACTGCTACCAGAAGGAGTCCATTTATCGACATGGCGTGGGTTCGGGGAAACACCTTCAGCGCTTGAAATCTACACCTCGACTGACCGAGATAGGGTTTGGCTTCGGATTTAAATATTACTGGTCGCGATTTCCTCTTGCGATTTGTTTTTCGTTTCCTTAGCCGCTGTCGACTTTACCTCAAGTATGAAAAAGAATAGATGGGGCGAGCAAAAAGATGGCGCGTTGATCTCTCCGATGGACGACCGGTAATTTATAACCTTTCTAATGAGGTAAATGCATCCCGTGCAGATTTTCCTCTTCACTGTCGACCAATCGAAGCTCTCCTTCTTCCCACCTAAGAACCTGTTTCTCTGCTTGGATTTCCTTGAGGAAGTTCGTCGGACACATTTCCACCAATGCCATCGCGTAAAACAAGTACCCGAAAGACTTCTCACGTACCTTTGAGGCAAAGTTGAGGAACAGGATGTTACGGGGGAGGGGAAACGAAGATGCATCAAGAAATTCAGTAGGAGAGGGTTGAAGTTTCTTTGCAAATAAGGGCGTGCACCCAGGAAAAATCCCAAGGAAAAACAGACTTGAAAAAAGTCCAGCGGATTCTATTCCTGGCCCAGTCAGACTATTTTCAGGTCCGTTTTTCCTCAGGAAATTCTGTAAGTTTATAGTAATTTCTTCGGCTATCTTTCCCGTTATGAATTATCCAAATAGAGTTTTTATTAGGGATATTTCATAAATATGAAATACCTAGACCTAAGAATAAGTTTTATATACATACGAAAATCTATAAGTTTGAAATTTAATATTATTATAGATTTGTATAGTTTTCAATGCATCATTTGTATTTTTAATATTTGTATGTAAATGTATTGGTTGAACGAATGATGGGACTCAAAAGTCTTACGCCAAATAAACTTCTATAATTATATATTTAGGACCAAAATTATTCTCTCTCCTCCCAGGTTATCTAGCCAATTCAAGTTCTGTATTTGTTTTTTAAAAGTTAAGGTAATGGCTCATTTTAAACTTTAAAAATTGAAAACATTTAGTAGATAAATTATTGTGTTTCTTTTTCCTCCATAGTTCCAATAAGATTATTCATTGAAATTGTTTTCTAATTTTAATTTTTTTGGCCGCATGCGCATGCTAATATATTTTGAAGTAACACCGAGACAGGTTTTTCCTTTGGCGTATCTATAATCCGAGATGCAAGAACTACAAATAGGCTTAACATTTTATTAGTTGATTATTTGTTTTATCTATACTGCTGAATATTGCGTTATTTCATCGATTTTGACTGCTTTGATCCTTCTACCGTTATTTAATATTGCCTTCAAGGGGCTTACCACAGGGCGTAATAAGTTTTATCTATGTATTGTTAATATAATTATTATTATTATATTCCCCCATTTTTCGTTCTTTCTGATTTTTTTCTTTTTTCTTTTATATTATTTTGGTTAAAACTATATATTTTGTATGAAATATGTAAAAAGGTGGAAAAGACCAATAGCATCATTACAAGTAGGGTATTGTGGAATTGTAGTAACCAAAAGACTAACTTAGGATAGTTTTAAAAATATTGAATTTTGAAGGAAAGGTGATTTTGTCGACATATTCTAAATTGATTGGTTAAAACTATATATAAGGCAAGTGTGTGTAACATTAGCGATTCTGATAGCGCGTTTTTTTTGTAATTTACACATTCAAATTTCATCATGTAATTTACCTAATTAAGTAATGTGACTACTGCCTAAAGGAGGGTTTTATTCCTTTCAGGGTAAATGCCGAGCTGTTTACAAATAGTCCCCTTAATTTATGCTATCAATATGCATTATGAATAAGATAGAAATAATTTATAATTTTAAACGCATCCACCTCATCCTCGTCAGGGGTCGTTACGACGATAATACTAATGATTCGATTAGGATACTGGTAAAAGAGCTGTGATTCCTGAACTATTGCAACGGAGGTTCGTTTTGCGATTTACTGAAGGAAGCAATACAGACGTGAGAAGTACCACCCAAAGAGAGCGGAAAAGGCACGCTGCGGGGACGCTCATTACAGGAAGTGGGCGGCATTTGACTCTCTGCGGGTCGCCTAAACGAAAGTATAATGGGCACCTTAGCCATGGCTTCCTAGGATACCTCGTAACAGCACCCTGGCAATCGTATAGAGTTCGACAAAAATCCACGTCTCTCACCGACGTCATTCTTCAAGTCTCTTTCCATAGTTTTCCCAAGTAACTATAGAAATGTCCCCATAATGAAACACGGTATTTGTAAAAGAAATAATAATTTTAATCCACTGTTTTGGCCCATACTTTGTGATAGCTCTTTATGATTGAGGAGGAATAAAGCTCTTATACACGATACCACAGGATTTTTTAATAAACACGACCTAGGTTTCGACGCGTAGCATCATCATCAGGACACTTCGACTACGCGTCGAAACCTGGATTGTGCTTATTAAAAAAATCCTGCGGTACGTGTATAAGAATTTTATTCCTCCTTCGTCAAGGAATAATAATTATTAACTATTTCACAGCGCAGTTGTTATTTATTTGTTTAGCGATGTCGTTTATATTCGATTTTTGAATATTTAAAACTTTTATGAACTCTTAAAATGATTGTTAAATATCGATATTGTTTGTAGTGGTTCTAGAACCTGTAAACAAAATCTAGATAAAAAATTATTGTAGCTTGTAGCATTGTACTGTGTACTTGTATATATAAAGATTTTTAATACCGTTTGAATTGATTATTGAATATGGTATAGGACAAGGGTGGCGAACCTATGGCACGCGTGCCCAAAGTGGCACGCGAGAGAATTTTTTCGGCACACGAAACTCCTACGAAATTATATTTTTGCATGTTTCTTAAAAAATGAAGCTCCATAGTAAACAAATGTGGATTCTATTTACTAGTAGTGACAACTGACGACCATTTAAGTCTTATACTGGGTCTTAATCGCATCGCTGACATTAAAAAATGAATGATTTCATCAGCTCACTGTATGGTTCGGCACTACAATGCCACGCAAGCCCTCTATATTCATCAAATATGGCACACTTGCCGCAAAAGGTTCGCCAACCCTGTTATAAGATAATGTCACCCCCTGCCCTTGCGACTAGCTGCGGCGGTATTGTGTAACTTAACACTAATATGTGATTTAAATCAATAAGAATAAATTTATTTTAATTTATTACATTATTATTGATATTCATTACGTGATGGTGTATTATATAATTAATTTTTATTTATACCAGTTCTAATTGGTACAAGTGAATTGGAAAATGATAATCATCCTAATAATATGCTATCCACTGGGCCATCAAGGCCGTTGGATAAGATTCCATCTAAGATATCGCTCCTACCCCAAGGTCCCGGGTTCGAATCCCGGCTGATCGGATTTTTCTGATTCAGGGAATGGTCAAGTGTGTTCGTTGTTGCTGTTGCCTCGGTGAAGCACCTCATGAAAAGTTCAGTAGAGCTTAGGGGGACTTCACTGGTGAAGGGCAACAGCAGCTAAGCATGAAAATAAAATTAATTAGGTAAAAATCCAAGGTTGTTCAAGAAAATAGTGACTCGACTGGGACTCGAACGTTGGTCTCTCATTTTGTGGGGCTAAGACGCACTTTCTGGTGTGACAGTAAACTTAATATTTCTCTATCTTTTGAACAATCAACCTTAAAAATTAAATTTATGTAGAATAACTGCCAAGAGGTAGAAAACTGCCACCTGACTTACAGGCTACTTGTAGTTTATGAAATAATAATAATAAAAATCATTCTCATAACCTACCAAAGGAATAAACCAATACATAATGCAAGACATAATTACGAAAATCTCGCTTGAACCCAAAATCTCCGGGGACCACTCAGTGTGGTTTTTTCTTCGCGTATTTGTTAAAGATCATGTCCCACACCCACGCACCGCAAAGGATAAGCTAAAAATAGGATTACGGAAGCGATTAACTAAACGGGCCGAGACATAACGCGATGCGTATGATAATCGCTTAACGCCTTCATGTTTTCCATACCACCAGCTTGGGCCACGCAGAATATTTAAACGACAGGGATATATATATACTTGATAATGTACACTTGAATTTGGTGTAAAAACCGCTGGATTGTTTGGAAATTTTTGGACGATTTGATACGTTACAGGGAAATTAAAAAAAGGTTAGATAAACTCCGTCAAAAATTTAGATGTAATTATTAAACGATGCAATGATTGACATTTGGATCTAAATGTAAACAGATATTCAATAGTTAACTTCTTCGAAAGAAAGACAATTACTAATGGTTATTAGCAAGGCGCTAGAAGTAAAACTTATCGTTGTAACAGCTGAATTGGTTAAACGTCTAAAAGTTATCCTCACCAGAAATTTATCCTGGAAAACCCATATCCGTAATATTTGTGGACGAGCACTTAGAAAAATTAGTTACTCCAGGAGAATATTCGGTAAGAACGATGATAAAGTACTCGAGCGATGTGTTTTTCGTTGGTTAATCCCCACCTACAAAATGCGTTTATCGTAGCGTAAGGGAACCTGCTTACAAGTGCTTCATTCGCGAATTAGAAAAAGTACAACGGAAGGCAATACTTAGTAAAGAATCGCTACGACAAACCATTATTACTGAGTTGCCCCAGGACGCAGGATAGGAATATATAGAAGACAGAAGATGTAAGCAAAGATTAAATTTACTGAATGTACTTATGCATCTGTATTATTGTAAATTACATTATGTATTCATTTGTAATATTTTCAAATATTTATCGTTCTTTCACTAATGTCAATATTTACAATATTGTGTTTCATTATAATTTTTATTTTAAATGTTGTTACAATTTTTCTGTTCACTAGAATACTTAACTGTGGAATAAGAATGATATTTTTTGTATTCTTAGATTCTATTAGTTTATAATCAGTTTATACTTCGTTACATACTGTAATCACCTTACAATATTAGTTGCTATACATATATTTCAATTTAAATTAAGCTAATATCCTTATTAATTGTATTTTTATTATCCTTTTACTTATGTACCTAATTGTACAACTTTCAATGAAAAATGATTTAATTTACTTGTTGTAAAAGTAAGAGGGAAATTTTGCCCGAAATAAAGATTATTATTATTAATACAGAGAAACTATGTAGATTCTCAGAGAAGGTGGCCAATGTCGTCCTTCCTGTAGCATAGGCAGTTATGTTGCCACGAGGCAAATCAGGGAAATAGATCCCAGCACTAGCACTAACAATTCAATTTCTCTGCCCAAGCGTGAAACACCAATTAGGAAAATAGAGTCGTGATGCATGCACACTCAGCCGCAAAGCAACTTGCAGAGTACATAGATATAGATAAAATGTTTGATGGAAAATTTGAAATAATTTTCTTTTTCATCATCCCCTTTTGCCTCTCAGCGTTATGAAGGTTGCCTCAGCCCATCATCCTCGTCCTATTTCCTCCATTCTCCCTGATTCCTCATCTTTTTTCTCATTTCTCCCAGTGTTCCACTTCTTTGACCTCCAATCCTCTTTATCCCTTCCTTCTACGTTATTCTTGGTCTGCCTCGTCCTCTTTTCTCTTGTACCTCCACTTGAAATACTTGCTTCACTTATTAATCCCCATTCTAAATGCATTCCGGTACCATTTTAATCGTCTTTCTTCTATTACCTTCTGCACAGTGGTTTCTGTTTCACTTTTCTTACTCTCTCGATTCAAACCCTAACTCTCTTCCGGTTTTGTTTATCGCTCTTCTAAGATATTTCATTTTATGGCCTGAATTTGTTTCTTGTGTTTATCTTGCTAGCGTATACTTTCTATTCCACGTAATAGAGTATGAACTAACTCAGATTGGTAGAGATGCATCTTTGTTTAAATTTTATTGGATATCTTCTTAATACATGTCCTAACCAATTCCCTTTTCTCTTCCTGATTATGTCCATTATTGACCATTTTCATTTATTCTCCTTAATACCTCTTTATTTCTTACTTTGTTTAACGATTTAATTCCCTCCATCTTCCTCCACATCCACATGCATCTAAACGCCATTCATCTGCTTTCCTCACAGTCCATGTTTCACAGCTGTATAGTAAAAAGCTCCAAATATAACACTTTAGTAGTCTCTTTCTTAGTTCTACATGCATCTTTCCTAGTAATATATTCTTTTTCCCATTACTGTAAACTGGTCATAAATTTGCTTTCCTCTTCCTATTTAAGATTTCTTCATCGTATCTTATACTTTCGTAGGAAATAATTTTACTTAATAAAATGCGGCCTTTAGTCACTCCCTTGGATTGACCGCGTAGTTCATCCCTCCATAATCCCCCCCAATTTCGTTTTGCGTCCCATTAAGACCCGAGCACATCTGTGCGCCTTAAGACGTCCATCCGCTGAACTTCGGAGGACTCGAATCTGGAAACGTCAGCTTCGGTCGGCCTTTCATCCATAATTAATTTTCCTCCCGGGGCAATATTGGCCCATTTGACCCGGGGCAGACAGCCCTTGGGACTGGACTAACTCCCGGAGAACATTTCCATAACGCATTTACCGTCTCCTTGGATACCCAAACATCCGTGCTCGCACAGCTCTGAAAAACCTATTTAACCATCAGCCGTAAGTTGAGGGGAGAGAGGGAGAGTTAACTTCAAGCAATCGAAATATTACACTTTTAGTACTGATGTACAGGGTTTGTCTTAAGTGTGAGCAGATCGGCGAAAATATATATAAACTAGAAACGAAATTTATAAATACGTTTTATTCAAGTGGAATATTAAAAAAAAAGTTCTTCTGATATGCAAACTTAGACGAACTACACAAAATTCAGGTGGAATAAATAAAATAAAAACCTATTACTTTTAACTCAAACACAATCACTCCTGTTTCCTTCAATTAAATGTGTTTTACCTACAATTTTCGTTGGAACTACTTTCTTATGTCATATCTATTATATATAGATGCTTCTCCGGATTCATTCATGTATCCATATATATATATATACGAGTAAAATGTAGCTTGCATACTGCAAGCAGATCGGCAATACTAATTTCATATCGGCATCACATCGGGACGGTCCTCATAAGAAAAAAAAGGATTTAATTTTTTCTTAAAATTCGCTGAAATTTCATCGTCTGGCATCGAACCCGGGTCTTACTGGAAAACCTACTATGAAACACAATAGAAGATCACCATCTCTAACTATGTGTGAAAATTCAAGCAGAAATATTGGCTACAACTGCCTCAAAACATGCTCTAATGTTCACGAATGTAAATGGCTCTCTGGACTCGAACCAAGGACGATCTTGGAAATTTAAAAAATGTTTCTGAAAGCTGGGGATCAAAAGTCTAAGCATGGTCCACAAGTGCCACCGACTTGAAATTTTTACGACATATTGGCCATAACGTGCAACCTCCAGGAAAAAGCCAACTTTGAACCTCGGTGTCATGGGTTCGATTCCAGAAGGCCCCAAAGTCGCGATTTTGTCCATAAGAATACATGGCGGGGATTTTCGAACATTTTTTTGAGGCATTTCCCGGACAAGTAGAGAGTTGAAATTCGAGGGATCGCTAGATGCCGTGCATATCCAACGAAAACCAAAAAGACATTTTCGAAAATTGTCCGTGGTTCGATTCTAGGTCGGGGCAAAAATCGGCCGTTTAAAATGCATTGCGGGGATTTTTAAGATTTTTTTTGTACCATTTGCCGATGGCATGGAAACTTGAAATTCGGCGTGGGGTTAGATATCACAAATATATTTTATAATCAAATTTTTTATATTCGCTGATGGTCCTCGGTTCGATCCCAGAGGGCCATTTACATTCTTCAATGCATTTCTTACGGAGATAACGGAAACAAATTTTAGGTACTTCCCGGCATGCTATCGACTTCAAACTTTGCAAGATACAAGAACAAGTCTTTACAAATCAAACTTTGCATTCACAGCTTACAATATGTCCTGGGTTCGACACCAGGTGTCTCTGAAATCAGAAGTTGATCCGATTTTTATGAATTATTTTGAAACCTTTCCCAATTATATAAAAATTTAAAATTCGGCATATAGATAGATATCATACATACTTTAGATGAACATATTTTAGATTTCCTAGATAGTCCTTGGTTCGAATCCAGAGAGCCATTTTCATTAATGAAAAGTAGAACGTCATTTGAGGCAGTTTCAGCCAATATTTCTGCTTGAATTTTCACACATAGTTAGTGATAGTGATCTTCTGTTGTGCTGCTTAAAAGGTTAGCCAGGAAGACCCGGGTTCGATACCAGACGATTAAAATTGCAGCGAATTTTAAGAATATTTTCAATTTTTTTTTTCTTTTTAAGACCGTCCCGAAAGGTTGCCGACATTAAATTGGTGTTGACGATCTGCTTGCAGTATGCAAGCAACATTTTACTCGTATCTATTATATATAGACGCTTCTCCGGATATACTTACATATATACGAGTAAAATGTTGCTTGCATACTGCAAGCAGATCGACAACACTATTTTCATGTCGGCATCATATCGGGACGGCCATCAAAAGAAAAAAATGGATTGAAATTTTTCTTAAAATTCGCTGAAATTCCATCGTCTGGCATCGAACCCGGGTCTTTACTGTTGAACTTACTATGCAGCACAATAGAACATCGCCATCTCTAACTATGTGTGAAAATTCAAGCAGAAATATGGGCTACAACTGCCTCAAAAGACGTTCTAATTTTCACGAATTTAAATGGCTCTCTGGATTCGAACCAAGGACGATCTTGGAAATCTAAAAAAATGTTTCTGAAAGTTATTTATGATCTCTATCTACATGCCGAATTTCAAGTTTCTATATTGTTGGGAAAGGGTTCAAAATAATTATTGAAAATCGGATCAGTTAGTGATTGTAGAGACGCCTGGTGTCGAACCCAGGACACATTGTTAGCTGTGAATGAAGAGTTAGATTTTTATGAACTTGATCTTATTTTATGCAATGTTTGAATTCAATATAATGCCGAGAAGTACCTAAAATATTTTTCCGTTATCCCCATAACAAATGCATTGTGGAGTGCAAATGGCCCTCTGGGATCGAACCAAGGACCATAATTGATTACAAAAATGTGATTATGAAATATATTTATGATTTCTAACCCTATGCCAAATTTCAAGTTTCCATGCATTCGGAAAGGGGTCCAAAAAAAATCTTAAAAATCGCCTCAATGCATTTTAAACGGCCGATTTTTGCCCCGACCTAGCATCGAACCCAGGATATTTTCCGTAAAACTCATTTATGTTTTCGATAAATCATGTTTAGATATATAGGCTCCTTGAGTTTTGTTTCTGTACCTATCCGGAAAGTATTTTTTTTTAATTCCCGAAAATCAAAGCAATGCATTTAAACGGGAAAAATCGGGACTTTGGGGTCCTCTGGAATCGAACCCATGACTCTGAGGTACAAAATCGCATTTTTTCTGAGGGTTTCACGTTAGGGCCTATACGTCGTAAAAATTTCAAGTCAATGACGCTTGTGGTTTAGGCTGTGAATTAGTATCCTATCTATCTATCTATCTATCTATATGAATGAATCCGGAGAAGCATCTATATATAATAGATATATATATATACGAGTAAAATGTTGCTTGCATACTGCAAGCACATCGATAACAGAATTTTTTTGTCGGCATCACATAGAGTGAGTCCTCAAAAGAAAAAAAAATGGATGGAAAATATTCTTAATTTCAGCAGCAATTTATTCGTCTGGCATCGAACCCAGGTCTTCCCGGTCATACTTTCTATGCAGCACCATAGAAGATCACAATCTGTAACTATGTGTGAAAATTCGAGCAGAAATATTGGCTGCAACTGCCTCAAACAACGACTTACTTTTCCCTTATATTCCTTATGAGAGAAATGTTAATGAGCTCTGGCATCGAACCCAGGAATAGTACAGGCTTATGAATTTTTTTTCTTAAACCAATTCTTAATATATATCTTCTAGCTGAGCGAAAAGTTCCTTACATTCCGATAAGTGCATCAAAGAAATTAATGAAAAACTATCCCCATGCATTTTAAATGCGGGATTTTTGTATCGTCCTAGCATCGAACCAAGGACGTTCTCATTAGTAGTCATTAATGTTTTTAATAGCTCTTGACCATATCTGTAAGCTCCTAGAATTTCGATTCTCTACCTGTCCGGGAAGTATTATTTAAAAAATTTTGAAAATCGCCACCATGTATCCTTATGGAGAAAATCGGGACTTTGGGGCCTTCTGGAATCGAACCCATGGCACCGAGGTTCAATGTCGGCTTTTTCCTGGAGGTTACACGTCATGGCCATAACGTCGTAAAAATTTCAAGTCAATGACGCTTTTGGTTTAGCCTGTGAATTTGTATCCTATCTGGGTATATATATGAATGAATCCGGAGAAGCATCTATGTATAATAGATAGAGAGGATACAAACTCACAGCCTAAACCACAAGAGTGATTGAGCTGAAATTTTTACGACATATTGGCCATAACGTATAACCTCCAGAAAAATTGCGATTTTGATCCTCAGTGTCATGGGTTCGATTCCAGGGGGCTCCAAAGTCCCGATTTTTCCCGTTTAAATGCATTGCTTTGATTTTCGGGAATTAAAAAAAAATACTTCCCGGATAGGTAGAGAATCGAAACTCTAGGAGCCTTTATATATGGTCATGATCTATCGAAAACATAAATGAGTTTTACGGAAAATAATCTGGGTTCGATGCTAGGTCGATGCAAAAATCTGCCGTTTAAAATGTATTGTGGCGATTTTTAAGATTTTTTTTGGACCCTTTCCCGATGGCATGGAAACTTGAAATTCGGCATGGAGTTAGATATCATAAATATATTCCATAATCGATTTTTATGTTTTCCCTGATGTTCCTTGGTTCGATCCCAGAGGGCCATTTACATTCCTCAATGCATTTCTTATGGAGATAACGGAAACATGTTTAAGGTACTTCCCTGCATGCTATCGACTTAAAACCTTGCCATGATGGAAGAACCAGTCTAAACAAATCAAACTATGCATTCATAGCTATCAATGTGTCCTGGGTTCGACACCAGGTGTCTCTGCAATCAGAAGTTGATCCGAATTTTAGGAATTATTTTGAATCCTTTCCCAATAATATAGAAACTTGAAATTTGGCATATAGATTGAGATCAATAATAACTTTCAGAAACATTTTTTAAATTTCCAAGATCGTCCTTGGTTCGAGTCCCGACAGCCATTTACAATCGTGAACATTAGAGCGTCTTTTGAGGCAGTTGTAGCCAATATTTCTGCTTGAATTTTCACACATAGTTAGAGATGGTGATCTTTTATTATTTTTCATAGTAGGTTTTCAGTAAGACCCGGGTTCGATGCCAGACGATGACATTTCAGCGAATTTTAAGAAAAAATTAAATCCTTTTTTTTTCTTTTGAGGACCGTCCCGATATAATGCCGATATGAAATTAGTGTTGTCGATCTGCTTGCAGTATGCAAGCTACATTTTACTCGTATCCATATATATATATATATATATAGAGAGGATACAAACTCACAGGCCAAACCACAAGCGTCATTGACTTGAAATTTTTACGACATATTGGCCATAACGTGTAACCACCAGAAAAATTGCGATTTTGAACCTCAGTGTCATGGGTTCGATTCCAGAGGCCCCCAAAGTCCCGATTTTTCCCGTTTAAATGCATTGCTTAGATTTTCGGGAATTTTTAAAAAATACTTGCCGGATAGGTAGGGACTTAAAACTCAAGGAGCCGATATATATGGTCATGATCTATCGAAAACATAAATGAGTTTTACTGAATATATCCTGGGTTCGATGCTAGGTCGAGGCAAAAATCGGCCGTTTAAAATGCATTGTGGCGATTTTTAAGATTTTTTTTGGACCCTTTCCCGATGGCATGGAAACTTGAAATTCGGCAAGGGTTTATATATCATAAATATATTTCATAATAGAATTTTACATATTCGCTGAGGGTCCTTGGTTCGATCCCAGAGGGCCATTTGCACTCCACAATGCATTTCTTATGGGGATAACGGAAACACATTTTAGGTACTTCCCGGCATGATATCGACTTCAAACTTTGTATGAAATAAGATGAAGTCCTAATAAGTCATACTGTCCACTCGCAGCTACCAATATTTCCTGGGTTCGACACCAGGCGTCACTACAATCAGTAAATTATCCGATTTTTAAGAATGAATTTAAACCCCCTCCCAATAATCTTAAAACATGTTATTAGGCATATAGATAGAGAACATAGAGACATTATAAAAACATGTTTTAGATTTCGTAGATCGTCCTTGGTTCGAATCCAGAGAGCCATTTAAATTCGTGAAAATTAGAACGTCTTTTGAGGCAATTGTAGCCCATATTTCTGCTTAAATTTTCATACTTAGTTAGAGATGGTTATTTTCTATTGTGCTGCATAGTAAGTTCACAGTAAAGACCCGGGTTCGATGCCAGACGATGGAATTTCAGCGAATTTTAAGAAAAATTTCAATCCATTTTTTTCTTTTGATGGCCGTCCCGATATGATGCCGACATGAAAATAGTATTGTCGATCTGCTTGCAGTATGCAAGCAACATTTTACTCGTATAGTAATAATGAATCCGGAGAAGCATCTATATATAATAGATATATAGAGAGGATACAAACTCACAGGCCAAACCACAAGCGTCATTGACTTGAAATTTTTACGACATATTGGCCATAACGTGTAACCGCCAGAAAAATTGCGACTTTGTACCTCAATGTCATGGGTTCGATTCCAGAGGGCCCCAAAGTCCCGATTTTTTCCGTTTAGATGCATTGCTTTGATTTTTGGGAATTTTTAAAAAATACTTCCCGGATAGGTAGGGACTTTAAACTCAAGGAGCCGATATATATGGTCATGGTCTATCGAAAACATAAATTAGTTTTACTGAAAATATCCTAGGTTTGATGCTAGGTCGATGCAAAAATCGGCCGTTTAAAATACATTATGGCGATTTTTAAGATTTTTTTGGACCCCTTCCCGATGGCATGGAAACTTGAAATTCGGCATGGGTTTAGATATCATAAATTTATTTCATAATCAAATTTTTTACATTCGCTGATAGTCCTTGGTTCGATCCCAGAGAGCCATTTACATTCCTCAATGCATTTCTTATGGAGATAACAGAAAAGGGTTTTAGGTACTTTCCGGCATGATATCGACTTCAAACTTTGTATGAAAGAAGATTAAGTCCTAATAAATCATACTATGCATTCACAGCTAACAATATTTCCTGGGTTCGACACCAGGCGTCTCTACAATCAGTAAATTATCCTATATTTAAGAATTAATTTAAACCCCTTCCCAATAATATTTAAACATGAAATTAGGCAGATAGATAGAGAACAAAGATACATTTCAAAATCATGTTTTAGATTTCCAAGATCGTCCTTGGTTCGAATCCAGAGAGCCATTTACATTCGTGAAAATTAGAACGTCTTTTGAGGCAGTTGTATCCAATATTTCTGCTTGAATTTTCACACATTGTAAGAAATGGTAATCATTTGTTGTGCTGCATAGTAGGTTCACCAGTAAGACCCAGGTTTGATGCCAGACGATGAAACTTCAGCGAATTTTAAGAAAAATTCAATCCTTTTTTTTTCTTTTGTGGACAGTCCCGATATGATGCCGATATGAAATTAGTATTGCCGATCTGCTTGCAGTATGCAAGCTACATTTTACTCGTATACCTATATAGATAGATAGGATACAAATTCACAGCCTAAACTACAAGCGTCAATGGCTTGAAATTTTTACGACATATTGGCCATAACGTATAACCTCCAGAAAAATTGCGATTTTGAACCTCAGTGTCATGGGTTCGATTCCAGAGGGCCCCAAAGTCGCGATTTTCCCCATAAGATTACATGGCGGGGATTTTCGAAAATTTTTTTGAGGCACTTCCCGGAAAAGCAGAGAGTTGAAACTCTAGGGACCGCTAAATGCCGTGCATAGCCAACGAAAATCGGAAAAACATCTTCGAATATTGTCCTTGGTTCGATGCTAGGCCGGGGCAAAAATCGGCCGTTTAAAATGCATTGCGGCGATTTTTAAGATTTTTTTTGGATCCTTTCCCGATAACATGGATTATTGAAACTCGGCACGTCGATAGATATCATGAATTTATTTCATAATCGAATTTTACATATTAGCTTATGGTCCTTGGTTCGATCCCAGAGAGCCATTTGCACTTCCCAATGCTTTTCTTACGGAGATAACGGAAACAAATTTTAGGTACTTCCCGGCACGATATCAACTTCAAACTTTGCATGTACAAAGATCAAGTCCATACAAATCAAACAGTGCATTCACAGCTATCAAAGAGTCCTGGGTTCGACACCAGGTGTCTCTGCAATCAGAAGTTAATCCGATTTTTAGGAATTATTTTGAAACCTTTGCCAATAATATAGAAACTTTAAATTGGGCATATAGATAGAGATCATAAATAACTTTCAGAAACATTTTTTAGATTTCCAAGATCGTCCTTGGTTCGAATCCAGAGAGCCATTTAAATTCGTAAAAATTAGAACGTCTTTTGAAGCAGTTGTAGCCCATATTTCTGCTTGAATTTTCACACATCGTTAGAGATGGTGATGGTCTATTGTGCTGCATAGTAAGTTCACAGTAAAGACCCGGGTTCGATGCCGGACGATGGAATTTAGGCAAATTTTAAGAAAAATTTCAATCTTTTTTTTTCTTTTGATGGCCGTCCGGATATGATGCCGACATGAAAATAGTGTTGTCGATCTGCTTGCAGTATGCAAGGAACATTTTACTCGTTATATATAGATGCTTCTCCGGATTCATTCATATATATACCTATATAGATAGATAGGATACAAATTCACAGCCTAAACTACAAGCGTCATTGATATGAAATTTTTATGACATATTGGCCATAACGTGAAACCCCCAGGAAAAAAGAGACTTTGATCCTCAGTGTCATAGGTTCGATTCCAGAGGGCCCCAAAGTCCCGATTTTTCCCGTTTGAATGCATTGCCGTGATTTTCGGGAATTAAAAAAAATTACTTTCCGGATAGGTAGAGAAGTAAAACTCAAGGTGCCTATATTTATGGTCTTGGACTTTCGAAAACATCAATGACTTTTACAAAAGTTATCCTGGGTTCGATGCTAGGACGATGCAAAGATCTGCCCTTTAAAATACATGGGAGCCGTTTTTCACTATTTTTTTAGATGCACTTATCGAAATGATAGGATGTTCGTGCTTGGCTGGAAGATGTATGGTACGAATAAGTTTTAGAAAAAAATTTTCATAAGACCGTACTGTTCCTGGGTTCGAAGCCAGAGCACAATAACGTTTCTCTCATAAGGAATATAAAGGAAAAGTAGGACGTCATTTGAGGCAGTTGTAACCAATATTTCTGCTTGAATTTGCATACGCGGTTAGAGATGGTGTTTTTCTTTTGTGCTGCATAGAAAGTATTGCCTGAAAGACCCGGGTTCGATGCCGGGCGGTAAAAATATCACCCATATATAATACTATGGGGTATCTTTTCATAATTTTTTTATGCATTTATCGATATGTAAGGGAGCTCTTGCTTAGATGGAAGATGTATATTAACACTTTGTTTAAGAAAAAAAATAGATAAGACCATGCTGTTCCTGGGTTCGATGCCAGAGCACATTATAATTTCTCAAATAAGGAGTGTATGTGAATAGTAGGACGTCGTTTGAGGTAGTTGCACCTAATAGTTTTGCTTGAATTTTCACACATAGTTTGATATGGTAATTTTCTATTTTGCTGCATAGTAAGTACACCAGGAAGACCGGGGTTCGCTGCCAGGTGATTAAATTGCAGCGAATTCTACGAATATTTTGAATTTTTTTTTTCTTTTGATGTCCGTCCCGATATGATGCCGATATGAAATTAGTGTTGTCGATCTGCTTGCAGTATGCAAGCTACATTTTACTCGTTTAATATAAGGAGGCAGAGAATGTAGCTAGTTAGATTTCCTATGAGCCAAGACTATATGTAACATTGCCAGTAATTAAAATGATAAGGAATAACTAAAAAATATGAAAATAATAGAAATTTATGAATTTCTTTGACTTTTGTTTTGTCCTTTTGCAGTGTTGGGCATAAATCATCATGTAGTATCATAGCGGGAAAGAAGCTCACGAATTGCTATTTTTCGACAAATTTTAAAACTAAAAAAAGTTGGTTTTGATGAATGATATTTACAAAAAAGTAATACGAAACAAATTGGTCAGTAAATCAGTATTTAGTTCAAATAAGCCCCAACGTAATAAAATGTATTATATAAAGAATGCAGCAATAGTTAAATTTTTGTAGCAAAAATTAATGGTTCCCAACTAGTTTATTAATAGGTAACGATAAACAAGAATAACATTAGCTTTATTTAGAAAAAATAACCATGCAATAAAGTATCAATGGAATGAATATTTATCAGATATGAAGATAAAATAAAATGTGAGTAGATTGTCATTCGTAAATAGAACAATATGTAATAGTAACTGCAGAACCGAGAATATTCTGCCTTTAGCGATAAAATCGTTCTTGTTAAATGAAAGATATTTCAGAATTGCAAAATGGGATTTGGACAGATAATTAGAAAACGCCTACATTCATCTATCTTAAATTTGCATTGGTACTATAACTGTTGGTTGTTGATTAGTATACGGTGTTTTTTTTGAGACTTCAAATAAGCTTTCTCTACATTTTAGTTGTATTTCGTCAATTTTTGTTGCAGCTGTACTGTTTAGGATAAAGTTAGTGGATTGGGCTCTTATCCAAATGCCTTTATCTTTCATTTTAGCATGATGATTAATATTCAGTACATATAAGGGTGTTTATCGATAAATTAATAATACTGAAATGTTTTCTAATTGATGAGTAAATAAAATGAATCATTTCTGACCGTACTTCGTGGAACAACATTGTGGAATAAAGAAACACACATGGAAATTTCCACACAATATTATTTGGACGACCGGTTTCAGCGCAAGGCCATCTTCAGGTCACAAATGAGTATGTATCTTTTGAGTGAATGTCTGTTTGGTGTTTAATTTGACATTAATACGTGCTGTAGAAGTTATTTTCGCAAATAGAATTGCAATCTCATCCTAATATCAGCTTGTGTGCATCACAGAAATAAAAAATTCATATTTTATAATTGATCCCACATTAATAGAAATACAAACATGCCGTACCGAGGCCGGTGTCGATGGAGTTCCTCTTGGCCTAGAATCGACTCATAGGTTGTCGAAATGAAAGTTCGCTGGGAAATGTCAACAGTTAAGGTGAAGTAGCCATAGGACGGCCACTCCCCTAAAGCAGGCACCGCTGTGATAGGCCTTCAGCACGTCCTAATTTATGTTCGGGAGCAAGGAGAGGGGGCAAATCCGATTAGCAAGGAAAGACCGCGAGGATGGTTGACCCCAGTTCATTTTTCATCTCCGAAATTAAGCTCCCGGAGTTTTCCGGTGAGCAGATGCTAAGAGGATTATATGGAGAAGTGTATTTCCTCGTGGCCAAGAAAAGCGATTCTTCCAGATATTGCCGCCGCACTCGCTTCGGGGAGTCAAAGAAGACGTTGTCGAGATGGCCTCTTAATTCGGAGGAATTTTCCGCATCAATGCCGGAGTTTCCGCCAGATTAAACGAGCTACATGATTGAGTCTCTTTCTGGAAACTGCGCGGATTCCCATTCCGGGGAAGTTTGTCTTCGCTGCCTGGAAATATTATCAGCTATCGTCCTAATTAATTACGGTTCAGAGGGATGCAAAAAAGGTTTTTTCTAAACTTACACAAAATTTAAACATTGCACTTCATAATGTAAATTTAAAATTTAATCACGTAGTTACATTTTTAATTTTAAATGAAAATTACACGCAAACTAAATATTACACGTAAGATAAAACCCGTTTAATCCAATTATTTCTAATAAGGAGCGAAAGTGAAACCAACTTCTACTAGCCCACAGAATATAAAAGTTGGTTTCACTTCCGCTCCTGATGGATTCATATCACGAAGTCACGGCCCGAGCAGTTCTATTTCAAATAAGATTTTTTTGTTCCAGCTAAGCAGAAATACGCTTATCAGGAGGTTCCTAAAAGTATTCTATTGCAAAGATGACAAATATAAACCCTTCGAAAAGATAAAACATCGAATAAAATCAGTTGGCTGTTGAAAGATGTATGGACTTAAATGAATCATTTGTTTTTTATATATAATATTGTATATGACATTGTGTTTCTCTTTTATATAATTTATAGGATATTGTTGTTCTCTTTTGTATGTATTTCATTTTATAAATCTCTTTATGTATTATGATTTTGGTAATTGGGCACTGCCCGTAATGAAATATTAATATTAATCTAAAAATAATTTTCAAGATAATTAATGTACATCAAAGGTCAAAGTAAAACATAGGTTTATTATCTTTTTATAGCATTATTGCAACATAACATGTAAAATGTTGGAGGAAAATATTCAGTGAAAATATTGGCTGAAATATTGGAAGAAATCGTTAGATAAAAACACTGGGTTAGAATATTAGATGAAAATATCGGATGAAAAACTATTGCCCTTTGGTTAGGTTAGGTTAATCTATTTATGAACTTAGATCTATAAATTTGAATTTTATTATTGGTGAAATATGATTCCAAAGCTACAATGGACAGGTAAAAAGACTTGTATCATTAGGACTCGAACAAGGATTATCCTTCTGATGGGGGCTGCTCTAACCAATTAAGCTATCTTACCAGACAACACCTATTTTGCCTTTTAGATAGTTTGGCAAGACAGCTCCATTAATTAGAGTCCAATTTTTGACAAATGGAAGACCCGGGTTCGAATCACGGTCCTGTCAATGTCATTCTTGTTATCCCTGGGAATAATCCTAATGGAACTCTTTGTAGTGAAATGACATCCCTTTCCTAGTAATGGCTGATGTATTATGCTCAAAAGAACCCTTAAATAAATAGACGTTCGAAAAATGCAGAACAAGTGCGAATTAATAAGAAGATGTAGGAATGAATTCGAGTAATAAATAATGAATGATAACACTGAATTACAGAGGATTTCTTTCATCCTTTGCTTATGTTTAAGAAAACGGCATTAAAAATATCTGCAAGGATTCAGGGGGTAAAAACTATACGGTGCTCATTCAGAAGATTCCAACACAACATCGAAATAAATCACATGATACAATTAAAATGTGAATAAAAATCAGGATGGATTAATAAACGCAAAATAAATGCATAAAATAGAGCATGTGCGATAATGAAGACATATTACGATTGCTGTTAGAAAAGTGATGATACAAAATAAAATTGAAATAAATTCAAAAGATGAAAGCCTACAGGCACAGATGAACTGGAGCAAAATGCGTGCTGTGATAATTGGAATCGCGAACTCGCGAAAACTAAAAATAAAAATAAATATTGGACTGTAAATCAGAGATGAGATCTCGTAATTATTCGAGGTCGAAGTTAATTACATACAAAAGTTCATAAAAATACAAACATTGCAGTAGGATCCTTTACTCTTCCATTTTTTCTATTTTTCAAAATACGAGGTCTTACAATTGGATTTTTGAACCCATTATAGAGGTTTTCGTACACAACATAAAGATGACAGGAAAAAATAAACTCGAGTAGCCCTTATTCACGTTACCTTGCCCCACGTTTCTTCCTTCTTACGATCAAAGAAATTGTGAAAGATTGAGGTTTCATATAATTTTGAGCATCTATGATAGTAATGATCACCGTGGTTTATAAACTTACTCGTCCGATGTCAGGAGCCCCATTGAAAACGTGTTTGCTTTATTTATCTTTTGTTTGCGGAACTTTTATCTTTTGTGGAATATAACTAGAAAAAAATGTTGCACGGAATCGGAACAGGTAATCTGTATAAGGAAATTCAATTCATATTTTTACTTTTATCATTGAATATCATTTGCGATACTCAAATTATAAGACATGCAGGATATCGATAGATTTTTAGTGAATTAAAGGAAAATAATTGCTAGATGTTTACGTTGCTATCAACAAGGAGAAAGGTTGCTACAACAAGAGCTCAGACGCTTAAATATTCCAAAATTAATTCATATTGGTCGCTGAATTGATGGCAACAGTAATAGTAACCGGTATAATTAGCAAGAAGAGTAAGATACGATATTTTGATTTACTTCGAAATAAGTTACTAAATATTGACCTTTTCGACCTAAAATACATAAAAATCGTAAGGATAAGATAGATTACAGTACCTATTACCCACAGAATAACTTGAGTGTGATGAAAAGCCGGCCTTCCTTATTTTAATGAATCGAAGCATCAAACCTTATAGTTAGAAAAATTAAGATATGTATCTCGCCGTAGCTTACGGAAACTTCTTATGCTCAAAGTTAAATAGAAGTGTAAAATTAAAATTCCCTCCATCTTGTGCTATGCTTATTTATATTTTATCTTCATTGCTTCCTTACTTAAATTCCTGAGGTTGATATTGCATTCTTTCAAAGGTATAAATGGAATCTCTGCGTCTTTACAATACACAAATCTAGGACAGGACATTATCTCCGGAAACTTTCCGTCATATTTTACCAACACGGGCAGACAGACAAGTATGCTTCAACATGTCTGAAGTCTATTACAAAGCAAACGTCCCAAAAATTTTCCAAAAGCCTGAATTGGTGCTGACAGCGGTAAATAGCATTCCATGGGTATTGCTCTCACTGAGATCAAAGCAGTATTCACAAAGTAGGTGGCACATTTCCTACGATAACTGCACGTACTTAATAGAAGAACGTCGTGTAGGTTCAACCTTCGAGATACAATGGCTATATTGGGACAATTTGGGAAACCGAAATTCTGAAGGCGAAAAAGAAGACCCGCCACCTACGGGTTTTAGAAAGAAATTCGAGACGATTTCAGACGCTTATGTATTCTGATCGTTTGCCTTAATGAACACCGGGGAGGAACGAAGTCGCAACTTTATCGCCGAATATTAAATTGTCGGGGGAGTATAAGGAGAGGAAAATTTCTCGCGGATTGCGAAGAGAATTTGGATGAGCTGCGAGAGTCCGGAAATAAAATTGTTCCGTCTTTAAGGAAATGTAAGAGCGAAAATTAAGGAGGAATGAGGTTTATGTGAAGGTGAACCAATAAAGTACAAGAATAAATCATCGCACGAGTGTTAAACGCTAAAAGGAAATTTGATTGGCTCAACATCTTTGGCATGAATTTCAGGATTGAAATTCTTAGAAGACTCCTTGAATTAGAGAAAATCCATCGGGACTTGATAAATACGAACGTTTTTCTGTAAAATAGTGGAATTGTAAATTATTATTATTATTATTAGGGGTCTTTATTACAGGCGAGATTGAGACTAAAAACACTCTTCTTCCATCTAACCTGAAACATTAGTGAAATGAGTATAAAAGTTTTGTATTTTTTAATATAATATGCCTAGGGTTGTAATGGTCCCAGTCAAGTCATTATTTTTCAATTCTTGTACAACCTTTGGTCAAGTTACACTCTTTCTTGTGCCAAGCTAAATTTAAATTGCATTATTTTGGATTTGCTCTAGTTCCGTGTGAATTATTAAACTGTTTGTAAATGTGTACTAGAAGTTAAGTGTAAATGAATGCTAAAATGAAGAAATGATAAGTGGCTTAGCAAAAGACAGATTTATCTGTGACTACATAGTAAATGCAATCTGAAAATGTAGGATAACTGTAGTTTATATGAAAGTCCTCTAAGATATGGCATTGAAGCATCAGTCCTTATAGTTTCTACCAACAGTAAACCATATGACTCGACAATATCGTTGAGCACTTTAAAATATACTAAGATTCCCTATATTTATACATTGTATGTTAATTAAACAAAAAGTATGGCAGGTAAACGTAGATGATGACCGTATTATATATGTCTGCGAGGACATTATACACAAGTAATTTTAATAACCATTCTACATACGAATTAATAAAATGTATTTTGAACGTAATATGCGGGTTTGCAAGCGACGCTATAGCTAACATCAAGTTGCTTACAAAATGCTGGTTGAGCGTATCGCTTGAAGGAATACTTAATTAGAAATTTAAAAAACAATGAATGCTTGACGGCAATATCTAGTGGAAATGTATATTCCTATCTCAATTTAATGACAAAATTAGTACAGTTTCTGCAAAAAAATAATTGTCTATAGAACAGCAAACAACGTTGCTTTGTAGAAACCATTAAAATCTTCCTTAAATTAACAAAGTCATTTAGATATATCATTCCATCACTTGAAAACAAAACAAACTTACATATCGTCTTTATGAAATGTATAAATCCTCTACTCACATAGGTACCCTATATACATAAACTCATCATTGATCAATTACATATTCTGTCTGTTTCTTCATTACATATAACAAGCACGGTCTTGATTTAAAAGAATTCACATATTTGCTGTCTTCTGGAAAATCTTACTACGTAACGACTCAACTTTCCATGTGGATCACTTTCATATTCAGCAATATCGCTTTTCTTGAAATCAGTGTCTTGTATGAAATCCATTTTAATCCCCCCGACCATGTGCTTCCTTCGACGTCGCCTCCAATTTAAACGAAGGAGATTATATTTTAGAGGCCATAAAAACCGGAATCTGCCTTTTTATGCTCGTTTTATCTTTTCAAAGACAGGACTCAATATCTCGAGATAAGCACCGATTTGAATGACGCCATAAGATTTTTACTGGAAAATATCACTCGTGTTTGAAGAAGTCGTTGTCTTTAAGACTCAGGTCTTAAAGACAACGACTTGCTTTTCGCACAAGCTGGCGATTCTCCCTCCAAAATGCATAATCTTCGTGGTTGTCGCAACTTTACTTTTCACCTTATATTCCCCAAAGAATAAAAGAAACTTTAGCACACTTCCACAGACTTTGTATAGTTCGACATGTTTCGCTAGTGAACTAGTATCAATTTATTCCCCACTTCAGCTATTGCGCAATGGTGACATTGTTACGAAGAGGCAATATTCAGTATATACTCGTGCATAAGCCGAGTTTTTCAGCACATTACTATGTGTTAGGAAAGACCCCCCTTCGGCTAATACTGGAGTGAGAGTCCCACTAGTCTGTTCTCCAGAGAAAAAAAGTCTGCCGTTGCCGGAAATCGGCTTGTCAATTCCTGACTTGTTCAATTAACATTTCTTTGTCAATGTTCTACTACTAACCTACCGATGCCTCAATTACCGTAATTTGATCGGCATCTATTTTAACTTTTAAATTTATCAATAGCTGCTGCATTTCTCACTCTAGGCTTATACTTGATTCAGTTAGTTTTCCCAGTTTTCGTGATAAAATTAGGTGCCATCGCTTTTACTCGAGTTTATACGGTAGTTGCTTTAACATTACATAATAATGGAATGATGAATTTCAGAGCTGAATATTCTCACAGCAATCTGAGCTGAATTATTGTATGAAAATACTAGAGTTTTTCGTTAAGAGACCAAAGAATAATTAAAAAGATCATCCCCTTCTGCGTTGCTATTGACAATTGTTTATGGATATTTACTAGTGGTTGGAAAAAAATGTATTTTGACTTAAATTCGCAATTAAATTAACAAACTGCAATATTTAAAACTTCCATAGCAAATTACCTGTACTTTCTGCCAAAAATTCACCTACAAGGCTGGGTTGAACCTCCTATCAACCAGCTACCGAGCACTGAGATACAGAGGAAAATAAAGTCCTATACTCAGCAGTATAAGGCGTGAGATATTTTTTCCTTTCTTTCTCTAATTAGCGGAAAGGATTTAAGAAGAAAAGGCGAAGGATTTCCAAACTAAACAGATCCACCAGTATAAGCGCCATTAGTCACCATCACTCATACCTCATTAGCTGTCATATTATCGCGGTTGTGAACAAAAGCGAGACAAAAGAAAATGAAATATACATTCTCCTCTACCCTGTATCGAATAAAAAAAAAGAATTATACCTCATTCATTGAGATGTGGCAGGGAGAATGATAAATGGGACAGTGATGCTTCTAAGAAAAAGGGTATTAAAGAAGTTTTCAGGACATCAATAATCCTTGTTAGCATTTTCGTGGAAGGAAGACGATACGGTTTATGATAATAAGAGTAGCAAGTGAAATGATGAAGACGACAGCGATGGCTGTAAGCAAAATCAGGTCTCCTCAACACGTCAAATTATAGATTATCCGATGGCAGGAGAATTTCCCCGTCATAAAGTTTAAACCGTAACTTATGCTTTCTATACTAGGAACATCGCAGTGTTTATAGGCGTTGCTTTGACAACGTGGGTAACTTAGGTAGGTCATGCGAATCGAAACTACCTCCTTTTATAGCACTATCTACCACTTTATGGCGAAATTAAAAGGGAAATTGCTTTCCCCCATTTGGAGGGACAAAAAAGAATAAAGTAACCATTGCATGTTCTTCCCCAGAAGAAGTTCGTTCGTAAAATGCAAATTCGAAATCATACGTTTCAAACAGTCATAACTTGGTGAGCACCAAGTCCGTAAAAAAGTTTTTGAGCAACCGGCGGCAACATTTGAGCCGATTTAAGCATTTGAGAATGATTATGTTATTGAATGTTAGCAAAGATTTCGCTCTACGGTATGTTTATCACAAAACACTGTAAAAAACAATTTGATTTGAGTGTAAGCCTAGGGTGAGAAACACAGCAGCTACTAGAAAATTTCAATAAAAAATTAGATGCCAATAACAATACAGTAATTGCATACGGTATGCGATTGCAGAGAAAATTGACAAAACACTGTTAATTGAGCAAGTGAGAAATTTACGAGCTAATTTCCGACCACTGTAGACTTTTTCCCCCGGAGAACGGATAAGTGAGACCCTCACACGAGTATAAGCCGATTCGAGTGAAAAACTCGGCTGATAGACGAGTATATATGGTAATCGTGGTTGCCAGATTGTAAGCTGCTGTAATTGTAATTAGTTTTTCACTGATTAATAAGAGGAAATACAAAATTCATTAAAACACAGCTTCCGTAAAAAGACCGATAACATTTAAAAAAATCAACAGTTTCTGTTTCATTATTCAAGGTTATGTGTGAGAAAATGTTGATAAAATCGCGTTTCAACAAAATAGCAATTTAATGAAAAAAATCTATTAATTCAGAATTATCATACCACTGTCCATTTATTTTTTGTAAAATATCTATCTCAAAGTTCGATTACAACCACAAACACTCTACCATTACCTATCAAAAGCGTAGAGCATGAATGAATGGATGTATTTGCTCTTAATCCAACTTTTAGTCTTTTTTTTAGAAATAAGTTAAAGTTAGATAAGCTTTTAATTTTTAGAGGTGAAAGAGGCTTACTAGGTTAGATGAGGAGTGAGGTAAACCTTGCTTTTCCACCATTAAGCCGTAAAGATTTAAAAGAAAGAATTTTAAGATGCGCAAGAATAGCAATGTTATACCGGTAACAGTTTTGGATGATAAGAATAGGCGTCTGGGATAATTTCTATTTCGCATGCTTATTATATTAATTTCGCACAACAATTTCTTAAAATTAAATGTATCGGATTATGAATTGATTTGCAAACCTAGCAAGCTAAGAACAGGAATTTTAATTGTAAAGATGTTTTCAAGGGAAAGGGACTTGGAACTAGTCTAACTGGACCGGGAAGTCCGCGGTCACACTTTTTTCATGGCTTTTTTCGAGTCCGGTTTTCCTTGGAATTTTTCCTAGGTGCACACCTTTATGTGCTACATAACCTCAACACTTTTCCTTATGAAAAGGTAACTTTGAGTGAAAGTTATAGTTTTATTTTTAGAATAATTTTGAATGAAACATTCATTCAAAATGTCCGTGTCAATATCTAAGAGGATAGAGGTATAGAGCTCTTTTTCGAAAACTGCTGCAGGGGATCGCTTGAAGATATTCCCAAAAGTTGGATGTATAAATGCTACTATGCATATATAAATAAAATATTAACATAATAATAAAAAATTCGTAAAGAGACATAAGTTGCAAAGCATTTCCTCAAAACTTAAGCATATCGATTCTTTATCATAGCTTTCACTAAGACAATTAAGACCCGAGTTTGCATAATCATGCCGAGTCTAATTCGTCTTATACAGTGTTTTAGTAAAAGCTGAGATAATGAATCTCTGTGTTTATAACCAACCAACTACCTAAACTCATCAGTTGAACCAAAGCAACCTTTGAGGATAACCAACTTAATTTTTGGAAAAGGGGACATTTATATTTACACCTTGACGAAATTATATATTAAATGTACATTCTTAATGAATTTAAAATGAAAATATTCCTGCAAAAGTTGTTCGAAACAGTTTGAGCTACTTTACGATATTTTCCTAAAACTTCTTGACCTGTTCGTACGCAATTGCATTCAATTTTGAAACGAACTTATCTACTTAACTTTTAATCGAATACGTAAAAACGAAACAAATGCCATAGTATTCAAATGTTCAGATGATATGCCTCACGCATGTAGGAATTCAAACGCATTTGAAAAGCTCCATTGATGTTGGAGCTAATTACTGGCATTAAACCACAAAAAAGGATACGTTCCATCTTTAATTATAAAAAATTCAGATACTATATCCATACTAAACAAAGACTGAAACGAAAATAATGTAGTAACAATTAGTAAAAAAGGCCTTAATAGTAACTTTTGTAATACAGGCAACCGAGGGGGAATACAAAAGAGAAAGATGTTAGATGACCAAAGGGAAACAAAATGGCATTGAATAGGGAATATTGAGACACAAAAACCTACCAAAGGGCAGAACATTTATGTTATATTGAGACTTTTGAATTAGAAATCGTTCTCAGTGCCCCCTAAAACAGTAACTTTCTTCAGCTGTGAAATCCATGTTCACTTGGGCGACTAATTACACAGGCCGACAAGGTTTTGGTAACATTGACGACGTTACTTGATCCTTAATGTATTTTTTGCGATTAAGTCAGAGCAGCGTTTATGAAAATTGTTCACAACGTACAGTTTTTGAGAATGTTGTACAGGCATTAAATAAACGAAGTCATCTCTTCGCTAATATTTATCTTTATATTTTTAGTTTGAAAACTCTCTAAATGTGTATCTAAAATGTTTAGCAGTTCATAAATTCACTATATTTGCACTTAATTTATATTGATGAGCCGAATTTGAAGAGTAATAAAATGGGGAGTTGACAAGGTCTTCGTAAAAGTGAGGATTTCTATGCCCGTATGCTCACTATAACGCTCATTTCTCAAAGAGTTTTAAATTTACAGGTCATAGTAGACACTCATCTTAAAGCTCCTAAAAAGGCCTTTATTTTAATATACGATTTTATTCCGTTACATCAGTCCTTGTTGATTTTTAGGCAGAGAACGGTCCTGTGCCACTCGCTTCCGAGAGAAATGCTCCAACCTCGAATCCGTCAATGAGTTCCCATTTCCAGTTGTGTACGCGTTTGGTTAATTAAACATTTCGTTAGGGAAGACTCATCACCATACAAACGAAAGAAATTAGGTGGAGAAGGGATTCAGGAAATATTTTAGCAGAATTTTCGGCTATTTAACTATTTATGTATAAATAAAATCAATGGACGAAGCTGTCACTTTGTGGAACTCCATAACGTAGGAAAGGAAGAGAACACTTTGTCTTAGTTCCACAGTAAATTTATTGTGCGACCGGTTTCGACTAAGGACTAGTCATCTTCTGGCAGAAATTACAAAAAGTGACATACGTATATATATACAAGAGACAACAATAAGCACCCTTGCTCTACAGGATGATATTACTAAATGGGTTAAAATCCCTTTTATTGGTCCAATTAGCTATAAGATTGCGAACTCCCTCCCCCCAGACCACAAACCTGCTTTCTACACATTGAACAATATTGGTAAAATACTTACTAATTGTAAAGATAAGTTGGACATTGCTCGTAAATCTGGGGTTTATAAACTAACTTGTAATGACTGTGGAGCGATTTATTTGGGTCAAACTGGTAGAAGTCTGTGCACTAGGATTAAGGAACATAAACAATCTTTCATAAATGGTTCTGATGCTTCACATTTTTCCATGCACTTGCTGCAAGAAAATCATTCTTCGGACTTTCAGGCTAAGCTTCTACATCAATTACCAAAGGGCCCAAAGCTCGATATTTTTGAACAAATGGAGATTTTAATCCACAAAAGAAATGCCTTTAACCTGACCAATTTGTACCTTTTCAATGCTTCCTCCCCCCTGCTGTCGCTCGTCAACCTGATTACTCCTCTCCCCTCATCCTTTCCCAACCCTTTTGCTTATTGTTGTCTCTTGTATATATACGTGTGTCACTTTTTGTATTTTCTGCCAGAAGATGACTAGTCCTTAGTCGAAACCGGTCGAACAATAAATTTACTGTGGAACTAAGACAAAGTGTTCTCTTCCTTTCCTACGTATACTATACTATATTTATGTATATGTTACTGTCCTCAATTCTTAAAGACATACGAAATTTGGGAAACATGAGTTTTAACCTCCTAAATCCCTAAAAGCCACGAAAGGATAAGAGCTTCACTAAACCATTATTATTTCGGATAGCATTCGCGGAAAACTGCGGTACCTCGCCATCCACAGCAGTATCGGCTTATTTCATCATCCCGTACCTTTTTCTTTTACGGCTTACGGCGGATTTAGACGCGGCATTTCCTTATCGAAGAGCTAACAAGACGCTGCACGGGAGACCACAGGGCGTGAATAAGTTGTGTGGGCAATGAATAGAGATGAGGGACTTTGATGCCTCTTCACCTCTTTTACGAGGCAATTGGGTGCGGCTGATGGAATCATTGACGCCGTAGGAAAGACGTCACGGGAAAGTTGCGATAACTCGGGCAGCTGCGAACGGAGAGGTGTTCTCTCGTTATGAGTGGGGAGATGGCATCGAAAGCAGCCTCACTAAGATCGCCTCACTAAGAAATCGAATGTTGTATATGCGGATGGTAGGTTGTTTGCTCTCACATCGTTGACAAACATCTAAGTATCAAAGGATATATGATGGGAAAAAAGTCTTTATTAGAGTGGTTCTCAAGAGAAAGACTTGTAAAATTATCCTCATACTGTTACGAATATCTTAAGAGACAAATATTTATTGGTGTCCTTGCTTCTAAGTATACGTTTAGAAATCTGTAAGCGAGAGCTTCAAATTTAATGATTACTTACTATTAAATTTGAAAACAGCTTCTTGCAGGTAGAAACAAATACACCATAATAAGCAAAAAGGGATGGTATTTATGTTTAAATTTACCATGTAAAGAACTTGATTTAGGAAAAGTATCCATCATTTAAAGGGTTAAGCCTTATAACTCAAAAACATCAATTCACACAGTTACAATTTAAAAATTAATTCCAAATTAGCATTTATGCTTGTCAATATTTTTTATCACGTAAGATTTTTCAGGGTTCCTATTCTTTATCTTATGATCAAAAAAAGTTATCCCAAAAAATTACACCAATTAAAAATAAAAGGTTTGGTTTGTGGAGTCAATCAGCTATCTGTTAACTATAACCTGTAACTTACCAGCGACAGACAGTTCCTAACCTCTTTAACATTAGCTCCTAGTTATCATTGTCATTTGTCCATATATATTTATCTCGTAAAATTTTCCAGGGTTTTTGTTCCTTTTTATAATAATAAAATGTCTCTTTTCTTCCTTCGGACCATCGTCATATATAATATAATAATTATATTTAAAAAATTACATGAGAAAAATAGCGGATGTAAAAAACCTAAGAGATTCTTAGGAAAAAAATGTATCCCACGAAGAAATGGGATGTGAAAAACCTGCGCAAACCTACCAACAGTAATAACTAAAAGATGAGGTGAAAATGAAAAAATATGTAAATAAAATAGGTATCTATTAGTATCGCCATGTTTAATATTAATAGATAATACCGCATCTTATGATAAATGAAAGTTCTCACAAAGCAATTCCCTAACTAATAGTCAAGGAGTTCTGGAATCGAGCAGCTATCAAGCTGATGAATTCACAGACAGTAATTCATTAAT
This sequence comes from Sympetrum striolatum, assembly GCA_947579665.1. NCBI lineage: Eukaryota > Metazoa > Arthropoda > Insecta > Odonata > Libellulidae > Sympetrum > Sympetrum striolatum. The sequence goes on from OX388350.1 coordinate 64,019,342, forward strand.
ATTTATGTATGAAAGAGATGAATAGTAGACCATAGGACCGAGAATTCATTGCTCATCACGGACACTTGTATTTCGAGCGCTCTGGCGGTATATATTCAATCTAGCGGCGTGTTTACGGGCGCCCGAATTAAGAACGCGGGGGCAATGATGCAGAAGGATGCTGAGGTTTGCATTATTCGGGAGCGAAATGCGAAAGAGATGAGATCTTCCATTAGGGAGTTAATGACGGGATGTGAGGGAAATTTGCGGCCTCTGAAATGGAAGCTGTGAGTGGGGCTGAGGAATATGCAACAGATCCACTTGAGCATCTCAAGGTTACAAATCGACTTGTTACGGAGGGTAATAGTTTTTAAGGGTATTTACACCCTTTTAAAAGGGCTTCGTGCATCAGAAGAGGGCTGCCTAATCTTTATGCGAAGGGGAGCTTATTTTTTAGCGGAGCAGCCCCGAGAACTATACACTTGGGGGGAAGTTAAAATTAGAGCAAGATATACAGGCTCGTAATAAATATTAAGGCGTATATTCGAGTTAATATATTAATCAACCAATAGGGAAAATATTTATGTGAAATTACAAAAATGTGAATGAGTTATTTTATATATATACAGTTAGTGATAATATATATTTATAGATCAGTCGCATTATTGTTTATAAATGATATTTATTTTTATTTTGTATATTTATATTTATTTATCTGAATTCAATTTATAAAATTTAATAACGTTTCTTACCATCTTTTTAGTTATGACTATCGGTAGGTTTGCTCAGATAATTTTTTCCTAAGAATTTCTTAGCTTTTTTACATCCACAATTATTCTTGTATCTTTTTCGTACTATCTCTTTAAATTGATTATTTATATATTGTATGGCGATTAATTAGATGGAAGAGGAGACTTCTGACCTCAATCTCGCCCGAATAAAGTCATTTTATTATTATTATTATATGTTATCAATATTAGGTAACAAGTTTGCTAGATACGTTTAATTTTGCATTTAATTACAAAATATGTGATCAAATACAATTTAATATGCAGCAAAAATCATTATTATCATAACATACTTTCTATAATGTTAAACAATGAGTTTTCTAGTAAAAGCTTAGTTTGACATTTGAAATTAATAATAACTAGCACATAAACTGCTAACACAATAAATAGTGATGTAATATACTACAGTTTACTGAATATAAAATGTCATTGTCATTTCTAATAGGAAACTTTTGTTTCCGTATTTTGTCGTATTACATCAATGACTTCCGATAAAAACAATCGTCAAGTCCATTCCTTGTTTAATTGCTTCTAAAAATCCATTCTTATCCGACAAACCAACTTTCTGCGTGTGGCAGGGAGTGTAAACACTTTACACAGGTTAAACAATATTTTTCCTCTATAAAGCAAGAGATAACAATCGTATGAAGCGTGGGAATTATTATAGGGAACAGGGGAAATATTATTATATAGAACAGTGTGAATATGGCAAGTTGAAGTCTGCCTTGCGGTAATAATACGGCTAATGAGAGTATCGAATTTTTCAAAGTCGGAATCGCTTTAGTTAATAAAATTAAAGGGGCACCTTTCTTGGGGGATGGAATTATCTACGAAGGGCAAATTGTAAATGGTAAGCTGACCCTTTTCAAACCTTAATTTTGCTATTTTTTATTTGGTTTCTAGGGCAATTCGCCACCCTTGTTCTCCATTTCCACTATGCATTATAATTAAATCGATAAATATCGTCCTTTTTATAATTGATAAGGGATTTTATGCACCATTTTGCTTTCTAAAATTAGCTTCCTAAAACCAAACCCATCATTCAGACCGAATCCAACTAAAGAATACACCCTTAAACGTTTTCATAAATACGCCACATTCAATGTATCATCAGTAACTAATCTTTCTCTAGATTATGTCAACAGAACCTCAACTAAATTTCATATATAAGAGAAAGAAAATATATTCTGTAAGTATGACCAATCACATTTTGAAAGAAAGAATACTTTGTTATTCCCACAGCAGATAAGCATGGCAATTAGAGTGGGAATAAAGAAGTATTATTTCCTTCATTATGTGTGTTGAGTTTGACAGAGTTACGCTTAACCATATTACATTTATTTTGGCACGGGCAATATTTTAATCCATCAAAACTTCAAGGCGGCGAAACGGTATCTTCTAAATGTACTTCGCAGGAAAGTGGGGATGGCAAAACCCCCCATTTCCGTTAATACAGTAAATAAACGTAGTCTTTTGTCTTTCACGGTTGGCAGGAAGGTTTAAAGATAACATAAATTAACATCCCACAAATACACGCCGATAGATGGCGGGCAGGGCACGAGTCTTGATGTAGATATAAATGAAAGCCATAAGGGTAGATTTGGAATTGATGAATTTGAAGCAGGTAGTTATAGTCTATATATAGCGAGAGAGGGGCCATAAATTATGCATCGGGACTACTATAATCATGGCCTAGAAAAGCTATCGATTAGCTGTTATCTTCCCCAGAGAGGGTCTATGTTAGCATTTCTAATAAGATGTCTGGAACAAGTTTCCTTAGGCCTTCGGAGCGATTTTAGCAACTTTAAATCAGATATGCTATCATTTATGTTTTAATTTCATGTAACTCTTTACATGAGACTATTTTATTTTACTTTTTGTAATATCTAATCAATAAAAATAATAACACAGTCGAGGCAATTCCGTAATCATAATATCGCTACCGAAGATTATATTAAGTAGCTGTCTGTACAGAAAGAAATTACATAATTTAGTCCTCACATAACATATTATTAATTAATTATTATTATTTCTCTAAAAAGCTTCTGGAAAACTATAATCATCTTAAGAAAGACGCGGGTTCGAATCTAGCAGTCTACAATATGTAGTTAAATTAAACGTATTTTTAATTTCAAAGCACAAGAATTTACTTTTTTATTGATTACAATGCATTTATCCGTTGTTAGGCGTGTTTTCTACTGTGCCAAAATGAATAACCACCGTATATACTAAATTCAACCTTTCAAACTGTAATTAAATTCATTCTTACCATTCGAATTGCATTTTGCTTTCAAACTGTCATTAATTTTTCACTTAGAAATGCATTGAAAATCTATTACTTATTTCGGTAATTAAGGATACGACCTTAATTGCTGACACCGGTTCATCGACCTATGCAAATCAATCTAAATAAACTCTGGAAAAGAGCAAGCGTAGAAACATCTGTTATGGCAACCGGTGTTTATTGATATCATCGCAAACATTCATAGGATTCACATCGCTAATTTGGCGAAAGATCAACGTGTTTCTGGTCAAATTTTTCGCGATTTCTGTTCGTGAAATTATGCGATGGTAAAAAAAAATTCCCTCAAATATGTTTTCTTTTAATAACGTTCCAGATTTCAAACAGCAATTGCCTCTAATTAAATTTTACCAAAGAAAAGGCCAGCAACTAAACGAATATAGCCAACCACTGTAATCGGATGGATAAATGTTTTAAATATACACGAACGAGGTATAACAATAGATATTTATAAAGACACTAGTAAAGTAATGAAAATATGAGACTTTTACTCCCTACTATTGATGGTAACGTAGTAGTGTATTCTCCCGTAAAAAAATATATTCGTATGAGAGACGGGTTCAGTAAACGACTTAGACGTTAGGGGACTGGTTATTTATAGCAACAAATGTAAACAAAGTTTTCGAATGTTTTGTGATAATTCTCAGATGTTCGAATCCAAAACGATGTTGCGTGATCAAGATAAGAATATTTAATTAATTTCCTGTCTTTTGGCAATCGGCTCGAGTTTTTGGGCCATAAGTTCTGATTCAATTCTGTAAACAAATAGTGGCATGAAAATTGTAAAAATGAAGATTTTTACGTGTACTTCTAGTGGAAGTGATCAGGATCAACAGGATTGAAACCCAAGATTCTTAGTGCAGCACATGTAATATTAATAACAATAATGGATTGGTCATTGGGTAGGTTCCAGAAATTAGCAGCCAGCTTACACACAGAAGTGGTACAGCCTAAATGGTGCATTATTCGCTTCGGCTTGCAAGTGAGCAGCTCCGTTAGAAAATTGGCGAGGTTAGAGAGAGATGTGTGTGCATGCAATGTCAATATTTCACAGTTTCGCCTCCACTTATTGCTCTAATCTCCGAAACTCAGCAACGGGGTCTGGAAAGAGATGTGCAGTTTCAGATAACATTAACGGATTGGCTGATTGGTGCACATCGTGCGCCCAAACTCGGAATTTTCGATCAAAGAAGTGAGCGTTAGTGCGTCACTCAGTTCCCGTTTCGATATAAGGTGCCCTGGGATCAACGTAGACGATGAGAGAAATGTGGCCAGGCGGTTTCAACATATAATTAGCGTTGAGTGTTAATCGAAAGCATTGCTGTTTTTCATTAGTCTTTTTTTTTCAAGAAATGCCGTCAAATTAAGGACGACAAATTCAGGTACTGGAAAAGTAATTACTTCCAAATGTCAACATATATTCGGAAGAATATTTATATTCTCATTAATTATGGTGTTCATGGAAAAGTAATTAGAGACGATATTAAAATAATATTATGGAAAGAATATCAATTGCTCGATATCCTAAAATAGAAGATAGAAATCATTGAATTTCTAATCAATTGAATTATCTTTCACTGTATGGAACTCTGTAACGGAAAGAATAACTTCGTTTGTTCAATAAAACTATTTTTTCGGAACAAAGACGAAGTTATTCTTTTTTCCTCACCACTGAAAACATACCTTCATTTCAATCGAACAAATTGCTGAATTGATTTTAAACTTATATCATACAAAATGATCTGACTTTCCTTTCAAATCTTATTCATGTAATGCATTCCTTACTTCAAAAATATTCCGAGATTTCTTATTAATTTCAAATCCTCAAGCATTTTCATAAGAGACATTTCTTAATTATATCAAACAGGATTTAAATATGAAACATTTTAATCAACTATAATTAACGATAATTTATTTTAATTAATCCTGAAAGGAAATTAATTGTATTCCTTTAAAATATACCTTTCTATGGTGGATTTCGGATGGCTTAAAAGTAACGTATCAGCCCGTAATAAATGCTCGAAAACGTACAGTCCTGGTCAAAATTAACGCACCACCTCCCTAGCGATCCTAACAGCCGGTGGTGCGTTAATTTTGGTCAGGACTGTACATATATTTCTCCTCAAAGATGATGAAAGTTCTATTTTCTATCCTGAGAATGCAAACAATTTCGTGATCCCCATTTTAAAATTCAGTCCAACATTTTTGTAATCTTCATAGTAGAATATTCACGGTATGAAATTCCTCAAAAATGCAATAGGTACCTCCCTCTTAAAATGAAGCTATATTAAGTATGAGATACAGAGAGAATCGAGTTCCTAGAAATCATGAGTGCCTGAATGTGGCTTAAAATTCCAACTCGGAACTCTCCCAAAATTAAATTTGGAGAAATAGGCCGAGGTAGACGGAACCTACATTATCATAGATTAAGACTATGTGAAATGCAGCAGTGCATTTTAAGAGCATGCTTTTAAATTTCCCAAACTGTACTACAAGTCGCATATCTTACGTGAATCATTTTAGTGGGAAAACGATCTAGGGGAAACGGTAAGTACAAGAATTGATGAAGGCAGCCTCTGAGTCAAAGAGTTGAAATTATACACTATATTAAATATTAATACTTGGATCATTTTAGATAATAACCATTTCTATTGATTTGTATATATAAATGTGTATCCGCATCGTTTTATAAGCCTTTCAGATCTATCTTAATCTAATATCTCCTTAAAAATTTACTTATATACGTATTTATTTATAGGTATGCGTAGGTTTCGCTGTTTTTTTAACCCTTCTTTCTTGCGGGAGTTTACCTGCTGTAGTGTGGTTTATTCCTAAGAGCAAACTAAGGTTTTAAACCCAAAAAGTAGATTTTATAGAATTACCTATTTTCCAAGCTGAAACGGCATTTATGGTTGATTGATGATGATGATTATGTATAATCCTTTCGGCATAAAAATCGCTTATGAAGTAAAATATGAATGGAAGACATTTAAAAGACAATGCCTTTATTTAAGAGATAATGAGAATTTATTAAAATCTCCTTTTCCATCCATCCAACAGTCAGTCTTAGAGCGACCTTTATAGGAAACTATAGTAAAAAGTGATTCGTGACAAATAGAATACTAGAACCTACGTTTGTGTACCAGACAAACCTAAAAAAGGCGTAGAAAATGTATCCAAAGCACGGCAAGGGTAACCGCAAGGGAAGAGATGGTTTTGGACGAATGCACTGCGAGGGCAAGGGAGATATCGATTGTGGAAAGCAATCGATAGTAGATGTCTAGTAAAAAGGGGAGTGGTCGCCCACCTGTTATTTATTACTTTTGGTACTTCCGTTGCTGACGAATAGACTGACGGCTGTCGCAATCCGCTTTGTCCCCTACGAACCGGAGGACATGTGTTGCTGAGAGTTCCCCCGCAATGGAAAAGGCACAAATTTCCGGTCCGTGTACCGGACGCATAACGGTGGCGCTGTGCCGATTGTCTCCAAAAGAATTACACGAACGCTTCTATATATATATTCAGGGTAAGAGTTACGTAGAGATGGGCTGGTCATACCCAATACTTTCCGCTGGTAGCCTGCCGCTCCCAGACCTTTTTGACCGTTGTTTTCGCAAATAAATATACATAGTTAAATCTTGATGTAATGTTTTTTACCGGAGCAAGGTAAGTCGACTCTAGATGCGGAAAAACGTAAGATGCGGAAAACAAAGTGAGTAGCTGTAGTTTGGATCTCAAAACTTCAACCTAAGAGATTATGAACGTTATGAACCATAGCGTTAGATCGAAATTTCCCTGCACTTTGTTCTTGCTATAAAGCATTAGACACTTATTTGAATTTTCGGTTTGATAATTAATAATAATACATTTTATTCGGGTAAGATTGAGACTAAACGTCTCTTCTTCCATTTAAACCCTAATCAAAGCTTAAGCAATAATTAAATAAAAGAGGTAGTATGAGAAAAAATGAGAAGAATTATATGTAAATAACCTTTAAATATATGTATGATTTGCGATTTAGATATGATTCGTCTCCTACTCCATTAGAAGCATTATTATAATTAATTGTTTCTTCTTTCTAAGCCTTATTCCCACCACTCATAAGGTTGGATGAATCTAACGATGTTTTCATAGAGAAATATGAAGTTTCTTCTTGCTATAAAGGATCAGATATTTGAACTCGTATCCTTTTTTATTAAGGAGAGGGCTTAAGATATTTGATCTTTGATTGTTTGATTAGTTGAATTACTTATTTTAATTTGTGATGAGACTGGAAATTGGAAGAAAATTAAGGCAAATATAATTACCAATAAGTATGAAAGCTTCATGATATTTAATTTAATTAATAATATTATTTTTTTCTTCATTCTTAGCTTTATTCCCTACCCCTATTGAATTGTCTGATGATTTTTTCATGATCGGAAGTAAATATGGTATTAACTTTCGGTGCTGATTTTTTAAGCAGAATGCCCTTTCTACCACTAACCCTCATCAAAAAAATTGAACACACCTAAAACCATTCTCTTATTAGAAAAAAATCAATTTTTTTGGGATTCAAACCCTGGAGTGGATGAAGGCTGGCATATTAATCACTCCGCAACCGTGGGGGGGTTTATTATAATTAATTATACGATTGCACAATCGCTTACAATGAATAATTAATTGACTTAACCTTTTTTTAATTCTCATAACAACAAATGGCGCAGGTCGTCTACAGAAGGAAAATGTAGTACTTTATACGAAGGACCTCAGCCTATGCACTTTTACCATTTTTTAGTTCTGGAGAGAAAAATAAAGAACATTGAACTTCTCAAAAAAGTTTGCGGAATATAATCCCCAATTAAGAAAAATAGCTCTCAAACTCTAGGCTTCATACTGAATTTTTCTTCCCTCTCCGATACAACTTGCTCCCGGAATTTCAAAGAAGGATCAGAGCTTCATCAGCTAATATTTAATTTCAGCTTAAGTTTCAGTTCTAGTTCAGTCCTGTTATGCTTTTGCATTTAAAGCTCTGTGCAGTAACTATGCATTCCATAAAATTATGCTTAATTTCAGTTCTACAAATCCTTTCCTTAATACTTCAAAATAATATAAGTTCCAAACTTTATATATTTGAAATGACCTACGTTCTGCTTGAATCACTCCGTGTTTTTTAAGTCCGTTCATTTTAAATCATAAAACCAATATTTTGTAATTGACCATTAATCATTTTACGAAAATACTTTATACTGTATACCTTTAGTACTAGATAGTTTTTAATTATATTGCTCAGTTTAAAATATTGTACAGTCCTGGCCAAAATTAACGCAGCACCGGCCGTAAGGATCGCTAGGGAGGGGCTGCGTTAATTTTGGCCAGGAGTGTACATAGTGATATGAAATAATATTAAATTTTTGCGTATATATTTTACATATATGTTAGACATGTATCTTTTATGTCCATTATTAATGGTCCTCAGCATCGGGGATTATAAACAGTACTCTCGACATTATTATATTCTTAAAGATATTTAGTTTTAGTAATTTTGAATCAGAGGATAAAACGTAAAATGAAAAATAATAGACTTTCTCTAAATTTTTAATAACGAACGACAGGCTTGAGTGAATGACTAGCATCACCATGCCAAAAGAAAATTGAAACGTAATTTACTGAGTTTTAGAATGATGACAGTGGTCAGATGAAACCCGTCCTATGTTTATAAATCTCGGTAGAAATTACCACTGAAGTCTCTCTTCATTTACCCGTATTTGGACAGAGAATTATTTTTTCTGAGTAGTTTCCGCGCTATATTACAGGGGGTGTATCGAAATATATTATGAGAGCGTACACGTTGCCTAACGCTTTCAAGTGGAGCACGGTCTCCTATCCTCATAATGCTATCAACCCTAATGGAAAATAAATCTCCCCTTTTTTAATATACCGGGACGGATTTCACTCACTTCCTGTTTTGCCAACACTTCATCCCTAAGTGTTTCATCAGGAGACCATCTCATCCGCATCTTCCTCATATCCTTTTAAGACTAAACACTCCTTGCTCTCTTCCCTATATCCTGCCGTTCGCTTAAGTTTTCCCATATTCTCTCTTCTCTTCCCGCACATATTTTATTAAATATCTACATTCTCTGTTCCTTCTTCTTTCTTCCCTATTCGCTTCACGGACTTTCTTTGGAATTCGCAATTTCCCCGTTCTTTCTAAAGGCCCGTACCATCTTGAATACTTCATTTGAATTCCTCAATGGTTTTCTTAGCCCGCGAATTCCTGGGTTCGAATCCTGGCTAGGCCATGATTATTTCTTTTATTTCTTACTCAGACTGGTTTATAAGGCTAAAAGTAGCCCAATTTAGTCGTGATTTCATTCTGACCGTAAAATATACTAACACTAGCGACCAAGAGCTAACAGGGGGGAATGAGGCTTATTAGGTGAGGTGAGGAGTGAGGTAGTTTGTCCTTGCTTCCCTCACTAAGCCAGAATAGCATAAGAAGAATGAGTCCACATGAAAAAGGAACAATGGCTCTACGATTAACACTCTTCTTAGCCTTCTATAAGGAGGACTTTAAATTACTGCCATAGTTCAGCAATACTCTTACTTCAGAAGCTTTCATATCATCACAGCTATGAATCGTCTAAACTGCGACCGTAGTAAATGAAATACATATTTTTCATTTTATAACAAAAGAAAACTGATTTATATAATCCTTTATTCACTAATTTGAGATGCTATGAGACTAGTACTATGTGTTTACGCAGCTGCCTGCTTCGTAATCTAATATTAGGCTACATATTTTCTTGTAGATGTTCATTTTGGTTTTTTATTCGACCTCAACTTCTCCAGTTTATTCGGTAATAAGCTCTACTTGATTTATTATCTCCTTTGTTTCTTGTTGAAGAAATATAAAAAGATATAATGAAGAAAGAAAATATACAACTCCTAAATTATAATTTACGAATAGAACACTGTGTTGTAGCAAAAATTATCATTTCTTTCCATTTTGCCTCTGTGTATTTCTGTAAAATCTGAATGATATTGAAAGTGCTGGATTATTTTTCATTCTATTACCAGCCAATTTGTATTATTTTATACTATTAGTTATCTTAATATACTCTTATCTCCCTGTTATACCACACCTCTTCTTTCTCATATGCTCTTGGCAGCTCGCGAGGCATGCATTTAAATCTAAAATATAAAAATTTAAATTAATATTATCTTATCTTACTAGTAATTGTATGTACCTATAATAGTACCACGTACTACTACTACCCCACGTACGAACATCTCCACCTTTGGTATCCCTTTCCCCCATTCTCATGCAGTGAGTCTCATTCATGCACAGCAGTGTTGACGAATTCTCTCAATTCACAAATTCCTTAGGCAAACGCATGGTATATTTTTGAAGAAAAGCAAGAGAAGGATCAGCGATAGCTGGCAACCACGAGAGAGTGAAGGTCGTTTCGCGGTATACATGAAGTAAGGAGTTCGCGTGAGTGTGGGTATACCCTGCCGAGGAGGGGATGCGCGAAAATTTCCGCGCAGGTTCTTGACTATGCGGTAAGACTATAGTAATTGTGCCAAGATACTCATATATATCCACCTCTTCAAGAGGAAAAATTTTGAAGCTTCTATTTGTTTACTTTTCTGAGCAAGGCGAGATAAGCTGATTTTCACCGTTTTTTATCGAAGATGCTAAAAGAGTAGCCGTCGACAAATTGATATTAAGTTAAGGCGCATTAGGACTAAAAGCGCAGATTACGAAAACAAAGCAAAACAGAGCGCTGATGGAGCGGATTTTCGTTGTATTAAATTTTGGGAATAATTCGATTTGTTTAACGCCCGGCGCCTGGGATGAAAGGTCGTCAAAAGTGGCTCCATCAAATGGGAGGAAATAACAAAGGCATTTAATAATTCGGGAAACCCGAGAAGGCGAACAGAGGGTTTTTGGAGAATTGGGATGAGAAAGAAAGGGAAGACGAAGAAACATAATTAGTGGAGCCACCGAGTGAGTGCTGAACCCATTAACAAAGCATTAATGATCTGTAAGAGGATTCCTAAATTTCTGCTCAATCTTCTGATTAAAAAGCAAACAGCGAGAGAGAGACGTTGTTTAGGCAGCTCTGTACTTCACACATGTCCAGATACGGGGCGTTTACCTCTAGATTTGATGTAGTAATAATTTTTTTATTCTTTGAACGAAGAGAAAATTATGATGGGAGCTTACATAGCTATATCATAAAAATGAACTGCTTCAAGGATACTTGGTGGAATTATATCATGAAAAAACATTCAATCGTTACAAAAATACTTGTAGAATAATATTCAGAAACTTGTTCAATTCCGCACTAACAAAAACATTTTCCCACCATCGTCAGGTACAAACTAAAGGCGTGTGTTGGTTCAATACTGTAGAATTTTATCAAAATATTAGAAGTTTCTCAGTATTATTGTACAAGTGGTTTTGTTAAGATAAATTGTTTTGTACAGTTACACTTTTTTTTGTTTGCCTGAATACCATTTTATATATATTTTTGTTACTATATATTGTCTTATATAGTTACAGTTATAATAAGTTTTAGAACATTTAGTCTATGTTATAATAAATTGTTTGTGAAGGAAGGATTATAATATTGCGGGCTATAGGAAAGCCAAGTGGGCAGCACGGCCTTTGTGAAAGCTGTCCCGGATTCGAGTCCCGGTGGGAGCTCATGTACGCAATTAGCCAAGGTGTAGAGGTATTCTTAAAAAGTAACAACAACATTATGACATTTGGTTAATGGGAGAAACTGACTATGCCATCAAAGTTCTACACCATTAATAATTAGCTAGATCTTATGAGGATCTAATAAGTCATAATAATTAATATTAATTCCCTTTCAGGGAATAATTGTTCAAAAACCAGTGAGTATTCGAAAAATATGTGTAGAATATAGAAAGGTATAGGTTGACCCATTTGTTGCCCAGCTTACTAATAATTCTGCTTGTAGTTGCTAGAAAAAAACAACAACAAGACATGTAAGAGTTTTAAAGAAATACTACTTAGTAACTACAATATTTAGTGATAAATGTTTTAAGCCGTAATAAATTTCGCGTTGAATCCTTTACGATAATTCCAATCTAAAACTTCAAGTTGCCCACTAATCGTATTTTTTTAATTAAACTTAATCGTTTATGCAGTAGTATACATGTTGTATATGCCGAGTAATAGGTTTTATATGCAGCAATATATTTTTACAAACGGAAATGGGATAAGTCGAATAATCCAACGTAATAGTGGAATAAGCATATTATATTCCTATTCGAATGTGTTTCCCTTATAACCATGTCTTTTTATAGTCCTGTCTTCTCTTGTTTGTAAGGGAAGTATGCAAATACCTCAGGGTTAAGCCAGGGAATTCCCCTGATGAACCTCTGGTCCAGGCGGGCCTCTCAAAGGGGGCTTGTGCTAAAAATGGGGAGGGTTAGGTAAACAGGGAAGAGTTGTTGTATTCGTGGGAAAGGGAATAGATAAGAGCGGTTAGGGTCCTATTGTTCGTTATCTGCTCTCCCATAGTCCCTTCCTAACCACCCACGGATTTACCAACCCTCAACCTCTACCATTCCCGCTTCTCTTTGCTTTCTGAGAGTATAGAGGCCAGCGGATTCAACAATTTAGCTTTAGGATGATACAAATACAATGGAGCCTAGGTCGCAATGAAGCCATACAAGTGGAATTTCTCAAAATGTTCTTCCTCTTTTCGCTGAATGAATAAGTGATGAAAAGTAGATGCAAGTGGGAATAATATTTAGATAGCTAGTAGCGCTTTTCTGCCGTGAAGGTACTAGACCGAGAGTAATAAGAATGTTTAAGGAGAGCTGGGAACTGTAAAAGGCACTCATTGCTTGGTACAAGAAGCAAAGGGAAAAACACTCGGGTATACTTAAGAGAGGTAAAAGACATGGGAAGCGTAAAATAAGAATGAATCAACTACTTTGGGGGAGTTGGAACTTAAAGTATTCCCTTCAATATTGCGGCCATTTTTTTGGGTTTAAAACCCCATTTAAATACATAGGTTAAGCTTTGACTTTAATTCTTTGAATATGTTTACTAAATTATTTGTTTATACTCGTTTTTCAATTTTGAATAAGATTTTTTTATGTTAGTTTAGATTTTGATGTTTTATAATATTATGTAAGTTAATTAATATATATATATGTATTTTTTTCGTTATGTTATTTGTATCTTTAATATTTGTATATAAATTTATTGGCTAAATGGAACTACGGGACTTTAAAGTCCCATAGAAATAATTATAATAATAAAATTTTAGACTTGAGTACGTTCGTAATAATATCACATAAATTCTTTGAAAATACTTATGTGATCGTAATTCAAGCTGTGAATATACTAATGAGCCGAATTGACGAGAGCTGGACTACGCAAGACTATATTATTCATCAGTTTTCAGACAACACGCAATTTCGTGAAGTTAATGTAATTTTGGGATTATTTCTTGCTTTGATTTTCATTGAATTTTTTGTATATTCCTTCTAATACAGGTTGTGTACAATGATATGACATTTCATATATTATCGTGTGTGATAAATGGCTTCTATCGTGTTTTAAGTGTTTTAAGATGTTAAAGCTTAGCTTTTGAAGTCGTTTGGTGTTAATTTGCTACGTCCTATCCACATTTTCCTTATCTCACTGCGACTCAAGCTTACTAGGACGTATTTGTGGTTACTTTCACAAGTATTAATAAAGAAGGCTTTTTAGGAAACTAAAATAAGAAAAACTTCAATGAAAATAGAATGGAAGAAGCTTAGTTACACACACATTAAGCTTGAAGGAGGTTTAAGATAAATTATTCTTAAAAAATACTTACAAGGAAGGGATTCATAAAATCTGCAAATGTGCAAAAAACCAAGAGAAAAAACTAAAACTGTCACAACTGATACCCTTAGCTTGACTGGTAAATAATAAAAGTATACAATTAGCAAATGCTACAATTAATGCACAGTATAGATAAAATGCGCAATGAATTAACTACCCCATAGCTTAAATTTCAAGTGAAATAATAACGAAACGTCAGGTAAATGTGGAGCGATATATTGATACAAATATAACATAAATGAGCAAATAACAGGATAATTAATTCACAGCGTAAGCGGTACAATGAAAGAGAGTACAGAGGCTATTCCGGTTTTTATACCTTAACGTTTCATTGAACGCAACGGAAAGATATTACGCCATATTTACCCGGCAGCTCCTTTGCGAAAATACCCAAATGGCATGAATATGTGCCTCCACAGCGCATCTGTGCTTACTTGAGGGAGCCTCTACCGGATAACGGATTCGAAGAGTATTTTTTGGTGAGCCGTGGAAAAGCGAAGTACAAAAGCACGCACTCGATCGATTGCCCATTAGCTTCCTTTGGAAATCTTTTCCTTTCCGGCGTGAAGAAGACCCTCCGCCTGTGTGGAGGGCTTTATCCTATAATCGCATGCGGCAGAGGGATTCGAGCCAGAAAACTGGTTTCTTAAGGAGAAGCTATTACCGTATCTCGGCATCAAATTCCGTATTTCGCTATTCTGGCTGAAACGTAAACTCAAAGGCAGTCGTAGAGCTTCTTATACAGGATTTGCTCAAAGAAGATTGATCTTCGGAGAGGAAAGATAAATATCGAATAATACTATTTTCTACATATTTTTTATTGTGTCTGTTTCCTGTCCGTCCCATCCCGATCGATAACAATAATTTCGACTTTATTTTGGCAAATCTTAGTCTTCAAAATTACTATTAAAATAGACTCTTGAAAACTACAACACAAAAAATCCTGTCATCTTCAGGATTCCATCCCGGGACCTTGGCTATCACGAAACCGTGGCCGGTAAGGTATTATAGAATCGGTTTATTACAATAATAAAATAGTGTAATGCATTTGAGGGTTTTTCATTTTTTGTAAATTGGTATGTACAGTCCTGGCCAAAATTAACCACCACCTCCTTAGCGATCTTAACGACTGGTGGTGCGTTAATTTTGGCCAGGTGTGTACAATGATTGTCTAAGTAAGAATGAAGGCACCAATTCCATAAAAAAATGCGCTAAGCACTAACATATACATTTCGCCTTCCAAGAGAACATCTTCGATGCAATACTGACAAACAAGGACTAATTCGACCTAATATTTCCAATCTGATACAATTATAAAATGTGGTATAGGAAACGAGGTAGACTTTAAATATGGGTATATGTTGTGTAAATGTTGTATAGTGAATTACAAGGAGATTTTTAAGAGTACATTAAGGGTAGTTGTTGCGTTTGTGTACGTTCTAATATTGTTTGTAAATATATTTATGTTATTTCGGAAATTTAATGTGTAGGAAACTCTAGAGTAAGAGATTGCATTATAAGTGTTGTTAGACAAAGATTAAAGCTTCCACTACAGCAAATTGCAATAAATAAATAATAATTTATAATGAGTTCATTTCAGAGCGAGGTTGAGACTTACATTCAAGCCCATCTCATTAAATATTTAAAGAAAGAGCTTTCAGGAATTAAATAAAAGACATAGCAAGAAACGAAGGAAATTGTGAATTTACGAAAAACACCACAGTTTTCACTTGGGAAAAGAGTGAAAAGCCTGTAGGAAAACACTCAAAAGAAGGGGAACCGTGGGAAACCTGTGAAGTCTTTTGACAGTTGCATCTAAAATTTAAAAGGTAGTAAGAATGTGGAAATTACGGAAAAATGAGTGTCAGGAATAAGCCATAAAAAGGAAGATCTAGGGTTGTGTACAGATACAGTTTTGTTTAAATACAGATAAGATCAGATGTTGAAATTAAATTACCATGAATTATTTAAACATTTACTAAATTAAAATTTTCTTTAAATATATTATAGAGGAGAGATTTTTGTACTCTTATAACCAATGTGACCACTGAACGGGATAATTAAGATTGGATAGATTCCATTTCCAGAACCAGCGTAAAAAAAATCTAATATCGCCCTAAGTAGATAAAAATTCGTTCCCGATCCCCTAGTCACAAGTCTGCGGGCTAACACGCGCTTAAACTCACAAACCACGATCGCGAAACGGCGTAAAAAGCGAATAACATCTCAATAGAGACCGGCGATAACATCAAAAGTAGGATTCAGGAATTGGGGGCAACCTACGGGGAAGGGAACTCCGCGTATATCTCAGCCGCAAAAGAAGCAGATGAGGAAGGAAGGAAGCTGTTGGGAGGACGTGCAGAGGGCGTCGTAATGGGAAATAAAAATGCATCAAAAAGAGGAATCCTTCGTAGGAAGTATTCCCCGCGCGTGACACGAGCAGCTGTGCGGGGATGGATCCATTGAAAAGGAAGATGTGTGACGGCATGTCGCGGGGCCTTTTCCACGGGAAGGAATAAGAGGGAAAGAAAGGGAGGTGTCGCCGCGATCAAGAGGGAGGAATCCCGCAAATCAATCATTCCACTTATTTCTAAAGGGATCCCGGCCATAAGGATTCCATCTCGTGATCCTTATATTCTGAATTCCTGCGTATCTCTTATCCCATTGTGTTTCGCGTGAGATGAATTCCGGAGAGAGCTCTCATGAGTAAATATTTTTGCGGGGAAAATTCCACGACTGCGGTGGTGATATTTCGGGGTACTTCCCTAACAGCAATAACGTCCCTACGTATATAGCTTTTCGACGACCATGTCTCGACGAATGAGACGTGCTTCATGTCTTTGGTTCAGAATGGAGGAAAATTTATCTTTCTATTACTTTAGTATCGCAATCAGTCGTATTCATGGAGATACCCAGGAAAAAATGTCTACTTGTAAGCGTTTATGGGAAAAACAGTATACGTCTGTTTCCCAAGAATAATGGACATGAAAAAGTTTGTAATGAAATAAAATCTGGAACATGGCTGGGTTAATGGTAAATATCTGGGGGTTTAAGCGTTACTTTTTTCAGGCAGAAATTTGGAGGGTCTCCATCCTAAACCGACCGCGTGGTATACGATTTAAAAAGTTATAAACAATTCAAATGAGCAACAATTTGTTATCTTCGTCTTCTCACTCGTCCTAAGAGATATACAAGCGTCTTTTGATCGACGTTTTACGATGAAAATTAAGAATTTTAGTTGACGCAACCCCTGTTGAATCTCAACGGGGGCTGGTTTGGGTTGGGTTGGGTTGGGGGAAAGGATTTCTAGATTTCTAGACTTTTGCTAGAAATCCCTCCCCGCAATCCAACCCAACCCACCCCCGGGGCAACGATGCCTTGTATCAACGGGTCATTTCTAGCAAAATCACGAAAAATCTTAATTTTCATCGTAGAACGTCGATCAAAAGACGCTTGTATATCTCTTTGGACTAGTGAGACGACGAATATAACAAATTGTTGCTAATTTGAATTTTTTATAACTTTTTAAATCGTATTCCACGCGGTCAGTTTTTTTATGGTCCCCCCTAATGAGAGGGTCGGGCGCTAAGTACCTGCGAAGGCGAGCTAAGGGTCCGGATTAGGACTGAGACCCTCCAAATTTCTACCTGAAAAAAGTAACTGTGAAACTCCCAGATATCTACCATTAACCCATGGCTGTTATTGAATTAGAGGTTTAAAGTCTCCAATCGCCGTCTTTGTCGGCGTTCCTCGCCTGGAACCAGAAGAACCTCGTTCTTTATAGAAACACCCAATGTACATTTCGAAAGTGAAGCTTCCTTCCTCAGGGGTCATAATCAGGAAAGCATCGCTTTAGAAAGGTTGGAGCTTCTAAAAAGTGTAGCGGCACTACCCTATTTTCTCAGAATACCGGTGAATGAGGCGAAGAATGCCGACAAAGTCGGCTATTGGAGATTTTAAACCTCTAATGAATAAGTCTGACGAATCCAGGACTCGAATTTCGATTTCTATTCATAGGGGTTAAGCCAAACTATCTATCCATATTCCGTTCCAAAGATGCTGTTTTGGTTGACTTTGTAGACAAGGGAAATTTTAACTGCCGACGACCTTATTCAGACACCAGCAACGTCTGAATACTTTGGCAGGATAATTTTAGAGACTTATGTGCCGGAAGATCTGGGTTATATTTCGGGTCTTCTCAGACTTTTTCCTTGAGAATTTTCCTGACCACACCTTTTTACTTGTGAAGTTTGTTTTCACCCTTTGGCTTGTAATATACGCTTGTGTATCCAATAATATATGCCTTTCGAATAGCCTTATAGAAATTATAAAAAAATTATTTCATATATTTTAGTGCACATGCTACTTCCAACTCGCTCTTTATTACCTAAGTAATTGCAATAATCTTAATTTGTCATTAGTTAACAATAAGGGAATTGCATCATTCATCTGCCACTTTCGTCTCAGTCTTCATGTTGACTGCGATGAAATGAAAGCTGCTGTGATACGAATGATGCTGTATAAACTCATCTTGGTCAACCATATTAATGCTACCAAAAGTGACTTTCTTAGGAGGATTCTGCTCCGGTTTTATGATATTCTATCTCTCATAATATTCTGCTTCAGTGAGAAAACCATTTGCAAACTATATTTTCTAATTAGTCGCATTCATTCATTCACAATTCAACTTCTATCCCTCTCTATCTTTAATAGATTTGAAAGCTAATGTTTGATATGAATATTTTTTACTTATTTTTGAATCCCTCAAAACACTTTAAACCAGAACGTGGTTTTTATTGGCCCAATAGGATGACAATGCGATGTAATACAATAATTTAAACCTTTTACAGTGTAATAATAAACGACAGTTTGATGCAAATGACAATTCAATGCAATTTTTCTATAGTAAACGATTCGGAGTGCAACCATCATTCATCACGATTCATTCATGTTTGTCGTCCCTAATCTGCACGAACTGGAAGACCCTAAAAGTCACGCTTTGCTTGCATTCACTTAGTCAGGGGTGAATCTACGTGAGTTTCAAGCGCTCCATTCGGCCCTTCGAACTGTGGAACGAACGCTTCAAAGCGCAGTGCATTTGAATTCCGATGGAATCAAAACCGGCGATGCGTTGTGAATTCCCAGTCACCGGCGCAGGGCAATCCCGCTTGTTCCAGAAAACGGTTGAATTATTTTAGTTGTAATCGGTTGCAGTTAATATCATGTGATGTCCCTTCTGAACATTTTTTTAGCGAAATTTATTGACATAAATACGTTGAAACGTAACATAAAAATAACATACAAGTATATTAAATTAAATGGTTATCCTGCCTGAGATCGGCTCACAATTTTTTTTATAAATAATATAATTGTTGCTCATTGTATTGGAACAAATAAGCAGAAGAACATTTACAAATAAAACATGTTACAGTTCAAGAAAAAATGCAAAAAGAAAAACAAGAATTACAAAGTGGATCAATTATAATCCAATACCGGAACAGCAGATAAATGGGTTACAAAACCAAAATAAAATAAAACAAAGTATTGCTACATTCAAGTCCCCCTGAGCAAATTCTAGCTCATCAGGGGGTGCTCCATATGTATAAATGTGTTCACCTATTTATTGTAAACTAGTTGTTTCATACTCATTTTCACCTCAGAAATATTTTTAATCTCATACATATAGTCAGGCAGATTATTTAAAAAATTTGGAACCACAACATTTAATCTATTTGCACCATATCTTGCCACTTCAAGATTAAACTTAAAAACATTAAAAAGAATAATATGTTATATAGTAGTAATTTCATCTCACGCCCTTACCTGTTATAACTTACTTCCTTAAAAATTCACGTTATCAAATATTACCGTTCTTTCATCATTGATTTCATAAATACAGATATTGGAAACAATTCGTGATGTTTTCACTTGATAAAAAGACGAAGGCTGTGCATACAAAGTTCCAGTATCCTTTCAGTTGAAAGAAGTATTGATAAATGATTGGGAATTTTCCCTGTGGCCTATACTTATGAGAAAAACCATTGAAACAATTCCAGCAAAAACCGCAGCAAAAAAAAGCTTACATTGCTCAAACTTTTGGTTTCAAGTTTTCGTAAATATTTAAATTTTCAACGCAGTTTCTGAAACTGATGCGATAAATTTCTTAAATTCTTTGCAATGTATTTACAGTGGGAAGATTTTATAATGGGCTGGCGTCTAATCCAAGACCACACTCAAATAAATATTAGCCTTTTTCTTTACTATAGCAAGTCAACAACTAAACTCTCGATTCCCATTTATCTAGCATCCTGGAAGGTACTCGCAAAATCTTCCAGATATTCACACAATGCATTCATAAATGAAAAATCAGGTATTCCGGAAATTCTAAGAAAGAACCTATGATCGATAGGATCAGTATCTCATTTTCAGTGGTTACCTGTAGTAGCCCAAACAACATAAGAAAGCAAAGTCAATGACGGTTATGCCTTAGGCTCCAAAAATAGTCTGGTCGCCTGACCCCGATTTTGGATTGCAAATTGGCGTCAAGTTTTGGACAGGTGTCTAGACCAACGGACACGCCCAAAACTTTCAAGAGAATCCGTTTACGCACATGTTGTATTCACCTTTGGATTTAAATAAATGTATATATTTATAATATAATAGAGATAATACAAACATAAATTTATAATTACCGTATATACAGAATACAAGCCGACCCGAATATAATTTGAGACACTTAATTTAAACCTAAGCAAAAAACTAGGAAAACTAATTGACTCGAGTATAAGCCTGAAGTGGGAAATACAGTAGCACCCGGTAAATTTTAAATAAAAATAGATGCCAACAAAACTACAGTAATTGAGGCATCAGAAGGTTAAATGTTAAAAGAATTGTAAATTGAGCAAGTGAGGAATTTACAAATGAATCTCCAACTAGGATGGACTTTTTCCACCGGAGAACAGGTAAGTGGGACCCTCACTCAAATATAAGCCGAAGGGGGGTTTTTCGTCATAATAAAAATGTGCTCAAACACTAGGCTTATAAACAAGTATATACGGTATAATGCCTCTTCATAACAATTTCACCATTGCGCAATAGCTAACATAGGTAAGGAAGGGTGAATTCTATATATTAGTACGCAAATAGAAAGCTTAGTATCCCAATTTGAGCGTATTGCACGCAAGAAGGAAAGTTAGAATTGGCATACATAAAATTATTATAGAGAAGGATTGGCGAAAGCTAATGTCTTTGTCCAAGGTATCACTGGTTTGACTCTGGACGATTCGAATCGTCTGTCATAAGAAATGCACGTAAAGTTCATTTTGATCGATTGCAAACATTTTTTCTTTTGCAGAATTAAACCAGAAATAATGGTCGTACTAGATATAGATAAATACCAAAAGAAAGTAAATTGAATAAAAATTCTTATTTTGGTCGTAAAAAATCATATTCGAGTCTAAATTACGAGAAATATGGCAAAATGAACGAAAATTTTGTGAAATATTTTGTAGTAAACAAACCAGTCCCCCTGGTGACCAAGGCTATTGTTGAATCCTAGTTCAAGTAAAATGGTAGAGTATACAAGGTAAACGTAAATTCCACTAAAGTTACCAAAAATATCTCAATTCCACCATCGAAGTCTCCAAACAAATGCACACAGTAATATGGGTCGAACATGAAGTTATCATTTCACAAAGTGAGGCCATCAGCAGTTTCGGCATTGGGCCAAAAAAGTTCGCAGTTCGCGAATTTGTGCGAACGGACCTGTTTTACCACAATCGTCGGAAAATGGAAGAGCCAAAAGTTTCGGTCTCTCAAAGAGAGAACCCCTTGAGGGCTTTATGCATCTCTTAGAGGGCTTTCATGCATTTCGCCGATGCGTGTCCGCGGAAAGAAGTCGCTCGGAAGGGAGTCCACTTGAGCGAGATGGGCACGCTAAAAAGGCCCTCCGGCTGGGGCTAATGAAATCCGGTGGTCCACTGTCAGAGGGAAGGGAGAGTTCGTTCGTATTTCGTCACGATTTGCATCCGCAGCAGATAATGGCGTGGACGCACTCTGCCCAGAGGTCAGCAGTGCAATTGGGGTACATTCCGAACGGGATTTCGAACGCTTCCGTGGAAAATTCTGGAAGGGTCACTCGACGAATTTGATACTTTAGTGATCGCCTAGGATATTCAGGGAACACGTCAGGTGTTTGCAATGGGGTCAATGGAGAAATTTTCAGTGAATGGTGGTTAATATAATCTTAAAGGAGTTAAAGGAATCTTGCAGGTTAGAAACGGAGGCGAGACATGGGCAGAATTACAGGACAGAATAGAGAGACCACATTATGCAGCTCAAGGGGACCATAAACATAAGTTTAAGCTTAGGAAACAACGAACAGATATCGCGAAGTATTCTTTTATAAATAGTGGGATTAAAGATGTTACCTGAAGAGGCTCTCTAACCCTACCCGAAAAGCAAAAAAAGACTTTAGGAATATATGTTTTAAATTACTATAAGGTATTATAATGTTGTTGTGTCTGTTAAAATCCTTCCAACCTGAATTCCGTTCTATTTGTAAGATTGATGATGTAAATAAATATATAAATAATAATGAAATTTTCCGGTATTTGATGATCTCAAAGGGCAAAAGAAATCCTACAACAAACCTAATAAATTTATAGGAAATGCCTCTTTGCCATATTCCCACCACTTATGGGGTGGGAATAAGTCTGATATTTTAACCAGAGGAACCTGATTAGCTGGGAATTCGGACTTGGGGCAATATTATGATAATCACTCCGCTACCGCGGCCGGTGGTACGCTAATTGGAAATTCTGTACAAAATTTGGACAAATGACATAACATAGATTTTAATTCGTGTCTAAAAAATATAAACAACGTAGTTTTAGGATAGCATACGAAGCGTCACTGCTTAATTGGCAGGGCTAGAATAACATAAAATCAATAATAATCGGTAAAATAATCATGTAGACTGCCAAATTATTTTCATGATATCTCATGAATATAATAGGAATGAGTTAGTATCATTATTGATGCAATCAGTTATACATTTTTAAATTCATTACATTTTTTTGTACTAGTAACTAATAGCAGCCTGATAACTTTAAACGATACAGCCTTTTAACGAAGTCTGTTAAATTTCTCGATGATCATGCAAGAATCGCCCTAGAAGAGGTCGAATCAGGAACTTCAAAATATGTATGTAAATGTACCAACAGATGTTGAGGGTACTTTGAGGTAGCGAAACTGACTTCGCAGAGAATTTCAAACGGTTCCTTTTTTAAAGATTATGTATCTCTATGACTAATGAACTGCCATTCTTGAAAAAATTGCAGACCTACGGTAGACGACAGTGGCTCCGACGCGGATTTTGGGTAACATTTGCATTTGATTTACTTATTTTGAGGTTCATTGGCCTTAAAGGTGAAGGAAACGGGGTCGAGGGAATGACCTGCGACGAAATTGGAAAGAACTTTTTCATTAGATTTGGATTAACTGAAGATTATTTTTGAAGGAAATTAGCGCAAAAGGAGAGAGAAATGTAAGAGCTGAGCAACAGCTAGGGACTGATTAACCTAATTCACAAAGTGCTAGAGTAAAGTGAAGTTATGAGAAATTTATAATGTGCAATTTAGTGTTTTTTATGATTTAAAATGTTTAAGGTAAAGTTGATTCCCATGCGTAAATCTGAAGTATAAAAGTTAATGCATATTTAACTTCGATATAAATTTTAGTTATACTGAATACAATCCAAATTGAGTTGAATGCGATATTAAGTTCCCCTTACTGGCTTGTCAGGAGCTACCGAGTTACCAAAAATAGTATAGCTTCATAAATAGGATGAATACATTAATTATGGAGAAAGTTCAGCAGCTAAATATATAAAAAGTGGTACTTAAATATACAAGAAATAAATAAATGAGTAACTTCTAATAAAAATATACGATACATGCATTCCTTGTATAGTTTAAACAAGTGTTTGTTATACTTTATAAGTATAAATACAAGTATAGATACTATAAAATTGTCTCATGATGCATTATTTACCTTGGAAGAAATACGAACTTAAGAAGAATATAAAATTTAACAAATTACAAAATCGTACATTATCATAAATATCATATGATTAGCAATCTATGCTACAATTATGTAAAATTATTAATCCTGTGATCATTTTGAAAACTCCTAATAATCACTACCAATCTAATATAAAATTCTGTTCTTTTCCTTCAGTTACTCTTTGTAGCATCAGCTCGGGTGCAAACCACACGGAAATTAGTTTATAAATACCAACACTCAGAAAAACTATGGTTTGAAAGGAGCGTCATTTCAAATAAAATTATTCGTGCAGCCCAATTTCTGTTTCTCGGAAAATTATTTCTCACGTCTTCAAAAAATCTCAAATAGCTGTAACTGAAAAGAACAAACATTGCGTTACTATTAGAGGTGTACTGTTTTTAGGTGCGCATGCCACACAGTTTGAGACGGATATCCCGCTCGAGACAGACCAAGTTTTAACATCACTCCGAATTAAATTTCAGTTTCGAATCGATGGTCACTTTCTTATTCGATGCAAACGGAGCGACTATCGTCTTACGCGCAATTTTATCTCCTTCACGCCTCGAATGACGCGAGTGAAAATTTAATGAACTCTCCGGAGTTGGCAAAACGGTCGATAAAGCCCAAGAAAAACAAAAACATTCATTTTTCTCGCGAGAAAGAGAAAGGAAGGCGAGGGATCGTTTGCTATCTTATTAGCGCCTAAAAGAGCAAGAATTTTCATATTTTACACTTTTTAAATTCCGACGCACCGCAGCTAATTGGCTGCCATATTATCGCTGGATTCTCACACTCGAATTTTATTTAATGTGACACGAGTGAAGAAGCGTGCCATTTTACTGCCTAAAAACTTATTTTCTACCTTTTTAACTCTATCTTTGGGACTATTTTCAATAATTCTTGTCTCACCCTTGAGCATTAATTCAATGAGTAGTAAAACCCGTCATTGCAGCATTAATACATAATGACTAACAATTTACGCTGCATAGACAAAGACCAATCAATGAAAACACTTTTGTCTAGCATCACTCATATCTTAGTAACTTTCTAATCTAAGACACTCCCAGCTATTTAACATACTATTTACTAATCGTAAAATACTATTTACATAAAATGCTTATTAATCACTCACTGTAAATAATACATAAAATATGTAATTTTATCATTCATATGTATTTTTTTATAATTTATATCATATATGTTAAAATTTAGTTGGCATTCTGTTTCTATTATTTTTCATAAAAGCTTTCAGTAATTATTCTCTTCACAAATGCTGTTTATGTTTATTACTTGTAGCATCTTATATGTAAATTTTATTTCTTATAATGATGATAGTGATATTTATGATTAAAATCCAATAATTTGTGATATTAATTTCCATATTTGTGATATTTTATACTTATAAAATCCTATTGTTTACTGTATTTAATACTTTTAAATTCTACTATGAGATATTTTTGTAACAAAAGGGTACATCCCGTTGAATAAATAAATAAATAAATATTACATAAACTTTTACCCCTGATGAGAAGGCTTGGAATTCGAAAAGCGCTTTGTGTGTTTTTAAAGAAACGGGGATCCTTTTTTGTTTTCTCTGAATACCGGGGAATAAGACAAGGAACGCCGACAAAGCCGACTATTTGAGATTTAAAATCTATGATTCATTAACAGTCGTTCCTTTACAACTCTAGCATTCTCTTTACAACTTCTAGCAAGACAGGAACTAAAGCAAGTCAGCGTTTTCCTCTATCCTGCAGTTGATAAAAGAAAAAGACAAACCTACCTTTATCAAGATATGGTAATCGAGAATAGATGTTTGATATTCTTTCAATATTTTACGAGCATTGAGGTAATTCGTAAGCACAAAATTCTTCAAGCGGGCATAGATGAGGTTATGCGATAAACATAATTAATTAAAGCGATGTCACTCTTTCGAAAAACATTTTAGAGCGTATCCATTATTAATTAATCAACTTTTTATCGATCAAAGGTTGACGGGAGAAACATCATCTATCAAGGCAATATTATTCCCCGATATTTTCATCGATGAACGTATACGGGGATGATACGTAAGAAGCAAAATATTTTGAAATAGGCGACGTAGACGAAACAATGACGGCGCGGCCCTTGTCAAGTATAAAACACAAAAGCTTAATCGGATGCATATTTAACGGGAGGAGGATAAATCGATGAATGGCCGCTGCGTGGCGTGGCGATCGCGCCTAATCTTGCATTGCCATTGGGGCGAAAGGGCTTAAAAGCGAATGTTTATTGCCATATCATTAACACGTCCAACTTAATGAAAGTATCCGAGCGAATAACTGTCAGGTCCCGTTATAATCATGCGAGATAGAGGGACGCCACTGTGTAACGGCGGGGACACTGAAATTAAATTAATTAACTTCCGAGGGAGCCCTTGTCCATCCTTGTCTTACCCACACAGTCATCTGCTCAAAAAACGGTCAACCCTGTAACATTCATGAAACAATCTTGTAACAATTGAATGAGATTTAAACTTCAACTTCGGTAAAAGATCTGGTTGATTTTTAAATTTTAATCGGATAAACAGTAAAGCGATTTTGAATTCATTAAAAGGTACTTAAACTCAAAGCCAGTGGAACGCATAGTTGACAAATTTAATTATAAACAAGCATTGAATGAGATTTAACCTTCAACTTCGTTAAGTAATCATGGTCGTTTTTTAATTTTATTCAAACTAACAGCAAAGCGATTTTAAATTAATTAATAAGTCCTTAATCTCAAAGCCAGTTGAACGCATTGTCGACCAATTTAATTCTGAACAAGCATTGGCTTTTAAGGAAATAAGTGAATAATAAACAATTTTCAGGAAGTGTATATCATTGACTAACAGGAAGATATTACTAAAACTAAAAACATTTTTTCTAGACACTGTCACTCTATATAAGTATCATTTATTCATGAATCGTGGTATTAATATTATTACTGTGAAATTGATATAAAGATTCTCTCATTGATCAAACAAATCGTTTTCTTAACGTATTTCAAATACGATTTCTTGCATATTTGAGTTTTATTATAGCGGTGCAGTTGAATCATTCATCGTGCATTTGCAGCTAGCTTTTATTAACCTCAATCATCTTCATTAATTTAGAAAGTTAAAATTACAAACGTCCCTTGACTGTTAAATTTATGTTTACGATAGCATTTTCCTAGGAAATCCGCATATTTTAATCTATTTTAGTGTTCATTAATCGGCTGTTTCCTTAGCTATTTATGCATGACGGGCATTTTTGATTAACGCCTTGACTCCAATTTTTCCCATCCAACTTGTTGATCATTTCAATGATTCTCATCTTACTCCTGCATTTCGCAAAACAAACTTGCTGCTTTCCTTCGTATGTTATCTACTTGGTAATTAAGTCTTTTCTGATACGAATCCCTAAAGCCCTTCTAATTTTCCAAAGGAAGCAAAAAGGCGATAAGTCTATCTTTTACTACATTACTGATTTTTCTTAGGTTTCTGAACGCAAGCAGGAGGATTCTGTTCGCTTTACTCTCGATAACTCTCGTTTTCTCTCGAAAATGTAATCTTATATTACAGAGAAAAGCTGCACGATTTAATAACCTTCCGTTAGGTATGCAATTTCAACTTTTGGGTCGAAAATAACTTGTAGAAGTTGGCAGACGGATCTAAATGGGAACTAAATCGAAATTTTGATTTTTCCGTTGAACCGGACCGAAAAATATTTCGGTACGACGCATTTCGGATATCAACAGGAAAAAATAATACTTCCATTACGAAAACCGTTGACGAAGAGTGAATGCAGCCGAGAAGACACCATTCGGTGGCTCTAAGATAAAAGTAACGCTTCATTTTGAAGTCTCACTCCCTTTGGCTCCTTTTATGGATACGTTTGGACCGTACGAAAGAATCGAGATTGAATGCTCAGGAAATGGAAAGAGGGTCAAACATAATTTGATGGCTGACATATCCGAGGGGAAAATGGCTCGTTTCTTCCGACCGTTACGACGTCTTCTGTGGGCAATCTCCGAGTACGAGAGGACTAAGCAATGGTCGTGAGTTCTCCTTACGCTTCCACATCATGCGCATTTGAATTGCTGAACCTTGGGGATTGAGAAATATTAATTTTTTTAGGAGTCCAAGTTGTGGAAGAAAAATGAAAGAAATGGTCCATGAAGGCGTTCAAAGAAATTATGAAATTTTTTCGCTACAAACCACAATCGTTTTAAACTTGAGTAAATGAGAAAAAGTAATCTCTTACACATATCTGTTGTATTTCCGACTACATTAACGGAATTTTTTTGCGATAGCTTTCTGACTATGAGGTCCCGGGTTCAAGCCTCGGCTAACGGATTTTTCTGGGCTAAGGAACAGATAATTGCGTCCTTCATTTCGTGTATTAACTGTCAAGAATTAATAGTAGGGGTAGTTTTGTATGACTACAATTCGCATAAATAAAGCTGATTATTATAAATAAACATTTAATTTATCAATATTTTAATCATACTTTCATCACTTTTCGTTTATACAGGCAACAGTTTAAGAGGGTTTGAGTCAATTTAAACAAACGACAACTTGATAATTGCTAATTTGATGTAAGAAAAAAGACATTCTTCGCCACGGGTCAGAACGTAAGCTAATGTTAATAATGCTAATATCTCGGGCTTCGTCCTTACGAAGCAGATCCATCTATACATATATATGTTACACAATAACGATAAATACTCAACAGAGCTGTCTGTACAATGAAGGATTTCATAAAAAATGTTTCATTTGATAATTAGAAGTGACATTTTTCTTTTAAATTATTATTTATACTCATGCAATCAATAGCTAAGGATTTAAAACAACAATTCAGTCGTATGTTTTCAAACCTGTACCTTTTTACCTATTTTATTTTAAACGGGAAAGAGTACAGTGTATAACTTTTAATTTAGGGAAAGGAAAACAAAATATACACAAAAACATATAAATATATTTCTAAAAGCTGTAAACTTTTTACACCCTTCAATTTTCGATAGACGATACCGGCAACAATAACTCTTCCGAAATTCGATACAAAATCGATCTGAAGAGCAAGCATCCAATCCACCGTTATTTGTAAATACATTGGGGTGCGAGATATATGATGCAGAAGCAGGTTTTACTCGTCATTTCGCGATAATCCCGCATCGTGATATGCGTCGGCTTAGGGCGACGAAAAACGCCAAAACATCAGCTTATTGGTTCAAAGGATTGGCTGACGAATAGCCTCGCTTTTCACGCATCCAATTATTTTGGTTTTTAATCCGTCAGACGTCTCTCACGAGTCGACAAAATGAGTTCATCTCCACGGCGATTTCCTCTCTCTCTCTCTCGATTATCGTGTGGATACAAGTATAAATTCATTCAAACTCAATCTCTCGATGTATTTTTCATTTGTCTTTCCGACAAGGAAGGAGGAAAAAGTACAACATCTACCTTTCATTTACTCTCCCTTCTGTCTTGCTCACGACTGCGGTCATACGATAGTTTGCCTTAGCATTAAGACGAAGTTAAGTATTTTCAATTTGGTGAAGTGAAATATTAACAATATACGAGAAAGCGTACACTTTGCCTTTTCATACAGCTCCGTAAAAAGATTTGGGGCATGGTAGTTCAGTGGTCAGAACTCATGCCCGGAAAGTATAAGACCTTTTTAATAATTATTAACTAAATTCGGTTAGGGTTGGCTGAATTTCTAAGATTTGTGAAGATGTACTTTTGCTGTGAAGATGTATTTTGGTTAATGGGGCTAATAACGTTCGTGCAAATGTTGGTTTATGTATATGTATTGACTTGTGTGAGAAGGAGGCTTTGTGAAGGGTTTCCCCCCAATCCTTGGGCAAACGCCTGACAGATCTTGTGTTCTCCTCTCAATAATGCCTAATCAGAAAAG
This sequence comes from Sympetrum striolatum, assembly GCA_947579665.1. Classification (NCBI taxonomy): domain Eukaryota; kingdom Metazoa; phylum Arthropoda; class Insecta; order Odonata; family Libellulidae; genus Sympetrum; species Sympetrum striolatum. The sequence goes on from OX388350.1 coordinate 64,049,261, forward strand.
CAGACTTTTCTACTTTCTTATTTTTTACTTGACTATGTATGCACGACTATTCGTCTATATATAATATGTAATAAATATCCACTGCCGTAAAATTATTTATCTAATTGTAGTGATTCTGTTATAAGGGTAGGCTCTGAGGCATTAGCCGCATTCATCTTAGTCACTTTTTTGTTTGAGATAGTTAATTTTGTTTCTACAGTTAACAGCGTTCGAGACGTTCTAGAGGAAACTAGGAAGCGTTATACGGAAATAATCGTTAGGACAGATAGATACTTCTGGTCGTTCTAACCAAGGAGCATTAGAGAAGTTAATAGTAAAGTTGACAGCAGCGTTACGGCAATGATAGATTCCCTCGGTTGGATTTCACTACAGATAAGAAGATCTGAATATCGTCGGAAACTTTTCGAAAAGTTCATTCGTTCTGAATTTATAGACGAAGTAAGTGAAATATTAGTGCCAGTAAGGAGCGAACGCGATCTCCGAGGGGCATCGACGAAACGTTATAGGGAAGTAATCGCAAGGACGGATAATTACTTTTGGTCGTTTTTTCCCCAGGCTATTAGAGATGCTAATAGGGATGAATGAATAACGGTGGTGTATTACACCCACTGTCATACGCCTCTGAAGGCTTGCGGGGAATATATCGAAATCTAAAAAAAATCTAAATAGTAATTAGGGTTGGATATATTGTTGTTTACACACCCGCTGCCATACGCAACCGGTGCCTTAGAGCGTTATTATGTTCATGTAATTTTATTGAATGCTTTGAAAAGCGTTCTTCTTATGCTTATTGTGCTGCCCTTGAGTGCAATTTTCCACTCCATTTTCCAGCATCCAAGCTCGGTGAAGAAAGTGAAAACCTAACATCTCACCTTGTCTATACGCTTCATTGAACTTCCAAAGCTTCTTGTAGTTAATGGTGTGGTGTTTGAGGTTCCAACCAGCCTTCAAGCTGATGGACTTACAAGATTCAGACTGATATATATTGAAAAAGTTAACTGAGGGGAGTGAAAACAAACGTGAAAGAACCGGTATTGTTACAGAAAAAGAGACTTAACTGAGCCTGAGGAAGTTTGTTGGTCAGAAAGTGAGAGAAGAATTTAGATTGGACTTAATTCTACAAGGAAGAAGAACAGAATTTATAAGGTTAATAGAAAAGTAAAACTGCCAAAAAAAATTGAAGGTCTTTTTAGCTCCTTTGACAATAAAGATATATAATAGCTCGGAATTGGTTCTTGTATGAAGGAAATATCAAAATTAGATATAATGAAAGTAGTCCCTGCAGTGAATGATGTACAGCATCAATAGAGTAAAGGAAATAATAGCCGAAAGTTTAAGGAAAAGAATAACTGAAAGAGGATCTAGTCTTCTCACGTTTTATCTCACGAATAATATATCATGGAGTACCCACATCCGAAATATATGTGGAAAAGCACTTAAGAACCTCGGCTTCATCAAAAGAATAGTCGGTAGGAGCGATGAAAAAGTTCACGAGCGATGTTACTTAGCGTTAGTTAGGCCTCACCTAGAGTATGCATGTAGTGTATGGGACCCCACCGAGAAATGTCATATTCGGGATTTAGAAAAAGTACTACGAAAGGCGATACGATTTGTAAAGAATTGTTACGATAAAACAGCGAGTGATACTCAGATGTTATAGGACGCGGGATGGGAAATCATTAGAAGATAGAAGAAAAATTCAAAGGATAAATTTATTAAATAAGTTCAGAGAAATTTCGTTCTCAGATGATGTAACCGATATAATGCGACCCCCATGTATATATATATGGGCCGTTCTGATACTGCCAGAAAGATTAGGGAAATAGATGCTAGAACGAATCGTTTCAAAAATTCATTCCTTTCCGCGAACTACACGCGAAAGCAACCGTTTAGGAAAATAAAGTCAAAGCGGTCTGCAGGGTTCTTACATAGACATAGTCTAAAAGTTGAAGAGAAGACAGAGGAGATGGCAAAGAATGATACTGGTGAGTAATGTAAGGGATGGAGTTGGCTACGACAAAATATCGTATATACGAAGATAGAAGTTGAGATTTTCCGTCGACTTTTCAAACCTGAATTTTAGACGCCGAATTTTATGTGGGATGTACTATTTCACGGACGAAATTTATGCCTTATTATGATCAAAAATTTATATGGTAGGAATTTATTTATGAATCATTATAGAACAAAATACGAGTATTAATGGTGACTAACGTTTGATTGTCTACATCAATGCACATGTCTGTTGGAAAAAAACTTGCTTATGAATTATTTCCATAATCGATTTACTCTAGTAAATATTCAGCCTTACTATTTTACAGTACAAGCTTCACAGTCCTTAAATAAAGTATTACACATAATTTTCAAAATTGAATGTCAATAATAAATGCACATATGTTGAGACATAAGATAAATGCAACTTTTAATGAAAGTATGAGAAAAAAATCTGCTTTTTCTGGTCACGAATTAGGAAGACTACTTTTAAGTAAGATTGAATATTACTTGGATAATACGGTAATAAATGTGAGCCCATTAGTTAGGAATGTCTGTGTTTATGAACTTAAGAAGATGTAGAAAACTCTTAATGATAATCAAATGTTACAAATTTCTACAGCTACGCTTTCTTAAGGCAATAAATGTATTCCGTTATCTGCACTTCAAATTGCGTCAAGTCTGTGGTACCTCGAAAAAGGAAGATCGGTGAATGCCAGGGATTTACAGAGAGTAAAATAATGAATACTCCATTGAACTTGTAAATACGTTCGCTAAAGAGTTATTAAAGATAAGTGCCCCTGGAAAGCCTAAAAAGGGGCACAAAATTAAACGCCTCTCAATTATACTCATAGAAATGCAAAGAAGTCGCGAACTGTGACGGAACAGTTCGTAACTCTCATTAAATCTGAGAATAATTCAAGAAAATCACGACGACAAATGTTTCAATGGTTGAGATTAAATACCTCTAAACTTAAATTAATTAATTCTGAACTCACCGTTACAGCAACAGAAGATTTCATTCCCACAAACGGATTTAATGAATAGTTGAGACATTTCTGTGTCAAACTCACCTGGAAGAGGAAAAAATATGCTAAGTAACTTTTGAATATGTGCCACAATACTAGATTAAGGGCAAATTTACTTTTATGTCAGTTTTTGCCTTTGCTGCATTATGAAATCGTCTAAAGAATTCAATAGTAATGAATTTATTACTAAATACTATAAAAACACCTGTCAATATCAACATAAATAACATATCGCAATAATTTTGCAGGTAATAACAAATTAAAATAACAGTTGCCTTAATATCGATAAAAATTATACGACACTTGTCTTTAGTCATACACCGAGCATATAACTCTCTTCCTCTATCCCATTAGATACTCTGGTTAGTGTTATTTTAAATGAAACCCTTGACTCTATTTTAACATTAATTCCAAGCTAATTATTATATAAGACATTCCCTGAGATACGCCATATGGCGGCTCGCAGGGTAGTAATGTATATTTTAATGATTTAGCTTACACCGATGTAACCCTCCTTTTCTGTCGATAAAACACTTCGATCTGCAATATATGCCCACTTGCAAACATTTACTTTCTCCAAAATCTGTTAATCAGTCTTTGTGGATTTGGATTGAACCTTATAAACATCATTGCACGTGATGTAACAACAATTTAAATGAATGGTAAAAACAACATTAGTTCACGATAGACTGAAAATTGCCATCGTACAATAGTGTAATTACTTAAAAACTCTGAGGCTTTGATTTAAGAAATATTTAAAGTATCGGAGTAGCAAAATAATTAAATTCGGAATGAAGACAAAATTATTCGAAGAAAGGACAATTTAAATTAAATACATTTATTTTTCATTTAATGTGTTACTATTTGAATATTTACTAACTTCATCAGTACCTCTGGATGAAAACAGAAAAATTTCGCAGTACCATCTCAGTGTGCAGTAAGTACACGTAATGTATATTAAAAAATTATTTTTATACATTTTCTGTTAAATGTTTATATTCGTGGTAAATACTGCATAACATTATTAGTATGAACATATAAGGGAGAATATCAGTGAAAACTGGAAAGATGTATTTCCGATTACTCGCGTACAATAAACATACAGGGTATTCGATGCAAATAAATACTCCGCAAGTCACTGCCAATAAAGGAAAAACTATTTGTAATCCAAAAAATATCTGTAATTAACGAAATAGGACTATTGAAGATAACTAACAAGCCTGGAAGGGTAACGCATTTCCAAAATTATCATTAGCAAGATAACAGAAACAAGGCTAAGATGCAGGACTTTAAATCCTAAAAAATAAGTCAGAGGAGCTAATGATTACCTATACTCAATCGTAATATTAAATTTTGAGATCGAAACCATACTAAAACGGTTCTTTGGGGTTAAATGGTGATTCAATAAACGAGTGACGATGGAAAATCTCACCACGAGCTCAAATTCTCCACGAGATGTTATGCATTTATTTTGGTGCCCTACAAACTCCCCATATTTGCCCATGACCCTAAAGACCTTCCCTCCGTAATTTTCCCTACAATATGAGACCAAGCGGGAATAGCGTTCCCCCAGTGTATTCTCCGTTCCCATAAGCTGTGGAAGGCTTTAAGTAGGCCTTCCTTTCTCTGCATTAAGATATGGAAGGAGCTTAACGCGACGAGCCGCCTAATCCAATGAGATGCTCTCTTGATGTTTTGAATATCTTAACCATGGAATGGCGTCGAGAGAGATAGGAAACAGACAGCGGTGCATTTAATACACGATTTTGAATAGCTTTATGTAGGACAAGGGAGGGGAGGAAACGTTTTTGCATGGGAGGGCGTCACTTACCAATTGCTTACAAAGGGAAAGCATTACACCGCATGCGATACAATGAGGCCACATTTGAGTGGCAAGTTGCATACATTAGAGTAGTTGCCATAGTAATTTCACGTATTCACAATAGCAATAACAACGTACTAGATAATGAAACCCTGTTGCGAATCCCTTTGATTTTTGTTTCCATATTTATTTTCGATCAGTTAAAATACTAGTGCAATCACATTTTCTTCAAGTTAAGTATGTTTCCGTGTATTTTGTATTAGAAAAGTTCAACATCAAAGTTGTGCGACGGTTTCCAAATATAATCCACATGAGTTGTACGTAATTTTTCCATCGTAATTTAATATATGAGAGCAAACTTTGTATTTTCAATAACTTGCAATAAAACTAACGGTTTCAACACTTCTATCATTCCATTGATAGAAAACGAATCAAACCGCTGGGTTAGCTTTATGTAGGATACTGTTCATTTCATTTCCACTTCACATTATAACCAGGCAGAAAATAATATACAACTAGGCGTATATTTTTCAGAAATATACGAAAAGCTGCACTGAGCCCCCTAAAAGTCAAGACTTACCACCTCTGATTTGCGATAAGGTAAAATTCGATTTGAGATTGCTCTTCAAGATAGACATGGCAGCCGCCAGGCGAAGATTTGGTTTGAGTCCCTGAACCATAAGATATTTTTACGTCCTCATATCCTTTGAGTTTTTCCTACTACTTATTGTTTTAAGCCCCCCCTTTTAGTTGAAATTAGTTTTTAATTGTTGCTACCGGAGTACGTGGCTTTTATTTCACTAAAAAAATCAAAAAAGCTATATCATAATAAAATGACCGCTCTCCATCTCAATACATCTCTTAAGTACCTCTTTCACAAATATTCCATTGATAGTCAATTTCAACAATTTCTTCAGTCGTCAGGGGAAACGGGTTCTTTTTAACCAATAAATTACGTAAACATTTAGTTGTCCTTTCTTTAAGTCCTCGCCATTTTTAATCCAAAATATTTCAATAACAAAATTAGAATCCTTTAATAATTTTCTGCATTTTGTAACTCATCTCTCAAAGATTAAACGCTATCATACTAGCGTTTTCTTTATCAACTAAACCTAAAAAAATCCAAGAAACAAAGAGAGGAATTATAAAGTTGGCTCGAAATCCAACTTTATCATAGCCATAGCATCTCCATCCTTACATGTAATTTCATCATCTCGATCTACATTGTTAGCGCAGTTGATGCCATGCATAAAGTACAGGGACGCAATCGTCCGGGACGCATAAGTCCGTGGGACGCAAATGTCCGCAGGTGATCATAACCCTCATACGTTTGAATAAGCAATGAATAGATCAGCATCTATATCCATGTCTCTCAAGCCGCCCATTGGAGTGTGCTATTGGGCGTAAACACCGAGTAACCGTTCCATTTCCTTTGTTAATTGACATAGCGGATTGTATACGGATTCAATTTTCAAAACGCTTACTCTTTTCCCCAATCACCCCATACATTCACTGTCAGTTAGAATGAGTAGGTGCGTAGCGTAAGACTTAGTTATTTCTCTGAAATCATTTAGGAGCCGAAATCTAGATTCTAACATACTTTGAGGACATTCAACCAATACCAGAGAGCGGTTTAAACCGTTCTCCTAAATATTTGTAAACTGAAGAACTGAATGGTTATAAATGACTTGCTTCAATCATAGCTGAATTTATATTCCAGTCTAGTGTTTAACGCTTGAAGTCGAATAATATACGCAAAGGTTTCCCAAATATGTCAAATATTACTGATACTCTACTTTTGTCAAATTTTTAAAATGGTCTAAAAAAGTGCCAAGAATAGATTTGACAGTAATGCGGCATTCGGAAAGCAGATGTATTAGTTCTATTTATCTAAATGGAATATATATATATATCTATAGGGAACCAAGTAGTTATAATTTATTAAAATAAGATGTATCTTTGTTAATTAAAAGAGGAAATACGGTCATAGCAATTGACGGAACTGAAACTTTCACACATCATTCCATTTCAATATATCTTTCAATTCCATCTTCGTTCCATCGAAGTTTGAAAATAGAAATGCTATTATATAATACAAAGTATTTTTTAGCCAATTTTAGCTTTTCTTATGAGATCCCTGCAGTATTCGAAGATCTAATTATTTGAAAAAAATATTTCCCTATAATTATGAGGTAAACTTAGTGATTTACATAGCCCTTATATCAACTGTAACTAAACTTTAAGTGATTACGTGAAAGAGGGATATGAATCATTCTAAAAATTGAAAATGACTATTATCCAAAGAAACTATTCACCAGAGAGGATATAATTTGAGAATAAAATTAAGTGGGTTAGGTGGTGGAATGTAATTTTTTGTCATGTTTTTAATACAAGTGAATCGCGGAATTGAGGAAAAACTAAATTGCACTCCTTTGGATTCAGATTGAGCACCCTGTAGAGGATTAGTGCTTGCGTTTGTGTGACTGATTCACAACGTCAAATACACACAGAAAATCCAACTACAGACGGAGTCACTACCGGTGACAGGTAATAGAGAGCCCAACGCTACTAGTTCGGGATTCCTAATCCAACTTTGAGTACAACTAGAGGAAAGCTCGAAAAAGTATAATTCGCTTAAGGTTAGGATTGAAGGAAAACTTGTGCTTCCTCAAAGGGCAAGGAGAGATTTAGATGCTCCACTGATTCTCCGCCTCGACCTGAAGACTCCTGTACCAGAAAGTTTCAAGAATATGTTGGAGAATTCTTCTATAATTCCGAGAGGGTATGACATTAAGAAAGATTTAAGGAAAGAAGGTCTTCATAAAAAAATATGAGCGACTTCCTCCCTTAAATCTTCACTCAAAGAACACTATATTAAGGAGTTTTCTTATGGAGTTGCGACAAAATTCGTGGGTCTTAAGAGATATTTTTCCAGTTTCGCTGCATGGAGGCATTATGTCGGAAAAATTTCCAGATTCATCCTGTAATTTTTAAATCTCTTAGGAAAATGTTATGCCATAAGTGAGGCGTAATATTTTTTGATGGCAACCAAACTTTCTATCGAACGATAAAACTTGATGTGTTTTTCCTGGAAATTCTAGGTTTTTTAATTCTTTTTTTTTATTTCTTAATTACCACAAAGGCAATTATATTATAATTATTACTTCTGAACGTCGTGCCTCGTTTAAAAACTTCAATGAAATACAGTAGTATCGTAATCTTTGTGTTTCATAAGATCCTTTCCATGAGCTAAGGATAAACTGAAATTTAATTTAATATAGTAATAATATTATACTACGCGACACGTTAAGAGCAATATTACCAATACATTCAAATAACAGAAATAAAGCTGTAAACAATATCTTCCAAAGCAGCACAAATTTATAGGATAAATTTTATTTATTTTATTTTATTTATTAACAAGCATCAACATACAGCACGAAGCGAATTACTGCCGATGATTAACAATAATAACAATGAACAAAATAACAATAAAATCGTAAAAAAACAGCAAATTAAACATATAATAAAATAACAAATGAATATGCGGATACAAACAAATAAAAAATCATAGAAAAAATGTATTTTTCCACGTCAAACTCGTGGAATAAAATAAATATCCCACATACTAGTAATCTTATCCTCGGAACATCTCAATTTAATTGCTCAAACGTTTCTTATTAAATTCATTTGGCAACAGTAAAACATTTCCTTATAATTTCGTCACCTTTCTTAGTACATGTTACACTGAATTGAAACAAATGATTATTCTTAAATATAAACGTAATAAACGTAGCCATCCATCACATTTTGGCTAGCATAAGAGTAATACTGATTTCAGAAAGCGAATAGAGAACGACTTATTATCATATACTTAAATTCATTTGTAGTAGATAAAGTTTAAGAGATAAAGAAACAAGGCATCATAGCAAATATGAAAGAAAGTATGAAAGAGTCGTTACATTTTCCATTGAAGCAAATGTGTTGACATAACTACAGCATAATTTTCAGCATATCGTTGCTAAATATATTTCCGAGGATTTCATTCAAATTAAAACTAAATAATACAACATATAGTAGGTTCCTGAATATCGGGTGAATCTAATTCAAAAATTATCGCCACCTAAGTAGCTATTAAAAAATAAAGCACTATACCATAAACTTAAGTAGAGTTTGCAAAGTTTTCAAATTTCAGGATTCCATAACTGGATCGTCTAGCGTTCATATATCGCAAAAGGACAATAATAGTTTTAAACATTAGTTTAAACATAAATCAACGAGATAATTCTACGTTTAACTATTATATAATAATAGCAGTAGGACGTTCTGCTCTGAAAGATCATTAGAAAACGCGCGAAATCTCCTTTAAATTCATCTTTCTCTCTTCTGGTTCGATCCGGGGTCTTTACGAATATGAGACGAGCTTTTCCGGAAGCTCGTGGAAATGCAACGCAATATAGCGCATACCTTTGGACTAAATCTCTCTTGACGGTGAAAGGCCTTTTGAAATGGGTCCACGTCGATTGACTGACACCCCAAGCGACACTCGATTGATCTCTTATACCGACACCTTCAGTCATCAGCTCCCTTTTACTTTACTTTGACATTTATAAAGATAAAAAAGTATTAGCATATTAGTTTGAAGTTTTGTGTCTGTAGAAAACCGAAAGATTAGCACAAATTATTCCCTGAAGCTGATATATGAGACGCAGTACTTCCTAAGCCTTAACTTATGGTTATATAATATCCTTTTCTGCGATTAAAGTCAACTGGCTACTCTGATGATTAAAAAAATAAATTTCACGGAATAATTTATGCCTAATTTCTCATCAAATATATATTAAAACTTATTTTTTATAAGGACATATTTGAAGGAAGGTCCAAAAAAATTGAAGGAAAAACAATCAAAAACGACAAATGTAATGAATCCATTCACTATCTATATTACCAGCTTAATTATATTTATATGAATCTATTTAACGTTAAGAAACTTTTTATAAATATTTTCAGTGTCATGACAAAATAAGTGCCTTGCTAGGTTAGTTAATTGCTTTTTAGCATAGATATGCAATATATATGAGCTGTAGCAAAACGGCTTAACCTCGTAAAGTTTCACCAAACAAATTTAATCGATCTAGTTCTGGATTAGAATCATAGAGTCATTATCTAAATAAAGAAGGTTTTTGTTTTATAGGATCGAATCGAAAGTAAAACTTTCAGCATTTCCAAATCTTTCTGATCACTTTTTATTTTAATTTATTCATTGTAGTAGTAGTATTGTTAAAAGTGCTTAGGCAGCTTAGGTCATTTCGCACATTGGCTCCCACCGGGATTCGAACCCGGGACCGCTTTCACCAAAGGCAAGCTGTCCACATGACTATCCGGGAGCTCTTAATCATTGCAAGTAATTTGATTTTCTCTGATGTCAAAACTGCCTATGTAAATTGGTAACTCTACTAAATGTAAAAAGTTTAAAAAATAATTTAAATAAAATAAATAAACGAAAACAAACAAATAAAATAAATTAAAGCAGCAAGAAACCATCTATTTTGTATTTGGATCCTGATCTACGCAAGTCCAACCAAGTCGTTCAAATTCATCTGCTATGGAACTTAACAAAGTCATCTAGTCTTCCATTTCTTTTTCAAATTTCGCGAAATACTTTTAAAGACCAATCATGGGCATTCGGTCAAAGAATATTCCTAATGGGGGGGGGTCTACCACATAGTATGTCGGTCTAACAAGATAATACACATGAAATACGTACAGAGACGTAGAAAGAGGCGATAATGCATTGATTCGGAGTTCCTCCGAGTTGTGTCGGTCTGAATGCGCGTGATTATCTTGCGAGCAAACTCTTTCGCAGTGACGCAGAAAGTAGGGATGAAAGAGGGAAGGGACCCTGCGCCACCCTTTTACTATTAATCGCCCAACTCTGTCCGGCGACGGAGGAGTTGAGCAACTCCTGCGTCAAAAGCAAAACAAGAACAGGGACATCCTAGGATTGGGGAAAGGGAAAAACTTTGGGAACTGATGATTGGAGATAATTCCAAAGACTTCGAAAGGGCTGAATGAATAGGAGCTTTCGCCTTGTCTATCCTAGGTATTGAGAATTCAATCGATTCTCCTCGGATACAATAGACCTTGTTTTATTTCTTAGTTAAGGTCTTCATTAGACGGGATTGGGACAACGTATTTTGCTTATTCCACCTGCTCAAGGTCTCTATGGAGACGGTCAACTTATTTAAAGGACATGCAGGCGAAAAGTTAGCCTTCCCCAGGATGTACAAGTCAGCACCAATGGAATAGCCGAAGAGGCAAATCAGCGACAAAAGAATAGGTAAAAGGACTCTCAATCGACAAAGAGAAAATGTGGTCAAAGGTAAATAAAATATTGCAAAATTGAATGATAACATTAATATAACAAGTTTTATTTTTGGTTAGGAGATTCGGATGGATTGGAATCATAATAGTCGACGTTTTACCTGCGGAGTATTACTGCAAAATATGAAATTTCTCATTCTTAACCTGCATCAAGGGAAAGTCGAACAAAAAGATCAAATATTCAATATTCTTGTTTCATATTTTAGGCACTAATACAAATTACAGTGCCTATCTATCTATGAAAACTGGACTTTCTGTGCATTTATAGTTCCGAAAAGGCAATTTTAATCTTTCTTAGCCCATCCTTTTCACTCTTCACCCGCAATTTCCCTCAGATATACATCCCGAATGAAGATTCAAACCCTTTCGGAATGGGTATTAATCAAACGGATAGTTACCAGCTAATATTTGGACTTGTATTAAACTTATCAGTGCATTTAGATAGAGCGAGGCGTTAGAGCAATTTCTATAGTAAAGGAGAGTGGCATTAAGAAATGTATATGCTACAGTATAATATTGTCATATTTTAATTAAAATGTCAGCTTTTATGGGAAGGAAGGATTTTTTATGATTAATTTGAATGCTAAAAAATAATTAGCGGTTTTCGAACATGAGTTTGTTATGAATCATAGCGATATATTTCAATATGAGTTTATCTTCTATTGGTTACTGTGCGGACTTTTCCATCAGAAAAATAATAAAACCTCATTGAATTCCATTAGGACGTGTAGTGATATTTGTCAAAAACCAATTACATTGAAAGGAAATAGCAGGCGAAGTCCAGGAAGCAAAATTTCGTTTATAACACACCAATGAGCAATCGAGAATGTTTGTGGTTTCATTGATTGTGTTCATGACGGTGAAATTCCCGTGATTCGAGCAGGGATTAGCGTTATATGATAATTGAAATGAAAGCCGTAGGTTTTACAAAATGTAATAGAACAAACATACACAATTTACATTTTTTAAATTTTAACTGACTTTTGCTTTTGACTAAAATCAACGAGGTTTTCGATTCTTTCCGTGAAAGCAAATTTTAATATTTAACTTTCAATAGATGTTTTATTTGTTCAAGCCCTCTTCTGATTAGAATAGCTACGCTGTTTTTCTATGATGTAAGGACGAAACTTGAAGATTGTGACCGTGATGGGGGACTGTTTTAGAGGAAATGGGGGTCGCTTGATATAGTGATGTAAAGAATTTTCCCTGGTCGGTCATGGAAACAATGAGGACGTGTCATAAACCCTGAAAATCATTACCAAGTTTATGATGTATGAGAAAGGCATTATGTACCTATTTTGTAAGTATGTAATGTTTGTTTTTGTATTATAAATGTATAAAAGTGTAAAATATGTAAATATATGTTACGAGGATAAAATACTTATATCAGGTGTTGGGTCCCATATCCGTTTTACAGCAGTAATAATGAAATATGATCCACATGTTAGGTACATGATTAAAGAAAAATTTGAAGGATGATAGAAGCCTTTATATTATTCTAATCTAACATAATAGGGAAACGATAATTTGAACAACCAATGGATAAATTAAATAAATACTGTCTAGCGTAACTTGGTGGAATTTTATATTAAAAACTTTAAAAGAGGAAGAGTTTATCCTCCTTTTGGAGCTATAATTGTGGAATTTGTATACGTTTTTTCTTGAATTTGTCGTTAAAATTTTTTGTATGAATTAAAATCATCGTTTCCGTTAAGAGAAGAAATTATGGCCTTTCTTTTAAATCTGTCTCACTTGTCCATGGCTGAGATAGTACAAAAGCCATTGAGGTTTGAGTAACTTGGACGGCATTCATTGTGTCAACATCTTATTGAATACAATTGAAATTGATAATCATAAGGACATTATGCTTCACATACATTTTTTTCTTCCTCGCACTGTTATGGATCAGGGAGGAAATCAAGGGCAAACCACCTCATTCCTCATCATGTCCAGTAAGCAATATTCCCTGAAATTATTGTAGCTAGTCCTGGAGGGGAAGATGACACAATCATTCATGGAAATGGTGACTTTACAGATGAACATTTATTTATTGCACAATACCTCCGCTGCTAGTCGCGAGAACAGATTGCGTCGTTCACATAACAATTAATTAAAACAATACATCGATACAATAAACTTTACTATATGAAGTATAAACATACATAAATAAAAAAATCATTAAATACAAAAGTATAAATATACGTATACATGTCATATATGAATTTTTATAAGAAATAAACACCACTCTGAGAATAAGGTATAAGTTTAAAATATGAATTTAAAATTAAAATAAAATAAACTTAAAACAGCATCTATATAATCTGTCTAAAATACGTTTAGGTAACCATCCTAGATGTATTGTATATATGTATGAGGTTTGGTACTACTTCTATGATTTCTAATAAATTATTTATTATGCAAAAATCATCCGCCATTTGTATAATAACACACTTAATAACGATGATACCTTTTCCATATGAGTATTGGCCACTGTATAGGTCTTCAGACAACACATAACCTTCGCAATATTTAATATTTGCTTACTTAAAAAATAGATGGACGTTTAAAATAGATAGTATGTGACGAATGAGGAAGATCAAAATCGTTTCAAAATCGTTTTCAATCATAGAGGAACAAAAAAATCACTCATCGTAAACCAAAGAGGGAGTTCATTCCACATTTTTCTTACCTCAATTTCATTATTGCCAATTACATCCATCTCATCACAAAGGAGATTTTAGTACCTGGGTGAAATTCGTTGATTGGAAAACGTGAATCCAAATCCATCAAAAGTTTTCGACGGCAGGTAATTAAATTCTAATTAACATTGTAATTGAAATTTGAAGAGCGTTTTCATTAACGAATGCTTCATTACATTGCCACTTGAAAATTGCCTTTTCGCAAAAAGGGTTGATATTGATCATTCGGTTAAATAACGACTGTTGATAATCAGATGTAATCCAGTTAATTTGCACGGGAGAGTAAGGTGTCTAGGGGATTCTGCGTTGATATGCACGGTATCAAATACATCGAGGGCTGCACTTATTAACGGACAATTCGCTTCAATGGCTGGGTAAAAAAGATTCAACATTTCTACTCCACAAAACAGTGAACGATAAAGAGGCGTTCGATGAAATCTCATCAGTAAATTCTATTTTTGAGGAATAACACTGATAATTTCTCGATTAAACTTAAAATGAATTACAATTGTATTTTTTAATTGTTTGACCCATTACGAGCTCAAATTATTCAGTTAATTAAGTGTATTTATATTATATGAATAAATATAAATAAATTAGTCTTGTCAACATACATTTTTGTTAACTTTTTATTCATTATATTTTTTATACTTTCTATATAAATTATTTCTTGTGTGATTCTTGCTAATGACCTATTCTAATAAAGACCTGGTCGGGTGATGCTTATATTTTTTCAGAAGGATACACAATTCACCCAGGGTCGACCATTTTCATCGTTAATTTTCATTTCTATTAAGATTCTCCGGAAGGATGATATTCTTTCTTATTTCTGTAAAGCGTCGTAGAGTCTTACTTTTAAGAAGATTGAAAAAATCGCAAAAAATGCAGCCATATCTTGAGAAGAAATATAAAAGTTTTTGTCTCGAAATATTTAGAAAGAATAGAACGAAATAAGTTCATGGCTGTAATACCGATTACTAAGGGAGAACAACGTAATCTGTGCTTTACTGAAGCATTGTCTTGAAAAATGTATCAAATATATTAAGAGGCTTAATGTATCTAAAGAATGAGGAAAATTCGTTTTGGAACTATTCTAGACCTATTATCTAACATTGAGGTTTAATACTACTTCTGTGATTTTTAATAGATTTTTTATCATGCAGAATACCATTTGCTTTTCGAAGAATGGCATACTCACTAACTAGCAAACCTTACTTTACCCTTCATCCCTCCTCTTCCTTCAGCGAAAGTTCTTACCTTAACCTCCACTTCCTACTTCTACCCCTACTACCTCCCTCGTTTATCTCAAAATACATATATACTCTGATAAAAGTGTTGCATTAACCTAAAGTTGCTTTCTCTGAAGCAAAACCAGTCGTTGAAAAAACAATCTTGGGGGGAATCACAGTTTATCTTTAACTATATAGTCCTACACACACTGAATTCATTGTTCATAATGCATTACTGGCATATACCATTTCCGGAGATCCTTTACAGTTGTTGTAGAAGGTTGATAGCCAGTCGAAAACCGAGTAAGGTAATTCCGTGTTAGATGCCCCACCGGGTGAGATGCTCCAGTTGTAGTATTTTTAAGGAAAACCACAAGATTGCTCTACTGACGGTGTCCGTCAGCCAGTTGGAAGGCGGTCGTCTATCTGCAAGAGTTTCACTGCGACTTATTATTTTTATGCCGTTTTATGACATCATTTCAAGTAGATACTGTTTTTTCCGCCCTGTTATAAGACAGTTTAATGTTTCTGGCTGGCACCAGTTTAAATGTTTGAATGTTTTAAATTAAATGGCGAAAACTTGTAGCTATAAGTTATCTAATATCCACGTGTAGTGACTGCCCATCTTGGATAATGTGTAGCCTCACTGGCCTTAAGGGTATCTCTCCCGTACTGAAAGGAGAGACGCCCCACCTCTTCTCGGGATAGATGCCCCAATGCATAGGTATATGTGCCCTATTAGTATCAATTTAACTTTAAGATGGTACGGATTAAGCCTTTTTTTAAGAAAAAGTTTGTAATCTACATTTAAATTTAAATTTAAATCCACGGTCTAATGCATTTTATGCACGATCAAAAGATGACGTATTATCTTATTTGTTGTATAAATATGTTTTTTTATTTCTGAGGACACAATGCCCCTACTTAAAGGTGACGAGATTAATATTCTTCGTAGGAAGGAAGGGACACCAATTCTGGTTGGAAGGATGGTATCCTTCGAGTATTCGAGGAATTAACTGGAAAAGCTATGGATTTGGGCTTTTTGTGTTTAATTTTACAACTAACTCCCGTTAGGAGTTCTCTTCACGCTTATCGACGCTGTTTATTCTTGCTCCCATTCATACCAATTGTAAATTTCATTATAATTTTAATTGGATATTTTTCTCTAAATGTACTGCAATATTTGACTGAATTTTTGCAAATGAAGCTTCTGAAAAGGCTTTAAAGTTAACTTAAAGGTTTAATTAGATCCTAATTTCATGCTAAATTTAACATTTCCGTCATATAACAACGTTTTCCAGATTAAATTCAGTTTAAGTTAACGGGGCATCTCTCCCGGACGTCTTACCCGGACACTCGGGAGAGATGGCCAAATGCATGGGTGCGGAAAATAATTAATATTTTGGGTGAAAATTTTTTTAAAGGAAATTTGTTTAAATGCTTGTAATAATCAATAAATGTTCTATTCTATCACGCAATTTCATATTCTTGTTATCACTATAGTTGTTTTTATGAAGTCATTTCCTTAGGTGGGGCATCTCTCCCGGAATTACCATATATTCACAAAAATGGTGTCCTTCCTCCTATTTTTATGCCGTTATTCCATCAGAAAAAGAGTTTTGGAAATCCTTCTATAGTCAAATAATGAAGAACGCTAAGAAAATGATTAAGCTGATTTTGCGTGTAAAGGCTTCAGGAAAATCCACAAGGTAAAACGGACATTAAAAAGGAGTGGTTAAAGCAGCCTCCCGGATATAGGAAGATCCCGGGTTCGATTCCCGTTCTCTTCACACTTTGTATACGCATTTCCTAATAAAAAACAAACATGATGGAGAGAAAATTCAGCGGATTCAACAGAATGAGTCGAATAGGCAGTATCAGAATCGGAATGAGTGCATGAAATCCACGCTACCGATAGAGATGCTGGATTTTGCCTCAAATCATCATCCCAATTACGTCAACAAGACGAGTTCCAAAACCGGAAACCCTCGGAATCCCGTGTGGATGGAATTCCCCGTTGGCACCATTTACCCAAGCGCGAACAGCCAGTTCCCGGCGAGCGGCGCTGTCGTCGCGCGCCAGACTCACTGCCCCAAAAACCTTTTCACTCTCATTAAGGAGATGTGCCCCTTCTCAGCGCTTCCTATTTTTGGAAGGCATTTTTTCGCTTTACGTCTTCTCTTCCCTTCTGCAGATTATAATGGAGGACGATACGTCTTTTGTTGCCCGCTGACCTCTATATCGCCTCACGGCGCATTAGCGACGAGGCATTCTGTTTCAAGAAAATGATTCCGAAGAATGGGCCGACGCTTTTGCAAATGCGAAAAACGTAATAAAGGCTGCTCTTTCGCGGTGATGAGTCGATATTCTGAAGAACGCCTTCCACGTCGAGGCGGACGGTCTTCTTCTTTCCACGTGTTTGTTGCTTTTCGCTCTTAGATATCGATCCGAATTCAAATCCATATTTTAATAGATACTGCGATGCCTCCATTTCAGACAGTTCAGTAATTCTAAAGTGTTATTTTCTGGCGGAAAACTGCACTTGTGGTACCTATTCTTATGGGGCCCAATACAACAAAATGTGATTATGTCATATTTAAAGTCAGCTGAATAGCGAGTAACCTTGTGGTATTCCATGGCGGTATATAATTAAACAAGAATACATACATATATTTAACACATTCTAGATGTGGTATTTTGCTAATTTTACTCCATAAAATTTCGTTACTCTTTGAAGATAATATTTAAGATAAAGTCCTGGAATTCGAATTTGACACACTCGCAGTTCAGCGGCAATGAGAAGACATATCGCTTTCGGATTTTGAATCACCACTGTTCCTTTAACCAACGTCGTATGATAGAGATTGCGTATTACTAAAGTTGAAGTCTAGTTAAAATAATAAATATATGGTGAATCAGCAAGTTCTTTTTTTATTTCAACTGCATTACCGAATGAGGCACCTGCTAATTTATTTAGCTACCGGTTTCGTAGGATGACTTACATCTTCAGGCAAAGAATATTTTTTTTTTTTCATTTTTAAAATTATTATATATACATTATATTTTATATATTGTATTATTTTCTTTACCTTAAAATGTAAGTCTTCTTACGAAACCGGTAGCAAAATTAAATATCCTATGGAAAATTATCAAGTGTCTCATTCAACAATAGCTTTCCACGAAGCCACGTCTCCAAATATCACATTTATCAACAGCATTATTTCTCCGGGGCAATTCTTAGCTTCATTTGTTGATAGTACCATTAAATCCTAGACTTTTATAAAGGATTATCACCCTTCAGATTGGGCAAAACTGCATGGGAGAGAAAATTCAAGGACAACTTCTCATCACAATTTTTTCGAATATATAGTGATAACCTTTTCTCTAGAACGGTTGTTCTACGGCCTTTCCTCTTTCCCACGGTAAGTCGATGTTCCTGTCATTCTTCATGTGCAGAACACGAGACATGTCAAATAGGAGGCTTAAGTTCCTTCTACGACAATTTCCTTTCCGTATTTGCCTTATGCCCTCTTCCTTGACTGACATCTATTGGACGTGCTATTTGTCACGGACTGCGAGAAGCTCTATGGTGAGGATTCCGGGAACGAAACGCCAGTCAGTTTTCTCTACATACAGATGTGGATTGATAAGAATATGCATTGGTAACGTCTTAAGGTAACGCATAGACTTAAGAGAGATTGTAGTACTTGTGTGAAAGTAATATGTGACATGAGTATTATTTCAATAGATGATTTAACTTAGATAACTAAAAATTATCACAAATAGTAAAGAAATATGCAACGAATAACAGGTGGATTAGAATATAACTCTGTCCTAAGTTTGAAAGACTTTGTAGAAGTATAATCTCATAATATATAAAATTGAACATAAAATAAGAATCTAGAATAATAGAAGGTATAAGCAACCTGCTTTGAATGTAGCGTTAGTCAACAGTAAAACATTTACAAGTGGAGAAGGTAATAAGACAATAAGTATTAATAACGTGTGGTACACGCTTGGATATATCATAGACTTGCCCATGAAAGTATTTACAAGTATAGTTCTATGTGTGCTAGTGGGAACAGCTAAGCTATAGCTATAACTAATGATATAAATGTAACAAAAGCATAGGAGAGGAGGGCAGACGCAATGAAAATGTGATATTCCAGAAAAGAGACGAAATTAGAATTGAAACCCCTTGTTGTGAATAAATAATTTTTTACTGAACAAACGAATATAGTAGCCTAAGGAAAACTTTTATGAAAATTGATTGGGCACAATTTTTGTCCTTTGGCAAAGTCTGCTAAATGCAGTATTAGATGGAATAATGAAAGGAGGTATTGTAGAAGAATACCTATGTTAAAAGTTGTTGAATACACTAATAAAGCGATTGGCTGAGGAGAACCGATTGGAAGAGCTGCAACAGACCAACCCTCCGAAGGTAAACTAATGACCATTAAATATTCTGCAGCAGATTCAAGACATTAGATTATCACAAAGATAAACGCAAACAGTTGAAGAAGTAACTATGAAGGAGAGAATATCAAAGGAGAAATCGTTGGCTTTGAAACACTATTCAATAAACTGATATGCTAACATTGAATCAAAAATTATTTATCTACGAGAAACGTAAGCGAGAGATTCAAGAGTCAAGATTCGAGGGTCTGAGATGAAATGGATCAACTTATTTATTTCCATAAATTAAATTTTGTAATTCTAATAACGATTCTCCTAAATATCAACATATCCCGTAACCAATTTCCAATTTGAAATATATGTTTTAAATGTAGAATTAAAAATACTGAATATTTTCTGCATATCCTTCAAGTTAGACAACCGATACGAACTATTTTGCATTGAGTGTTGTCTACAAATTAGGATAAATGCCCGCTTCGACTGTAGTACGACTACATAAAAATCCAAAACAGAATAGGCTAAGGCGTAACAGTTTTCTACAGTTGGTATGGTAAATTTAAGTTCCTGATTTTCATTGAAAGCTTATTTTGGTCACTATAATACTTAATTCACATTAAATAAATTTTTTTATAAGTTTACTCTCAATTCAAACCTGCCCTAAGAGTTAAGACTGAAATACACTTACTAAATCTTACCCTCTAATAAGGCTTTAACTGTGAGAAAACTTCGCTTTTCCGAAAGTAAAATAAACCTTTATATAATTATAAATAGTAAAAAAATCTGATTACTCAGCTGCTCTGTTTCGTGTATACGAATATTTGCATAGATAAATTTCTATTTCATTTAGTTTGCTCTTCGGGAATCTCACAGAATCGGCCAAAAATAAAAAGATGATATAGAATACAGAGGAACTGTACAACCCCTCGATTTCAAGAGGGCGCTTTATTAAAAATCGAAAAGTTTTGATGAAATATTGATTGTGCGAAAATTTCGGGATATTTCCGAACCGGATCCGTTGTTCCAAGATAAGAAAAAGACCTTTTCGAAAATTTTCCCCAGAGTCCAAACTCCATTATTTCTAATTTAATTTCGAAAGGGTTACGAAAGGTTGACGAATTTTTTTCACTTGTCTTCTCGAGCGAATAGAGAAAAAAATTAGTACTTCCAAGTTTTCGATTATTCTGTTCGGATTCGCCCTGAGAGCAGAGGAATAATTTTACTTTTTGAATTTCTTCTTTACAAAATTAAGAGTTGCCTTAGTAAGATTGTCTCATACGTGACGAGTTTTAATTAGAATGAACACTCATGGATCAGACCGGAACTTAAGGCAAATAATTATATGCCTACACTGTGCAACGGAATATAATTATACATGTATATATGCAGAGACATAGAGACGACTTTTGTTGCCTTTGGCTGCCCAGCTTCTGGCGCCTAGAGATAATTTAATACAACGCTTATTTTCAAAGGGTATTTAAAAGGCGTGATTTTTTCTCTGTGGAAACTTCAAAATTTATCAGTTTAGTCTTTCTAACGAAGACTCTCTAGAATTTGAATTCCTTCCGTTAACTCAACGAAAGTTTAAAAATTAACCCAATGCCTCGGGCATCAACTCGAAGTAGATGTTTTGCTTTGTAGCAGAGATTTTAATGTTATTAGAAATTATCGTCCAATTAAATATGCATTTAAAAGAAGTTATTTTTATTTTTGGTAGTGGGAACTTCAAAATTTATTCCTGTTTATTCATTTAAACGAAGATGGATGACTCTTGAGAATTTTAATTCCTTCCTTTAACTTAACGGAAGTTTGAGCATTAATCGAATGCCTCGATCATCAACGTGTGGTTATTTTTTTGTTTTGCTGCAGTAATTCTAATTTTATTAGAAATTACCGTCGAATAAAACCGGGAGGAAAGCCATTGGTATAAATTATAATAGATATTTAATTTTTAGATATTTTAAATAGATAATTAATATATATCTTTACACTTCAGATAGTTAGGTAATAAATATACTCTACTTTTATCGACAAGAGTTGTTTATGATTCGAAATCACGCAAATGTTGATTCTAGAAGACTATTTAGTTGATGTTTACGTGGTTAGGGAAAAAACTTTTGGTTGCTACAACAGTTTTCGACAACTAAGCCATTCCAGGGTCACTGAATCGTCAGAAACGGTTGGCTCAGTAATTACAGATGCACAAATCTAACGGAGTTCACTGTACAGGAAATGTGGCTTTGAAATATTTCCTGCGCAGACAAACACCATCCAACCTCAGCCGATTAAGCATCGCCTACGCTTAATGTCAAAAGAGCTATAATGGAAATAGTAGTACTAGCTGACCTTGGATGGAATATGTCTGCAAAGGAAATTACGTCATTTCTGACGCTTCAATATATTCCGTAGATTTCGATAAGTGAATCCGGTAAAAGTTTCAGTTGCTATCAATGCTGTTTTGGTTACTTAAAAAGTAGCACTAACGCTTTTAAATTTTCTGTTTTTATATATGAATTGCTAAGTTGGCAATAATAGTGATAGCCTTAGTAAATGCAAATTCCGAGTAAGAAATATTCCACAAATTTCGAAGAAATGGAAAGTTAACTGTATTTTCAATCCCAAAGCGCTATAAAATTGCCTAAATAATTTAATTCACAAGAAAATTTTCCGCAACTTTGGTTGTTACGGGTTAATTTATAATTAGATGCTGTTTATGCGTAAACATTTACCGAATTTGAACCACACCTACCAAAGTTCACCTTTTAAGGCAAACGCGTGGCTCAATCTTCGCATTTCAGGAATATAACACACGTATGCTTCCGGCTTTGAGAAAAATGCTAGTTTTGTTGTTGGGAACACACGCTTAATTCCTTGAATGCAGCATCAAAAGGAGCTTTTTTTAAGAGATTGGGATGCTTTTAGCTAAATGGACCGTTTCTGAGATGAGCGGGATGGCATTGAGAGGCATAACACACGAGTACGTTTTCTACCGTGTTTTTCCTCTGAAGTCCATCTACGATTACCTTGGGGGTATTCGTATTTCTGTTTATGTATCCGTTTTGGGTCTTAGAGAAACTTTTTAATAGAAGAGGAAACATGTTTGTATGTTTCTATCATGAATTCGAACCAGACGCGGTGACATCAACTCCGTTAGGTGGGCTGAATATTACATTCGGAAGACGGACTTATCTCTGGAAGGAGGTCGACCTCGAAACTTCTACTGTTTCTCTAGTTTACTCCATATCGTGAGATGTTTTGTAATTTATTCCTCGTCTTTGAAATGCAACAAGGCGACGGACTGTGCATCTTACTTTTCGTTCTATAATATATTCGAGGAATGACGTTAAAAAACTGATTGTAATAAACTAAAATAATGTAGACCAATAGAAATTAAACTTTTACGCTTTTCCAAAGAATATCTTCAAAATTTTCATAATGGCAAACTACCACAAGGTTGAGGTCAAGCTATCGCATTCTATCAAAGTGAAAAAATAATATATAAAATGAAACTTCTACTGTTTCTGGTTTACTCCTTATCGTGGGATGTTTTGTAATTTATTCCTCACATTTCCAATGCAAAAAGGTCACGGACTGTGAATTCGCCATTTCGTTGTTTAATACATGCGATGAATAAATTAAAGGCTTACTATTACCAAGTAAAAGAATTATAATATAAAATGATAGCTATATCAAACAACCTTGACTTAGTAAATAGCAAATACATAAACAAATGATGAAAATAAATGAGTTATAAAATGCAGATGGTTAAGTTTTCATTTTCTTTGTAAAAATTGCAATTTTAATTCATATAGTCCCTCGAAAAAATCAAAGAAAAGAACTTTTCGCAAAATTTGTTCAACTTCGACCCTCTGTATAATTTTAATGAGCCAGAATCAACGAAAATAACTTGCAAAGTTGTATGCAAATTTTATTCTAGAGCGTTTTCACGAAGTATTAAAGAAAAACGACCCCCTCAGAAAACGACTTTCGTATTTTTTTCCAGTAATTTCAATTCCAGCCAACTAAGCTACACATAAAAGATGTGCCTAAATTTTAAGAGATTTTGAATGGATGAAACGATTCAATGTTTTCGCGATTTTAAATCAGAAATACGCAGAATAGTATTCGAGAGCATAAATTACCTTTCTTCTTTGGAGGTGTCGGCTACTGCATATGATGAAGATGATGATGAAATGAGGTTTTAGACTAAATGTATTTGCCCGGCGCTCTTTCTGTCACTAAACTGTATCAAGAAAATTTGATTACAACGAGTTTGATACTCGTTGGTGTGCCCAACAAACCTTAGCTACAGGCGCTTCCAATTAGGCTGAGCGGGAGCCAAATTATCAACATAATTCCGTGATGCTGGAAGAAGAGGATGTTAGATTTAACGTTGACCTCCTTTTTGGTTAGCAATACCTTAATGTTTCACAATTTGGCACAAATTCTCTTTGAAAATCATCAATTTACAATTTCTGCATATATTTGTTCTTACCCTAAAAATATATGCACGGACAAACGTAACCTTGTCATTTCTACGAGCCGGAGAAGTCAAATTCGGTGAATTTCGTGAGGATATTTCAGCTGCTTGATATGCATGGAATCTTGGCTATGAGATTCGTATGGAATTTCAAAGATATTTCATATGAAGCATAGCAATTCAATCAGCATATTTTTCTTCGCGAGGTTCATTTCCAGGCATGTGAGAGTCCCCTTGCGAAGGTCTACACATTGACGATTAACCCATTTTGAAATGACATCTCTGGGAACTTTGCCCAGTTATTTCATTACCTAACGATCTCCGAGGTTTGAAGTTTGTATTCGATTCGCCATCTGCTTATCCCCACTTTGTATATCCCTTTGGAAGGAACCTTTCAAATTTCCTTATTTCCTTCTTCTTTCGGACTAATCTTAAAATCTCTTAATCCAACTCGGAGCGGCATTAAATATCTTCTAATTCCGAACTTAGCCTCCCTCTTTCTCCCTAGTCCGAGGAGAAGAAATCGGAGCCGAGGAATCTGAATTAAATAGAACTTGATCCTTAATTGGATAGCAGAGGGTTTTGCTGAGAAATTTCAGAGTTAGGCGATTTAATAGCTTACTGGAGAAAATTATTTCCGTGAAGCATTTCCCATTTTGCCCAGCTGTCTCTAACATATTCAAGTGACGCTATTATACAATGCATAAATTAAGGAACGAGGCTCATGACACAATTCCTTTATTTAATATTTCATCAATATTTAGTTCATCAGAATTTTAACGTTGAACATTCTAGGTAGACTGATTTTTTCTTAAGATTTCTGCATTAAAAACCTCATATTATTTTAATATGTGCACAGTACAGTTTAAAAATCTCTTTGATATAAATGTCTCTTAAATATGCATTTGAAATTATCTAAGCTTGTGAATTGTTGACGCATAAACTAATACTCCATTTAAATATTTCCAAATATTAGTCGTATTAAGATTTGTAACATCCTTAACGCATGGCTATAAGTTGGCCACATTCTCTAAAATCAATTCAGTGCAAGAGACAGATGTTTACGAAATCATCTATTAATTAACTATTAAATAATTAATCATTAAAATTAACTATTAATAACTTATTCCCCGATATATCGTTTCTCCATATAAAAACTACGAAGGATGGGAAAACTGAAAACGGAGAGAAAATTAGTCTATTTTTATCAATTGTTGCCATACCATACCTAATCATTGAAACGATTAACTTATACAAAAGAATACTTTCGTATTTCCTTTATAAATCAATAAGTAGCAGTCACTCACACATTCCTTACGCTATTGCTTCTAAAGCAAGCTTTGAATACGATCTAAAAAATACATTTGCGCAGGAACTTGTGACATTTTGTGACCTCGACATGGAGATGTTTCAACGTCACTCGGCATGACAGGAAACAAAATGGTACATAAATATAAGTGAAAATACAACTTAACTCAAGGTTGGTTTTGGGCGATCTCTTCTAGGCAATCACGGTAGCAGTTCGCAGACGAAGCATCAAAACAAACAGAGGGAGAGAACTGAGCAAGAGTAAGTTTGACCTTGAGCTACAGCACAGAGGAGATAAAACTTTTCATCTGAACTTGCAACGTGTCTGAAGGATTAAACCTCGCTTTGCGGCCACCAACGAATGAAGGACTTGAAATTTTTTGGCTTGCACATTTCGGGATATGTGAGCTATGTTATGAATGAAATCTCACGTCGTTTTTCAAAGACATGAAATTCACAGATTCATAAAATCTCATGGCGAAATATATAAAAGTGCATAAAACACAAGAATCCTTTTACCTCGAAACAGACAATATTTCTAATAATACATAATATAAATCAATAGCTCTTACGGTATTTGTTAAGACAACGAAAATGAATGATACGAGTACTTAATTCAAAATATATTAACGCTCAAGGTTAAGATCTATGTATTTTATCATATTCAGATCTACGTCTAAATTTTTCTGCAGAAAATGTATGAGAGTAAAATAGTCCTCAACGTAGTTTATATATACGCATAGGCCATTAAATAAGATAGAAGAATACAATTTTTTTTGGATTTAAAGTGGAGAATAGCTTAAGAACAGCAATATATAGAAGGAATAAAGATTGCAAAGAATTGAAAAACGCAAAGATGCATCGTATCATGGAAATGAGAGCAGTAAAAAAGGTTAGAAAGGAATTGAAAATGTTACTCAAGAAAAAGTTCGAAAGATTATCCGAACAAAGAAAGACCTCGTTACGAGAAAAAGTTTGTTAACAAGAACAAATCAATGTACGATTAGAATAGAACAAGAAAAAATAAATACAATTAAAAACGAAGTAAAGAAAATAAAGGAAATATTCAAATATTCAATTTACAAACAGAAAGTACCATTTAGGTAAGAAAGAATAAATGAAAGTAGAAAACGCCCTGATGAGCTGGATTAGTCTCAGGAGTACTCAAATATTTATTTTTTTCCCACTTGTGATATTAAAATTATTATTTTAAATGAACTTTAATGAATAAAATAAGTTAAGTATTAATATTTGTAATTATATGTACTGTTTTATCAAAGCAATTATTTGCTGTATTCTCATATGCATGTAAGTGATGACTCAATCATTGTATAAAGCGTCGAATAAATTTTTCGATTTCAATTTAAAAAAGAAAGTAGCAATCACCAGCACCTATGTCTGAGTGAATCATAGTATATCGAAATCATAATATTATATAGTTTTCTTTTAAGATATTCATTGAGGAAATAAAAGAATCTGACTCTGTAAGCACCTTCGAAAAGAGCATCCAAGAAACTTCTAGAAAATTGCAGTCCAAAGATATCGATCTCTCTTCCACCTCTATCTCCAAAGATTGACCGTTACAAGTGCGTCCAATTAAAGACGTCAAATGGCCCCAAACACGCAGCGCCGCCAACGCAGGGATTGCCAATTAAAAGTGATAGCGTGCTTCGATCCTCTCTTGTTCCTATTATCGGCCTGCAGCGAGCCGTTTAATATATGGGCAGAAGAAGGATGCGAAGCAACCAGAAGGACACCCATCGATTCGGTTCTTCAGAGGCCTTCTACGGCTGGTTGCCATTGGTTTTCAATCCAATAGTGGTGCACGGCTCAAGGGCAGGGCTCCTGGAAATCATTAACGTTGCCGATACTGTGGTTTTGAAAGGGCCACGGGGATATATGTCTAAAACGGACCGTGCCGTTGAATGTGGACGGTGCCGCTGAATGGGGGAATCGTTCCAGAATAGGCTAATGAACGATCGCTTTTTTCGTCGAGTTTTAAAATTCATCCATTCCGGAGAAACTCGATTGTTTGAAAGGAAACTGAAATGTGAAGTGTCGAAATATCCCGCGTTACGTTTCCTGTAGCAAACCTGAAGGATTAAAATTAAATCTAGTTGGGATATTCTGCGATGAATTTCTGGGAATTTATATTTATTCTGATTGACACTTTTAAATTATTTTATAAAGTATACTGTGAAAATTCTAAATATTTTTAACTTTTATCCTCCACGGTGTTTTAAGAAGCGCGTTCAATGCAAATTGATTGCAAGATGTAACTATATTTTGAAATCACAATTACTGCGTTTTTCGGTGCCGTTTTAATTGAAATAATATCAACTCTACGGTATTCGGCCGGATGATGGCCTTTGCGCCGAAACCGTCGGAAATATAATCCTATCGTGTGGAAGTTTACGGTGTTTTACTTTATAACTTCGAAATAATAAACTTAACCATGCAACTACATCAGCTGCACATGCATTTAATACGTATACCGGGAAGCCTTTACGTGAAACTAAGATCGTAACCTGTTTCATAAATTTTTAATTGGAGAACATAATACCAAGTTTACATTCAAAAAGAAGTTCCTGCTATAGAATCTTGATAAATAGAATATTTCAGATTTGTCTTATGGTAACGATAGAGAAAATTCATCTCTCAATTATTTTTGGCTCACTTCGCGTTTACGTCAGTTGTAATGTGAATGGTACTCCTGCGCACACGCGGGACATCTGAAATAATCTAAATTCAAGCATGTTTCACGCAAATATTCATAGTTTCATACTTCAACATTACTGGGCTCTGAAAGTCCGCTGTGATGGTGTGGTGGCATCTTAGATGTCCCGCGTGTGCGCAGGAGTGATGACATCTTCGATGGATCCTCCACAGCACACCTTGCCATCATAGCATTAGAAATTGAAGGAGAGAATGTTCTGTCGTGGAAGCTTAATTGGCTAAAGCATCCGCGCGGCAAGTGGAAGATCCGGTTTCGAGTCCTGGCTGCGGCCTCTTCGCAAAATTCAAGCATGTGCTTCATGCGAAATGTTCATCAGTTACATTCTCCTTCATTTCTTCGCAAAATTCAAGCATGTGTTGATTGAATTCAAGCATGGAACTTTCATGCTTGAATTCAATCAATTCATCAGTTATTTTCTATAGTGTTGACGAATTTGTTAACGAAGGAAATAGCTGATTGTGAATGTAAATGTATATAAGTGTATTCTGCCGTAATCGTGTTTGTCTGTTTATATATATGTAAATAAATCGATATAATTTCGCTATGATAAGACTAATTAATATTTTAATTTAGAATTTGCAATTATTATCACTAATTTTATATGTATTAACTATATGGCTTATCGTATACATACTTTGTATGTCATTGGAAGATGCTAACTATTATTATTTGAGTATGATAGATCATTTCCCTTCGAAGGACAACCGATGGTTATTAGTCGAAATTATAGGTGACTATATTCTTCCAGCAAGCATAAGAAATTCAAAGATGCTACTTTGTAACTATGTGTCGCAAAGTTTACTAAAGCGCTGATAACAATAGATAGAGTAACTACATCCCAATGACGATAAATCGGGAAATACTAAAATTCGGAGAGAGTATAAGCGTTATTTTCAAATTTGACCTGAATGCATTAGGTGCAGAACGTTGTTGGCTATAAATCAAAGGGCGAATCGCGGTTTTAATTTGCTCACATTCATTTGGGAACTAATACGGCATGTTTAAATGTTCTGACCGGGTAGCCTAGATGGTTAAGGCAGCCTCCCGGATAGAGAAAGATCCCAAGTTCAATTCCCGGTCCTGTCAGACTTTTTTCAAGTCCGTTTTTTTTAGGGAATTTTCCTGGGTGCACGCCCTTATGTGCAAAGTCACCTCAACCCTTTCCTAATGACATATTGTTTGGCCTGAAAACTAATTCTTAATCTAATTACCTTGGTTAGCTGATGAATCAATGCGATTACAAATGGAATGTAAAAACTACAACAAACTCAATGAAATGAATAGAAAATAATGATGTTATTCAGGGAGAGGTAAGAGAGTTAACTACGGAAACAGTTCGATGAGAGAAATATAACGAAAAATTTTTAAAGGAAATAAAGCATATTCTCACTGATAAATGGAAATTTATATACAAAATTTCAATGAAAATATATAAAGTCTAATCACAACAAGGAAATTATGAGAGGAGAGTAAAAAAGATGGTATTGAATGATAGAATAAACCTTCACAACATTTAATTCATAAACTAAAAAGGCCTTTATCTTGAAATAACCGAAACTGATACATATTGTATTCAGCTTGACAATTGCAAGAATTTGCACGCATGAAAAATGTAAGAAATGGAAAATTCCCAATGAAATTCGGAGATAGACATACACTAGAGATCGTCCTTTATTCTTCAATAATAGATCGGAAGAGATGAATAACATGTACATGAGCTTTAATATTAAAAATCTCATAAAATATGAAAACTTAAGACATGAACTTCGAAAATATCATTTGATTACAAATTAATATAAATATAATAATGAAGTATACGGATGAATGCAGAAAACCAAATCTTCAGACAATACTAGTTATGTTTAAAGAGAGTACATCATCAACTTTACGAAGGAATTCAAGAAAATTAAGCTCGCTTTGGGTATGCTGATTCATTATAAGACAAGAAAATAAATGATAATTAGAAATAAACTTTAAGTTGAAAATATACAACATCCATCTCGGTGAAAAGGAGTTCTACGAAACAATTATAGTATATTTAAAAAAATCATAAATTACATATTGCATTACAATATGTAGAATTCACTCCTCCTTTCCATTCATTAACCCCACTGTATTTAACATGTTGATTATTCTTGTTCGTTCGTTTTTTAATATTCCCTTGCTGTTTTCTTTCTGTTTTTTCTATTTTGTTATGATTTCATGCATGTTGTCATCTTGGCTGTTTTTTATTCTCAATAAATAAATCGGGAAATATATTAAATGTGTAGTTTAATCACGTTTTACTCTTTTTCGTAAGCAATAAAGAAGTTAGGTTATGAATGCAAAGAAAAACTTTGAAAAGATTCACTAGGTTAGGAAAAAAGATTAATTACGTTTGTTCCAAATAAACACAATCAACTCTTAGCAGTACAAAACAGAACTTAATCGCACGAAAACGCATAACTCCTTCAGAAATTTATCCCGTCCCTGCCTTGTCCACTGTCTTCATGAATAAATTTCAAGTTGTGTTTTATCTTCTGTAGTTTATTAATTCAGGGATTATTTTCTTCTTTTTGTCTTTTTAATTGTTCAGACTGTTTTTGCTATATTTTTATTTACTTACTTGTAAATATACGACTATTTGACCTCTTTCTTTTTATCGTTTCTGTATGGTATTATTGGTTTGTCATCTCGCCTTTTAAATTTCGTTTAATCCGATTTTATCACCTTATCCAGTTTCGCAGGTTTTATACACTTGGGGGTGTTTTCCTGCAATGTAATTTTTTCCAAGCTCTTCGATTACGTTTTTTAAATCCACAAAGTAGTCTTCTTCTGCTCACGTTTTTCACCCCACCTCTTTCCTTAAAATTTATAAGACGAAGGGTAAGAAGAGACTTTATAGTACCAATCTCCCCCTGAATTAAATCCTTTACTATTACATAAGCCACTGCACCACAGAGCTGAAGGAAGTGAATCTTACTTTACTGTGTCCATCCGTACATAATTAGAAGTTGAGATTGAAAAAATAAATCGAGTTGGGGTGAATATCTGATGACGGTGGTACCATGAGCCTTCAGCCCGGAAAACCCTAGCTCTTCTCCGGCGATGATGAGAGCGAGGTCATCGCGTGCGGGGGAAACATGCGTGATTCGCGACACGCACACTCCGTAAAAAGAGTCTCTCTACATCATCGGGAAGAGATATACGGCGCTACCCCCAGAAGTGCCGGTAATTGGCCGCCAGAGGCCTTCGCGACGCTCCCGATGGACTAAACACGCGTCGCGGACGGAGAATTTATAAGTCGTCGGAATCGGGGGGATGTGGCCCACTTCCGCTGATCCGAGATACGGCGGCTAAGGAGATGTGAGTTTCCACCCCCGGAAATCGATACCAACTCCCTCTCTTGGACGAATGAAGGAAATCTCTTGCCACGTAAAAATTCTCAAACTAGTCCATCTGAGGAAGGGAAGTAACCAAGGAAGAGTTCGCACATCTGTGTTTTATGAAATGCGTTATAAAATAAAAATGAAACCATGACGGTAGAAAATATAAACAATTTCTTTCTACTCAGCTACGACGCAGTACTTGGGTTGTACGTTATGACCTGTGTTCTAAGACGACCATAACGTAAATGATAACTAAGAGTATGTTCTCGCCCTCAAACATCCGAGATCTTTAATTTAGAAACTTAAAAAATGATTGATGTTACAATGAAAAGACATATACTTACACTAGTAACTGAGGAGAGGTTTTACATGGTATCATCACCGGTAAAGTTAATGTGCAAAACCATTTAAAGAAAATGTAAAGCATTAAAAACAATTTTAAAATTTTAAATATAAATTCAGTAAAGTGATTCGTAGAATTCGTGATTCCAAAGACGTATACTGTCTTTAAAAAATGTCCCAATATTACTGTTTCATTTTCAGTATTAATCTAACAATTGGCTATTCTACATATTTCAGATATATCATATAGTCTAATAATTCTTACATCAAATGACCAATCAATTAATTCTAAGGTGCGATAATTATGAGTTGAAAAATAATAAGAGTACTTTTACGGCATCAATTAATTGAGAATTGATATGTCCTCTTTTGAAAGGATATTGTAAGAAAAGTCCTCCATACAACAGGATCACTAGACAATAACAATCTGCAGGGTGATCTCCTGCAGAGATTTGTTTTTTCCTACGAGCAAATTTTAATTTTTGACTCACCATGTGCTATTTTCTACTCGTTTTCTATTTAATTTATTTGGTTTCCAGTATTCCTAAAATTTCTTTTAAATCCTCAATTCTGAAGGAATAGACTTAGCAGTCTCAATGTCTTCGTCTACGTATTAATTTAATTATATAATACACACTAAGTGATACCCAGGAACAAGAAGATGGAAGGAAAACAAAGCAGACATCAGATTCCATTCATCTAAAAATATTGAAACATTTCTGGGACAAGTAAACCGACTTAAATTAAGACGAAGAGACGTTTGCACCAAAAGTTACAGAGAGTAATTTGATGGGCGCAGTTATGCGGCAGCGCTGGATGTCTTTGATATTTCAAGGAGAAACAGTGCATTAATTTAACGTTGATGAGAATTCCACCTATCACGGAACTCCTTTCGGAGGCGGTCCAGGAATGCGCTATTTAAGAAAGACTGCCATTTTCCCAGGAATCTCGATGAACAATTCGTGTTCAAGAACGGAAATTTTCAATTTGTGTGTAGGGACGACATGAATAAACATTTTCTTGCCAGCTGTCCGGGTAGTCAAATGTGACGGCACCATTTCTCAAGCTGTAACTTTATTACAATCACGCATTTTAGAAATCTCCATGGAACCATACCTTCAATTTCAGAGAACCATTGATTAGAGTTGGGATTCTATGGTAAGATTCCGTACGATTAAAAGCGATTTAGCATTTTTCAAGGTACAAGACTTTATCATTTCATTTACGTAATACGTAAGTGGAAACATATTTGCATAGAACTACCATCATTCCATGAATAAAACAGTAATATATGTTATTGCGCAAAATAAGTGTAACTATAGCTCTATCTTACAGCATTATATCACCTACAGCTTTCTCACTTTTTTTAAGTACCACTTGGTGGATTCCCTGGTGGGTAACGTCTTTACTGTTTTATACATTTTTCAATAGTCTTGGGTGAAATATCTTTGGCTGGAACAGTCTATTTAGCAAAACGTCTTTGGGTGAAATGTCCCTTGGCCGAAACTTTTAGGGTGGTAAGTCCGGATACCAAAATTTTTCGGATCTACCCGCGAATTACTGAGACAACCGTCGTCATTTCCGCTGATTTAATGGCCACAATACATAAATTCAGGGGTATATAAAACTTTTAAGAGAATTATGACAACCAAAATTTCATAGTCAGCAAGGTGAAAATTTATAAAAAATCACGGTAAATTTGAAGAATTATCGATGTTTATCAGTTTCGTGATTTAGAATCTAAAATAATATTCGATCTAAATAAGTAATATACTCAATCTGATTTTCTTTCTAATGATTCTTTCCCCGATTTTATTATAATAATGACATTTGCAAAAGATATAAAGGTCTGCAACTAAACGAAAAAAACATGCATGTCTCATTTAATAGATAATTACACACACGATGATGATTATATATAAATGCAGGACTGTGATTATAAATAGACAGCAGATGGCAAATGTTTCTTGTACGTTAACCAACCAATGAAATTGGAATGAAGCGACCATCAAAACGAAGGTCTGCAATAATTCACCCAAGGAAGCATATGTCCCTATCACGCTCGTTTCCGAGAGGAATTTCCACCCAAAATTCCCATTTCCGAGGATCTTATCATCCCTAATGCAGCTCTGTATTGCCACTTCAATCATGAGTTTAATCCTACGTCTTGCATTTCCGCGGTAATTTATGGAGGACCTTCCAACGCTCCGACAAAACAAAGGCTTTTCAGACCACCTCTCCGATCGAGAACGTACCATTGATATTAGTATTTCGGAATTATTTTATGGGGAGTTCCTCTCATGATTCGAAACATGACACAGTCGGCAAAGCGCAAGGCTTAGACCAGGAGTGGAGACATTTTCATCCGAGGGCCTTATGCACATAATTTGGCGGCATAACAAATCTCTGTTCCTGATACCATATTCTGATAAATAGAATATTTTAATTTACCATTTGGTAAAGGATGGGGAAAATTTATATTCCATTTACTTTTGCCATAGTCTTGATCATGGCTTTGATGTCATGAAAACTACAGAGTTATGAGTAAATGATTGATACGATCAAGGTTTATCATTACGGAATACTAAGGAAAGTGTTACTCGCAGACTTATTGGGTTTCACTAACGAGGACAAGTTCCGCTTCTAGCATTCTGGCTCAGTGAGGAAAGAACTACCTTTGAAAGAACTAACTCTCACCTCCTCTTGCCAAGTAAGCCTAATTCCTCTAGAAAGCTCTTAGTAGCTTATGCTAGAGATAGTGAAGCACAGAGCACCGAGTTAGCCAAACAGAGCTATTTAGAGGCTTACTATTCAGGATGAGGAGTGAGGTTTGCCCATGCTTTCCTCACCAAGCCAGAATACTATAAGTGAAACATGTCCACGTGAGTGAAGCACAATTATTAACACTTTTAATAAACATTCTATAAGGAGAAACCTTAATTAGAGCCACTATTTAGCGTACCAATAACTCTGTAGCTTTCATATCATCGCAGTAATGATAAAAGCGACGAAAGAAAATGAAAAATACATATTCTTTCCTGCATCAAAAGGCGAATGAAAATATCCCCTTATCTTCAAGATATGACAGCACGAACGTAGACTACGCACGTCTATCTTCAAATGATTTATCATAGAATTAAATAAGGAAAATATATTCAATCGTAGAGTAAAATTAATTATATGAAAGATTTTATTTCCAGTTTGCATAGATTTCAGCGATATTTATATTGTAAGAAACAGAAAAGAATTGTGCATAATTTATCAAAATAGAAATGAAGAAATTAAATAAACTTGAAACAGATACCTAGATACTTTCGTAACAGTTTCATATCATAAAAGTTGTAGCCATAGTAAATAAATATTTTTGTAAGAAATACGAGTATTATATGCATACAATATAATAAGCAGTAGTTCTGTTTCATTAAGTAAGAATTACTGTCGCTTGAATTTATAAATTACATGTATGTCTGAAGGGCGAGATAAAAATGTGTTTTAAGCAGAGGGTAACCTTTTCTGTACTTTAAACAATGTCCTAGAATGTTAGTTAGACCAATTAAACCAAGCAATTTACGTAACAGTTGTCCTCTAATTGATACATAGTTGGTTGATGTCAATATCTTAAAGTCAAAATTTAAACTAGGACATTTAAAAGTAAATAGGAGCCTAAAATATCAAAATTCCTTGAATTTATAAATCCCTGCCACAAGAATAAAAGAAAAATTGTTTCGATTATAAAATTTGAAAATGATGCATTTCATTTAAAATTATTATAAGAGCTTCGATCTTACATTTCCTTTTAAAATGTGACCAACCGGAAAAACAATCTATACACATTTCCTGTTAATGT
Organism: Sympetrum striolatum; assembly: GCA_947579665.1. Taxonomy (NCBI): domain Eukaryota; kingdom Metazoa; phylum Arthropoda; class Insecta; order Odonata; family Libellulidae; genus Sympetrum; species Sympetrum striolatum. The sequence continues at coordinate 64,084,910 of OX388350.1, forward strand.
TTACCGCTCTAGGTATGCGGTATATTAAAAAATAAACCGATATCTACAAAAAGATCAATGATTTGTAACTCAAAAGTAGATATCGTCACTATTTAAGAGATGTACAGCAAATAGCCATGAGAGACCAAAAGTGGACGCAAAATAAAAGAAGGGATATGTGCCAGAAATGAAGGAATTTCTAGAAAATAAATGAGTGCTTCCAATAGGGGCAGGGGAACGTTCCAGTCCCATCACGCGATCCGAGCCTCAGTCCCACTAAATTCGTTCCACCAGTTTCATAAAAATTAGGTTCGGGCGATAAATTTGAATTTCATGCCCAAAAGTAAGAGTTATCTGGTCGAAAAGTTTCCAAATCAGGGAGAGGGGTTGGATGAAATTTTTGTGTGCATGGAATGAAGACAGATGGGATAGAATTCCGAAATGAAGGCACAATTCGGACTGCTCTATGAAATTTCGAAACTGATTTCGAATCGGAAAGTTGGTGGAATGATTTTGAGGGAGTGGAGGGTATTCAAATAGGGAAATTCACTTCCGGAACAAAATTTAATTTCTAGCAGAACTCGAGAGGAAATGACCAAAGAAGTTTATGCACCGGATGGTAGAAGTTTCGAGTTATCATATTATAATCCATTCTATTGGACTAATATATAACATTAATACCTTTAATTTAGTATGCGATTCTGAGTACGAAGATGCATGATGTCCATGAGACAGATGTGAAATGGATTGAAAACATAAAGTTGACTTTTTCATAATAACTTATAACATAATAACTTCCAAACTGCCGTGAGTAAAAGGCTAAGTCATCCAAATGAAAATTCATAAGAGAGGCATATAAATTTTGCTTTTACTTTGCAGGTATTTTTTTGTTTTTATTTTGCCAGGTGCAGCATTTTATTATCATTTGTACATCAAAAATATAATTGAATCAATAATATAAACCAATCGATAGTACCGTGCTTGGATAATCAAGATCATTAGGTACAGGTCATATAAGCTCAAACCGGGAATCGAACCAAGGAGCGTTTTCATACAAGGAGAACACGCTAACTACATACTTGGTGATCAAGAAGGATAATTTCGGTAACATGCCCAAAAATACTCGAGTATAGGTAAACATTCATATACGAATATCAATGAAAAGGAAGGTCTAGGGTCGATGTATACTTAATTATTGGGTTGTATTATACTTCAATATACGGTATTATCCATTATTATTTAGGTTAGTCTTCCTTTATATTATATATTAAAATTCATGAAGTCTAACGATTGTAAAAACATTATCAAACGAAAGAGAACATTTTACATCTTCAACTGGGACAAAAATGTTCCGTTTCCGTTTCCGTTCCACGGTTTCAGTGTCAAGAGTTAAACGTGAAATCAAAAAGTATAGTTAATATATAAAAAGTAGGTCTAATAGATATTCTGGGTGAAAAACACCAATAACTCAAGTACGAGAGATGAAGAAGGGAATCAAAGAGCCAATAATAATGTCATAAAAATCTATCTATAACATATATTATTTCATATTCATGAGACCATGGATTTCACCTTCCAAATTCAACCGCTATCTTGCGAAAGAATAGTTTTTCTTCCACAGTTATTCAAAAGTAGAAATTGAATCAATTTTAACTGGTGAAATTCAAAGTATGAAGCCAGAATGAAGAGCGAAGCAGAGTAAATTGATTTGTATGTCTCATTAGGGGATATTAAAATCCTTCATAAAACCCTCCAAAAGATACTCCAAAATCTCCCGCTGAAGCAGAGAACTATTTTCAAAGTTACGAAAAAAAACGTCAAAATCTTACAAGGCCTCAAAGTTTGGATGGTCGTTCGATATCATATAAAATGCCACCCAGCTGAATTTTTGATATCCCAAGTATTTATTTTCCGAAATTCAAATCCTTCTTCGCTCCACTTTTCATAATCCCTAGAATATATTGCTCCTCGCGAATCCAATTATTATTATTATACAGCCATCATTCTTCAATTTGGGAGATGTTTTTCTAAAATTTGCAGCTTTTAATCTTCCTTAGCAATCACGGCACTATAACAAAATTTACGTGCCCACAGCAATTTTCTTTCCGTCAAAAGAAGAAAAATTAGATAAAGCTAAGCTAACGAGCACACGTTTGAATACACAAGGATAGAAAATTCAGTGCAGACGCGCAGACCAAGAAAAAGTTGATAATAAGATGTATTTCTAAAGGATATCTACTACGATTACATTCTACGTTATTATTTATTATATGCGAGTTGAAATAGGCATAATTTCATTAAAATCATATCTGTTCCTGAATCTAATGAATTTTTACGTTGATATTAACAAAATTAGGGTTTCTTAAACAGCTGCTTACAATGTAGAAATCTAGCACAGTTTGGTGCAATGGAAAATGTTGCACCATCTTTGTCAGTAGAGATACGTTGCATCTTTACCATTAATAACTACGGGTCAGATAGGATAGAATCTCGATTAAAAATACTTAACAAACCTAAAATTTAAAAGTCAAGCTGAATGTTTTCTGCTATGGGTTATATTATGAAATGTATATCATATGTTAAAATGAAAATTGTTAATATGAAAATATATCAATATTATACATATGATTGTCTTACAATTAGTCATATGTCTCTATTTTCCCACAAACCAAATCTTTCTGTGTTTATTGTATCCATATCTAGTTTTTATATATTATTTTGTAACCGTTTATCTACTAGTTTGCATATATTAGTTTGTACAAAATATCTCGTATTTGATATTCGTCGGTTTTAAGTATGTTTACTTTTACATGATTTGTTTTAAGTAATTCTCGTTGAAATTGTTTTTGATATAATGGTGTACAATTTTCATGTTAAACTCCAGAAGTAGGGTGGAAGAGAAGAATAGAGCTATAAAACCCTTTCATTAATAAAAATTTTCCATCAATACAAAGAAATGGGCTAAGATGAGGGATAGCAGATTCAATTCATATACATTTCTAGCTTCTTTCCCCTTTGTGACTTAGTTCTTCCATTTGGTTAGAAAACGTCAATCGCCTGAAGTTTTAATTCCTCCTTTTAATGACCGTATGAGCTCCGTTGAGAGAGGAAATCAAGAGGAAGTGACTTTTGGGTCATCCTCTCCGAGCATCTTCACTGCTCGAGTGATTACGTGACGTCACACGGCCTATAATCCCCATTGTATGCGCAATGATCGAGGGCATTCAGTGTCACCGAAAGAGAAGATCGCCCTTTTGCGGAAGTGGACTTTTTCGGGGTCGCGGCGATGAATGAGACAGCGTCGTTAGCGGCAAGGTCAGCGGAAAGTTTTATTTTCTAAAAGGAGAAGTCATCGTCGGAGGGGCAGGGCTTTTGATATCTTTGGCTGAGCTTCATGTCCGAGTCGTTTTCTCTGGGTCTCTCCGTGCATTTTCGCTTTGGTTGTGCTTCCAAGAGGAGGTTACGGTCAGCGTTTTGCAATTGAATTTCGCTCGAATTGAGAGTTCAGGGAGGATGGAATGGGGACTCAATAGTATCGACATTTCATCTCGATGAATGAATGTAATGATATAAATGCTAGATGATGTACTGCAGAGGTTCCCAACCTTTTAGCAACTGCGTACCACTTGAAATTTTACATAATTAACTAACTTTTAGTGCAAAACTTGTTGTTGTGTGCTTATGATTAAATTACCAATATAAGGAGTAATGGAACTTGACTTTACTCTTAATTCCTCGTCAACATTTATTCTGTTTCTATGTTTATTTTTGATCCACAGAAAATCCACTCTCACACTAGTAACTCGTAACAAATGGCATCAAAAATACTTACCGGAAAATCATTGGGTACTCGGTTTTACAACCGATCCAGTATTTAATTTAATATTTCTCTTTAAAACTGTATTTAATGGAACTATCTTCACACATACCACCTGAAAATTTCCCGCGTACTACCGGTTGGGAACCCCTGATGTTCTTTATTAATCTTGAGATTAATTAACGACCTAACCTATTACGTTACATATTTTTTTAAAATAACATTTTATCAATTGCACGACCATTTTCGGCCTCTTTTAAGGGTTTGTAGCAAGCTCAAATTGAGTTTATATTATAATTTCGTTAACAGGAGTCATTTCCTAAAATTCAAGCAATAAGTTATGGAAAAAAGGTGGAAATAGCTAAGATGCAATTCCACCATTATTTTCACAGTACAGTTTCACGAATTGACGGCTTCTTAAATCAATTCTATATGGTGTTCAAATAAAAAGGTACGAAATTACACTGTGGTTATAGAAAAGAAAGGAAAGTTGGAACAAAGTTGTTAAGGAATTAAAGGTTTAAATCTCCAATACCGTTTTTGCCGGCTATTGTCCTGTCTTGTTCTCCCAGAATACCGGGGAATGAGAAGAGGAACGCCGACAAAAACGGCCAATGGAGATTTTAAACCTCTAACAGGGGTTATAGTTGAAATCTTAATCCAAATTAAACACCAGAGGCCGACTATCCCACTGGTTCCTGAGCCGAAGGATTCCTGTTCCCAAAATTCCTATGCCTGTAACAATAGCAATGCCTTTACTGATTGATTGTGTGTTCTGTCCAATTCCGTACAAATATTTCCTGTTCCCAGAATTAGAGCCAGTCTTTCACTGTGCCCTTTAGTTCGTCATCCGAGTCCCTTTGGGATGTTTTTTAAGCGGACTTTAAACTTACAATTAGATGTTTTATCCATTAATTTATCCCTCATAAATAGAGGGATAAATGAATGGAATAGGTTACCTGAAGGAGTGCTTAAACCCTTACCGAAAAGTATAAAAGAATTTAAAAATAGACTTAAAAATTTATAGTTGCAAAATTATTATTCGTATACGCATAAGATATATTTGTATCTTTAGACAGCCATATATTGAACGAGAATAGTTTAAGTAAAAATTGTGGTTTTTCATTTTAAAGGGATGGAAATTTGTTGTACGATTATGATTCAGACTAGTATGTAACATTGTATTGTGTAAGAATTTAATTTGTAAATTTGTTATATATGTTATTGGAAAATTGTAGACAAACTCGCAAATTGTTACCACCGGACTAGTTGTCCATTTGTAACAACTGTATTTATAATAATAATAGTAATAATAATAATTATATTTATAATTATAAAAATGTATTGTATGAAAGGGGTTTTGGATGTGTTGTTTAAGATATTGTAAATCTATAATATGTTCGTTGTTAAAAGCGTGACCTTATCCTGTTTGTCAATATAATGTTGTGCAATACAGTGTAATGTGTAACAGAAATTTAGGGACCTCTGGAAAAGTAAGGGATTGCTTGACAGGGTGTAACGGGGTTCTACCCCGTTACCGCTACAGTAGCCGAGAAGGCCTGTGATGAACCACTAAAAATCCAGTAAAAATAGTTACAAATAATATTATAAATTTATAACTTAGTTGTAAGGTAAATAAACTATATGTATGTAATCATTCTATGGGAATTGTTTAATTATCATTGATGTATTTTATATAAATTATGTTTATAACTTGTACAAATGTCTTTAGGTAGAAAAAAACTACCACCAGGCTAGCAGCGTACCTGCAGTTTATGCCTTAATGATAATAATAATATTTTTTCACCAATTGCAGTCACTACAGCCTTACCATTAATACCATTATTGCCATTACCATCATTAATATTATATTACCTTAATACCATTTGCGTACAGCCAAATAAATATAAACTTTTGTTTGGATTGCTAATTGTGTTTATCGGAGCCAATCCCTTACAATTAAACCTTAAATTATAGCAACAATGAGGCATGAGTAATTAACTTGGGAAGTTGATTCTATAAGTAGAGTCTATAGCAAAATTAAGCGTATTACCGTATATTTTCCCTTCGGCAAAACTCTGCTTCAAAGATGAAGTTGTGGTAGGCGTTTTGCATTGGATATTTAGGGAAGATAAACTTTATATTTTATATTTTTAACATTTTAACTTGATGAAGTTGTTACAAATTAATCGTTTGATTAATTAACGACCTAACCTATTTAGCTACACATATTAAAAACAATTATCGCCAGTTTCGGCCTCTATAAGTTTTTTGTAGCTTACAAAATATGAGTAGAATAAAAAGGTTCTTTTTAATTAGTAACGGTGTTTAAGTGAGTCAATTCACGAAAATAAAGTACCAAATTATGGCAATCACGGTGCTCGGGTAATTAACTTTGAAAGTTAATTCTATGATCAGAGTCGATAACATCGTCTAGGGCTAGATTCTCGTGCATTTACTTCATTCAGAAAAAAATGCTTGAAAGACGAGGTTGCGGTAAGCGTATAGCTTTTGTTTCAATTGGAAGTTAAGTTGAATTTAGAGTGAATAAAACGATGCAATCAATTGATTTGTAATAAATTCACTCTGTGATTGATCAATGGTTTAACCAACTTAGTAAAAAAACATATATTGGGACCAAATTGAGCTATAATAGAATAAGTTTTTACAGCCAACAAAAGTTAGAGTAAATTATATAATTTCAATTTTAATTACTAACAGACTTTACCGGATTTCCTGACAATTAAGTGCTGAATTATGGTAATTGTGAGGGCAAGGTAAGTTATTTTTTGAAGTTTATGCTATGAGTAGATTTCTTTCCACTTGCTTCTTTGAGAGTATTTTCGTTTTTGAGGCAATTGAAAATAAATTTATCTTCACGCAAAAGTTCCATCCAGGTTTTATTTTTAACCTTATACGTATATTGAATACTTTATTTATATCTATGCTGATTTTGCCATTCATATAGTATGAGGCACCAAGGTTGACGATTTGACGAATAACTAAACATATTTTGATTGAATAGATAATTTATAGTTACATATCTTTGAATCTTTTTTTTTCACTGTAGCCCGTAAGAAACATATATGCGCGTATTCTACCATAAATAATTTCCGTTGTCATTAATTTATTCAGATCTTGTATAATTTCTAATCGCATTTTCTAAAATTTGGGTCGCAACCGGTTTTAATAAATATTAAGTTAAATTTAACTATTAAAAAGACATAGAAATTCTTACAGTTTGAAGAAGTAAAATACCTTTCATGAAGAAATAAGAAGAGAAGTAAGCTTTAATAAGAATTTTCGTGATGACTCAGAAAGCGTTACAGCTACTCTGCAATGGGAGTGGGCAGTTCTCGAAAGAAAGGAGATTCACGGCTGTTAAATATATATTCAGAGAAAGTGCGTTAACAGGATACGTAATAGAAACGCATTAAGAGTTTCTCTGAAACTTTTGCTGGTCCAAAATAGGCATGAAATGAGAATGACATGAAGACAAATCTTTCATAAAAATTTGCAATCTCCTTAAGCGACCCACGATTGTAAAATAGAAGGAGCATGGTTGTGTGGAATAAATAGATATAATGAGATTTATTCATTGAATTAAAACGGATATGTAATAAAAAATGAACAAATTTACTAAAAAAAACTAGATTTACACTTAATTAAAGACAGATATGTAATAATTAAATTGTTTGCTAACTTTAAGTAGATATATCACGCTTCAGTTAACCACAAGCTGAGTAATTAATGTTTGAATAATTAAGTACATCCATTTGAAAAATTTCAATAGGTGTAAATATAACATGTACACGTAAGCAATATTTTTTCACTTATCACAAAACAAGTTTATATACAAATACTTTTGTACTTATATCCGGAAACATGTTCTTAAATAATATATTTATCATTCCAGGAATTTATATATTTTGAAACAACTCATTCGTAATTCATCAACTAAAATCTACGCAGTAGGAACGATCGCATTATTGGATGAATACGCAATTTCAAAGAGAATACTTTATTTTTGGGTTTAATCAATTTTGATTCCACCTCTAATTTATTTTTACACGATTTTTAAAAATAATTTCATAATTTGCAAAGTGATTTCCTCATGTGATTTCATTCATTTGGAATAACTGATTTATCAGTGGATGGAGGCTCACTTGAAATAATCGCCGTATTTCCATGAACCCGCGATTCCGTGCATAACGTACTTCAAAACGATAGCGAATGCGTGAACAATTTATGGAACGGTTTTCGGAATTTTATTTTCCGCGAGTATTTCTTCGATTATGGTGATGCACAGTTGACGAAAAGCAAATAAGGAAAATAAAATTTGTTAGTAATAAATATCGAGTAAAATCTGTTTTCGAGACAAAAACTAGAGGCGATGCTCAGACCACAACAATGCGGGTTGTCATGGGAACATCAGGCCGGACGACTTTGCATATATTTAACTTTTATTGCAAAGTAAATATGGATGAGTTTGGGACCGAACCAAATATCCCCGATAAGAAAATATATATGAATACATCGACCACGTTGAGGTTCCAGTTCGTTGTGTGAATATTTTTGCATACGGAAGGGAATTTAATTTAGAGAAAACTAAATAAATATGCAAATTCCGAAAGTCGACACGTCGGATGTGAAGCGAATTTTTCAGAGGAAGTTAGTTCGCAGTGGTATTTAAAGGCGATGAAAAAGTTTAGCTATATATTTACATTCATAACTGAGCCACGGTATAAAAATATTAGGATGAAGTATTTATTCCTCTGAATTAAATCAAATCTTGACAAAATTCTGCCTTTTTCCAAATTTAATTGAAATATTTCAGGTATTGCAGGATGTATACAATAACGGAACAGCTGGGAGCAGTACCAACTGGGAGGATAAATATTTGCAAAATTTGAAAACGTGTTGTTTAGAAGGTTATTTTATGAAAACAATTTGAAAAAAATATGTGATGAATCCATTAGTCAAGATTTTTTCTCACTTTTATGTAATATTTACAGTGATTTGTATGAAAAACCTGGTCGTAAAGTGAGCTAGAATACTGTCTAATAAATTTTCCACAAGTCATCTATTTCTATACGTACAATGTAAAGATATTTATTTCTTATCTTTGGGAACTACTGTAGCTGCATAAATCCATACTTATTTTCAATATTTATGAATTCTATTTTATTCTATAATTTATTCTATTTTACGGATTAAGTACATCATTTTTTCTTTAATCTTCTTTGTCATCTGCAGAAATACTGTTCACCTAAGTTATTGCAGTGAGGTTTTTTCATTATCAACTCATTATGTCTTTCCAACTTCATTGATTGATCATGTAAGATCATCTGTAAATTTAACCCTTAAAATTTCTAGATACTGAAGTACATGTTGTTATTTGTTTTTATTGCATGTCACTATGCTGTAATAACAAAAGGGAGATCCGTACCGCTCTGGAATACAAATTAACTTTAAATTGTTTTTATTTAGATTTCTTTAAACACTTTACACACAGTATGAACGGAATATTTTTATTCATCCTTAAATGCCTTCAAGTACCAAAGTATCCACAGAATTTTAAGGTGATATAGGCATCGAAATCATGCTGGCTCTGGCAAAAGCTTAAACATTACCCGCCGCTTACTTCTACGTACATGGATAATGTTAAGGGGCAATCTAGGCAAACGGAATCGTAAAATTAAATCTGCTAACAGCTGAACCGAGTGATATACTCCATAACACCAGAACGAGGGACGATTCCAGAGGCATTTCTGAGCGGGGGTAGTAAACCGAGAGATGGGCTTTGTTCCAGTTTGTAAAGGAGCGAATTAAAGTCGTGCGGGAGAAGGCGCACTGTTAAAAAGCCACAAACGGCCTCAAGGCACGCAACGAAGTCAGACTCAAGTTGGACGAAATCGGGTTTGCTCGCTTATCCCATTCTGAGGCACCTCAAAGGATGAACTTTGGCGGGTGGATAATTGATGCAAACCTCCACACTAGAATACTTGCTGATAGGCTGATGGCAGGGCGTGCCTTTCTCAGCCCCAATGTCAAATTCAAATTTCAATGTCTCCTTTGTTTGATGTTTAAACGCATGTTTGAAATTTGTTGGAACGCCAAGAGGTAAGGGTGGAACTGAGCTTTATCGTGGGGAAGGGGTAAATCTTTAGTCTGGGTAATAACAATTAGTGGAAAACTCAACTTCAGCGTCAAATTCATGCGACGGTTAAATCAATATACTTATCGAGTATTTTTATATGTTTGCGGTGATCGAAAATTACATTTATTTGAGTTTTGTCAAGGAAAATTCCATCAAGTGACGCAGTTGTATTCTGAGTTTATCAAATTCAAATTTCAATGTATTTCCTGTTTGAAGTACAAAGACTTGTATGAAAACTATTTGAAAGCCAAGAGGCTAGGTAGGTACCAAGCTTTGTGAAGGGGTGAATTTCGATTCGAGAAATAGCAATCACCTACAGTGAGGAAATACTTCAGCAACAAAAAGGAATCAAGCATAATACGACAAGATAGAACTGTGCTTGGTAGAAGCGTTGTTAACAGATCCTCCAATCCTTATTAACGTAATTAAGGTAATTCCTGAATCATGTAAATAAAAAAACAGTTACCAACAGTGAGTAAGAAAAAGAATGCATTAGCAAACATAATAATTAAAACACAATGCAGTGAGGTACAAAATCACTGGGTAGTAGCGTTGTTAACAGATCTAGATAAATAAATGGAAACGGTAATTCTAAATTGTATTTAAGAACTATACCATATATGCATTCAATATAAATTTGAACTTCAAATCAAGCGAGTAACATTATACATAAGATTGTAAATGAAAGAAAGATTTTCAGAGCTTTAATTATAGTGGAATCACTTAGTTTTAATTATATTAAGTTTCATTCCATTAAAGGCCAACTTAATATGAGATGGACTTAGTTTGAAGAAACTTCTGCAATTACAATTTTTTTTCCTCATTTTCCATAAGGTTATTTGAATATTTGTCAATGTGTAACCCTATAACGTTAAAAGCCACAGAGCATAGATGTGAGGTGAAGAAAGTTAGACGGAGGCCACAGAAGTAAGTTGACTTTTATTTCTTTCCAATTTCTTAAAGGCGTTCCGACCAAAGGTTTTCCCTGCCGAAGGATTCCTATTATTCTTTCTCAATTCCTTTTCTCTCACCTCAGTCGCTTATCGATTCTTCTCTTTTGTGCTCTTCTTCGAAGCTTTCATTTCCTTTCGTTCACCACCTGTGATTTTCCCATCGCCCCTCCCCTTTGCCCTCCCCTCTCTACCCCCTCCCCTCCTGCAATGTTCCCTCACACCAGAACAAATCTCGCATTACTCTCTTCCGCATAATTTTATCGTATTCATCGACGGATTTACCACCGCCGGTCATTCCTTTCGGTTGGTTTCCGAAACACGATTCGATCAACGCTCACTGAGTGGCCAAACATTTACTCGGAAATACTGTTCGTTTTATGTTACGTACGTAGAAATGGGAATGAATTTTGACTTCCGAATCATAACGAAGCCGTTTATGGGTGCGTCTCTGTCAAGGACAAGCTGGGGCACGTGATTTAATTGGGTTGATCTATGATCACAAGTTTAATGGTGATACTTGAGCTTCGTGCGGGATAGGTCATTCTGAGTATCTCCATACGTTCCTATAGGCATTTGGAACGCATGCATTTTTGGGAGTTCGATGCATTCTTTTCTCAATTTCTGGAACAAACACACGCATTAAAAATTTCATCTACATCTGCATTGGTACCTTACAAGCCGCCTTTTGGCTTGCGGCAGGGTGTATAAACACCAAGCGTTCGAATTACTTCTTTAGTTTGTTGTTATCGCATATCTTTCGCGGAAAGAATGAGTTTTTTAAACGTCTTGTCCTAGAATCTATCGTATTCCTCATATTTCATGCTCATTGTCGCATCGTAAGAAGTAGCAGAGGGTTGCATAATATCGGTTACGTTTTCCACAGACTTGCTTTCCCTGAATATTTTAAGTAATCGAAGCCTAGATGCTTATCGCCTTTCTTTCAAATATTTCCTGCCTGCGTCTAAGAGCATTTTATCATTAAATATTCACTTAACAAAATCTTCTATGTATAAGACAATGTCTTATTAAGACATCAAGTAAAATCAGACAGGAAAATGTTCCAATATGAAAAAGTAAATTATATATAGCTCGTGAAATATATTTTTTTCAATGCTCAAGTTTGAAAACAAATACAAAGAAATCGATAAAATACAAAGTAATTAGTTGGCTAAGCGAGGCAATCTTCAGAAAATAGAGAATGTCCAACTGAAAGCGCAATATATTGCTCCCCCTGATGTCGAGCGAGAATCATCCCCGTCCACTAAGGGTTGTGCGTGTTATTTCCCCTGGAACTCTCCAGAACCTTCGAAGGGATCGGCCCCACTAAATCTGGCATTTACCCTCCGTTCAGCGTCGTCAGACCCTGAACTCAGACTCCGACCCACAGCACCCACACGACCCCAACGGAACATCCTTAGCCCCACTGACAACTTAGAAATATCAAGCCAATCCATAAGTTCTCCTTCATACAATTTAGACGTTGGACTTGAATTTTGCCAATACGCGCGGTAATACTTATATTACTGATATTATATATTATTATTAAACGTAATATTATAAATCATAGGATCCCAAAGTGGTCTGAATAGACCCCCGGGAGGGATTAACTGAGGTTCAGGGAAAAGAAAGAGGGGTCTAAGAAATATTTAAATTTTTGCGAGTGTTTTGAGAGTTTTTGGGAGTAAAAAATTCACTTTAAAATACAACATAATAAAAGGGAAACCAGTTATGGCTTTTTAACTGAAAAATTCAATATTTGACAGGCTAGGGGATCAATGAAAAATTAAAAGGGGTCCACAAGGAAAAAAAGTTTGGGAACCTATGTAATAGATGAAAGTATAGGGAAGGGAAAGCAGTGACCTTTCTTCTGTTTTAAGGTTCCTCTATTAAAAAGGATAATACATAGATACCACTGTTAGTAACCTTAATGATTACAACCGATATTTTTAGGCGCAACCTTGTGGAGGACTACAGCTCACAAGGGGAACACCAGGTTTGTGGGAAACTGATTCAAAGGAAACTTTCAGGACACTTTCTTTGCTAAAAATAGTGAATACGTGTCCAACCATTCAACTCAATTAGCCTTTATTTATTAAAAACTAGCAATAGTTAATCGCAGGTAGGCATACAGCATACACGTACATTAACTTATAGCTCTCAAGATCTTCCAATTAGGAAAAGTTCATAGTTAGTTTATTCCAATTTTTTAATGATAACTTATCTTTTTGCGATTAAATGTCATCTTCTCACCTTCCAAGCATTCATTACCTTTTAGTTAGCATTTATTCTAATACACGTAACGCCGTACATTGAGCTTGAATCGGAAAAAGCTGTACAAAAATAGAAAAGTGGTTGTTTTGAGTGCGGTTTACAGTATATAAATCAATTACATTAATGCCATAGTATTTACTTAGTGACTGATTTCACTACCTTGATACCACAAGTATATCTGCATCCGATCCCATTTTCATCATGGCTATCTTTGGATGCGAACTCGGATCTTTTGGAAGCCTACAATCATTACCACCTCTGAGATATTCTGCCGAAGCCCTGTTCGTAGGGGTTCATTCCACTTTCCATTAATCGATTACTTAAGTTAATTGCCGTTAGCATCATCGTCTCAGTCAATGTTACCACGTGATAAACACCGCAGCAGATGATTGCCGTGGGAACATCTTAAGTGATGCTGGCGAACTTCGCGACGAGATACTGGTTCACCAAACAACCAATTACTCACATCCATGATAGGGACTTTACTTCCTACTTCCTTACACTTAAATGGCCTCCTATAAGTATGAAGGATCACTTGTTAAGTATGATATATTTGTATCGAATTGGTTTAATGTAAAGTCACCTTACTTTGTGTTACCCATTCCCCTTTTTCTGTGAATTTTCTAAATGGTATGCATTATCATTATCCTACACGAAAACTTTCCAACATAACTAACGGTAATAATAATCATTTATTTCAACAAAACAATTCATGTACGCAAAAAATTTTGCATTGGATAGGTTTAAGTCCAAATTACTACATTATATAAATATAAATCACGTAGAAATAGATATTTTAAAGTTTCAAACTTAAATATAGGAAATTTGAATGCTCTTTAAAAGGTCACGTCTAAGACATACATTTCCTGCATTACTTTAAAACGTTAAGCATCTTTACTGCTAAATGTATGCATTTAATTATATATTTGCCATTTCATTTCCTCTGCTATTACATCGCGAATTGCATCGAGTGAATAAACAAATATAAAATTCAAGATGCAATTTCTGCTGAATTTTTCTTATTCTTTATCCAAAAGAATTCTTTCTTGCGAGTTGCTTTAGGATTGGAAACGATTTGAGAACAGCTAAAACGAACTCTACTGCCGGAAGTTCCTTATTTAAATGAGGTGCAGTTTTGATTTTCATGAATTTCACCATGACGATGAAATTTCTTAGGCTTCAAATTTGCAGTTGTCAGGAGAATTCAAATCGCTATTACGAAAATTATCCGAGCACAAAACGTAATTTTGAGGGAAACTTTCCGAGTTAAGCTAACAAGATAATTACTCGTAAACTTTTTATGGTGAGTCACTAAACTATATCCTCCATTTCCCATGAATACGTACAAAGATGACCATGGGTATTGCTTCGTATAAATATGACAATGGATATCGCTTCTAGAAAATAAAATCTATCAAATCTTCCACAGTTCACGGTACGTATGTAACGGAAATTGAACAGTGATGGCATTGATAAAAGCCACTATCACGAAATCTGCATCACAACTTAAAATTGGAAAATTATGACAGCAATATCTCATGTTCAACTCTGGGTCTATGCAAAATATCGACTCACCGTTGCGGCTTCAGAAGATTTCAGTTTCGCGAAGAAAGGAACGACAATTCTGAATGAGACTCACCTGAAAGTAAGAGGAAACAATCGTAAGTAAACAGTAAGTATATTTGCATATTTATAACTGATGAAATAACAAACTAGAGCAAAACAAGAAAGTAAGGTGATATAAATAATGTATAAAATAATAATAATACTGCAAAGATGCGTATTAACATAAACAAAGGTTAACTCTCAACGATTAAAAGGTTAATATCATCAAATTTTACTTACAATACCATGTCTTATTTATATTATCCATACTTTATACACAACATTACCATACTTAATATAGTAATACATCCATAATTTATAAAAGATATATCTATACAATTTGTTTTTGAATTTTACAGGCATCTTTGCCTTATTTATTCAATCTCCAGTTTATTTTTAATCCATTTTTAATGCTCTTACGGAATGAATCTATGAATATTAGATAGCATTTCCATACCTCATACTGCAGGATATCCTAAATATTTATAGGATGTCCATATAATCCATTTTTTTTAATTTTCAGACACCTTTATTATCATTTATCTCCATCTAAGAATTCTTTTTGCATTTAAATACTACTCTTGTGCATAATTATAAATATTTCTCATAATTTCACATATTCTTTCATTCTTTATAATAGATGTATTAAGGCCCTTTCCGGTAGTAAGTTGTAGGCTATTTTTGCATCTAATTTAGCGATATTTCATTAAACGTAGAAAAGCTCAAGGAGGAGCTTGTTTTAGAATTAATTTCAAAGAGCGACTTGCCGTAAGGTCATGTAGGCAGGTATTTACAGATACGTACGTTAAACAACAAAAATGTTTTTATGAAATGAAATTGGTTGGATAAATATGGTTCTGAAGTTCTGAAGCACTTTTCTCTGTAGATCTAAACAGTTATCGGTTTAAAGTTTTCCTAAACCTTTCTTTGTAGATCTAAGGGGTTACAAGTTGATCTTTTCTTTATACTTTTCCCTGTAGAACGACGCAAATATACGTCGAAAATTACCATATACTTTCAATGTAGATCAAAACAATTATAAGTTAAGACTATCCGTATAATTTTCATTTAAGATCTAAGCAGTTTTAAGTCGAAACTTTCCCACACTTTTCATTGTAGATACAAACAGCTAAAGTCTCAATTATTCGGAAACCAACGCGACGACCTCCGGAAAATGAGACCGGAGACGAATAAAGCAACAAGGGACGCCCTAAGGAGGGGGAGGGGAAGTCGCAGAGTATACAATAACAGATAATTGCACACCCATTCAAACATTCTCGGGGAATATTATTCCCGGAACAAAGTTGCGACTTTCTTAAACACGGCGAGGCCATTAGCGGCGTCTTCTGATGTGGGTCCAGAGTTCTAAAGACTGGGTTCGGAGGAAGGCTGTTAATGAATAATTCAGTGAATTGCGCAGAAACACATTCTCAATTTAGCGTGAATTGATACGAGGAGAACCGTGACGCGACCTTGTGGGGAAACTTCTAAAATTCGTGTGGTTTCCGAAACATTTAGCACGGTACTTGGATAATGGCTTCGTAATGAAACACAGCGATACCGCTCGAAATGATTACGAATCTGTAACGGCAAATCGAGGAGGTTGTATCAAACGGAGAACTCCATTAAGACTTGATTAAATTAAGGTATAATACATGCATTTACAACAATGACAAATGTTTTTCGTGGAAAGTAGGTTTATCCACAACACCCCCTATTTTCTGTTCTGTAGATCATTATACGATACTATGATTGGTTGTATGAGGGAATGAGGCTTATTAGGATGGATGAGGGATGAATTAAGATGCTTTCACTTGTTGACGTTGCCAAAATTCTATTTTATTCGTTCAATCACAATTCGCAATCAATTTATTAATTTTATCCTCATTATTAACTTATGAATAACAATGAAATATGTAACTTATTAAATATATAAGTATTAAATATTAACTTTAATTATCCTTACCATTATAACAATTATATAATATTTGAGCGTGGATAATTAATTAAATTATATTAGTTTATTAATCTTAATCTTTAAGGTCTATATTATTATTATAGCAATTCCGAAAGCCTTCAGCCGAGGAGTTTTTCCCCACATCCCAATTCTTTTATTTTTACCTCTTCTTTTTATTTTCTTCATATAAATAAATAAATAAATAAATAAATAAATAAATAAATAAATAAATAAATAAATAAATAAATAAATAAATAAATAAATAAATAAATATATATATATATATATATATTTGTATTTTTTGTCCACCTTTTTTGTAATTAATATTAGTTACCCATAACGGTTAGGTGTCAGAGAGGTCCTAATGGGCCTAACCTTGCCAAATAAAGAGTTTCTTATTATTATTATATACCTATATACCATCGGTAAACAACAATCGCGACAGGGTCTTTCGATTAATTATCAATATCCATGCATATCTTATTATGTTACACTGTTCTACCATTTGCATGGTTTACTTTCTCTATAATAGAACCATGCTGTTACTGTACCACTGACTTATTTACTTGTATTATGTTGTCAGATATTTATACTCTTTCATTTTGTGTACGTCCTTAATATTGTTAATAAACGAAACCTTTTCGGTATGAATATTTGGGTATAGTGAATTTTGCGCATCTGAGATTTATAATATGATATTTTCACTTTATTTTGCCTATTTTATATTTTTCGTGCTCTAGAAAGTGTGCGATTTACGCTCGTTTAACGATTCTAATCCAACCTGATATAAAAAGCAGAAACTATCTATATTTACAGAATTCTATCTTGTGGACATGGCAGCGAGTTGAAATATTTTTCAGTTGTAGAATACATCCATTGAAAGGGGAGAAAATTACAAATCACCAGCATCGTAGCTCCGAGTTTAATGCCTAATATGAATACACTTAAAATAAAGGTTACCTTGCGACCAGTGCTATTTACTTTTATAATGTCGATTAGTCAATTATTTGTCGATTCATTACTCAGTGCTATCCGGATTCAAGCCATGAACCAAATAAAAGCGATTTCTTTGGTAATATATTTATCATTAAGTGGGGTTTCCGGCTCGAAATCGTGACAACAATAGTAGAATAAACCGATTTCTTGTTTAAACATGCAGCGAAGTTCACTATCAGCTCTGACCGCGAAGTCATCGTGAACGGCAATCCATCTCACTGGATGGAAAAAACACGTAAATCCCTGAATCGTATCATAAGTAACTCCTAATGACACAGATGAGATAAATAGTTCCAAAGTAGGATAAAAATGAATGGAATTCATGTTTCATGAAGTTTCATGTTAGCGAAATGTAGAACTTGCAAACGTAATAACAGTCATTACTTTTTATAGTAGAAGAGCGGAGAAGATGAAATTTGAATAAAGAATCTTTGGAGTGATCCTGCAAAGGCCATGTATCTTTCTCCAGTCGTCCATCATCGCTGACGCTTAATTAACCGAAAAGTCAATTTATCTCAAAACTCTTACGCAGCTTTCTAGAAGATCGATCTCGAGGATCATCAACCCCTCCTCATCAGGCACTAAATGCTCAAACCATTCCATTCGTCTCTTTTTCTTGCAAATGACGCTTCGAGCGGAATTCTTATCGAGATTATTGATGAAGCCAGGCAATAATTAGTGAATATCTCTAGCCTTATTTATCTCCTGATATTAAACCCAAGTAGTTCTGAGAATTTTAATCAAACTAAGATTCTACTTGTCATTGCTGTATACAGCTGCGTAAGTACCACATTGACATCATTTCGGCGCTTGGCAGTCTACTTTCCTGATTGGTTTATCATACGCATTTATCGCACAAAAAATGGGACTTTAAAAAAAGTGACCAATAGTCAAACTAGTACCAATTTCCCTTTTTCTAGGGGTATCTAATCGGCCTACGTGAGAGAGTGGATGTATAATTGTCTTCCGGTAGCTAATAATGCCTTAATTTGCGGAAAAAATTTAATCTAAGCCTTAGTAACTCTCATTACGATTCCCATCAAGAAGAATCCTTAAGGATTGCCTACGTACCGAACGATCCTTCAACAAAAATGCATAATTCAGCATCACTATTACCCCAGTAGAGATGGAAAATAATCCATTCTTCATGATTTTTCGGTAATAAAATACGCATATAATATAGCAATCATCAACATTCTATTACAAAATTTCTACACTGAATAAATTCATTTTTCTAATATTTCCCTTAAACCATTGTGCTAAATTTAACACAACAACTAAATCATAGCTTTCCTTGAATTATGTGATGAACATATTCTTGTTCACTCCTCTTTATACACCAACATGTTGGATGATGGAGGAAGTTTCCACGGGTTATCGGCGTGAAGACTTCTTCTGTGACCTTAAGGTATAAGTATTGCAACGAGAGAAGAGAGAGAGACTTATCCTATCGTAATATAGACTTTATTATTATACACTCGGGAAAAAACTTTTCCCAAGTTTCTTTTTGTCACCGGATGATGGAGATTATTCGCTGAAACCGGCAGTGGATAATAAAACGGTGGAAAAAGTACAAAGCTGTCTATTTTCTTTCGTTACCGTGGATTTCCATAATACGACGCCTTCCTCCGCGGATTTTCTTTTCACTAAACATTGAATTTTATTTCGTTATCCATAGTAGCATTTTGTTGTTGTATCATATCATTATTGCATCATTCTATTATATATTAATGCATGATGTGACGCATTGTTGTTTCATTATTACTCCGTTCATAATTTCCAACTACGAACGAACGAAGCCAAAGTACCGTCTGGTAGAAATCCATTCCCCAAATTCAAAAAGCAGAAGTAGTAATTCCCAAAATGGTCACCTACTTCACTCTCGGCCAAATATTTACTTGGCGTGGCTATCACAGGTTTTCACAATATTCTCTTCCGTCAACAAAATGTCCTCCAATTCTTTTGTTTGGAAGTACTCGTAGATTGAACGATTCAACGCAAACATCCCAGTGATATCAACTTAAAAGGACTTTATCGCAAATCTTCCTTCAGCTGTTTCGCAGTTTACTCTTGATCCAAACCATCGCGTTACCGTAGCATTTTTGTGGTTACTTCTATTTGAAGATTGGATGCTGAATGCTTTTTCCATTCCCACAATTCCAATTATATCTTCAATATCCATCTTATCAAAACAATTGAGTGAGCTGAGGTATTGGTCGGGTTTAACTTGAGTAAACTGAGTATAGTTACGTGGAAAAGGCTTTATCTGCAGTATTCCGTTAACTCTGGAAGTTGCAATTAGAGGCAATATGTTTATAGAAGATAGTATGGTACCCTATTTTAAAAACAAAAAAGCTGAAAATTATTGGAAGAAACATGCTTTGATAAAAGTAAAAATGACAATTTGACGTGTTAAAATTGAAAAGAAAACATTAAACATCAGATCTCCAAATGGAAGTGTCCAGTGAAAGACATAATTTATGCGAAGGTTTTGATTCAGAGTTAAACGTAAAACAGTTGAAGGAAAATCTCAGTCATTGAGAGCTAGTGGAGCACAGAGTAATGTAAAGGTAAATGCTTCCATTCTGTAGACAATCTTTTCCTACCCCTTTTAATACAGCTTGCAGCAAAAATGCAGAAAGAAAAACTTGAAAATCACTTATAAAACGCAACCTACTTCTAAATAACACTAATTCAATAATTAATTAATAAGCATGCTTCCGAAATAAACTTCAATCGAGCATGAAAGGCGCAGCTTGTAAAACAAGACTTCCGGGTATTTTTAATAAAATGATGATTAATATTCTCTTCAACGTGCATAAGTGATTAAGGTGTAACATATTTATTCTAGAACTTTTCCGATCATTGGGATTCAGTTCTTTAAAAAATAAAATAAGAAAACGTATCTTACTGTTGGCATACTTAGCGTCAGCACCTCTTACACAGCATACAGCCACAATACAGTAGGGAAATTCAATTGTCAAACGCAACCTATCTCTTACTAAGCCAGAGTTAATTTTCGTAATGATCACGACATAGAAATTAACTTCAATCAAACATGAAAGTTTTCAAGCTGTACAACAAGGGAAAACGCTCGGTTACAAGTCAACGTGGGAATAAAAGACATCCGTCTAAAAGTGAAAGTTTGCCGAGAGAGTACAGACGAGTACTTCCTTAATCCGAAACTTCCTGTCTTTGAAGCAATCGGAGCGAGTACCAGACGAGCTGTCCGATGCAAAAATCCTCCGTTGGGAAGACACTCGGGAGAATCTTCGGCAAATTCGAAAACATTCCACCGCTGGAGAGAGAAACTTGGAACGTCCTTTAATTCAATTCCCTTCCCCACCGGCGCCCTCTCTCTTTCGGTGGAAGAATTAAATTTCGGAAGCAACTAATTTGACTCGAGAGTTCGTTTTCTTCGCGCCATAACTTCATCTTCGTCGGCGGGAAAACTCGTCTGGAATTGGCAGTCCGTTAACACCGGAGGAATCGTCTTGCAAAAAATAATTGGCCTTCGAAGAGACAAGGGAAAGCGGAGGAGGCTGAATTTAAAAAGCATCTCTCCAAAGGCTAAGGTGGTCAACATTTTCACAGTTTAAGAATCGTCAATTCTGTTAAAGACGATTAAATGAAAGTTCTGTTATAATTAAATTCGACTAAGTTATTAAAATGGATCGTAATAAATAATGAATAACATATTATATTAAATTAAATATTATAAATTTTCAAAGCAATTAACGGACTTTAATATTTACTCTTAATATAATAACTTCCTTAAGTCTAAACCTCCTATTCTTATAAATAGAAAAAGGCAAATTTGTCTTTTTCTATTGACTTTATTTTGATAATGAAGATCTATATCAAGGTTTTCGTAATCTTTGTGGTCTCAAATCCCACCAACGTGCGATATGTTCGTTTTAATAATTTATGTAGTTTAAATTTTTAAGAAACTTAAAATGTTGATTAGTAACCGCGATACCGTTGGAAGATTTGTTCGCAATTTAAGTAGAATATTTGAGAGTTTAAAAAAAAACAAATAAATGTAAAAAAAACGAAAAAACAGCAAAAGTCCCGCCGCATGTAATATTTAGTCACACAAGTGGCATTCGATCCAACGGTGAGGAAACATCTCTATATAATATTTTATACATCATATAATGATTATGAATAATCTACGACTCCAAGACTCACCTCCAAAGTGTTTAGGTGGTCAATGAATTCCTCGGTAATTCAAAAAAGATCTGGTCTGACTGTTAAATAACCAGACTCAAGGAGGTGACGCAACCGGAAATTATTCTACTAATTATATTGAATATGAATTGAATAAATGAAATAATATCTTACTAAAAGTTATATATTCTAGATATAGATATTCCGTAACGCTGTAACCTTTTTCGATTAACGAGTGTTGTGAAATGTGAGAGAGAAATACCTGTTTTTCGGTCTCAATTCTATGCCATTTGATGCTAAAAACATTTTGAGATGTGAATATTATTATGCATTGAATTCTGGAGTAACGACTGGTTTGTATGTTTGGCCTGAGAATTGTAATACCTGTAGATGATATCATAAAGGATAGAAGTTGAGAAAAAGAAGTGAAAACAGATTTTTGAATGGCAATAGAAGCATATAGAATGTATCAAGGGAAGGGAGTGGAATTATTGGTGTGAAGTGTTTTTACAAGCAAGTAAAATATGGTTTCCAACACTTATTGACGTAGGAAGAAGCAAGAAATTAAAAATGTGGCGCTGAAGGGCTCCACTTTAAAAAAATAACAGGAATTTGTAAAAAAGGATTCGGGAGAAGACTGGTTAAATGGGAGGTAGTAAAGGTGGACATTGGAAATATATTCAAGACTAGCAGAGCGCCCGTTGATTCTCAACGGAAAAATGAATGTAAATCGAAAGGTAATGAAATTTACAAATGAAAAAATTTAGATATGAGAACTCTTAAATTTATGAAAAAACAATACTTCTCTTCATCCTATGTGTCTTACGAAATCACAAAAACAGCTACACAAATGTAAATCACAGAATAAACTAATGCACCAGTCGCCACAAAAAATAGAGGAAACAACTGAGTTCCAAATGAATGGAGACGAAAACACAAAAATAGCCACACAAATCTTGTAAACCACAAACAAAAACGAATAAACCAGTCGCTTAGCACGTCCAATATGTTCGTTACACAGCGAGTCAGTGAAATCATCGAAACTATATAATAAACGAATTAACAAATAAACGCCGCAAACGAATTACGATGTATAGCAGTTAATCTAATTAGAACTCGTCCTTTTATGAATTAACACCTAATATCCTTAAGATGGCGTCGGCCGTTTTCTTAATTTAATTACTTAACACTTAATAAATGACCCTCTGCTGTTTAATTAACTGTATGAATTGTGTAGAAAATTTTTATCCTATTGATAATGTAAGCGGCGCATCTGTTTAATTATATCGCAATAATAATTTGACCTTTATGTTGCAAAATCAGAGTGAACTCTTACCTCTTCTCTTGAATAGGATTTAATTTTATTTCAATGTTTTCAGATACCGTTGACGAAAAATATTGTCTTCCGATATTTTTATAAACGTGGAATGAGGAGGAGGTGGAATTTTCAAGACCGTTTTTCCTTGGGAATTTTCCTGGGTGCACGCCCTTATGTGAAAAGTCACCTTAACCCTTTCCTTATTCAAAGATGATATTTTCATGTATAGAGTAATATATCTGAAAAAAGTTACCGAGTTTAATATTGGATTGAAGGAAAACCATATACCAGCAATACTCCATTCTAGAGGGAATTTCTATAGTATATGTAACTGAAAATGAGTAGTAAATTAACGAAAAAGACTTCGAAAGTGAAATATCTTGTTAGAGGTCATACTTCGAAATGATGCTTATTCGACTAAATTCTTATTCAGTTTATCCAATTTGTCCTTGCCTAGACATACAATCTATTAGTTACGGTAATGAAAATAATACATGTATATTTTATCTCCTTCGATACTTGTCTAGAGTCCGTAAAATGAATACTACTTTGATTTTTTGGAATAATTAAACCCTGCAACATACAACATACATATTTAGGCGTATTTATAATGATAATATTTGAGCAGCCAGCATAGAACCGAAACATAAAAATAAATGACAGCCGCCCATAATCTGAGAAAGGTGTTCCATATTTTATAGTCTAAAAAACTTAATAACGTATCGGCAATCGTTTAACACGAACATTTAAACATATTATTTGAGATATAAAAAAATACCAATATGTATGATTATCACTATCAAGAAAAGATATAGGTGGATAGTACCTATACTTAAACACACCAATAGATGATCCACTAAAACATTTCTTGGTTTCATTTACAATTCTATATCTAAAAACACAAAATCCATTTACCTTTCCAGTCCGGCATAAAAGGATTGAGATTCCTTGCTGCTTAAATTCCAATTCTTTACACTTCAAAGAAAGCAATCACTGAATTCAGGGGTATTTCAACGATCTTGATTGATTCATTAAATGCACGGTGGGACGCTAAATGAAACGATTTGTATTTAGATCGGCAAATAAGAATGAGAAAGTTATCAACTTACGAAGCTAAGAAGATATAATTACTTTATATGAGAAAAGAAGATTCATTTAATACGACGATAAACATTAATTTCACGTAAAGAATCAATACATATTGGCGTTGCTATAAACAAAGCTTGATTGTTGCAGTCGCGCGTATGCTAACGAATTTGAATTCAAATTTAAAGATATCGAGTAGGTGGACAGTAACTATACTTAAGCACACCAATAGATGATCCAATAAAACATTTCTTGGTTTAATTTCCCATTCTATATCTAAAAGTACAAAATTCGTTTACCTTTCAAGTCAGCTATAAAAGGCTTGTCATTCCTTGCTGCTTATTAAGCCAAATTATTGACACTTCAAAGGAAGCAATCACTGAATTCAGGGATATTTCAAATATCTTGATTGATTTATTCTTCAGCGTTAAAGATTAAATTCACAGCGGGACGCTAAATAAAACGATTATTATTTAGAGCGGAAAATAAGAATGAGAAAATTATCAACTTACCAAGCTAAGAAGATATAATTACTTTATATGAGGAAAGAAGATCGATTTAAGTAGTAGTTCCTCGACAGCTGAGGTCATTTCCCACCTTTTCCTTTTGATTCATTTAATACGACGATAAACATCAATTTCACGTAAAGAATCTAAAGAATCAACAAACACTGGTGTTGCTATAAACAAAGCTTGGTTGTTGATGATGCGCTAATGCTAACGAATTTGAATTTAAAGATATCGAGATTGGCCTTGACGACGGGTTGTTTAGAATATCAGATTCTCATAAACTTTTCGTATTTAACTTACTAATTCTCACAACTTCGAAGTGAAAGCAATATTCTACGACCAAAATAAAAAACTGTATTCTATTTCCTTTGTTTTGGTGTTATTTTTAGTTTCAAAGGACCTTTATTTCTAATTTAATTTTGTTAAAGAAAATTTTCGTGCAAATGATAAAAATGTCTTCCCATGTATTTCTTATGGAAACTATTCGACCCTCTGGAGTCGAACCGAGTACAGTTAGGTCAACAAAAATTAGCCTATCATTTGCGCTGGGGAGACTTTTAATATTGTACGAATTTTGAAATTTTGAAAATAATTAACTTTAGAGTTATAGCGTGAAATAGATTGTTGACCCCAACTGGGGACGAACTGGGGACAGCTAGGTGGATAAAAGGTAGCCTATGTCACTCCCCGGATGACAAATGACCATCATACCAAATTTCATCAAAATCGGTTGGATAGTTTTTGAGTGATGCTGTAACATCCAGACAGACAGACAGACAGACAGACAGACAGACAGACAGACAGACAGACAGACAGACAGACAGACATGAAAATTTCTAAAACCTGTTTCGGACTCGGGAACAACCCCAGTATCCAGCAATACAACTTTTTTTGAAATCGGATCAATGTACAGACACGACCCCCTCTACAGATTTATTATATATATAGATAGACTGTTTGTTGGTGGATGAGATTGAAGGAAACTTAAGAGATGAATTTAAAAAAGGTGGCTTAAGAATGGTAGATAGAAAGGTACTTAGAAAATGGTGGTTTACTGGACGTGATAGAAAGATAGTAGCTTATAGATGGTGATTTCAGAGGTAACCTTTAAAAATATAAACGGCTATAAATTGTTGTTTGAAGGTTTCTCAAACTAGTGTATTATCATCATCATTGTGCTTCTGTCCGCGGACAGGTCTCAACGGAACTTGCTCCTCCAGGCATCTCTATCCTGTGCCTCTCTTTTTAGAACTTGATATTCTTTTCCTTGATTTAAATCAGTCAGCATTCCGAATTTTCTTCTTCCTCTTTGTCGTTTCCCCTTGATCTTTCCTTCAAAAATCGTCTTCTGTAGGCAATTTGCTCTTAGTATATGGCCTATCCATCTTGCTTTCCTTTTCCTTATGTTTCCCAAAATTACTCGTTCTTCTCCAACCCTCCTCAGTACCTCTTCATTTTTTATCTTGTCTTTCCAACTTATTTTCTCCATTCTTCGCCATAGCCACATTTCAAAGCTCTCAATGTATTTTTCTTCTCTCCTTCTCAATGTCCATTTTTCGGATCCATATAACACAATACTCCAGATAAAGCACTTAGCAAATCTTTTCCTTAGCTCCATCTTGATGTTCTTTGCTGTCAAAATATCTTTTATCTTCTGTGTATTATAACAACAGATAAATGTTACTTAAAATATAAAAGAGAGTTGAAGAAATAAGAAAGCACTGAATTCAAATACGTGGAATGAATTTATAATATAGGACAATATAATACAACAACTTATTTGGGCGAGAAAGAGAATAATAATTTTGATTCCATTCCATCTAACCCCTGTTAGTTTTTGTAAAATATGTTAATCTGAAAGTGCTTAAGAAAATTTAGAAGAATATTGGATATAAAACGAAGAGATCATTACGAAATAGGAATCCACAATAAAAGAATTTAAAAAGTTAGAGACTAGCAAATCTAAAATCATAAAGAATCGGAAATAGCCTAACCTAAATGACATCGCACCACCCGATGCAGCTTTCATAGAGTATACATAGCAACGCAGATAACACCATTCCACCATCAAAGAAAGTGAAGCTCAAAACAATTTCGGGACGGTTTCTATTTTCACATTCGAATTATCTCCAAATCTTATCGAATCCCCAAAATCCTTTCCTTCTATTCCCGGAAAGTTAAGAGTTTATCGCCAGAATTAAAATGACGCCTAAAGTGAAAGTCTCCGAAATAGAAGCCATTTAGCGAGGAGAGAATATCAGTAGAATGAATGAAACAAAGGCACCGGTGATGGACCCGAGATTTTCCAGATTATATTCCGGGAAATACAGCGCCCAAATAGGGCTCGTTAAAGTTTGTTTTGTGCGAAACGTAAACGGGCGGAAAATAACCGAAAAATTCATTTAAAGAGGGTAAAAATCTTTTCCGTTGGCAAATATCTCCGGATCTTGAATAGAATAAAAAAATCGACCAGAGGAATTCTTAAATTATAACCCAGACGCCTAAAGAGGTTTGAAAGTAAAAGCTCGCTGACATTTCAACTTATAACCATCGGCAAATCATTCGGAATTATTCATTTAAAGCATGGAAGGTAGCGTGTTATTTGTATAAAAGCGCAATTTATGTTAATGCATATGTGAAATTCCATAGCAGTTGATACAGTGCTAGAAAAACGTATATATTCCAGCAAAATTCAAAAGAAAGGCAGTTGTTGTTACTGATAGTTTGGCAAGTTTATGATATGTTATACTATAATAAATTTTTACATGAAAGAAATCAAAAGGAAAGCTGCGGTCATCTATAGGAATACTCTTATAATGAATATAATGATATATATATATTACGATACATTTCCGGGGGATTGTTACATGAACATGTAATATATTATTTTACATACATATATTACAATAATTAGTTTCGGCAAGACCACCAATTATCCATTTTTTAGAATAAGTTACTCAATAAATATTATCATTTACTCAAAATTAGAGAGTCAAACTCGCAAACTTGCATTAGTTTTAGAAGAACCCAGACATTTAGATTCAAAATTATAACGTAGAATAACTGAAATACCCGTAGATAATACACGGGGAAATAAAAATTGATTAATAACATATTAATTACGAACTTCTGAACAATAAATAAAGTAATAGATACTCAACATTCTCGAAAGTTTGAGTTTTGATGCCCAATTAATCTGGCACTTGCGTCATTTATCACTTAAATACCACTTAAGATTTGAACATCGGTCATATAACAGTTCGTTAGAGTTAACGTAAAGATTTCAGTTAAACTCCATTTTTTATTGACTGGTAATTGAAAATACTCAATAACACCAAACCTTATTTTAGTGTAGAATGCCGTTTCTCTACATTTCACTCGATTTAATCAAATTAGTAGAGTTATTCAATCTGAAGCCTCCACAATCACACCTCATTTGAAATGCAATCCTTTGGTCTATTATTTGCAGCCGAACCAAAAATCCAGAGATTGCGCGGAATTTGACGCAGAATAGAAACGGTTCGGAGTCACACACAGGAGCACTCGAATTCCTGTTAAACACACTGCATTCCGTCGGTCTTTCGGAGCGAATCGTCAGTGTTTGGGAACGTGTGTCCGTTGCGCTGTCAACATTCTAAACAAACCTCCACGTTGGGGCCTACGTTAACGACATGCATAGTCAATATCCTTGATTTAAGCATCCCTGTGTCCGATAACAACCCTATGATGCTTAATGTAGCTACAGAACTTGAGATGGTTGGACATTTTATAACTTCAAAAATATTATTTATTTATTCTATTATACCGCCGCAGTTAGTCTCTATTTCCCAGTATCCATTAGACTTAAAAAATCAGCAACACAAGCAATGTTTATCTGAGAAAAACGTAACCCCAGGAACTATTCAAAAAATCTTTTTACCAAGGTATGCATGAACCAAATTTTTTTCACAATCGAATGAAACTTTCCTCTAAAATATTTTCATGACTTGCTTCAAAGTTACAAAGACACCTAAAATTATTTTCGAGAATATCATCCAAACACGCAAATACGTATCAATAAATAAATACTATTTCTACGAAAACATCACTGATGACAGAAATAATAACTTAATCTACAAAGAATACATAAACTACTTCATCATTTTAGATCTTTCTGACAATCAGAAGTACAGATATACAGACGTATAAATATACGTATACATGCAGATCACAAACGAAGGATTTTAATTGAGGGTAAAGACCAAGGACCCAAAGCTGAAATTGAGAACTCGAAAAAGAATTAAGATTGAAATCTAAACGGTAAACCAAGCTTTGTTCACACTAAATATCTTTTTGAGTACCTCACTTTTCCTGAGAGTCCCCCATATTTCTCCAAGAGTATTTCTTTTTCTATTCCTGCATTGACAGTCTTACTTTTTTACATAACTGATCGTGAAGAAGTAATATGTGAGAAAATAAAAAGTGTTGCCATCAAGGTAATAGATTATCATGTGCACTCTCAGAGAAACGCTTAAATAGCGGCTAGGTATGTAGTCGGTAAGCACAAAAAAGCGGAGAGTGTAACAAAAATGCCAGCCCACTTGAAGTGGGAATCATTAGAATCAAGAAGGAAAATCCTTAGATTAGCCGGGATGTTCAAATCATAGAATTCCTCGGAGGGCTGGGGCGAACTCAATACTAGGTTTAAACTTCCTACTTATATCGGACGTGGTGGCCATAGCTTAAAGATCAAAGAATGCGAACATAACAGTCATTGCGAAGTATTCATTCGTCAATAGAGGAATTAGAGAATGGAACGCATTGCCTGGAGAAGTCCTCTTTCCAATGCCAAGAAATGTTAAAACTTTTAAAAATAAGCTTAAATCTGTTTGCACTTTTTATATTTTTGTAATGTTAATAATTGTAATATTAATGTTATTTTATCTATTTTGTATATGGTTGTAATATTAATGTGTATATTCATCTATTGGGTATTTACTGTAATATTAATGTTATATTGTGCATACATGTAATTCATTGCCTGCGGGAGGTTTTTGGAGGGGTTTCCCTCCCGTCTTTGGGCGAATGCAATCCTTTGTAATTTTGTATTCCCCCCTACACCGCTGCCACCAGACCTGATGGCCTAATCGCAGCGTAATTTGAATAAATAAATTTCCAAAACTATTACTTCCGAGGTCTTTTAAAACAGCTACCCGCAGAAAAACGTATAACTGAGGCAAAATTGCTCTGATTCATTGATGGTTTCAAGACCACGTTATCGCAAAACGTATGAATAAGACGGAGAATATGTCTCCCGCATATTCCCTCTAGGAAATCACGCCAGAGATGTGAATAGCAATGGTAGCGCTGAGCAAGCAAAGGCACTGCTGGGAACAGACATTCTGGAAGAGATCACGGCCCCGTGACTTCGGAATGGCTGCGGGCTTCCACTCACGGCTGTAAACTCACGGCAAACAACGCCTTTGAGGTTAACAGAAGATATTAATAACTAATTGAGAAATCGCATACTCAATACCATTCTTCTATTGCAATTGATGGTGTACTAATGTAACAATGAAACAGCAGTTTAATAATAATCCATAATTTTAGCTTGGAAATTCAGTAACTGTTGGGAAAGCAACTCGTCATGTGGGAAATTATTCTTCCATAAAAAGGCAACTTCAATTGAACATATTTATTTGAGCGGTGCATAGAAATTCAAGAACATATGGATTTATAGGTACTTATGTAAAACAATACAATATAGTACATGGTGTATAGTATACAAGCGATGCACAGACTGGTGTCACAAGTGGCGATTATATTAAGAATCTATTAAATTTGATGAACTTGATACATTACTAGTAATTTAAGCGGTATCCAACGATATTTTAGTCCTATTAAGTTGACAGAGATGCCAACATTGTGTTTCTAACTCAAAAGGTTAAATAACTTCCACAAGTATCATACGGCAACAAGGTCCAAAAAACGACCGTTTACCCAGTATTCAGATTCAGATTCTCCTGAATCTAAAGCTGAATACGTATACGCTGTAGTTTAATACGATTTTCTATCCATATGATCGGGCATTAAAAGGCTAAAATGTAGGTTTTTCCAGTATTACAGAATTAGAAGAAAAGCTATTATAGCTAAAACATTATTCCGATAAAATTTTTATAAAATAAATTATTATCGATAATAATTTAACTTTAAAATATGATGCACAGTCAAACAAACATATGGAATGCCAAATTTGAAAAGATCTAGTCGTTTTAACACATCGGATACCAGAAACAACCTAGTACTTCCGACGAAATACATTATAAGCAACAATTTTTGGTCTTCATGTAGACATCGACAAGCTAGGTCTTTAGCACTGATATATTTCAGTGTAAATACAAGTTTGTTTGACTTCTAGTATTTGAATAACATTCAGTTTCGAATGGAAACAAAAACTCATACAATCGCACACCTTTACATCGTGCCTCAACGGTTTGGAATCCACTGGCCTATAGCAATTTTCCACCTAGTTCTGTGTAACGTACAAGTTAACATTTTGTATCATAGAGAATAACTCCTCCTTTCTCCAACTTAACTTTCACCTCAGAGAAGAAAGATTTTCTATACTTGTTACATGAGAGAATACTACAGCGCCAAAATACGTCTCCGGCCGACACGAGAAACAGAAGCAATTAGTATTAAGGTGATATTTGACAGGAATCGACCTGCGGAAAGAAAATACGAGACTATCGTCAATATTTGGCGGCGATATTTGGCGGCGTTCACGGCCAGTGAACAACGGGGAGTGACGTCAGTCTCTCAAAGAGAGAAAGAGAATGAGGCTATGGGGAAGGGGATGGAGGGGGAAGGAGGGAGGAGAACGGGTGGTGACAGATGTTTTTACGCAGACATCCCCGTGAGATTGCGAGGGACCATGGAGAAGATGGAGAATGGATGGACCCCTTATTGGCTAGCTTAGGCCCATGTGCGCCTCTCTCACAACTCACCACCTATGAAGTAGTGATCTTTGCTGATGTTTTGCGAAAAAAACTCTACAACTTCTGGCTGGCGAATATAAAACCCAAGTAGTGCAAAAACACTCACTGAAAAGTGGGGGTTAGAAAAACCGCGACAAAATAGTGAAATAAAATATAAAAGGTAAAAAATTGGTAAAACAAAAAATTGAGAGAAGTTGGAAAAAGGTCAACACGACATGAAAATACAAAAAAATTACTATTTAAGTTATGGGTAAGAAAAACTCCTGCAGAAATCACTGTGCAAGCAACAAGATAAAATTACCTTACAATTCCATGTGGTGAATCAGCCAAATATAAACCCCTACCGAAGGAGCTGCATGCACCATGACTCTACTTTCCTATTTTATTACTTTCCGGTTTTCCTCGAGGAAAAAAGTGTATTGTGTATTCTGGAAACGACTAAACTATGTTCCTCACAGTTTCCGAACGATCAACAAAATGGAGAATGCATAACATCGGCCACATTCACTACGAACGTACTTTCTCTGAATGTATTGAGTAAATTAAGTCTTTGTTTAAATCTTCCGTGTAACAATGATTCCCATATTGGATCAAGAAAAATCCGAGTGACTCTCGCTGCTTTGACGTATCAAATCTTAAGAAGCGTATAGCCTTTCATTGCAGTTACTCAAATTCAAGAATAAAACACTTTTCAGAAGCGTTCCGAATACCATTTGCATACTCTATGTGAGGCCTAATTAAAGCGAAGTAACATCGCTCATGTACTTTTTCTTTGCTCGTATCGACTACTTTCGTAACGAAGCCGAGCTTCTTTAGTGATTTTCCACAGATAATACGGAGGCGGGCAAACCATGTTAGATTATTTGCGCGGGTTACTCCAGGTAATAAATAATATTTTCATACCTTTTACAAAATTAAAATACGTCCAAATATAAATAAAATTCAACTATATATATGAAAAAGATAAGATTTTTAATTGTATCAGTGTGTAAACCATATATAGCATAGAATAAGCTACGGAAAGATTATACATTCAAGAATTGAAATTAATGCTACTCAACCTGATAAGTTCTTTGAACTCGGTTGAAGTACTTTATACGTATATATCCTTAAGATTTAGACGTTATCAATGATGATAAAAATAAATTATCTTTCATATTTAAATTACTGCAATTTGGTATGAGTACCAGCTGGCAACGATAAACTACGTTCAATTCAACATTGAGTAATAATAGTCAATAATAAATGGCCTTTATTCGGGCGAGATTGAGACTAGAAAGTCTCCTATTACACCTAACCAATCGTCATATGCGAAACAGAAAGAAAGAGATAGTTTGCAAAAGTACACGAAGAAAACTAGTATGTGGATTCTAAAAAACCTAAGCTGAGGGCTCAGGAAAAAAATTCCACTGCAGGAAAACACTCGCAGGAAGGGGAGTGTGAAAAAACTGCGAAACTTACAGATAGAAAACTATATATTGTGAAAAAGGAGAATAAAAATAGTCATAAGAGACAAGCAGAGCAGAGCGTGGTACTCGAAAGGATTGTTAAATAAAACAGGTTTTCTAAAACAAGTAGATTTTACTACAACTTGAAGATGAATATTACTAACCGAAATTACCTAATATTATATACCGAAACTATTCGCCACGGTAACCTCTGTATGTGGGATAGTAAAAGTTACTTTTTATAAAACCTGCTTTATTTAACAATCCTTTCGATTATGTCATGCTTTCCACTATATTTCGGCCTCTTCCGTAAATTTTACTATCAAGCACAATAATTCCATCCTGGAGAAATCCGTTTCCTTGTCGATATACTCTTTAGAACTGGTTCTCTTCATCATCCAAGGCCTTAGTTCTTTCACCGTGAAGAAAGGGAACAAGAAGGGGAGACAAGGAAGGAAGAATAACGGAAGCGCCGCGATGGGATTAGGGAGAGCATTACGTCCTTCTCCGGGAGAAAATCTCGAGAAATAAAGGAGAGGCAGTGGGTGCTGAGGATAGCGAAATAAACGGAGGGGAAATTGATGGGGCTTGGAGGGGAAGGAGTCGAAGGATGTCGAAGCTCGGATTGGTTTTTCATCACACGCTGCCCGGCCCGTATAAATTGAGCTCTTGAGCCAATGCTATCAAAATAATGGAGTGCTAAAGCGACCCGAGTTAAAGTCGCCGAGGAGAGATTCGGGTTAACCCTTTAGCTGTGACGCCACCCTTACGCCAAATCCTGATTCATTTCCTCGACTTTAACATGCGGTGGTGAAGCGGTGGAAAGCCTGGGAGGGGGGGTATTCTTTAGCACGAGAAACAACGAAAAGGTTTCATTCGTTGCGTCAAATATTTGAATAAAAATCGCATGGGGTCCATTTGACCCCAGTAGTGGTTTTTAATGATAAATTTAATGCGTTTATGCTTCAAGTCTATTGATCATCTCTGGTACAAGACGGGATATCATTTTCTGCAAAATTAAATTCGTCCAGTAATACTCACATTCATATCCACTATCGATTTTTACGAATATCGATATATATATATCGATTACTTTGAAAAATTGTATTAAATAATAATATTAAACATCAATTTCAATGAATTATTACTATTATTGTTTATTACGACTCTTTCTAACAATGAAAACCCAATTTTCACCTGAAGGTCAACAAAAAAGGTGTTATGTCGTTATGGAGATACAATTCAGAAGCGGAAAAACTATCGTTAACCGTTAAATATATAAAAAATATTCAAGATTGAAAAGGAGAATTAAACAGGACTAGAGATGAGTGCCGAAAATTAAATAAACAGTTGCTACTTATTACCCAGTATAATCAGCATTTAAGAGGAAACAGCAATTTGTAATGAGTTCAGTGTTGTCTTTAGTGTTATTTTTTCTTGTTGTAAACTCATTTTGAAAATAGATCAGAAGAATCATTCCTAGCCAACGAATATTATCATTGTTAGCTTTGTATCATTATTAGAGGAATATATTGTCGATAAACTGGGCCTAAAAAGCGTTTTTTACATGCGTTACTTATGCCCTTGAAAATGCTGTTGTTATATAAATGAGGGGTTGTGATACTAAAATCTGTAATATTGTTTAAATCCAATTAAAAGTTTCTTTTCGTGAAATCAAAATTGGAAATAAAAACTTTTCCATCCCATGTTATCTTTTAGAACTGAAGTCGTGGCAAAGATTGGATAGGATCACATGACTTGTAAAAGTAGACAGTGCGGAAGAGCAGGAAATAATGAATGAAAGGAGTAACGTAATCAGAGATAAATGAAAAGGGGGAGAGACAAGGCATTCTTGGGAACAAATGTTTAGAGAAGATGATGACGGAAGGAAAGACTAAAGGGAGGACATAATTTGATGAGGGACAATGATGGGAAGCAATTATGAAGTGCTGAGGAAGGGAGAAGACGAAACCTGTCTCAGAACTTATGCCTCGAAGAACAGATTTAACATTATGATTGGCACGCGAAGCTGTATTCTATCAAAATTTAACATTCATTAGACAAAAGGCTCTTCATCGCTTATGAATTTACGACTAAACTTCTGCTTGTTATACGAAGAAGACCTCTTCTAAAGAATGCAAAAATGAAGACT
This sequence comes from Sympetrum striolatum, assembly GCA_947579665.1. Classification (NCBI taxonomy): domain Eukaryota; kingdom Metazoa; phylum Arthropoda; class Insecta; order Odonata; family Libellulidae; genus Sympetrum; species Sympetrum striolatum. The sequence continues at coordinate 64,120,308 of OX388350.1, forward strand.
CGATTTCAACTTCAATCGTTTGGCATAAAAGTCACCCTTAATTCAAGGCATAAAAGGAAAACTTGCCTACATTTATTAGAAAATGCGGAAAACTTCTCTGCGATGCAGTAGTTTAGATAACATTCCCGGTGAGTAGAAGTGCTGATCCCAAGTTCCTTCTCTTAAGATATTCTATTTGCATTAATATATGTACGCTATTTTCATATCTACTTATCGCCAAATATTTAAAATTTTAATTAGAATTTCTCTTGTTCATGGGCAAGGATAAGCAAGTATCCATAATTGAAAAGGGAGAGTAGGAATGGGAATCAATTAAATTTTCCACCTACAACAATTCGCCTATCTGATTCCTTTCCATTGAATATTTTACTTCAATCAATGATAAAAAGGACAGACTTTTTTAAAAACCTTCAATTTTCACCTCTTTGACTTTAAACGACAACTTTGATTCATTTTATTTTCATTTCAATCAATTCTAAATATGATCGAAAGATATTGATCAATTGATGTAATGTTGTGCGATTAGTCCATATAATTTTTCCTGAATTTTAGTTTTATCACTTTTTATTTTTATCATTGTATAATTTGTTGATCTTATTGTTTTATTATTATTTATCATCAGCTAAAGTTGACCTCGTGCTTGATGTTGAGGATGATTTTAAATAAATAAATAAAATAAAGAATAAAAGGCTAGGCTAGGTCCATTCTCCATAAACGCCTTATACAGGGTATCCGGGTTGAACGTCTAATAATAAAACATATATAATAATATAAAATCTAATAACTTGAGAAGTAATAGAGACGTATATTAGCGGTTTGCTTCTTAAAGTTGTTGTTTAAATTAAAATTAATTATTAACAACCATACTTTTACAAACAAAGCGCCAATAAATATCTTCATTAACTCTCAAGTTATTAAATTTTGTATGTTAAAATGTTTAACTCGGACACCCTGTTACATATTTGCCTTTATCTGTTGTTAAATTCCCACTTCACCTCATTCTTCTATAAAATCAATCACCTGCATCAATCCCAAGGCACCGCCTCTTTGAAGCTGAATCTTTATTCCTCCGCTCAAACAATTCTGCCAACTTAACGGCGCCTAAATGAGCCACTTTTACGGGGAAATCGGGTAGTGGGCAAGGGTCTTCCTTATTAGGGTCGACCTTGGACTACGGAGTTAAATTACAATCTCCTATTCCAAGGGCAAAAGCACCGCCTTCGACGGAAGAAGAAATTGGACGAAATATCCTGATTACACTTACCGGACTCTATATCCGGACATCAAAGGATAAAGGATCCATCAAAGGAGCAAGGGATCATTAGGAGGATAAAATGGGCGATTCATAGGAAACAGAGGCTTCGCAAAGAGTGGTAAATCCTTCGATAGGCGCTCTTTCATCCCGAAAAGGGAATTACTTTACTTGTTCTTCAACTTCTCGTACAGCTCTCCTTTGAGAAAAACTTTTCACCTCTCTACTCTTTCAATCCAGTACTCGGGAAAGGTTTTTCAATCTGAAATCGCTTCCATAAAAATTAATTTGATTTCCCATCCCTCAAATCATGTTATCACGTTAAATATACTCTTGTCTATTCTTGTTTCATCCTGGTAATCTCGTCACATCGAAGTAGCCAATTTAGTAAATTTGTTTGACTGGGTAGATCATTCTTACTCGGTCCAGCTTGTTCTAGCTTCCACGTAGCATAAATAAGAAATTAGAATCCATTCGCTAAACTAATGGTTATCAAGATAAAAATATAAGTATTCCCTTCTTATTGTGATTGAAAATTTAGCAATTTTGTAGAGTGATTGTTTTTGTCATATCAATCTTTCTTATTCAAACACGCTTCTTCCAGTGGATCCTCATATACGCTCTCGAACGATAAAGCGGCTGACCTTCTTATCAATCAAAATAACATTAACATTAGATAGAAAGGGCTTGAAATTCGTAGCTAATATAATATCTGAACTTTTTAATTGCACCATATATTGTGGGTACAGCTACCTTCCATCTACTTATCCTTTCTACGACCTATATAACACCAGAACTTCACATTTCTCCTATTGGGCGTTAAAAATTAATTTCGGGAACTTTTGAACGAACTAATATTTATAGAAGTGAATACATACTTTTAAGTACTGTTATTAAAATAGATTATTAGGATTTACTAAGACTGCATTTTATTGAGAAAAATTTATTTCATATTTTTAAGCAAAACATATCTCTCTATTGAGTTTAATTTCCTAACTGATAACTTTTCAAAGGCCTCGATGTTTCATACCTAGTTACGGAAAAAATTTCCACCAGCATTATTTTGAGGATGCCCTAAGTCCAAATCTCTTGTAAAAATATGCCTAATTATTGGCGGTGGATGCTTAATGGCCACACTACCTTCAGGTACAAAACGACCTCAACTGTAAAAGAATTTCTGAAATTACTACTGCTTCTACCCCTTGATGTCCGAATATCTAGGGGCGGAGAAGTACAGAGGTTTGGTGTTCTTATTCGGTTTCCAAACGCAGTTTTCATTTAAAATGCTCATTACCCTCTTTTTCAAATGGCCACTCATTCCTGCCGAATACCATAGAGTTCAGCAATATAACTTGCAAGTCAGTTTATTCCTTTTAAATAACTTAGCGTATTTAATTTTCTTTGATGAAATTTCTGTTATAGTACTGCTTTTGTAATTTCCATGTTATAAACAGCATTTTTATAATTTAGCTTCTATTTTCAGAAGGTCTTTCATTATCAGGTTTTTCACACCACCTTCTTTGTGGGTGTTTTCCTGGTGTGAATCTTTAACTCCCGAGATATTTCCTTAGATTTTTTTTGCATCCACTCCTTCCAAACTCTTTCTCCCTATTTCTATTTACCTATTTACTTTTCATGATATCAATGTAAATAGCGACTAGTATTTCCCTCTCTGAGGTTAGTGAAATTTAAGCTACTTTTCAAGGTAAAGATAGAAACTTTTCCATAGGCAAATGCCTGTTTCTAAGGAGTTCTACAGTTGACATTGATATATCATCCAAGAGCTGCTGGAATTCATTTTTACTTAAATAGAAAAATTGTAAAAAGGACAATGACAATAGGACAAGGAAAAGGAAACGAAGAACGTATCAAAAGCAGAGAGGTTGTATCTGTAGCAGAATCGAGTTTAAATTATAGGAAACAACTTAGAAGCTATAGTACGAACCTGTCGAAAGACTAGCCCAGAAAAGCAATTGCGTGAATGTAAACGTGCATGAGTATACGTAATAGTATATGCGTTAAAAACAACAAGATGAGAGTGTAAACTAGGCGAAAATTACAGATGAACGATGGGAAATGAAAATCACAAAACTTCCCTGTGAACCAGTATCCTCCGCTGTCCTATATATTCGAAATATTTGCCCACAACTGCTCCGTATGCCTCTAAATGTATGCAGCCGTAGAAGAGATATTTCCATCGATATTATTCCCACAGATGGCTCTAAAATCCTACTGCTCGAAGAATTTCAATTCTGCAGCCGCCACAGGTCTCTTTGCGTCACACAGACTTTAACACGATGTAATTTTGGATCCCGTGTTGAACATCCTCTTCGAAGGAAATGGACCTCATGGAAATTCTTCAAAAAGTTTTGATTCGCTGAATCCATTGAATTAGCGTGATGTATTAATTTTCTGAACTAAAGTCATTTTAAAAATTTCTTTTATTGCCAATGCTTTTCTGTTTGGATGCAAGTGGAGAAGATATTATTATACACTCTATTAAAGAACCTATTTCTGGTTAAAGAATTTATCTCTAATCTGATATTCCTCTACACACAACCATTCATTACTCCTATATTTCAGAAGCGGTTTGGTACAGAGTTTTGAGACAAGATGCCTTGTTTCCTTGGCGTAAAAGGCACTAGAAAATTAATCTTAACACAGAGAAAGATTAGATTCGAACCTATAACCCAATAATAAGCTCCAATATGATTAGTTCTGCTTTTCTATTTCCCAAACAACATATTATTGTTACTTTATTCATTAATATACTAAAATATGAAATGATTTCAATCGCTTTTGCTTTCATTGACGATTAAAACTTTGATGACTCATACTGGTAATTAAATTATACCTTTGTCATTCATAACTAAATTAATTGGACATTTCTTTCTGCTTTTGACCATTGCCAAGACGAACTTCACTGTTATTTCGTATTTTACTTGCTCCGAAATAAATTCTAGATAGAAAGACAAAGTATTGCGTTTTTTTTTTCAATTTTGTTCAAGCTTGTGCAGCAGTCAAGTTTTACTTATAGTAGCGATTTACGGAATTTTCCGCAAAATAAAGGTTTTCGGAGGTATATTTGAGGTACTCAGCGGGATATAACCGAAGCTGTAAATAGTATTAGTTCACGTGTGCAGTAAAGTTGTGTACTTGGCAAATGGAAGTAAATGTTAGTATTATTTGTTCAATATTACTTTTTGACTTGGAAACGACTCATTTAGCAATCAAACGATTTTTAATAATTAAGGATTTTGTAAACGCAGTTATATTCATCACGGGAATGTTAGAATCTTTTCAGTAAAAGAATTATAGCATTGCAAAATATTAATAACTGCAATTCAAAAATTAAAAAAAACATTATAAACGGTAAATAATTCTATTAAATGAAAAAGACTTGGTGGATTAAAAGAGGAGTAAGTTCTTCCGTTATTTAAATATTCATTCATTCAGGTCCTTATGATAGTTCTGACTTGCTGTTTACAACAAATAAATTAGACAAAGAGTCTCCATATGGGTTAAAAATCAAATGAGTTGAAGCGTAATAGTTTGCGGAAGGTTAATGTTAGATTTATAGGTAATTTACAATGATACATTTCAGCAGTATATATTTACATGGAAAATCTACAAATTCAATATTTTCTTCCCTACTTCTCCCATTGAATTTAAACGACCATCTCAGCTATTAAGTAAAACTTTTTGTTGACAAATATTAATTACCTAAACCCGTCGCAGGCCTTACTTTAAGCAGTCCTGGCTTAAAGATATTTAGACAAGGAATGATACTGTAAACAAAGAAAATTTGTAACACGGCTGTTAATGAACTAGAGGTTTTAAATCTCCAATAGCCATATTTGTCGGCTTTCCTCGTCTTATTCCCCATAAATGCGGAATTAATAGTGCGGCATTTCTTTCTCGTTTTCTCCGAATACCGTGGAATGAGTCGACGAACGCCGACAAAGACGGCTTTTGGAGATTTAAAACCTCTAACTCTAAGGGATACTATTAAATATCCATTAAGACGGAACTTGGCAGGAGTTTTGGAAGGGATTCCTTCAAACACCACCGCAATTCGCTTTCGATAAAGCAAATCCTTGTACGACCGCCGTGTTGTTATGATTTCATTGCCTTTCGGCCGAACGCAAGGGATTGGCGTGTGGGCACTTAATATATTCGGGATGTGGGCTGGCAGCAGCACTGCTCCATTTCTAATCCAAATCAAAAGTAAACAGAGATAAATTCGAACGTGGCAGAGTTGTGTGGGTAATCCGCCGGCAGGGAGTCTGCTTCATTGGCAAACACGCCGAGATGTTCCAAATCGACTCTCTGTATCCCACGAGAGACGAACGCCGAGGCTTCGGGGAAGATCCAGAACTGTTTGTACGGAGGAATCAAAGGGTTTGGAAACGGAAAAAAATTGATAGGTGGCGCGGGGAAGTTATTAGTTTCATTCCCATATACCTTATGCTACATTCGAGTTTTATACCATAGAGAAGTATGCATATAAACAATAATCGTGTTCAGCCTGCATTAACCTTTCAGACCTAAATTTTTCTATGATGAATAAAATTATTTTTGAATTAAGTTGACACTTCCTTTATTCAATAAGTAATGAAATCCTATTATGAGACTCCTTTGGTACATTTCTGACATGATATTAAAATAAAAGAAGCAGAACCATAAACATAATTATTTGATGAATATGAATGATATATAGTAAGCACTGAAAATGGTTCCCAATATATTGCACATAGGATCTGAAAGAGATAAGACCGCTTTGTCTATAAATAATTCGAAGAAATTGACTTTTATCGTCTTATAGCGGATTGTCAGTGATTTTAGACTATACGTAACAGCGCTTTGCTTTCGTTGACTTTTCTACTACTTTTCTCTGTATTGGGATACGCTTCTTTCTAACTTTTTTCTATCAAATAGCTGTTATCGACTTTCAAAAGAAATAAAACCAAACTGTTTCTCTATTTGTATTATCTGTTCGTAAATTCACCATCCCAAAGACTGTTTCAATCATAAAATTCTAGAAAATCGGCCGATAAAAGATCTGGAGATAGAGTGAGGCTTACAAGGCAAGAGGGCAAGATAAGGAATGAGGTAGTTTCCCCCAATCCTCAACGAGTCATAATGCTAAGAGACGTTAAAGTGGAAAAAAATAATTTTGGATGACTTACAGTTGATTGAGAGGACATAAATAAGAATGATAAGTTGATAAAAATAGAAGGAAAGAAATATTTGATAAGGGATTCAAGGAATAATTCAAAACAATTAGAAATTCCATAAATAACGGATCTTTAGAATATATTTAAAAGGAAATTTGCAGTCTTTTCTTTGAGAAATATCTAAGTTATATTACAATAAAATAACGAGATGACAAAGAAAAGGTTCAGAGGTGATTTTGCACATAAAGGCGTTCATCTAGAAAAAAATCCATGGAGAAAGGAAATCAAAATGTCTGACAGGACCGGAAATTTCAATTGTCGGTCGGTTCTTCTAACCATTGTGCTATTTAGAATAGATCTTTAAATAGATATTTCTATTTGGAAATAAGGAGACATATGACTGACATGTCACTGAGACTATTTGTATCGTTTCGTTAAAAATAAATACTCAGGTTGTTTCGTATGTCTACTTCTTTGTAAGGACTTTGCAAGTCTCTTTTGATAAGTGGCAGGGGGATTTTATTATTTTTCTAATGGATCGCTTTTGCCTATCGTTATCGGAAGTAATGGATTCTCGAAACGATTCGTTCAAGCATCCATTTTCCTGATCATCCTCGCAGTATTAGAACTGCCTATACAACAGAGAGATCGCACTGCATCAATTACATCTTCTGAGAACGTACTTTCTCAGAAATTATTTAGTAAATCTATCCTTTGAATTAAATTTGAAGATTCCCATCGCGCGATCTGAATCATCTGTCCTATTTATTACGTAAAATTGTAAAAAAAAGTTCAGGTCACTTTACCAACATTTAAGTGAATCGTGGTTTTCCACAGTCGTAAGAGAAGACATTGGATGTGTGTATCTCTTCTGGACATTCTTTGGAGGCAACTTGATGGAGAGATCTGGAGCATGGTTTCCTTGGACCACTCGATATCCCCTCCTTTCGAAGAAATGCTTACTTAGCGAATGAAGACGAAAGAGGGAGCCCTCATTGCCATGGTAACGTACCTCTGAAACTTTTTTTAGCCGCGGACTACTACCCTTCGCACCACTTAGAGTTACTTAAGAATGGGCTCCCCATACTGTAAATGCAAGGCTAACAGTAAGACGAAAGATAAGCAAACCCTAAAAATTTAAGTTAAGGGTCATAATTTCTGTAATAAAGAGCGAAGGGCCTTTGCAAATGCTCCGAAGGTTTCCTGATTACAGTAGCGGGAATACGGGACAAAATATTATAATTAAAATTCAGCATCTTATACATGGAAAACTCACAATTAACTAACTAGCTAACGTGAATTAAATTTCAGAGCAAAGTAAATTTCAGTCCCGAGACTTGTTGGGTTTCAGTGCACCGTAATTAATAAAATAGAAATAATATTGATCATATATACGTATATATTTCAGCCGAGATAGAGATTTCATAATACCATCTTAAATTTTATCCTATTTTAAGTAATTCAGTAATAAAATAGGGTAGAGCAGACGGTCAATAATTATTTTACAAACATATATAGAAACAAATTACAAAAATTCCGTAAATTACTGAGTAATAAAAATACCAAAAGTACCAATTCGACCTTAAAAATGTTTAATTGACAATAAGACTCAGTAAGGCAGAGGGAAAATAAGGATATTTTTTTAGACGAAAAGAGAAAAGTAACAGATGAAAACAAGCAGAGATAAGAATATGTTAGCTATAAGAAAATAAAACAAGGACACATAAAATATAGCACCGAAAATAGTTAGAGAATTAAATATGCCCGACTAACGATTGCTTATGCCTACATAAAATTAATGTTAGAAATAATATATAGCAGAACAGACGAAAATCAATGGAACCACAGTTCCCACAAGCATCACTTGGCAATAATAAAAAATAGTATAGATAAATAGTGTAGCGATATTTATTAATCCTACCTTAAATTTAGCCTTTTACTAATTTACTGATTAATATATAAATGAATAGATAAATAAATTTTTATTATGTACTGTGAACAACAGTAAATTACAGTACTGGAATCATGGCAGTCGAAACAAAGAACTATTTCAATATTAAACACTCTAAATTCAACAAATAATCAAATAATAAAATAATAAAATTTTATATTTATTAATGTTATTAATGTTTCTTGCATCACGGATTGTAGTTGGCAGGGAGTTACCAAAATGTAAGGCAGATACCGTAAATGATTTGGGGAAGGTAGTGGATCTATGTGACGGAATGTAAAAAGCACGGGATATTTATCTTAGATCAGGACGGGAGATGTAAGAAGGAGGTAGAGTGAAATCATGAAGCACATACAAAGGCATTTTGATATTCATATGATTAAAAATGAGGAGTCTAACGAAGTATTTTTTTTTCTTTTCGATGCTTTCAGCCAGCATAAAGTTTGTAGTATGTATGGGTTTACATGTTCATACCTCTTAACATCGCAAACATATCGAACACAATTAACCATTAACCGCTATATTTGAGTGTCCCGTTTGACTGTAAGGTCATTAGGTAATACAATAGGACCGAGTAGTGCAGTCTATAAATATTTTATACATAAGAAAGTAAATTATAAAAATACCATAATTTAATAATACACAAGCATATAAAATTTAAAATTAAATTTAACAAATGCGTAACTACGATAAAAAAAGACAGAAGAGAAAAAGGATAATTTCTTTTTACTAAAAGTGATAAGCAGCATTTAAAAACGACCGGAGAGAACAGAATTTTGGAAGGACAGAAGAAAAAGAAGACATAAAATTCAATTCTGATATAAATAAAGAAAATTGCAATAAATCAAATATTCACGAATTAGTGGCCGAAAATGAATACATAAAATATATTATAGAAATAAATAAAATAATAAAACAAAATAATAATAAAGAAATAGTAGCAGTTAATAGTAGTTAGTAAAACCTTCTAACGAAAGGCACTAGAGATAGATGGCATATAAATCGTAGAAGCCTCACCCAAAAATAATCAGTAAATTCTGTAAACGCAAGCAGAAGAGTCATAGTTCCTGTAAGCACCGCTTGAACGTTTTGGAGCCTCAATCGCTGTACGTGGGACAAATTCTTGAGATTGGAAACTCAGGACTCTTCCACTTAGTGCGGTCGTCTCAGCGAAGGTAAGGCGGAAGGTTTTAATAATTGATGTCACTTGGTCGGCTGCACAAGTAATCAAGCTGTTTTCAATCGCTCTCCGAGATGAAGGCGTTCGTCTTGCAACCCCTTCCTCCGCGTTAACCCTTTCTCTCCCCCATCCCCGAGGGAATCGCAGTCCGAATCCAATCTCGAGAAGAATTCGATCGCCGAATTCTGCGGATCACGTGATCTCCCGCGAGAGCGATTCTACTCTTCTAAAACAAGCCGCTCTATTTAAGGGCGGAGCTAAGTTTGCCCACCGCTCCTGTTTGTTTACCTCCTCGGATCCAATCAATCTTCGAGAAAATCTCTCATAACCTATTTCTTCCCGGTCATACATAATCGCATATAATGGAAGGGTATAGAGATGGGGCGGATCTGGAATCTATTGAAGGGGATGGGGGCGACTTAATAGATTTTCTAGGCGAACTTGTTTAAGGGGAATTATGTGATTTCCTTATAAACCCATCTCCAAATCATTTTATAAATGACGTTTTGCCGTGTTGAATGTGGAAGATGGTAATTTAGGTTACAAAATATTAAAAAAACTTTATTTCAGGATGATATTAAGACTTTAGTGAAGTCTAATCTTACATTTATCCACATGTTACCAAAAATTTAAAGAAAACGATTTGGCTAATAAGATAAAATAAAAGGCAAAAAGTGAGGAATATTTTGTAAATACCAAGTCTGCACAGAAAAAAATGAAATCACTGCAGGAAAAAGCCCACGGTAAGGGCGTCACGAAAAAACAACGAAACGTACTTATAGCTGCAGCTAAAATCTTAAATTAGCAGAGATTAGTAAAATAAAAAAATATAACAACAAGATACAAACAAAAGTACGAATGTAATAAGAATATCTGAGGAGCACTAATTTCTCATTGTATTAGAGGAAAAACTAACAGTATTGAATTAAATTCAAACTTCAAATTAGAGAACCAATTACTTGGACCAATTTCACGACTGTGATGAAATCCAAAAACCTGGGCTCTTTATTTTCAATTTAACCCCTGTAATGCTAAATAATAGTGTAAAATACTAGTCGAAATGTGTTAACTAGAATAGGAAAGGCGCCAATGGCTTAGTACTTTCCTGGTAACCTGTGTGATCCCTACGGCTTTCATATCTTATGCAGCCAAATATACACTACTAATTTGCGTGTTGCATACAATTACGGCGCCCCGCACGTTTTTAGGTCCTGAACCAGATGTACTCAAGACTATTCCTAACAGGCCGCAATAGCTCCAAGATAGACTCCGTGTTGGTAATATAACCCGTTAAAATTTGACATTAATAATATTTTAATTAATTAATACTATTATTAATAATTTCCTTTTTATTTCTCTAATTAATGAAACCGTCTTAGTATTTTTTTAAGAAAAAAATTGAAAATTAAATCAAAAATACACTTATATACTATGTTGTAACCCCTTACTATACACTAACTCTCTTTCTAATCATAAAATGGAATTGCATAAAAAAGCAGGGGTGATTCAACTTTTCAGAAAAGGAATGAGATTTTTTACAGTATTCCTTTTAGCTTATCCCAAAATATTAGGAACGTAAAATTCCAGCTCGAACCCATTGGCATAAAAGATATTCTACAGCATATATTTGAGTACATATCGTTCTCTGCTTTTAAGTCAGCCACAAGGTCCATAGTATTTTACATTCAAATCGTGCCTTCATTCTTTACCAACCATCATAAAACGAAATTTTCCAAACTCAGAGTGTAAAAATATTCCGTTTGAACGGAAGTTTCAAATATTCTCCACACGATATCTTAACTCGCACATCTTCTCAGGAAAAATGTTTTACGACCTACGCTCTTAAACCATTACAACTTTTACGCGTAAAATTTGAATTCAGGGGATGTCAGAGAAAATACGTTTTTTCCTTTCTTTCCTTATTACGAGATAGCGATGAGTTTTCCATGGTTCACATACATGATCTTACTGGGAGAATCTACACTTAAAATGTACGAGGATGCCGAGATACCATGCAGGAATCCTAGCTACCTCGGAGTTTGCTCACTTGTACATATCTAGCTCCTATTGCAAGAAAGCTCTTTTAAGGAACGTTTTCCACGAATAATCATGGTTTCACAACCCGTAAAGTCATTCTCTGATGAAACTGTTATGCTCCGTACTCTCCGCATTTAATGCATTTATGTGTCTATGATATTTATTTCATCGTATGTATTTATATTTCAGAATTTATACATTGCAAAAAAATAACGCTAATATACAATACATTTCAAGGGTTACTTAATGCTTCAAAGATTCTTCTTTTCTCCAATACTTAGCTGAAAATCAGTAACACAAGCATTTTCAACTTTTGATTTATCTTTGCTCCGTAATGATAGCTACATCTTCATCATTTCTGCCGAATATGATTTTTGCAAATCTATTTTTCTTTATTTTATAGCTCCACGAAAGAAGATGTTGTTTTGTGAAACTTCATCATCAGAGAATAAATGAAGAATACTATTCTCCACAGTCAATTGAACTCGACCGGTTACAACAGTACATGGTCATTATCAGGTAATTCTTTCGTTAGAACAAAGCCTTCAATGCAGCTATGCAGTTGGCAGATTAAACGCAAGTATATACGTATATTCAACCCCTAGTGATATAATTATGCTTTAGATATTCGTTAATGAAACCAACTAACCTAACTATGTAGTCTATTCCAATCAATATATTCTATATTAAAATACAAACTCTCTTATCTCTAAAGTATCCAAGGAGCGAATAACATATAATGGAACGACATACAATACGGATGTAAATGATCACGACCCGCGGTGCTTTGGGGAGGGCAAAGTTGTTACGAATGCCGGGATTGGGTAAATCGCCGCTATTCCCACGAAATCCCGAGAAAAACCATAAAAAGCTCAGAGTATTGAGCGAGATTCAAGGCAGCGACCACGGCGATGCAAAGAGGCTAACCACTCCACCAACCCACGGATCGATAACATATTTTCCCTCCAATTTTGTTTCGGTACTTCGAAATGGAGCACCTCCGACTCTCTTAGCTGCACGGTCTAGCGAGTCGCGGCGTACCTTGGACCACAGACAAGTTTGGCGGCCGTAAGGATTCCGAGAGGTGCAAGAGATTATTCTTCCACGATTCCATTCTCCACTCAGATGTTTCTCACAAAGAAACCAGAGCGGATTTAAGAAATATTCGTTTCTGTAAAATTCCTATAAAAGCTCTTAAAGCTTTACTGTAATGGAATTCCACGATCGATTGAGTAATATTTTTAATAGTGCGCCTCCGTGCCCCATTTTTAGTTTTCAAAATAAAATTATTACTGAAGATCTTTAAGATCCTTCAAAATCTAGAGCATTTTACTGTATTTTAAAACAAAATCTAGCTCCTAAGTCAGTAAGGTCAAACTACCTCACTCCTCATCCTACCTAGTAAGCCTCATTTCTCAAGCCCCCGAGCTATTTCTTGGTAGCTAATGTTAAAGGTACTGAGGTTCCAACCGGCCTTTGTACTGAATACTAGAAGTCGAATCTCTCTCCTGTAAGTATGTGAAATTTCCCCCAAATGCTGCTTGGACCGTCAACGCATACACCAATAAGTATCAGAATGCCCTTGAATGGAAGAGGTTTACTGTACAAGAAGAGCGATATAATTAGCTTTGACCTCCTGAATGAACCATAGAGCGATAAACGGCGAAATCCACGATTCGTGCAGCTCAATGATTCGATGAGAAATAGGACTGATTTGGGAGTACATCTTCACTCGGGTCATATCACTCTTACGTCAATAAATTTAAAACTTCTCTATCCTGAGCTAAAAGAAGAAAAGTATTCGATTCATCAGGATATAGTGTTATCAGGATATAGGATTATCTTCTGTTTAATCAAAGCTTATACATATACGAAGTGAACTGCATACTGAATGACTTTAAACAGCGAATCTCATAAAACAGGCTTTTAAATACAAATTTAGGCATAAAAAGAAGATGGAAATTACTATCAAATTACACATTTCAAGACGATCAAAATAGTGAAGATATAATAAAGGCATTTTCATCATAGTTTCGGGTTCTCTTTCACCTTTTTGGTCGTATTGCGTATCCCTATTATATAGTATATCCCTGCGTTTAGAGTAAAAATAATTCCGAATTTTTAGACTGAAATTATAGGAAGTAAAGGACTTCTGTCGAAAGCGCTTCAAAGAGAAAAATACAAATGTTGTTTCTTATGATGTTGTTTTTAAGCGATAAATTATTTCTCCACCCCTTAGAATGTAATCAAAATTAAAGGACGATTTAACATAACGGAACCATTGTCGGTCAGAAGTACTCAAAAGTATGTGTCGGTTTACTGAGCCTCGGCCAAACGAATTCTAAACTAGGTGTCGGTAAAATCTGTTTCGTTCAAACTGGAGATTCCAATTTATAGATAAATATGATTAAACAACACGGATATGCCAATCGAATTTCCTAAAAGAACAATTAACAGAAATTTTGTCGGTCATGCGTCCTAAAAACGACGTGTCGGTCAAGTGATCGTCGGTAAAACCTCTTCCAAACCAGGTGTCGGTGAAGTGAATGTCGGTCAAACGGGGGAATCACAAACCATAAATATATTACTCGCTTAAAACTTCATGCTGGCACGTCAAATTTCCTCTCTCTACAGCCTCAACGCTATCTAGCGAATTCACAACAAATTTAGATCTAATTCACTTTGAGGAAAAGAGGGGAACATTTTCTCGTAATTCACGAGAGAATTGAGATAAGGCTGCCTCAGTAGCGCAGCGAACCGAGTCCCGCACCCGAAAGAGAGGGTGACACCGCCGCGGAAAAAAGCCCGTCAATGACTGCAGCCGAAGCGTCTCTAAAGTGTCTTTTTCGTTAAAATTAAATCTTCCTTGTCGACCCAGTTCCATCCGAAACGCCGCCTCCCGCTTTTAATTCCACGTTCTCGCTTCCAGTTTGGATACGCGAAGTGCAGAGCTTTTTTTTGGCCGGATTAGGACGCCATCTGGGGGGAGAAAGATTGATGGAAAGGGGAAGAAATAAGAGAATAGGCAGAGGAGAAAATGCGAGTAATGAGAATCAAAATGACGGAGGAAAAGGGATTCGGGGATTGGGGTAAGATAAACGGGAAAGTGAAACGGGAGGATTCGGTCCGCATTAGAAAGATTTACGCTATAACCAGGCGGAATAACGAGGTTGATTCGAGATATCGGATTATTTAATAACTAAAACTCGATGATAACGAGTCTGTCGGGATCCCAAAAATGTCCTCCTTTCCAAAAATCATTGGGTCCATGCAACTCGTACCGTTATAAAAGCTGAGAACGTTCTCAAATGAACTGGAAAAGTAACTCTGTATCGGTGAAATATTACGTCACGACAGGTAATAAGATCATGCAAAATATTTACTTGTATTAATGAATTTATTGACGTTCAATTATTAGAAAGGAAGATCATAAATACTTCCCAAGGCGTATATAGCTCTAGTATGCATGCTCAAAGGTGAGGGATATTGAAGATTGTTACGGACCTTTATTTAATATACTCTTCTTGAATTATTTAAGATTTGAATTTAATATGTGAGAATTTTGGCATTTGAAAATAGAACTGTTAAAAGTAGTTCGGCAGCTTAAAAAATTCGCACATGGGCTGTTAAAGGGAAGCGGATCTAAGACCTATTTCACCAAAGAACGCCCCCAGCCCACTTGGCTATCTAGGAGATACTTAAGTCTATTATAGACGTTACTAAATAGAAAATGTCCATATATCACGCAATGGCTCGTAATAAATTGTAACGCAGGTCATTTACTCAACCTAATTATCTTAAGACCTCCTTTTACTCATGTATATACTGCAAGGATATAGATAAAATACAAAACTTTGTATTTAATGCAGATAAGAAGGTAAAAACTAACCAAAAAGAAATAACGAGACGTTTTAAAGTGACGAATTAAGTTGTATTAGTATTCAAGCCTCCTGTAATTCATACACAACAACAAGAGAAAGTAAACTAAATAAAAAATAGAACCAAAAATGTGGGAAAGATTGGCCAATGAATAAAATACGAGATAACTTATTCATGGTGAGATTTAGAAGAAAATAATGAACTTTATCTCAAAGTATTTGATACCAAATAAAAAGGGACATAGTGGATTGTAGAGGCATGTACATGGTAGATTCAAAAAGGGACTTTAATGATATGTGAGGTTGCAATCAATGATAATGAGAGAAAAGAATAAAAGTGGTGCTTAGGCAAAGCATGAACTAAAATAGCGTGGTGGTGATTCTAAAAAGGAAAAATTCACAAACTTGCAGTTGGGGTTTTGAGGTTCTTTTCAATACAAACAGAACTACGAGTGCATATCACCGACTCTATCGCGAGGATGAAACTATAATCCTTTATTTATGAGTCCATTCCCACGGAATATTGGCTTCAAAGCCCTTCTTTGAAGCGCTAGCGGAGTATATCACGCAAACGTCGAAGTTTACCGTGGCGAACGAGCAAAACATTGGGAGTTGCGCGACTCGCTTCATCTTGTTACCTAAAAGACGACTAGTCACTAAATGGGTAATATGATGAGCTACCAAATACACAAAACCATGTAATTTCACAATGATTTTTATACGTCAATTGATCAAATTCTATTTAACCCTATGATTAAAATACCTAAATCAGTTAAAGATTTCATACTTAGATGCTTTAAGATATTATAAAAATGTATTGTATGAACGGGTTTTAGATGTGTTGTTTTAGATATATAATATTTAAGTGAGATGATAGAGAAACTTATGAAGTGACATGTTACTTATCAAAGGAACAATGTAAAATGTGATTATGTAAGAACAGTAATTATAGAATATATCTAATGTAAATGTATTAAGTGGAGTAATAGGGGGATTTAGCTGAATTTGGTCTTGTTCATTGTGAAAGCGTGATCTAAATCCTATTTGTAAATATAGTGATGTTATTTAGGGATTTTAAACGCAATAATTTAAGTGTGAAAGGGTAAATTAACAATGTTTGGGCCTGTCATTAACTTCTGTCTAGGTTTAGAAAATAATAATGATAAATAATAAAACCTTTCTATGTCAATTAGTAGAGTTTTGAAGCATACGCCCTTTGCTGGGAGAAGGAATGTACTAACTAATTCTTTCATGTAAGCTAACCGAAATTTTCTTTTTCTAACTCCTAGTGCCTTTTTTGAACCTTCTGTTCTGATCTCACCATCAAACAAGGTATTGCCTCCTTCTAAGGCCTTATTTACTGATTTATTAATTAGGCCAAATACTTCTTTGATCCTCAGCACTTCCACCATCAGCTACCAAAAGCTTTGAGGAGAGACTGAGGTAACTATGAGAGGAGTAGTTTGCCGTTCCTTCCATCTCTAAGAATATTAACAGCGGAGCAAGCGTAAGTAAAGGCAGCACAACGAAACTGTAAATTACTTTGTCCACAGCAATCTATAAGAAGTGACCAAAATGTATACAACTTCTAACCATCAATCTTACCTTAGTAGCTATAATATTGTCGTACCCATAGACAAAGCGAAGTGCGGCTAAGGTAAATGAGATATACGTTTCCTTTTATTTTGTCCGAAAAGACAATTGAAAATTTTCCATAAATATAATTAATCCGAGGTTGATTACTTAAAAATATACATCTACTTCTGGGTGAATGTAATGTTTCTAAGAGCCAGAATAAGTATTTGAATATGTAACACAATCAAACAAAAGCGTCAACATCACAAAAATATAATACCAAAACAAATCTGCTAATGTTTCAACCAAATGACACAAGATATTGCGGGCGTCGACATTAGAAACGAAAATAAATAAAATTAAAAGTATTCGACTAGTCAGCACGGTTCAATTGTAAATTAATTATGTCCGCTATTGTCTGTGTTATTTAACAATCCATATAAATGCATAGTGTATATTAAAAATTAATATAAACATATGCTAAGAATATAATTAAATAAACTACAGTAACGCAGTTATTGGAATTATAATACAATTTAAAATTCTGCATGGAGTGTGTATATACACACATAAAATTATATAATAAATAGTAATAATGTTTCAAATTATATTTATTAGTGTATGCATCATTCAAAATGTTATTGGTATAATAATTATGCCAATAATTGTTGAAGATCAGTCTTTTCATAGGTTAAATACAGATTTTAGTGATGTCAAATACTGAAAATAAATTTCTTATCACGTTCAACTATTTGTTTTGATATAAATATTCTTGCCTTCAGTTGATATTTTAAATTTTTGAGTATATAAATAGTAATTTAATATATAAATAATTGATAACATTGCAGAAAAAAATAAATAAAATAACTCATCTTACTGGTGCTATTTGAGGAACCAAGAAATACTAATAAATTAGTAATTTTATATTTAACAAATTTCTTCATTGGAAGTATAACGTTACCTTACTATATTTTGGTTTAAGAGGCCAAATAATATAGAAAAACATCCCCCGTGTCTTCCTATTTAGAAATGGAGTACTTTGAACGAGTTGGAATACGGTCTGTCTATTATTATATACGAGCGTACAATTTTACCTCCACACTAGATTATCGACCAGCAGTCACACCGAAAACGGCCGAAGCTCTGAAAGCATACCGCTTCGTGATCATAAAGCAGAAATTCATGACCGTTCCAATTCTGCTCGTTTTTCTATGTGAATCGATGGCTCCGATGCCATAAAATTCGAGATCTTATGACCTAATTTCCCTTCGCTTCGAATTCGAGATGCTTAAATTTTCCCGGGCTTAAAATTTTTGGAATTACTTCAACTTCCTGGCACCGAAATTAAATCCTGGAGAATTCCACTTACTACAAATTCAGTTTATTCGCTTCTAGCGTTACATTCGAAAAAAATGGAGCTTTAAAATCTCGTTAACCCAAGTTTTTCTGCTCTCCAAGTAGAAATGGGTATCATGAACATGAAATCGTTAACAATAAGAAAAAAAAATGAGTGTCGATTGGAGATGAAATTAGAATGCGCAATTATTTGCGTCTCCGAGGTCCTTGATTTGCCTTATAGTATTTGATGGAATAATACAGTGTCATGGATGCTATTTTGCCTTCCTAGGAGTATCATCTCTGAACTTTTCGAGAGAATTTAACCCTTAATTTAGATCTCAGAGATAGTTTTTGAATTTTCAGAGTCAGAGGATTTAAATGTTTAGGGACCTGATATCAAGAAACATCACGATTGAGACTCTCTCATCACCGCAGAAATGCTTAATAAAACATGCACACTTTTTACCTTTTACATATGCTGATGGGAATATGGGCTGCTATGGACTTATTTAATCTATAAAATTATTCTCAGGAGAAACAAAATTGTATTCAGAAACTAAAAAACAACAATAATATTTCCTAAGTAATGACAAGAGCAAAGAACTACAACCTATTCCACAAAATAGTATTATCATCTGTAGAATTTTCATAGTTTCCGAGACTATTTGCAGTATATGAAGCTGTAGATGGAAGTTGGTCCCTTTCAAATAGGGAATATCCGAGGCATTTTCTCCTAAACCATTTAATCTAAAAAGGCTGACATTCCATTACATGCCTGAAGAATCTCTTCAACATGGGATGTTGAATATATTGAACGCGGGCCAGAGTGCAACCCACTGAAGGTGGTTTAAACCCACCCACTCATTCTTCAATACGGTTT
This sequence comes from Sympetrum striolatum, assembly GCA_947579665.1. NCBI lineage: Eukaryota > Metazoa > Arthropoda > Insecta > Odonata > Libellulidae > Sympetrum > Sympetrum striolatum. Next base: position 64,139,576 of record OX388350.1, read on the forward strand.
GGAGAAATATTGTACTCCAGATCTTCTATTTGAATACTTAACGATCGTACTGGATCGAACATCTTATATAAATTCCAAAACCATTCAGTTATCATTCACAATATTACAAATATATTTATAAATATCCGTTTACACATACATGCTTATGATGTGAACAAAGAGCATGATTGTTAAAATGGATCGATTGATATGATGAAGAGACCATACAATTTGGAAGACAGAACATGAGTTTTTAATTGGTCCTCAGTTGAAATGACTAGACAACAGATTTCATATTCTCAATAACCTGCTTAAATTTTATCAAATGATGTATTAGAAATGAGTAATAGTGTTGGACAATTCATTCTTGCACTTTCTATGGCTTGTGGTATATTTTATATGCATCATTAATACTACATCTGAGAGCGCCTCTTTGGGCATGATTATAATGATACTTCTGATTTGGGTGAAATGAAGACTAAAATTTACCTGTTATATTATACTTTAAATAAATCCTCAATATGATTCCGAGAGACTGATTTGGATCTCTATAACTCTGGTCAATTAAATCTCGCCCCTTTGAGTTATTCTTTACATTACCGGTGGATTTCCCCGTAAAAATGATGGGATTAAAATTATATATAGTTACCAAAAATATAAATAATCCCGATATTTGGTGGGGGAAGGAGTACGATGCGGCCAATTTCAATTAACTACCGAAGACATTATTGTGTGAGCCTAGGGGAAGGGGTGTACCACCTTATGAGGCATTGTTGTGGATGTACGGTCGTCGCTTTGGACTCAAATTAAAGCTAGATAAATATATTGCTTATTTAGAAAATATAATTTTCCTCTTGGTATGAGTAATTTTCAAGATTTTCGCCGAAATGCATGACAAAATCGAAAACTCTTCACCTTTTGCAGAAAATTGCAAATTTTCGAAGAGCTGTTTCTCAAAGAGTTCTGGACGTACGGAGCTAATTTGATGTATTATTAATAAATAAATAAATACATCCAACCCCTAGGAATAAACTGTAGATTAATTCAATTAACGAGCAGGCATGATAATAAGTTAGAACAGTTATGAGTTATGGATATAGAATAGCTTAAGAGATTCTTATGGAGGACATATTTACAGAATGAGGATCATGAACTAAATTTCCACTCGTGAGACAGAAACCATTTTGATTTACCTTCGCTCAATGCGAGATGCGTTTGCTTTATTTCTAAACATCCGAACCCTTCAAATTAACCTCTCCTTGTAAATTGAGAGCGTTGCTGTGTACGGCCAACGACCCGATTCGCTCCTCTTTCTATACGAACAAGGCCGATGTCATCCAAGGCTTAAATACGCTCGGAGTTGAATGCAAAGGGCAGCATGTCGCTGCTATAAAACGGGCTCTCTCTCTTGAACTGCGGAGGGGCTGAGAAAGAGGGAAGAGATAATAGATATTGAAAGGGGGCCCCGAGAAAACAAGGAGGGGGAGTCGTTAGGGGGGTTTGGTAAATCGGATTTGTGCGAGGGAAGAAAGGGGTGGTTGGGTTTCTGCATTGGGGAGTGAAAATAAGAAGGAACGAGGAAGTTCATACTGAAGGGATGTTTTAGGAGGGCAAAAGGGATGCAATTGGGGGATCTGATTCGGAGAAGAGAATAAGATCAAGGCCTAAGTTTCTCCGACTGGGGCGATCAATTCTGTTGAGAGAATCAGAGAAATCTGTTCTCTAAGAACGGAGGGTAAACGCGTTGACTCGGCAGCTGGTTGGCAAGGAATAAATACGTTTAGAATTTAAAGTAAAAGCGTGACGGAGACTTTTCTATAAATAATCTATAACGGAAATAATGGGTGAAATGAAGACTGAAATGCTCCTGTTATATTATACTTTATAAATATGATTGCAAAGGACTGATTTGGATATCTATGCTCTATCTATATTTCCCTGTCGTTTTTACCATATCGTTTAAGGACTTAAGTTTAGCGTCATAACGTAACGTAGCCGTTAAAATTTAAAAATGTACTTATAACGTCGATAGTGTGCACAGTTTTACCTATATTACTTTTTACCGTTTAACGTGACAGTTTTAATAAACCTGTTCTCTATGACCGGAGGGCAAACGTGTTGACTTGGCAGCTGGCTAGCAAGGAATAAATAAGCTTAGAATTTAACATGCTAACATGAAGTAGACGTTATAATAAATTAAGAATAAAATTAATAACGTTCACCGTGATTTGTGCCATATCGTTCAACGTATAAGAATACTACATTGCGGGTTAAAAAACTAAGGTTTCACTTAGAAAAAATATGCACCTCAGCAGGAAAACATTCGCAAAAAGAGGGGTGTGAAAAATGTACGAAAAATTAAGTAAATTCTCATGGAAAAGCAGGTTAAGAGATATCTAAATGGCAAACAAGACAATTCAATTACATATGCACATAGATAAATCAATATAAATGTTTGCAAAACAGCGAAGAACATAGTGGAAAGCAAGTAATAAGGTTACAAGAAAAAATTGTAAACAACTACAAATGAAAATAGTATAGTAGATATTAAAGAGTTCATTAGTATAACCAGATTCGTCGATAATCTATTTTCGCAAAAATTTAACGTTATACGATATATTCGTCAAAGTTTAACGTCAGAAGGTAACGTATCCGATACGGTAAGATACATAAAACGTTAATAACGTACAACGTTATTTTTTGTACCGTTAACTGCTGAAAGAAAAAAGTTTAACATTACAAAGTAACGCAAGCGCTCTAACAAATAACATAATAAGTATGAACTTAATAAAATACACCGTGATTTATTCCGTAGCTATTCAAGTTTAGGCAATATAATATTAACATTATGTACGTTATGTTATTACGATTAACGTCAATACATTTAACGTCCTTTTTAAATGCAATATTGGTTGAAAATAATACTGAATTACTCTATATACACACTCGTAACCTTTGCCCACTTTGCCTCCAAAACAACGTAAGTAGATCAGGTACCTTTTGTACAGAATAAAATTGTTTTTATTATTTGATCATATCTCTGCATTTTGGTTTAATACCCGATATGCTATGGTATTATTAAGTGAGCATTTACTGCTTTGACCTCAAAATTGGGTCAACTCCGAAATGGACACTTTAGAAAATGTGAGAAAGAGAATTACATTGGAATAGTCCAGAAAGCAATATAACGGCATGAACCCTGCAAATAACAGTTTAGAAACCGTCCCTGAGGGAATAATTCTTTCATTTTCAATGAGATATCGGTACACTTCTAATCTCACGAAAGCTATAAACACGAAAATGGTAAAATGGAAAAGATAGAAACTTAAACTAGGGTTTGAAACGCTGATTTCCTAACTTGTTGACGACGAATAAGTAAATTTTAAAATAAAAGGAATAGAACAACTGATATTTTAATTTATACCACACCACAAAATACGTATGGTCACGACCAGGTTTTGATTTATTTCATGGTATAGTATAAATTGAAATATCACTTCTACTATTCTTTTTATTATGGGTTACCACCACCTAAAGGTCGTGACCACCTTCGCGAGTTTTAAAACGTAACGATATATTCAATCTATTCAATTAACGTAAATGTTAACACTGTCAGATTCATCTAGAGTAACTAAGCTTGAAAATCCAGCTCAATCTGTTGGATTAACATGCCTGTATTAGCAAAAATAAATCTGTTAAAGGTGTTTCAAAAACAACATTTAATATACTATGCAGAGTTGAATTATTAAGTAGGTATAGTTTCCTTTTCCGATAGAATGTTCCAGTGATTAATTTCAAATAAAAATCCAATCAAAGCAACTTATTCAAGAATGTAGTTTAAACTAGAAGTAGATGAAAGTAGATGGTATTATCAGTGATCAAAAGAGTCTGGAAAGGTGAAGATGATTTTCACTGGAAAATATTTTCCGATTCTTCTATTAGTCGACAAAATTATTAGCAGAAATGAGGTAATACTTTAATAAAGATAGTAATAAGATAAGGTACCTCTACGTGGATAAATACTGCAATATAGTGGATTTAATTTGGGCGAGATTGAGACTGACAAGACTCTTCTAAAATCTGGCTCTGTGATTAAAATTAAATAGATAGAGATATCAGGAATAATGTTCAAACATTTCAATTTGTACCTTTCAATAGGCGTTCTATGAAACTTTGGGTATGCTAGAGAAGTTATAATAGATAAATACATAACTCACGAATAAAGGAATGGATTTTAAAAGATAAATCATGAGAAAGATTCGCATCAGAAAGTTGTAAGATAATATTTAAACAAAGAAGAATCTTGAAAATCAATATGATAGAAAGAATAAAATAACAAGTACTCTTTTCCATAAATGAATTGAAAGTTATGAGAACTCTTTTCCTTGCAAATACGTCCATAGATTATATATTTACGTGTGTAGAAAAAAGTATTTTTGATTTTTCCTTACCATCCTATCGATATGGATTTACACTCAGTAAAACCTGCCGCAATCGATAATATTTAAAACATTGAAAATTACTCTGAGATCATTGAAAAGTTATATAAACGTGATCGAAAGAACCGTGTGGAGAAACTAATTACAGAAAAAAAATCAACAAGCTCTTGGGAAAGACATTCTCAACACCTTATGGCAAAACCCATGTATGGCAATGTAACCGGGTGCTGCCAGCAAAAACTAATCCATCCTCAGATCTGTTAGAAGAAGCTACGATTTTTTAGGAGAACGCTGATGTTTGGTAGCTTGTTTTTAGTCGCAGAGAGGGGATATCTGTGAGAAGGTTCGTCATTAAGAGAGAAATAGAGGGGCAGTTCGTGCTTGGCGAAGGCTGGGGATATGAGAACTGGAACAGAGGTTCACAAGGTGCGGTACCGCCTTTCTTGTACGATTTTTTTACTGCTGAGAAGATAACCGTTCTCCTGCTGTGGAAAACCGTTGTGAAAAGAAGGGGGAACTCGATTTCACACAGTTTGAGGCCTTCCTTGGAAGGTAGGATTGGAAGGAACGGTTGACAAGACAAGGAACATAGCAATCATAGAAGGAGATATAGATTAGAGTACGAGAGGAAGATGTTGGTTAGTGTTTGGAGTTATGTGGTATTTAAGCGATCGGTTGAGAACAGGACGGACTTAAGAGCACCAATAACGGATTGTTAACTCATGATGATGATGAAACATTCTTTATTACGTAAACTTTTCCTTTTATTTGATTTCGCCGTAACTTCAAACTTCTCATTTTAAATACAGGAGTAACAATATATATGACATAATTTATTTTGATAAAGTATCCTAAATCATCGTAATTTATTTTGAACTATCTCTCAAGCATATGGAAGTATCATAAAACCTTTTTTGAACCAACGATTTCTCTTAAAAATTAATAACCAGAACTTGTAGACGAATTATTTCAAAGCACTATCGTAAACCAAACTTGAAACTGAAATAATTATGTTAATAATAATAACAAAGAAGATGGGGAGTAAACATGTTAAGAAGATGGGGAGTAATACGTATATATCGAGTAAAAATAATGGATACTGGAAAGCTCCTAGCGTGGATGGCATCCTCAACTTTTGGTATAAGCGTTTCACATGAATACTGCCCATAGTATTATCGGCCACTGGTATAATCCCAAAAGAACTCTTTCATAGCCTGAAAACTTTGAGTTAAAAAAAATACTTACGTAGCAATTCAAAAGGCTGTTCTTATTTCAACATACCATATTGTAAGGACATTTTTTAATTTCAGTTTTTAAATAATTATAATAATATCAGAAATATTGTTCTCTGCGAGTACTTGGTATCTATACTCGTACCCTTGTGTAGTCCAGCAGTGCTGTGAAAAGAATGGATGATAAGAACAACTTCTCCAATGGAAACAGGAAAATTCTAATTACATCCATTTCAACAATTATTACTATTTACAAAGAAACAAAACCACTCCCTAGCCAGAAAAAGTCCGGGAATTGGGCGATATGATACGATTTATCCACAAAAACACTGTATTAACTGATGAAATAATAATTATTTAATCTTGCATAAGTCTTAAGTATCGAGAGTACATGCGTAACAGAAGTAGGCACTCCGATACCTTAAGATCTGAATACGAATAAGAGTACGCAAAACTATGTGGAAACAGAGACAAATAATAAGTGGTAACGCTAGCAGTGAGGAAAATAACTAAAAGGAGTGAGCGAAAGAAAATAAGATTGCATTTCGTCGTGACATGATTTCTTTCTAGGACAGAAAGTTCAAGTATTACAAAAATCGGAAGAACTTATTAAGATGTGGCCGCATCAACCTCTTTTGAGATACGTGGAAATTAATGCGATGGCATTGGTGAACTTTTGTCCAGCATGCCATTTTTAGGCTAATATTTTGTAGAGATAAGTGTAAAAAGCAAGAAATGTCCTCCAGTAAAAAATTGGAGGATATAAATTATAAAAAGGAAAAAAATACCTGTTCTAAACCAGTGGTGTCAAATTTTTCGTAAAAACTTGATTTTGATAACACTAAACATACCTTATTTTAGCAATTATTAAATTTTGTTATAATAATTATGCATTCGTTTATATTTTCCTACAAATAAATTACGATACCATTGCAAATAAATTACGATTTATTTATTACTATTCTTCCTTGTCTTTATCTACAGTTTTCACTATATTGTTACAGTCCAATCTAATATATTACTAACACGTTAAGGGTACAACTATGCTTCAAAATCCCCCAAATATAAATGCGTGTGTGTAAACGCAAATTTCGTTCCAAAGCATCCAAAAAACTAAGTTAATTCCAGTTGATGAATTCTCCTCCATTCTCATTACATTGGATCTCATTTAATCCTGCACAAATGGACAAAATGGAGGGAAGATTCCAGAGGAATCGAAATAATAAGAATGCTCATCGATGATGAAAACTTAATGAAGTGGAATCCCCTTTTGTCTGAGATGAAATGGAGGGAATTCCTGACGTTCGAATTCCAAATGCGTTCCAGCTAATCATCCGCATTCCGTGCTACCCAATTCTTATTCCTCCAATACGTCTCTAAAACATGTACTTCTTAATTGGCTTTCTTTTCGAATTCATTTTAGGTCTGTGGATTGTTATAAGGTCGAAGCTATGACATGGGTTCAAATCTTTCCCTGGGGAAACATCTACGTAAATATTTCCCCTTGGTGAGGTCTCTTGGAAAGCCAATTATAATCGTATACCAGTGCGAACATAGTCATGCTTTATAACAAGCATGACTACCCATTCTATGATCTGCATTCATCCGGCAATGCCTATTCATTTCCTTGCTGTTTAAGTATCACGCTCCAGAAAGTTGCTAAGTTCGTGGGGTAGTCAAGGGATACAATTTTGTTACAGCGTTGCTAAGCTCATCCCAACCTCGTTTCAGCTTAATCTCGGCGTTACTCTAATTACTCCCCATCAAGATTTATGCTGGAGTAATAATAGTCGACAAATTCTTACCCCTTCAAAGCAGAGAAATTTAATCAAGGCAAATGTACCTCTGTAGTAGATGCGCGTTCTTGTCAAACAGAGCGTTTCAATATAAAAATGGAACTTGACAATTAATTAAATGATTGAGAATAGCAATGAAGAGAACTATTTCCTGTAGCTCATGTTTTTGGAATCACATCTCTTTAATGTTAAAAAGCTTTATAAGTGTTTCCATAAAGTACACCCATTCATATGTACAATCCTACTTAACACACGGTGTGAAAAAAATTACAAATTTTTGGTTACGTAAGAGAACGAATTCTCCAAAGAAATATGCATCGTTGATATATTCGAGAATTAGAAGATGACGTGCTTGTTTCGATTTATTATTACATAATTAATTGAAATTCCGTTTTCTAAGGGTGTGGTTGTCCGAGCCATTCTCGACGACCCTTGAAAGCCTTGAGTGTAATGAGATCTACTCTCCATAATTGCAGTGCAATGGCCCTATAAATAAAACCTTCAAATTTTTCAGGAAGGATTAACAACAGCCATAATGGCATTGTTTCGTGTCTTTCTTACCTCAGTAATTGAAATAGTTTCGCAACCATAGAAAAGATCCAGACAATATTAAATTAACGGCTTTCCTCTCTATTTCAGAATCAAAACGCCAGACATGAGTAAAATAAACAAAACAAGAATATTATGTTATATAATTATTACAATTTAACAAATATCATATTTTGGACGAAACTGAGACTTTAAAGTTTCCCCCTTCATTTAACTCATCGTCAATTTAAAATAGATCTAATAATTAAGTCAAAATAAAATTTAAACTAACTTAATAGAGAATGGGAACAATTTACTTATGAAAGAGCAAAACAGGAAAAACTTTTCCACAGGAAACTAATTCCTATTTTTCATTAACTTTTGAATAAACCATAAACTTGTGGTTTATGCAAAAGTTATTAAAAAATAGGAATTAGTTTCCTGTGGAAAAATTTTTCATGTTTTGTTCTTTCGTCATGGAATTCCACAAAGTTACTCGCAAGTCAGTTGATTTCGTAATTTACTTATGGATTATAAAAACTAAAAAAAGCGTACCAAGAAGTATCTTTGTATCAGGAAGACACCCACAAAGGAGGATGAGAGAGTGCGAATAACCTAATGATATCTACTGAGGGTAGCGACTAAAAAACTAGAAAAAGATATCTTTGAACGACCTAGTCCTAAAAACATGGTGCATGCGACAAACATTCAAATGATATTTATATATATATATATATATATATATATATATATATATATATATATATATATATACAGAAAATACTATACTCGACAGATAACATTCTCAACAAATGAAATTAAGCAAAATTAAAGCAATTATTAAAATCTAATTCATTTCAACTGAAAAATATCAATATCAGTCTGTGGGAACTGGAGATAATAAAACGCTCACTAAAAACTCATGAATATTAATCCTTCTTAAACAACCACCTCCAGATTTCTCGGCCCATCTATTACTACCGATTTCATTTACGCATATGATATTTAATGCACAGCCACTGACACCAGATAATTTATCTACTTTAAGTGATTACATTCTAAAAATTAATGTCAATATTTTATTTTTGATTATGTTCTAATAATCAATGTTAAAAATAGTATAAAATATCAATAAATTTACCAAATTTAAAATATCACATCAGTAAGGTGCGGAAAATAATTCTAGGAAATAATACGTATATGCAGATAAATATTATATACGGCAAACACCGGATGGATATTATTCCATGTTGCGATGCCACCTCCAGATTTCCCGTCCCACCATTCGGCTTCCCAAACTTTCATCCCAGTTCGCGAGATGAGTAACATCATCGATCCTTTACCTCCTCGGATATTTTACGCTTTTCCCTCGGGAACTAGCCTCGTCGTATGGGACAAACTTTTTTACGGACTCGGAGCGGCAAACCCGCGGCTTCCGAAGGCGGATTCAATTAGGCGAGACGGAAACGCAAAGCTGACGCGGCTGAACTCGGACGGCGTAACGATCGCCATTACAGTCTCCGAATATCGACAGGCTCATCGAGCGAATTATTCGAGTTCGCAGCATTTAAATTCGCTGCGTGGCCGAAATTAGGCGCCGGCGGAGGAACTTGTAGGCCAAAGCGGTGCTCCCAAATTTTGGATCCCGCTAAAGTAGTCCGCAAAAGCCTCTTCTAAAGTGTTCTCTGGACGTGTGCGGGTGTACTCCGGGGGAATCGATCCCACGGCCAACCGTTAATCATAGGGTGGCTTTAGACGGAGGGGAAAGTGCTGCTTGGATACAAGTGGGATTAAGGTACGGATGCTCTAAATATGCAGCTATGCCCGTGGCACTTACGTAGCAACCTCGTTCAATCGTCCATCGTCACATATGGTTATTGAAACACTTAATTCTTCGTAGCATAAAAGATTAAGTACCGAAAGTCTACCAGACTAAAATATTATTTAACATTTTGTTTTAAAAATTGAATTCATTTTGTACGTATAATTAAGCTATAACTGATATACTGCCCAGAATTCATACTATCGAATACCAAGTTATCCTTTATTTAATATTTATTATCAACATAAATTGCAGGTTTTATACAGGTTATTTCACCTACCACTTGATTAAATTTATTAATTTTCTGTAACGAATTGCAAGACGAATTAAGCGAATTCTTATCAATTACTAAATAAGTTGATTCTGCTCTTCCGCTTTACCCATTGTGAATTTTAAATACTTTTAATTTGTGAATAATGATAAAATTAAACTTAAATTAATATAAATTAAAAAAAAGTCCTGGAAATAAGAAAAGCTTTGGACAAAGTATTCACAGCAGGAAAACTGACCAAAAAGGATGGTGAAAAACCTACTGACAGTTATAAATGAAACATCTTAATTCAGATATCCTTATCGTGAACCAAAACTTAAAAATGTGTACAGGTAACAAACATTCAAATCATAATGCAATAAAAACAGTAGTATTCACAACCAATAAAAGGCACAAAAACAACCAAATTAATTGAAGCGAAAGGTTAAAAACAACGCTAAAGATATGCTATATAAGAATAATTAAAATTGAAATTTTCATAGCTTCTAATATTCGCTGAATGTCACGTTAATTACTTAGTTTAAATCAGAAATATTAGAGAGTTAAGGAACGTAATTCCATGAAGTTTTTGATAGTCGTTACTAATAGCCGCCAAAAATTAACTTGGGAGCAATGCAAACAATTACGGATGCTAACTGACACAATGGCTTTAACTGCTCTTCTCATAAACCGCGTAGACTCGGAGTTAGTTGACTACAAACACGATAACTCATGTACAGAATACATGGGCGTACCAAGGAGGAGGGGGTTGTCATACTAAGCAGTAAATGAACATACATTACGTAAGGTTAAAGTGAACTATAAATCAATTTCCAGTACTGGATGAATATGCCTTGTTGCCAGAGAGAAGGAACATTTAATCGATTAAACTAAGCTGCAACTCAGCGATATATATCTTGTCTCAGTGATTAAGTGAATTAATCTAGGCTTGTACATAGTGATACATATCTTCTCCTAATTCATCAATATATCCTGCCGCTAAAGAGTTCTCATACGTAACTTTCACAGATATCAGCGATCACCAACTACCTCTAAATGAAGAACAGAGGTTCATTTTAACAATTCTTCTCATACCGGACATAGATATTATTCGGATATTATTCTGAATCGGGGACAAACCTATCTAGGCTAATACATAGTGATACATATCTGCTCTCAGTTCAGCCACATTTCTTAAGCCTAAAGTAATTTTATAAATAGTCTTCACAGAACGTATATCAGCGATTTCTCGTAACAAGCTACCTCTAAATGAAGTAAGAGAAGCTCATACTAGACATGATATCTCTGAATTGCGGACCGATCTAGGAACTTGCAATGGTGGAAGGAAATTGAGTCTAAATCTTTACAAACTTGTTTTAAAGGAACAACGATATACTAAGTGTCCCAATGCACTGAATTTTACTTTTAAACACCATATTGCCTTAATTTGATTATTGGTAAAGGATAAAGAAAAATGTATACTTCATCTACTTTGGTCACAGTTATGCTCCTGGCTATATTTATGTAACCTATACATGTAACGTTATCCTAAAAACATTGCTTTGAGTTGCGTTTGAAATTCTCGTCATGCCCTGAGCTAATTCTTGTATTGCTAAATCATCAAAAAGGGCACCGGGGATCGGGGATGCTTCCCTCTGGATCCACCGATGTTCTTTGTGGATTATACGAGGGGCAATGTTTGCAAGAGAAAGTCATGGTACGATAATGCATGGGTTTGACTGAAAGGGTAGGAAGCATTACCGGTATAAAAGGAATTCTTTACGTCGACTACGACATATTGGGGAAGGAAGTACAATGAGAATTCGAGTGTTACTATGTAGAAAGTGAGATTGGAAAGGGGACGATTGAATATGGTGAATAAATAAAGAAAAGGGAAAAGAAATCCTAAAGAGAAGAGAAGGTTCTCTGTGATGTACAGCTCTACTTATATATCCGTACCCTATGATTTATCAATGCTCCTACAAGGCCAGATATGCATGATGGAGTACTTTTTGAGTCTGTAAAGTATTCAGAGGGAAGGCCGGTTGATACCTCAACCCCTATAACATTAGAAACCATGAGAGAATGAGGCTTACCGATCTAGATAAGGAGTGGTATACCCTTGCTTTCCTCACCCAGCCAGTCTACTATAGGCGGAACATATCCACGTAAGTGAAGCACAAGTCTTTGCGAGGAACATTTGTCTTAGGATTCCAAAAGGAGAGGTTAAATTCAGTTTTATTATTCACATATACCCAATTTGCTTTCATATCCTCAAAGTCATAATCAAGACTACAACGAAAAAAAATTAAAAATACATTTTTTAAACCCAGTTTGAAATTTGAAAAAATGAAAAAATATTCCAATTATCATTAAGAATATGTTAGTAATTATTTTTCATAGACGAGACGAAAGGCTTGGTAAGTAATGGAGCATCGACATAGGAAATGGGTTGGTCAAATACTGAGAGAAGAGGAATTGCTAAAGAGAGTAACTGAAGTTGGAATTCAAGAGTACAAACAGATGTTAAATGGTGTGAAGGGTGTGGTATATAACAAAGAAATAAAATAAATGATATGGAATGGGAATATTAGAGAGCATGAACCTCCAGAAAGGTAGATGACTCATGTAATTATCCTAGTTTGGATAAACATAATGAAAGACCTTGATGCATATGTTCATAAGACTTTGAAATGGTACATATATATGGTATACATTCTTCATTCTATATTTAATGATCTTGCTTTAAAGTTGGAGAAAACAGAAGAAATATTATGATAAAGTCCGCCTTAAATTATATCTCCAGAAATCCCGCGACGAGGGATGGGCTGACAAATGACAGACGTTGTACTCGTCGTGTTCCCTCTAAAGGTCAAATCCGAAAAATTTACAATTGCGGTTTATTACCGAAAACAACGGAGTTGACATTTACACCTCCACGTAGGAGTCTTTAGCTTCTGAAGGCCATTGAATTATTGCATTGGGATGTCCCATGTCGGAGCCATAAAAAAATACTACGCCATATTTCGTCTCCGAGGCAGATTAATCGAAAATATCATATTCTCGAATCATCCCACAGACTTTCTATACTTTTACTCGCGAATGTTATAAAAAACAGGAATTAATAGAAGAAAATACTAATAATTAATAAAAAGGAACTACAATGGATTCATAATAGAAACGATCATTAATTAATCTAATACTGAGGGAAAAGTGCTAAGGTATATTTGCACATAAGCACGTGCAAGTAGGATAAATCCCAAGTAAAAATGGACTTGAAAATAGTCTGACGGGGCTGGGACTTTTTCAAATCCGTTTTTCCTTGGGAAATTAATAATTATGAAGTAAATCATACTTTAATATGATTCTTGTGATGGAAAAAATCGAAACAAAGCTTAAGCCAGAATTCCGGTCATTTAGTAGAACTTTCGTAAAAATGTGCTAAATTCCACCATAATGAGCAATTTTTTGTAGATAACAACCATACAAAATGAAGAGAAGTTCTTTGATTTTTCTACAAAAAATTTCATGAAATCATACTTACAAGTTTCAACATGCTATCGTTATCACGAGGTTGAACGAGATAATTTATTCATGAAATAGCAGTATTGCTATCATAAATCGGGAATTCATTAACAATTCTAGACACCTAATCGTAGCGAAAATTCGATAAAAATCGGTCGTCTGTTTATTTAACTAAGACCTGTTGTGGAAAAATCAATAAGCCTTCTCTTCACCCCATCTCCTAAGCAATTCTTTGCTTTCGCGTTCCTAACATACCTATCTAATAGTTTGACAACTTAACTTCACTATTCCAATCTTCTCTTCTTCAATCTAGGCTTTACTTCACTTCACTTTCAGCAAGAATTTCACTTGATAAACGCTCTTTCCTTTCGTCTTCCCTCTTTGCTGTATTCCCTTCCTTTCCTCATTTGATCCTTTCTCATTATTCAAAAGAACATTTATTCTTAAGGGATCGACTCACGCCAAGCAAATTCCCTCAGCTTACTTTGTTTCGTATACTTTGTTATTGTTACAATAAATTTAATCTTTTATATTTTAACCTTAAATTGGCAATCATGCTGTAAGCGAAAAATGAAATAAATAAGTAAATAAAAATAATCTATTTTCTCATTTACAGACCATATTGCTTGAGCAAAAATAAACAAGAAATAAAATCCGTGTGGCAACAATGAATCACAGAAGAAGTGGAAGATTCGTATTGTCTACTATATCATTATATTCATTCGTAAAATCAAGCACTTTTGATAAAACAGAGCAACATTGGGTCGAATATTCACTGATTCAAACGTTAGGATAACGGAAATGATATTAGACTACATACTTATTTGATAATATGAAAAACCTGAGAAAACCGCCATTAAGAAACAGAAGATCGGCCACGAGACACAGTCACGTTATCATTATTTAATTTCCGTAAATTCTTGGTTTTCCAATAGTTATAACGATGTCATCGCTTAAGGGAAGTTTGAGTTCACCTTATAGCCTTTTTAACGACACATAATTGGAAAGAGATTCGTTAATTCGCAATAAAAACTGATAGCAGGTGGCGATTTTCCAAATGGGATAATACTCAGGGCACTATTACATTTTCCAATAATAACACCAAACGTGGCAAAGGCCGACCGTTGACCACAATTAGATTCCCTGAATTCTAATATGAAATAGTGAATATTTTTAAATAAAAACAAAAATACAAGGGAAGGTTTAAGTTTAACTTAACGGTTTATTTATTTTGCGATACCTACAAAACAATAATAAATAAAAAATTAAGATTATTTATTGTCGATTTTGTGTTTCTATCATTTTATCCCTTTTACTCTTTGTACTGTATACACAACCAGGCCATTATTATAAGTTGAGATTTCTCTTATATCTTTAAGATGTATTTCCTCAGTACAATTAAGACCTAGTTTTTAGAGGATTGTATATGATCTCCAAAGATATTTTTTTCCTTCCCTTTTCCTAGCATTTCATATTCTTCTGTTAACTTCGAATTACGTTACGAATTTCCTATCATTGTTACAATAACTGTATTAGTTTTATATGCCATTTATCATATTACGGAAAATGCATATTACGTAATTTAATCAATTTTGTTTATAAGACAACTCTTTTTCAGCCATTCTGCAGCTTCAGGGACCCAAATGATTACAAAAAATTAAGTGAAAAAAATATGACAATGATATTTTGAGATATTGAAAAAACATATTCTTATTTTTTCGTGTGAGTAACAGAAGTCTTTAACTGAAAGCCAAGCATTCATCGAAAGGCTCCAAAACAGGAAGATAAAGGTAATTTCGCTGCCTTAATCAATAAAGAGTCTAGTAGTCGCCAGGTAATGTTCCTAATTGATTGATTTTCCCCAATGAAAAAGAGAAGGGAATTCAAGTGTAGGGAAAGGAACTTTGTTTCCAGCTTTAGGACGGCATTCCTTGCAAGACCAAGGCCAAAAACTTTCGATAATTTATCGCTGAGCTAAACTTCGTTTACGGCATCATTTCTCTCAAACTTGGCCATGGTTGCAGGTACAGAACAATTGATGTCTTCAGTCCTGCTCAATTCATCTAAGGAGAAGGCGAATGGCATTTATCTTAGACGGCTTACTCTCAGTGTATCCCAATGTCACCTCGTAAACATAGTTACCTATTTGTCACTAGAATTAGCTACTTTTCTCTAGCTTAGAGTTTTTTTTCCTCGTCTGTAAATACTCCAAACATATAAGACTCAACTAATTTATGGATCAAATACGTTACGTTGAATCGGAAAAAGACGAAACTTTTATTGTATCTACTTTGTTCTTTCAATAACTATATGTTGTTAATTTCTAAAACGATAATATATTTACTGAAGAAAATTTTAGGAATTTCAATTTTTACCAAACTTAATTTTATTTATAACACAGCCGACTTCTTTACTAACTTTTAGGGTATGCTATGTGGTAAAATAAAAATCAATTGCTATCCCTATTCCCATTTCGATCTCCCGTTTGCAAATACAATACAAAATAAAGGGAGTATAGAAAGCATCGACATAGAATAATATCAAATCAATGAAAGACTTCAGTATGATATTGATAGATGTCATTGTTTTTCTCTGTATACATTTAATTTCGTGTGTTATCAGAATTTACTGATCTGCGAAAATACTATGGATGTCTAGTAGCGGTTTGCTACTATAACTCTGTACTTAAATACATTTGTATGAATTCGTATAATAATTTGAATGTATCTGTGGGTCTTGTAAAACATCGAATCTTGGACTGTTATGAAAATATTAAGCTGCCTATAAAAAGTCTGGTCGCGTCATGAGGTGAGTTGCAAAGTATAAAATCGCACAAGTTTTATCCCTGTAGTTTTATGTAGATATTGATGACAAAATACATACAAAAGTACATACATATAAACAAACTTTCTACTTCTATTAGATACTGAAAACGAACTGCGACAAAAAAACTTAAATACTTTCAAACGAGTAAATTAACCACGAATTGGAAATTTTAAACCGAACGATTTCAAGGGGAACTCGACGCGACATTGTCCATTACGATTTCATAGGAATTCGGTACATGCAAAGCGACTGGTAAAGTTAACCTCGGAAAAGGGGTGGAATCGGAGAAGATAAAAGAGATTTATTTAATGGAGAGAGTTTGCGGGAGAGGACGCCAGAGGGCCGACGGTATGACGCAAGTGAAGCCACGTGATATGGCCCTCCCCTACCGGCTTCCCCCACCCTCTCCCCCCGCAACTTGGGGTTTTATCATATCGAAGGAGAGAAAACCAGAGGAGAGATCCTCAATTACATTACGATGAATACGAAAATAGGTACTAATGGCAGACACCTGTTCGAAAGTAATTAAAGAGAACATAAATTGCATTTTATTCGAAAAAGAGCGAATATTCCAAATTAAAAGCACCGGAGCGTCGATTATAAATAATCCTGATGAATTTGCCCGCTCATCATTTGAGGGTTCAATTAAGTTGGTCGTGAGTTTTATTACTCATACATTAATAATATCTCCAAAGTTTGTTGATTGCTTCAATTTACGGAACTGTTCTCTGGGAATATGTCGTCTCTTCCCTTTTGCTTCAACTGCTTTAAATATTACTTCTCTCTTGTGAATTTAATTGCTGATCATTTAACATGATACCACCCATTCAAGTGTACCCATTCTAGTTAATCTGCATATCTTCTTTCATATTCCACTATGGGCAGTAGATTTAGTTGTATTTCAATCTAACATATATCAAATTGCCATAGCGTACAAAATAATCATTTCGAATAAAATATTGCCAAATGAAATAACCATTATATGATAAAATAACTAAATGGCTAACTTTAATATAAAATTAAAAATCGCGATTAAAATTATTTAACAAGATAATTTATAATATTCTACATGAAAAGCCATCGGGAACTATTTAATTAAAATTTTCATGTAGTAACCAAGTGAAACATCTAATAACTAGTAATAATAGGATTCCCTAGACATATATTCGCTTGAGTTAAAATACACAGCTGTTAAGAAAATAAATGAGAAGATAAATCACTAAATAAAATAACTAAGAGGCGATTTAAAATTAAAAAAAGAAAGAAAATTGCCGATGCATTTTTATTTAGAAATTGACTTTTGAATAATTTAAAGCAAAATGATTCTGACATAAGTGTTGCAGAAATTGTATCAGACAACAGAAGAATCTGTTATTTAGATTTGCCTTCTTATCACGCTAAGACACTTGATAAATACTCTTCAAGCGGATTTTTTTTACAAATTTATTAGATATTTATGACTCTTAGCATCCATAAAAACAACTTGGCTACATAAATTTTCCTTGCTCTGTTTGAGGCAATAAAGATTCTTGGACCTAGCTATTCTTAAAGACGCATTCCTTTTTCAATTTTTATACTTTAGCGACCTATATACAAAACTCTCAGCGTATTTCTATGTTTTCAGCTCAAGGAATTGTTTTTATAAAGATATAGATTTATACTTAAAATCGAGGAAATTTTACTATTTTAAACATAAAGAAAGGAAATTAAATTATAAAACAATTATACTATAAACTTAAATTTCCATATCATAAAATATACTATGATAATTTTATCACGTTTACTGCAATAAAAATTAGATTGCAAGTTGATTCTAAAATATCAGCTTTACGATAATCGTTCTATGTGGTGAACTGACCTGAATTACTTTGGTAGAGAGAGGAAAATAGAGAATTTGGAGAGTCTAACAGATTTGACTTCAAAGGGCAGATCAAATAGGAACATTCTTTGAAATTTCGAAATTTGATAGACTTTGATATGCTTATCGTATTTCCATTGTGATGCGCAATTTAACGGGGTGAAAATTTTAGACGGATTTTATTAATCCAACGCTTTCAAACCCCTAGTCTTACATTATAAATTCATCTAATATTACAAACTTTATGGTTTGTGTAAAAATATTAGTTTTTCAGTTTTAATCGAGATAAAGTGAATAGGGACAACGGATAGAGTGATTTTCTTACAAATTCATCTCAATAAACCAGTAAAATGTTATCAATGAAAAACGAAAAAATATAATCCTCTACCGATAGGGTACATTCATGCGATATTAGCAGAAAAATTTATTCTGCGACATTACAAGGCAAACCAATATGTTACCAGCGGTCCACAATAAACTCCGAACAAGGAGGTTCTGTAGTAATGATTGTAACAACCTACCCAGGCGTTGCAACTATTTTTGATATAAAAGAAGGAATAATTCATTTCCTTTCGCATTAACGCTACCTGAGGGACGACATTTTTTATTATTAATCCTAAAGATATAACTGTTTTTTTTTAACCTCAGAGTGACATATTTAGCGTTCCAGTTGCTAATATAGCAAATATATTTTCTTAATTTTGTATGTTCCCCCAACAGTTTAAGTAAAACGAACATAATTAGACTAATAAAAACCTAATAAGCATAAACTCCCCCTGTGCTCTGGGAGCTTACTATACTGCATTGCAAGTGCTCTAAATCTAATCAGTCCTAACTAAAATTGTAACTTGAGTTAAGGAGTATAGTGATGGTAAAAGATGAATCTGTACCATATATTTTAGGTAAATTAAATATTTGGATTTTTTAATGGTATTGGCCGTTACTTAGTGGAATTCCATAATGGATGAAATATAGGAACACTTTGTAGTAATTCCACAGAATATATTTCTTTACACGACCGGTTTCAACTTTTAAAAGTCATCTTCTGGTAACCAGAAGATGTAAAGAAATATATTCTGTGGAATTACTTCAAAGTGTTCTTTTACTTCATCTAGTTGGATTTTATATCAAACGCAATCGAAATATATAAATGTAAAAAAATCCATGAATTTGAGTGTGTGATTAACATATTGTTTACTTTAACTACTGTTACGATAAATAAACAAAAAAGGCCAAGATATACTTTAAGAAACTTAATACTACTATAAACCTAGTATTATTATTATTAATTACATACTTAAGAGTAATATACCACAGCAAACAATTGAAAAATATAAGTAAAAAACCGTGGGGGTCTTCTAAAGACATCAACCATTTTAAGCAACCCGAAGGAAAAACGGACTCGAAAAAAGTCTAAAGGGACAGGGGAATCGAATCCGATCGTCCTTTGACCGAAAGGATAACTTAACCAACTAGGCTACCCGGCCAGAATATTTTTCCTGGATGCAGACCCTTATGAGCTAAGAACCTTTAATCATCTCCTTTTTTAAACAATATTTATATATTTTAAGAGTGAACCCACCTTTTCCAATTGGCGAAACAAAGTAGAAGAGAATATTTAATATGAATTCAAATTGTACAGCTAGAGAAGGAAAGAAATAATTGATCAGTTGATCGAATGCTTTCCACACGATTACGATCATTTTATTCTCTTATTCAAAACGTTGGGAACCAGCAGCCTTTAGGCAACACATGGCCTTTTTAAGCATTCAATTCAGTTTCTACATCCACTTCCTGGAACAAATCCACGAATTTGAATAATGTTGTGTACCCGGTATCGTTCATCACGTCAAGTGGAAATAAAAAGATAACATTCTAACTCGGTTTACTTCCCTAATACATTCTATAGTCACCGCACTGTGCTGGTGTCGATCTTTTTTTGTATATTAATCGTCACTTAAGTGCGGTCTATCGACTTCATTTGCCACCTAACGGTTAAATTACCGGCCAAAATGATACAAAGATGCATCCGTTAGATGTACAGAAAATTGCTTATCCCTGAATTGAGTCAATTATTCGTTTCGAATAAGCTTCGACAAAACTTAAATTTACATGTAAACTCAAACCTTAAAAATGCAAATCATCAGTTTTTTACCTTGAAATAGCATGATGTGTGGCTGAAGAAACGCAAACCAGAAAACTACACCAAGGTGGATGAAGGCTTACCTAGAAAATAAGGAAAATAGAGAAATTAGAAAGTGTATTCCAACATGTGAATTAACGCGTACTCGTTTACATTATTTGATCCATAAGAATTTGAACTGCAGCAAGTAACTCCAAGATGTATGTACTAGCTGCATCAAAAATTATATTTTCACTTAGGGTTGATAAATAGCAAATTGATATTACTAATAATGCATATTTTTAATTAAATATGCAAATATCCACAAAAGACGTATCAGACGTCGTTTTCTCGAAAGCGAGAAATTCTTATTGCTGTGTAAGCTTTCCGAAATTTTTTTATAGGAGAACGTAAAATCCAAGCAATGTCGCTCGAAAGCATTGCTTGGGTTTCATTTTTTATTTTCACTAACCCAGGACAGATGAAGTTAGATTTTTAGCAATCCGAAGGATCCTTATATTTAATTACACGTTTCAATTTATCTGGGTCAAATATTGACTTTAATTGCTTAGCACAAATATAGACATGAGTTTTCAAATCAAGTGTTCTAATCAATTGATGCGATACGAGATACTACATTCAAATTTCTCCATCTAATGTGTATATTTATGCAATAAAAATGGCATTTGAAACTAACATGGTGTTTAACGAAGATTTTATGCAATAAAAATATGTTTGTAAAGTTCGTAAACATTCTATGACTGAGTATACCAGAAATTTAATAGTACACAATTATTAATTAATTCACTCTAAATCGATAAAGTTGAAATTAAATTATACATTTCAACTTTGCCAGTGAAATCAATGGCATTAAAACCTGCACCGCACGTTATCTCAACATTCAGAGCATCGATAGCTGTAGCGTATATAAAGGCTCTCGCCGTAATCACATCTTGTTTTCCTTGGGCGAGGAATTTAAGTAAAGCGTCGGAGCAGATGAACTTCATTAGGGGCCCTAGGAAGGAAGGACAAGATAAACAAGGGCGATAAGGGGTGTGCGTTACAAGTTGGAGTTTAATAGGGGATGAGAAGGGTCGCTTGGGAACTCAGAGGACATAACAGATCATCCTAAACGTTAACACCTCCTTTTTGCCTCTACAAGGAGAGAACGAGCCCTCTTTCATTATTTTTTACTTAAGATACGAGTATAATGCCAAAATTCAGGAAGAAGTGTCGAGGAATCAGTTTTGAATTGACGAATACTTTACTTCCAGAAAATTTGCGATTTTCTCAACAATATGAATTCTGAGAGAAACCATGACTTCTTTTACATTCACATATATTTTTATCAAAGATTTAAACTTATATGCTTTAAGATATTATAAAAATGTATTGTATGAAAGGGGTTTTGGATGTGTTGTTTGAGATATTGTTAAATCTGTAATATTTTCGTTGATAAAAGCGTGATCCTTACCCTGTTTGTCAATAAAATGATGTTATTTAGGAATTTTAAATGTAATAATTCAAGTGCAATAGAGTTCGTCTATTAACAATGCTTGTGGCTGCCAACTGATTTATGTCAAAATGTAGCAATGATAATAATAATAAAAATATTTCCACATCCATAATATAAATAGAGTCCCCGTCTTTAAAGTCGTTTTACCAAAGGCTGGTTGAATCCTCAATCCCTTAAATGTTAGCTACAAAATACTTAGGAAAGGGTCCGGGTCGGTACCTAGTGTATAAAAAGCTAAAAGTAGGGGATGAGGCTTACTGGCTAAAATGAGGAGTTAGGTAGTTTTCCTTACTTACTAAGTATATCTGAGTGCGGGATAGTGACAAAACGAATCTCTCTTTTCATAGTATTTTATTATATATACTGTTATTTATATATATATATATATATATATATGTTATATTTATATATATATATACTGAATCACTCTTTTCATAGTATTATATATTATATATATATTACTTTTGCAAACTATCTCTTTCTTTCTGTTTTGCATATGACGATGGGTTAGGTGTAAGAAGAGACTTTCTAGTCTCAATCTCGCCCGAATAAAGGCCTTTTATTATTATTATTATTATTATTATATTATGTCGACTGTTACTTGTTAGTTATTCGACTATAAATGCCATCAATACGACAGAGAAAAAAGTAACTGAATGATACTTTTAACTCCATTCCGCTCTACAAGAAAATGTAGCACTCCCTTGCCTGCAAAGTTTCAAGTTTAAATGTTCAGGCAAGAGAGCGTAATAGTAGGAGCAATCACGGGTTAAGGAAAATATTTCTGGAAAAATGTCATGTTAAAACGAGGACGAAAGATTTATAGGGTAACGTATGAGATAAGACCTAAGAG
The DNA here is from genome assembly GCA_947579665.1 of Sympetrum striolatum. Lineage (NCBI taxonomy): Eukaryota > Metazoa > Arthropoda > Insecta > Odonata > Libellulidae > Sympetrum > Sympetrum striolatum. Next base: position 64,162,322 of record OX388350.1, read on the forward strand.
ACAAGCAGAATGCGGCCTATAAATACTATTGATTTATATTTCTGAACTTTCGACGCGGGGATTTAGCCCTTGCAGAATGGTCGAAAAGTCGTTTTATTTCTCGGAATCGCAATTTGCCGCGACATTTTCGTCGGATTTTCATTCCAGAAGATTCATAGAACATTGTGATATATGATTCTCATTTGTTATCGTTTAACACCATTTTTCTCTTTTAAGTTGAAAAATTGTACCCAAAGTAAGAATGGATCATTTTGCTAAAGTATATTTACTGCCCACCCAAGTGTGTTTTTTAAACGGATAAAGAATCCGTTAATAAAAGATTAGCCCAAATTTTATCCGGTAAATATTTTCTAATAGGTACGGCATTGGATGGCATAGAGTAGCATACATAAGAATACCTATATACATAAATGTTTAACTATTCGATACGCTAATTTTCTGGAATATTCTCTATTCAGCGACATTTCATTCTGTGTTTGTTATTTAAATTAAGCTCAACGATATTGACCGCCTGCGGATTAGAGAGTAATGACGTCCTTTGAAAAAGAAGAGAATTTTTTATTACAAGATGAAAATATCAAACTTATCCGACGAGCCCTGACCTAACCCACGTCATTTTATTTAAGTGATTTCATTTTCGAACATTTCATCCGCTCAGAAATGCAAGTTTTTAGTTATGGATCGACAAAAACCGTTCTATTGAATATACATTCACTTTTTATATTTCTGGGTGTACCCTGAAAAAAATAGAAGAAAAAATTTCCTATGTGGAAAATCTCGGGATCTATATGGTAATGCATGTATATAGCGGTGTTGCCTAATTTCTATTTTCAATTGCTAATTTTTCACTGACAAACGCCCATTGAGTTGAACGGTCGGACTATTTTTAAGCAAATAACGTTCCCTGAAGGAGTATCGTGCGAATCCGTTTCCAAAAAATGTGGTATTCCCCTCGTAAAAGGTACTTACAACAGCTTCAATTCAATACAATTCCATGAGTATAATATCTGTTCTTACTAAACTTGAATGGAATGTAAAGCACGAATTTTGAATATCTTCTTGTATTAACGTAAATATTTCGATAAAATCTAGATCTAACTGAATTTCGTCTGATGACGTGGCAGATAAACGATTCTAGTATTTGAGGATAGTATAAAAAGTAGTTCAGTTCGTGTATTTGTATCCATTCGTTTGTTTAATATAAAATAATAATAAATATTATTATTTTTTTCTAATTTAGTCATATTTAATATAGAAACTGCATTTACAAGAAGTCTATATTTAAAAATTGATGTAAATCCACTGAAACGACCTCATTTGTATTCAATTATACACAGTATTGGTAAGAGAGAGGCTTTTCATTCTGGTCTCTCGGAATACCAGTGAATGAGGTGAGGAACACCGACAAAGACGGCTATTGGAGATTTCAAACCTCTAATTCATTAACAGCCGCTTTCCAAAATTTCTTTGTTTATACAGGAGATAACTAAATACATTTTGTTTTGGGATTCGAACAATACACGAGATAGACACAAAATGCATATGGAATTTTGGTAACAGAATACAGAATGCTATCAATCGCTCTCATTGATAAATATTCCAGCAAGCTTTCAAACAGTTGTTACCGTGAAATTAAGCAATCGAACTTTGCGTCAGGGCAATAAGGGGTAGCAAGTGTTCATCAAGTTCATTGTAACTGCAAATGTCGCATTGCGACTGTTTACTCCAAACTATGACATACGATCCGGCCTTCTTTCAATGCCATCATAGTTGTTTTTCGTCTGCGACCGTCTTCCGAGGAGCCATACGCTGAAATATTGATCTTTGGCTCTACGCTTTCCCAAACCATGAGAGTAAACGAATAGGATATTGACACTGTTCCGGTTATCTAACGCCATTCTTCAAAATGTCAATGGGATACTGAGTTGACCGACTTAGCGAATATGAAATATTACTCTCATGATAGCTATTTGAAAATGATCCAACTTCTCCACGAAATTACTCCATCCTAAATAAAAATAGATATATTTCAACAAACTATAAACTCAAATTTTATAATTATTAAAGCATTTTAATTAGAAAAATATAATGAATGCCATTTTGTAAATAATTTTGTTTTAGTATTTTTCATATATGTGGAAAACTTCGCTAAGACAAAACTGAACGAATTCTGATCATAATGAAAAAGATTTATTTATAAAACTAATTCACAAGAGTAGCAATTAAATTAGCCATAAAATGGTAAAATCCATCGCTAAATGTAATGTAAATTTATTCAGTTAATATAGTAAGTGTAAATTTCATTATATTTGAACTAGCAATGTTCTGTTAAAATTGGAGTAGATTATTAGTTTTTTCTTAATATCGTTATTTGGGCCCTAAAATTAGTTCCAAAGTCGCCCAACTCAAAAAGAATGTTTAAAAATTAGCTACACAAATAAAATAGCTTCAATTTTCTCCTACAAATGTTACAAGTAAGCTAGTCTAGAAATCGCAAAAAAATTAATAATATAAGTATAATACAAATTTCAAGACTTTAAAACTGCATGTTAAGCTAGTTCAACTTTCAATCAAACAGGTCATATTAATAGTACTTATAGGGGGATCGATGTTAAGGAAAGTGCTCTATAGAAAAATAAAAAAAGGTCACTAAAAGAGAGAAAAAGTTTCTACATATTTCTTCAAAATCACTATATCGGCACTTTGGTTATAATTATTTATTTTCATTTCGTAGCAATTCTCCAAAAAGGATCCTCTTCGAATTTTCGATGTGTTATACTCCTCTATGGGCAAAATTAAATCAAATTGTTTCCTTAGATTACAGTATCATTTAATAAAGGAATAAAAATGATGAATATTCGCATGAAACACATGCTTGAATTTTGCGAAGAAATGAAGGAGAAAAAGTCTGCCGCAGCCAGGACTCGAACCCTGATCTTCCACTTGCAGGGCGGACGCTTAAGCCAATTAAGCTACCGCGACAGAACATTCTCTTCTTCAATTTCTGATGCTATGATGGCAAAGTGTGCTGTGGAGGATCCATCAAAGATGGCATCACTCCTGCGCACACGCGGGACATCTAAGATGTCACACACTACTATAATAGAATATTAAACTGTTCCCCTGAAGAACTTTAGAGGTAATGGTAAAAATCCAATTATTTTTTAGTTTCTCTGCTAAGTCAAAGCCTCCGAATCTCCTATAAATTGGGTAAAATAAATGGCAATAACTAAGCGAATAGCTGTCAACTAACGAGTAATCTTGTCCAAGAGGAGGACAAACAACGAGCTATATCCAAAGAATAGCTTCCAAGTATTAAGTGAAACGTAATAATCCCTGCTTTAAGCGGGTCGTGGGTGCTGCAAGTATCCTATCCAGGGCCATGCATAAGCAGTGATGAGGGTAACGCAGGCATTCCACCCAGAGGCCCTCAACATAATGAAGATGCAATTCAGTGCACATGACGTGCAGTTTGCTCGCGACACGTGACGTCGGAGAAAAAAAGAGTTAATTATTATTCAAAGGAGCCATTTTGTTTCCCGTGCTCCACCATTATGTCCTACATGAGACCTCAGTGGGATTACGTCCTTTGGAAAGACGATTACCATTATTCATTTCCTCCATCCATCCACGTCACTTCGGCGATGGAAAAAAAGCCTCCAAGACTTAGGTCCCCCCCTCCGTCGACCCTCTTATGAAAAATTCCCCACTCCGCAGACCGAAAACCCATTCATAGATGGAGGCTCCAGAAAGCCCGGCTTCGTATAACCATCATCCCGCATACCCGTGAATTAATTCGAATTCTTAGGCCCGGGAATAACTCCAATAAATAAGGGTCCAGCACTTCCCAATATCGACCTTATTTTTAAACGGTGGTTCCTACAGCAGTGGTACCGATACCCCCTGGGGTGCAAGAGGTTGTAGTAAAATATGAATAATTTATAACAATTATAAATACAAACAAGTTAACGATTACTTAGGAGAGAAGAATAACGATTAGATTCCCAAAGAGTATTTCATTTCGGTTACAACGCTTCGTCAGGTAAAGTCACGAATTGAAATAAAATACACGAAGTCAGGCCTATACTGATAAGTGTCGTAAGTAGACGATAATATCCACAGCCGCTCACGGACACTAAACAAATGAGCATCAGGGTGCAGCGATCTATACGATATTAAGAGTAGGAACATGCAACTCTCGATCCATTAAGGACAGTACTGTTTCTCTTTTCAATGTAAAAAACATAAAATTAGAATGCTAATTTCATAGAAACTGAAGTGCTTACAGAAATAAAACATTTCCGTCATTAAAGGCTCTCGTAATGGAATATAATTAAAATTTCAGTCATTTAAGAGGATCACAATACCCGAAGTAAAAAAATGTCGACATGCAGTCAAATGCAACAAAGGACCTTATAAATAACACTCTATAACGTTTAAACATGAAATAAATGCAATTTCTCAACATGAAATACTTCAATAGCTTTAATATCATCACAGCCACGAAGAATAAGTGGAATTTTCCTCTATCCTGTTCCGAATGACAAATAAAAAGTCTGTATCAGAGCGATCAATGTCTTCATTTACTTTTCGAACATTTCAATCCCCAAAAAATAATCTTTTCAAAATAATAAGCAGTTACGCTCGAGTTATTCGAAATAACCTACCGCACAGAACGTGGGCTTGGATGAAGAATTTATGAATGGCTTGAATACCTAAACTCAATAAACCTCTGAACCCAATATGTGCTTTAATTATATGAACAATCAATTTTATTAAACAGATTACAAGAAATAGTATATACCAGCCTCAAATAAACCGCTATTTGAGAAAAGGTTTCAAATGATACGCAATAAAACTGAAGAACTCCATTTCCTAATTGTAATAACGAATGAATAGCAGAACTTATTAGAACATTCGCCATACAATTGTATCAAATACAATTACCCGCTAATCACTAATCACTAATTAGGGTTACCCGCCCCTCAACTTTGAAAATTGCTTAAAATCGATATACAAGTCAATGCATAACCAAGCCTATGACGACAATTAGTTGCCAATTCCTCATCAATTTGATCATAACCTTGCATCTTTTATTCATTGTAGTTACAACTTTAACAAGAATGAGAAGTTTTAAGTTTCATCCGATAGAGCAAGGGAATAGGTAATCCGTTATTCCGTTGAAATGGCTATCCCACCTACGCCATCACTTTTGCCGCGAAAAATTCACCTATGACCGGAAATTTCACAGCCTCCGAACGCATAAAACCGTATCCCTTGCAAAGCCACGGAAATCGTCATAAATGAATCCAGAGCGCTTCCCACTTGCAGTTTATCCCTTCGTCCTTTTCACTGCTACAACTCGCTTTCCTATGCTTACCTCGCTCATACTTTCACATGTGACATTAAACGAACTAGAAAAGAAAAATATCAATGTACGTACGTCTACAAAAGGTTCTAAACACATTAAAATGAACTCGCACAATCTTGTTTCCATCAAGAGATTAGAGGCATATTTGTATACATATTTCTAGAATTGTCTTCAAATAACAGAAAAATATCAAATTTGATCCTAAATCAGTAATTTATTAATTTGGCCTGTTGTTTTTATATAAAAATCATCGACTATAATATTCACGTCATTTACACATGTATGAATTTATTCATATGGGGTTAGTGATGTCTGCTACAAATATACACATCGTTCATGTTAAGTTTCACGGCTGATATTTTGCCATTTGAAAATTTTAATCATTAAATTGCTAGCACGAAATCTTTGGTGGCAACACAAGAAAGAATGCAAAAGGAAGGTAATAATTTCTATAATCGATTTTCTCTGATTCTAACCAAATAAATAAAAATAATAATAAAATATATTAATCTTTCGTCAACTATACGAAGGAAAATATGTTTACTTTAACGTTTTCATCAACAAAATATTGGTTGCCACAATAGTTGCCTTGATTCTTAAACTATTACGAGCCAATTCACATCGTTAAAACAAGGGTGAATACAACACTCGTCTTTGCAGACACTAAAGAAAAAAAGGAATGTTGGATATATTTCGAAATGAATGACAAAGAAATTATATCATCGACAACAAACTTCCAAAACATGGCAAAAATAAACCGAATCACAGTTTTGGGCGTTCGGAAAGTCAAATATAATTGCAATCAACTACTATTTATGTTTATTAACGAATTAAACAAAGTCTGCGATGTATAATTGGAAGATCGAGTATAATTGTATATAACTCTATCAGTGACCGCTTGCTTCGAGCTCCCATCTTTCCAAAGATGAGAGTGGTGCTCTCGCGGAACTGAGCCATTTGGATACCGGACTAAATTTAAAAGCAGAGGATATGTTACTCTCACCTTTGACCAGACTGGCGAATAGTCTTATATAGCCAACATTGTGTTCATTCAACTGTCCTCTATTTCATAGGTTGTGTGCTATATAGGTACGCAGTACAATGCGTTGGTTGTATACGGTACATAAAGACCAGAGGAAAATAATTTCATCTATTGGAAGAGTCAACTTCGAACCCGCGAGCTAAAAATATGTTTCCATAAGCTGACACGCGATTTCACGTTTCTTAGAGCGGTAGCCTCACTTTTTCTTTAATTAAAATATAGGGATTTGAACGTACCTCAATAGCACTGGCTTTATTAGATGACAAAAACATGACTGATTAAATCATAGCAAATTATACGTCAAGCCGTGGATTGTGTAATTAATATTCCATGTATTTCAACATTTATTGGAAATTTCTTTCTATGCTCGATGGTTGTTACGCCAACTATGATTCATGTTTATGATTACGTTACTATATAATGAACTGATTTAACAAAAGATGAAGAAATATCGTTAATACTTTCTCTTTTTGGTTACGAAAGCATCATAATATCTGTTGTAGCTACCAAATCATCCATGGTGGCTACATACGTATTTAAGGGTAACTTTCTGACAAATAAGAATGGAAGGAATTGATTTGTGAGAAAAACAACAAAAATAATCCTCCTCATTACGAATCAAAGGACAACTATGCCAGTAATGTGCAATTACTCTTAATTGATTGGTGTTTTGATTGGTTAAATTGGTTCTGGTAATCAACTGTTAAAGTCTGGCTAAAAATCTGCTTCAATATCACAAGCAAACATATCATTACTGAGAAAGATGACGACCAATATGTTAAAGCAATCATTATGTAAACAGGAGTTAATACAAAAACTCTACTTCATTTTCAAGATTTTTATTCCGTTTAATTCCAGTAAAAATCTGAAAACTTTAATAAAATCCTAGCCAGTTTAATTTAATTCTATTCCTTATGCTAATTTCCTTTTTATTTTCTTTAAGAACCATTTCTGGGGATTATATAGTTTCCATCAGGATTAGCAGCCTAACTAAAGCTTCTTAAGAGATTATGTAAAAGACAAAATTTTCAGCCCCTCGGGATTGCAGCCTCCCGGACAGCTTCGGAGAATTCCCCAAAATGTATTCAAATGTATTCCACGAATCGTAATTCCTGCACTCTGTCCATAGCGTAAAACTCAAAAATACAATTTTGGGTCAATGTATCTTGGTCCGCACTTTATCAATGAACAGGTTTTTTATTCCATTCGTCGATTCGTTAAACTAAGCCATTATTACTACGTTTACGCCAATGAAACCTGATTTTGTTATTCTTCGTGACCATGGCAACTTTGATAAATTCCATATGTATTGGGGCTGTAATACTTATTTTCATTCTTAATAAAAATGGCAAGACTGAATAATTCACAGTTACTAATTTTTGCGATTATTTTAAACATCAAATCCATACTCTTATTTTATATTTATACACAATAATACATTTAGATTCTAAAATGTGGAAAACGAGGAAAATTCATTTTCCATCTAACACTAATGATACTCCTGCTTAAGAGGAATTCCATTATTCCAACTAAATTTCCATTTCTGCATGAAATAGGAATTCCTCCCGAACTGTGCACGGAATATAATTGTGGTTAGATATGAGTTTCTTTCACACAGCGCATATTTTGCCGGAAAAACTCACAATTTTAAGGGGGCATTAAAAACACATCTTCTTCCATTTGTACACTTGTGACTATCATTATATTTCAGGCACGCAAGATGTTCTAAAGTCTTCCTTACGATGTTATATCTTAATCATCTCTATGCCAATGATGATATATATTTTTTCTAGTCTATTTTAATTTTCCTGTTTAAGAGATTTCTTCAGCATTAAATCAACAAAGGAAGAGTGTTTAAAGCTAGTAAACTTTCTTCCATTGAGGGGCTAAATTGCATTCAAATCGAAAGCGAAAGACCCAGAGATAAACCAAATTTTTATAATTAAAATACTGACCAATTGTCTTTTATAAATAAATTTTAAAAAATTAAGTTAAAGAGGTCTAGTCTGAAGATGACTATAATAGTCAAAACCGGTCGCTTTGAATAAAATAATGTGGAAAATACGAGGAACTTTTCAAAATTTTTTTGCTATGGCGTTCCACAACGTTCGGCCTGAACATCTTGATTTTTATATCTTCTATAATTTTTGAATAATCGAAGGGAATTAGGTTTAATTTTGGTGCTATTTTTCAAAGCCATAGATAGGGTATTTTTCGTAACACTGATTGTTTAGGAGTTATTCTTGAATAATGGTTAACCGGAAGTTGTGGTTTACCCAGAAATGGAAGTTTTTCATACATATCTCTGTCAAAATGCAAGGTAGGTATATACAATTACACACAAACGTTATAGATAATGTACTTTACTACAACTTTTGTATGAAACATTTTTTCGTAACACTGATTGTTTAGGAGTTATTCTTGAATAATGGTTAACCGGAAGTTGTTGTTTATCCAGAAATGGAAGTTTTTCATACATATCTCTGTCAGAATGCAATGTAGGTATATACAATTACGTACAGAAGTTATAGATAATGTACATTACTAAAACTTTTGTATGAAATATTTTCCTTTAACTCTTATTGTTTTGAAGTTATTTATATATTACCGGCATAGGCTTCTGTTTTCAATAAATATGGAGAAAGTCATGTGTTGGCTACATCAGATTTGTTATCTTAAAATAAATTTAAGAAGTTTCAAATCAATATTAAAGAGATGAATTAGTAGAAAGATAATATAATAAAAATTAGCATTACACTTCCTCTTAAAATTGAATTACCGGTGTCACATGCTAAGAACAATGGAGACGCAAGCACTTTTACGTAATCAATCTTACGCAAAATGTCATATAGAATCACTAAGCCTTTCTCATTATCTAATGGGTTTTCATCAACACATTCTTTCTGTCACGTTTAACCGTCACTTGCTCATCTCCAGAGGCACCAAAACAATCTCCGCAGAATATCACAAAGGAGCGCTTGAAAACTAATTTGTGAATACGAACAATTAATCGAACAAATTTGCAAAAGGATTTTATTTTTCAAATGAGAATTGTGATTTCGATTCCAAGGCTTCCATAACAATTCCAGAAAACCAAAATCATTCGCATTGTTTGCTCTCGGGAAAACAAACCCGGCAATGTTGTTTTAACGACCCGCTGTGCCAAAAGTCACATCAATTCGTCGGGTAAATATTTTCACTACGGAGAATTTTTTTCAGGTAATGTTTATCAGTTGCGGTAAAAAACGTTTTCGATTAATCGGAGGCGACGCTTTCAGACCCATGGCTATTAAATCCATTGAAAATTTCTCGGCTTTTCGAAAATGCGTAATCGAATTTCGATCTTTAGTACTCATTAAAGTTACCTCGTATCACGGTAACCAAATGGTGATACTGTCCCGAAGTTACCTCTCAAAATAATTAAATGACTACTGAAGTGTTTCTACGAGCTTCAACTGAGTTAGTTTCATCTTTTTAAGCCTCTCTTTTACATACAGCTCTGATGAGTTTTGAAGGAAAAAAATATACATAAATAATATACTTTCTAAGGGTCCAAAAACAATGTGATTTTTGCCATACCTGTTCTGAGGTTAAAGCAAAAATTTCCTTTTTATATTGTTCTATGATGGGTCAGCGACATAAAATAGAATATTTTTTACTTTCCAAATTAGGATTGTATTTAGAATCAACGGCACGTAAATTATTTACAACGTTAACACAACGCCGTAAGATAAATTTTACTTGGTCATTAAGTCATCAGCTTTAGTCAAACCCTCAACCCCTCATCCAACTTTAGCTACATCAAACTTTGGAGAGGAAGTGAGGCTTACAATGAAATAAGGAGTTAGGTAATTTGCCTTTGTTTACATAACTGAGACTGAATGACATAAAAGGGAAATGTCATTATAAATTCAGTAAACGCCGTATGAATAGCACTCATAGTATTAAATATGGAACGACCAAAAATGAATTACTTATATTTTATGAAAATGAATTACTTATATGAAAATAATTATCATTAATAACAGTAGATATGTTATACTATCACAGCATGAACAAAACAGACGAATCAATGAATTAAATAACAGATATCTCTGACCATATATCCCTGTCATAATACAAAAGACAAACGAAAAGTATTCCTAACATCAAAATATGGTAGCAATTATTAAACATCATTTTCTATTGCTACAACTTCAGCAGACTGTTGGTATGCGCATTTAATCTAGCACGTTACCATGAATGTAAACGCTAGAGATAGTATTTGCAGTCGATTTTGCGTTTACTTTTTCGGCGTTCCCTTGGGATAGAATGGGAAAATAGGTCCCCAAGGAATCAACTGCGATGATATTTTGTGAAAATCAGACAGTTGACTTTTGCAGATTAAATTATCCCAAAAATAACTTTCGCGCTTCAATGAACATCCATGGTAAAAGAAGTCCTACTGAATAAGAGTACAACAATAGAAACAAAACAGTTGCTATGCGGAAATATATATACTAAATACCTTACATAAGAACGAATGGCTGTTTAATTCAAGGGGCCCTTATTGGTTCATCTCCCCAGGCGAAAAGATTAGATATCCTTGGTCTGTCTGTGCAGTATTTTGTCTTAAGGCCGGTTTGTACCTCAACTCTACAAATATTAGCTTCCAAAAGCTACGAGGAGAGGGGAATTACGTTCATGAGGCAGGATGAGGGGTAAGGTATTTTACCCTTGCATTCTTCACCAATCTAGAATGCCATAAGCAAAATATGTCACGTAAGGGAAGCACTATGACTCTACGAGTAACACTTTCCTTGGCATTCCATAACGAGAGACCTTAGCTGTTGCCGCTATTCAGAGTAATCAGACCTGAGTGGCTTTGATGTCATCGTATCCATAAAAAGACAGACAAGAATAGATGAAAGATGCATCTGACCCTGTACTGTACGTTATAAATGGAAAATATTCCTTCCGTCAGACAGCCCTAGCGGAGAATATCCATTGAAAAATACACAAAAAGGTTTTGAAATAAATCCACGAATAACCAAGCTGTATAGGATTTTGCGGCTCGGACACCTTTATGGGACACAAACCAACGGTTCCAAGCGATTCCGGAATGGGATTGAGAGCTAATGAGACGCGAAAACTCACGGAATGAGTGAATGTGACGGAGCAGCTGTGCCCACTCCGATAGCGGCAATTTTCCGAAACGAGGAGCCCTCGAAAAAAAGTGCGCTTTCCTATAACTCCTTTTTTATCCCATCATCCCCTTCGACCTCATTTGCGATGACGTTTATTGCTGAAATTTGGCTCGTAACGAAAACACGATCGGAATTTCAGAATATCGGCAGCGCCATAATATTAGCTTTGGCCATCGGCGCGAGAGGGGAACTGCACGCTTGTTACAGGGACATCAAAGCGAAGTGATTATTACCTTGGAGCACCCGCTTGCAATACGTATCCTTTCGTAATTCAGTTATTTCACGGATGTTTTTCGTAGAACATCCATTCAATTAGCAGTCTGCCCCTTGAGGGTCTAAGTGTGTTTGCGAACTGCTGCTTTACAAGTTTGCTTACATCTTCGACGAGTGAATTCATTCCCGGAGTGTATTGGAAATAATAACGAGTGAATTTCATCCATTGGATGTAACTAAGGCACGTGCCGAAGGCTATTGGGATACTAATGAATGCCGGCGAAAAAAGCAAGGTAATTAACGAGAGGAAAGATGTTCAATTAAATTGACGTATTCATTTAGAGAGAATGGTTCCTTTTATCATCGCCCAAAGTCAATGTATTTAAATATGAGGCAGTGATAAAGCACGTTGTATAATTAAAGCAAATAAAATTGATTAAAATATAGTTAAAAAATAGACTCCGATAAAAATATACACATTGGTTGATGGTAAGTTCTTTTCTTGCATCAAATCTGTAGAAAAATGCTGATCATTCCTAAAAAGTGAAACTAAATAATTTAAATAGAAGGGTAAAATAAAAATGTTAAACAATAAGCTTATGAAAACCTTCGCAGCTGGGGAAGAATCACTAATTTAAGAGAGTAAGATAAACCTGTTTAAATCTGGATGTAATAACGTTTAATATTATAAATTGAAGCTCATAATTTAAGACTTATTATTTATCGACCAATCACAGACTCAAAATCAATATAGTAAACACGAAAGAAACAGATATTAGTTGAACTTACAATTAAAATTAGAGATTTTGAAAATAAATAAAATCTATGAGCTGCAATTGAAATTACAATAAATAAACTGACGCAAAATATTTAATGCCAACATAGGAAGATTAACAGGTTACCTACAGAATTACCTAAATTATCTTTAGTAAATACTAATTATTGGTCTTGCCTATGTGGTACTAAAAGTTAACTCAAATCGTTCCTGGTGATTATCTCTGCTTTTTGGAATTAATTTCCATTTTTTTAAAACTTAACTCTTCTTTTGAAACTAAATTACACCATTAGATTTCGGTAGTATATAGGTAACATTTTTTACCACGTTTCTATACTTAATTTAATTTTCTACGTTTCTTTCCTACTTCCTTTTTATAAATTTTGTTTTTGAGGACAGTATGCTAAAGCTGTTATATTTAACTCTTTCGAAGAGAGTGGTCAAATTTACCATTATAATTAGACTTTACGTAATATATAGGACGATTGAACTGGTGCCAATCTGTATGGAATTAAAATTAAGGAAGGGTTAACTTGCGAGTTAAAATTTTTAAACGACTCGATTTCGGTGTATATAGATATAGGTTGAGATACTACCTTCTCGCAAAACTTATGGAATTTCAAATTAATTAACATTTCTTATTCACTATTATAAAGAATGAATATAAATCTTATGAAATTTTCAAAGGCTGGTAGAAAACTAAATTATTACTCGGAATTTTAATTTGAATACATGTATAAAGGAAAATCAAATTAGCTGCAACTTTGGCTGTGATTTAAATAAATACAGCATCTTCAAGAGTGGTACAGGAGAGAATGTAGGAAAGATTGCACTATAGGGTTGTGATTCACACATAGAGAATGGCCAAGGGACGCAAAGTCTCAGAGGTCGAAGTAAACGCTCTATCTTCGGACCCTATTAGCATATTTCCTCCCGTAACTAAAGACCATTCTGATCGCCCTTTGTTCTTGAAAAGGTTGCGCAGCGCCGCCATGTTCCCACGAGCCGTGGCCTTTTCGCATGGACCCCCTCTTCAGTGACCTAGAACCGATTTTGACCTGAATCCGACGAACGACTTTCTTTTGTTTCGGAGACGCGCTCTCGATTCTGGAAAGATAAAAAAACTAGGAGATCTCGCGGGTAATGAGTGGAAGTTCCTCAGAGGAGTATCAGCGAGGAGTTGTCATTACTCGGAGAGTGATAATGAAAGAACAAGTTACCTTGCGAGTACATTACGTGGAGCGATGGAAATACTGGAGGGACGGAGAATACTTAAATAGATACATTTGGGATAGACAAACTTGGAAGGAAAGTTATGATTTGAAGGTAAGTGAATCCGACTAGCGTAAGGTAAGAAACAATTTATATAAATGTTTCATTGCAATAAAGCGGCGAATTGTCCAGTAGTAGACGAAACGGTCCCTAATTTTCATATACAATCTCGTATTACGATGAGTCTAACATGCGAACCTTTTATTCGACACTTTATATAAAGCAGCAAAAAAATGAATATTTCTCATCTCATGTAAATAGTTACTTGCTAAATATACTTAAAACGTACGTTTTTCTTTTGTTATTGCTGACTGGTTTCCAGTTCATGCCTTCCTGCATAGCTACAGTAAATTTGTTCGTATTTCGAAGTCACTCCAAAATGGTCGCATCAATGTATGTGAATCATATGAAATAATACCAAAATAGGTTAAGGGCATTGTCAATTGGAATCTATTCTTAAAAGTTACCAAAACTTTCGATTTAGAGCACTTTCAGGAGAAAGGGGTTCAGTGAGCGCCGTTCAGTATTTGTAATGAATGTTCTTCACTACTATCTGCGTCACCATGTTACAGTTCTGCTATGGACAGAGGTGATATCCTAATAATTTCGATATTTTACCTTTGTTAGTACCGAAATTACGTTGAAGGAAATCGATATACCCAGGCGTAACTTTGTGGAAGGCCATAAACAATGAAACATCTTAGTACATTTTCCGCGCAGTTTGATTTTAACGAGCGATTACTCTATCACATTAACTAGTACCATTACTTTCATTCCTAACAATGGCGCGCAGGTAACAAAAATAATGATTATAATATAACTCTGTTGAAAATTTAGCAATTCTTTCTGTCCTTTGGTGAGTTATTTATTATTATATGAATTGTATACATGTTTTGTGTATTTGACGTTGCCAATGGATATGTGTGCACTATCTGAGATGGTTCCTTAAATAGTCAAAGTAATTTATAGACAAGAAATAGTCACGATTTTCAGTAAGTATACTAAAATGGAATTGATGTTTCGTCAGAAACAAATATCATTATACGCAGTAACGCATATATCACATCCTACTCTATGGTAATAGTCTATAAACAAATACAATTATAAACAAAAAATAACTCATTTTATTTCAGATATTACGTTCTTAATACCAATAATAATTAAGACATATATTTTGGTATACTATTTCCGTTATAGTATTATACTAAAGAGAACTGTACCGGATTTAATATAAAAGTACGTATTAATAACCCCTTGATAATGGATACTCATATAACAAAATGGGTTCATAGAGGGGTATGAAAACCATCCATGGATATTCCAACGTCAGCACCACTCGATGGGGTATTAATATGTAAACGTTGAGAGGGAGGGATATTCCGTAATCACAGTAATTGGTTGTTACCACGGTAACGAAAAATACGGTTCCAGCGAAAATGGAAAAATGCCCCCTCGAGGCTCTTTATTACACCTTTTACGAAGCAATACGAAATTCATGAAAGAGCGTGCGTGGAGATCGAAACCGCAAACTCAACGTTGGGGGGGCCCTACTTCACCGCAACACACCGATATATCACTCAACGTATACGGATTAGAAACGCCAAGCAGTTTGCCGAACTGCACACTGAATATGGATCAATACAAATCACAACGAATTGAGTTTAAAGTTGGCTTTAAAGAGTTATACAAGTAATATCAGATGTCTTATTATCTTATAGATAAAGCAGAAGTTTATATCAGAGTGTGTAAATATCCATGAAATACTCAAGAGCCAGTGTTGGACAGTCTTGAAACATTAGTGATTGTTAGGGCACAGAATAGGCTTATATTTAGACCCAAGCTGTCTCCGATTCTATCCCAGGCGAGTTAAATTGTTTCAATAAGAAATGCTTGTAACTTTAACTTTAATTTAATTGAAAAAAACTTGGTTATTTCCCCAGGAATGTCTTTTGCACGCCTTTTATATGTAACTAGTCCCTCCGAAAATTACCATGTTCTTTTATTTCTTAGTTGTGACACCATTTCACAGAGTAAAGCTTGAAAATATTGTATATATTCATTTTAATCGTCTTTAGGATGTTTCTGTAGGAAATATTAAATAAAAATAAACGTCTGGCTGACTTGAAACAAGTTTCGTACGGAAGTGATCCTATAAAGATTGATATCCTTATTATCAGCTACAAATTATGAGAAATGTGATAAGATTAGATATATTTGTTTCCGATAACCTGTCTCATTAGATTTTCTCTGTTTACAAAATGGATAGTATATTAAATATTAATTCTTCTACCTCGTTGAGAATTAACGTGCGCTTCAGCGAGTATTTATGCATTTAGCATTAATTAGCTGGTAATAAGAGAATCGCGTCGCAAAGGGACACTTTACAAATTATAAAAGCTCTCTAAATGTTTTTCTATTTCTTGTTCATTTGAATTGCGATAAAAATGAAAATAGCTAGATTGCAATATAAATCCACATAAAGTTGAAAGCTGTAAACACTGCACGCCATATTTATATAACTTCAAGCTTCACGATTTCTTTGATGTGTTTACAGGGTATAAAAGTAAAATTATCCTTTTATAAGAAAGGTAAGCAACGATTTTGAATAAGAGGTTTAATGTCTCCTGCCGTTTTTGTCGGCGTTCCTCTTCTCATTCCGCGGTATTCCGAGAAAATAAGACAGGACACCGCACGGAGATTTTAAACCTCTAAATTCCTTGACAGCCGTGTCCCAACTTTCCTTTCTTTACAACGATTTTGAAGTCTCTGTAAATTAAAAACGCTGTGATAGCGATGGATCGTTCAAGGATCATTCTGTGCTGCATTCAGCCCTTTGAACGTCAATTTCGAACATCGTCTCTCCACCGTTAGCTATCAATAGCACTGGGAAGGTAACGAGGCTCACCAAGCAAAATCAAGAGCGAGGAAGTTTTTTCCTAAATTTCCTCATTCAAATTGGATGCCATCTATAGAAAAGTACTCGCATGAGTAGCATAATAACCCCATGGTTCTCAAAGCATTCGAAAAGGAGTGACTAAAATGAATTCCAATCCTCCACATTCATACATCAGCAGCTTTAACAGTATAAAAGCCATGAACGAAACTGAGACGAAAAGATGCAAAATGTAATAATAGATGTAAAATGTAAATAATAATAATGTAATGTACCTTAATAAATGTGGTATGATTTTGGTTGGTATACAGTGACTTAGTTTCCATGTGAAAATTTGATTTACGTTAGAGAAATAAGTGTTACAATAGTGTGCTATTTTGTAGCTAGGTGACGGTTGTTCTGTAGTATTTTACTGTTGTAGCTTAGAAACATTTTATTCTAAAAGTGAAATGTTTTAGTAAGAAAATAAATTTGAATTTTTAATAGCTAAATGATATATTTTCTGTAATTTTTAATGGAAAATAGTAAAATAATAATGTCGCTAACTATATCTGTAGCATATGAATCGAAAATCATAATTAGTTATATGAAATATTCTATTATATTTCTTCAACCTATACCAGAGTATCAACTAAGCTATTTGTAATATCAGTACATAAAAACAATATTCGTATATAAGAAAAAATTAATTATGGTGAAGTATAAGAATCTTCTACGACTAAAAAGACCCAAAATCAAATGATATAGATTTAAGAGTAGAAATGTCTTGGTCTTTATTCCTCCTTGCTAAGAATGAAATGGACCCACAAATACTTATAAGTACAAATGCTTATACTTATAAGATAACCTGCCGATGAAATCAAGAGAACACATATATTCTACTCAATTTACATAATTTAAATCACATTCTTTTAACTTAAGGAACATCATAGTAGTTAGAATGGCACATCTCAAATGGAAATTAAATGACTGAATGCATGAGCTATAAATAGTTAGCCATCCTTGCCTCTCATAAGCAGCTCCAATGAATGCATACGCCCACATAAAGTGGAGCCAGGTGTCGCATATTCCCTTACAAATTCATATCTAGCGGCTTACGTTAAATATAGTGGTTAGATAGCGGCACCGAACATAATCGGTGGCACAAGCTATTGCCACGTTCATTGAGGTAACTCTCGAGTACAATTGCGACACAAACGTGCTTTTAGCTCGAAAGGGAAAAGCCCGATTATCGTGTACTGTCACGATCACGGATAACGAGGTGAGACACATGGAAAGAGTTTGCCTCGTGCCGCGGAAAGTCTTTTGTGTCCCCTTCTCGTTATAAAATGTAGAATTGCTACGCTGTCTGTCTCCCTGTCCACTTACCTACATTCGTGGAACTTTACATCTATGCCATGGAAGGGATTTCAACCAAATTTCTCATTCTATGAATGTTCAAAATGGAAATTAATTCTATGATGTATTATTCAAAATAAGGTTGATTTACATTCCCACTCTCTCTTTTCAATTTACTCCGCCAAGAACAGCTTGCCTATCTAATACCTTCTCTTTAAATACCCATCGTATATTAATAATAAAATGGTCGCTCTTTTTCGAAATGACTTCTATATTCAGCTCTTAGTTCTACGATAAAAAACTTTGAACCTTTCATCTACTTCTTAAATAATCCTATAAACAATAATTACGGTTTCATAACTCAATTAACATGATTTATAGTTCAAATTTACCTATCATTGAAAAACTAATATAGATGGACTTTATTTACTCTTGCTTTCCGAAGTGATGGTACAAGGTGAAATGTAATAATGTTCCTTAATAGTTATTATAGACAGTTGTTTTAAGAATTCAAGCAATGTTGCTGCAATAGTTCTGAAGTAATATTACTAACATACACATTATGGAATAAAGTTTTAGCATAGCATAGTTTAGGAAAGCGTGAGACTTAACCCAAGGTTATACAATAAGAGAAAAATAGTGACTTGGCTGGGATTAATAACATAATTTAAAAAGTATCATTTTTACTTTTGCCATGCTAGACGAGAGACTTTCCTAGTAATATGATATTAAACTTCTAACGCTATCAAAAGTGTGAAACTCTCTCCGTTGTGGGATGCATATCAAAACGAGAGAGGCAATTCCTAGGAAAAGTTTTGTGTGCTCTGTCGTCTAGGAATTCCCCGCTCTCTGGATAGTGGGTGGAAACTAGTTTAAGTGGCCTCCTTAAAAATTTCAGTGCCCCTAAAGCTACAGAATACACTAGTACGAACACAATAACACAGAATGAAGGTAATTTTGGACCCTGAGATATTTATGATTCGCGTTAATTGGTCCACGGCAGTGTCCCATTGGGTCTCAAAAACTCTGAGGTGAGCAAACAGAGCCGACCTATTTCGTCTCAGCAGGAGGCGCTCCGATTGCCAATATTACGACCGGTTCTTTAATGAGTTACACATGGTCTTGGATGGAATGCCCAGTTCCCTTGTGTGTTACATCGATGTTGAAGACGTTTATGCTTGATCACCCTAGGAAAACGAATTCTCAAGCGTTTCATTATGAAATTATTCCCGATTCCTCCTTATCTTAAAATGTACGCGAACGTTTTATTTCCACGAATTGGAATGAACTGCCAGAGCATAGAATATTTACACTTAATATGAGGAGGAGTTACTGTGTGGAAGGTCATAATAATATGATGTAAATTCTAATTTAGTTTACCGATATATATATAATTAATTACTTAAATAATTTACAATACTATATCGTATTATTATTATTATAATTTACCGATTATTATTAATTAAATAGTAAAGTTTACATCGACGTATAATCCCCATGTTTCCCTAAGTGATAATGCTAAGTGAAATAGGAATAATGATCTATGTAAAGAAAGGAAAATTGGGACACAGCTGTTACGGAATTAGAGGTCTCTCATAGCCGCTTTTGTCGGCGTTCCTCTTCTCATTCCCCGGTAATCCGAGAAAACAACAAAGGGCACCACCACTTTTTAAGGCACCCGATACGTATTTTGTATGCGATGCATTTATCGTCAGGAGTGAATAGGTACGAAAAAGTGCGGTGTCCTTTCTTGTTATCTCGTAATATCGGTGAGTGATACGAGGATCGCCAACGGAGACTGATATGGAGATTTTAAACCTCTAATAATAATCAATAATTATTATTATTAGCCTGTTATTTCATACTGTCGTACACTACCACAACTTTTTGTGATAGTGGCATGTTTCACGGCCAAACTAGCATCATCAAATAAGGTTAAAATCCCCCTTCTTGAATGCATTGAAGAATCGGTAATGTGATACAATCAATGCATTCCGGCAAGAATCTATTGATAGAATAACTTTGTGGTAGAAATCCATAACGAATTGACAAAATTAATCAAAACGTGATGCCGATGAAAACTGCAGGAATTGATTATTTCAAGGAAAAGTAAATCCAGTTCAACCTAACCTGTGCAGACCAAATCGTGTGAATTTGCTAATGTGGAGTTTTTTTAAATAAGAGTTAACAAGATTAATTTTGAGGTCTTATTTTTATTTCACCTTGAGGATGGCTGCTGAGTCTGTGGCCGAAACGTCGGTGGCAAACACCAATTTAACCCGGCTGAGAACCCTAGAGGAATTTATTCGTCATATTCGCCGGGAAAGAACCACTTCTTTCTAAGATTAATATTGGCTGAAAAATTGATTCCTGCTTAATTCTTCAGGGTGAATGTTCATAGCAAAGCCAATTAAAACACTTCTAAAATATTACTGAAAATGTAATACAAAAAGTATGGAGAACAATTAGTCAATGTCATCTTCTACTGGTTGTTACGAGTAGGTAAATACGATAATGTGAAAGTGCACGGTTGGATATTGGTTTAGAATAAACAAAGGAAATGGAAAAACCGAACCCAAAATTTCACCGCCGAAGAGAAAATTTTGGTTTTATAGAGAAACCTTTCTTTGGCGAAAGCGAGCGTTTGATGGGGAAATACACTTAGCAAACTCCGCATGGGAAGTCTCTCGCGCTCCCATCCAAGATTCCCACTAAATGCATCATCAGCCTCACACTCTCCCTTAAATCTCCCGAAAAGCGACCTCCGCCCATTTGATACATAACAGCGCCTCCCCGTGGGAGATATTTGTCTCTCCGAAAAGGGATTTCCTTGGGAGGACCATATGGCGTCCTGTCGGGCGCCAACGTGTGCTACTGGGCGTCGCCGCTAGGGGGGCGTACCCGATTTTTCGGCCCCTTATCTCCCGGACCCAAACGTGTGTCGGAAGGTCCTCTGCAGATTAAGAGCCCCCTCGGAAAATTCATTCCCCTCCGTTATCAACGGGATGTAACGTGAGCCGTACTGTTGCGGAGGTTTTAAAAGCTGGAAAATTATGGAAGATGGTCCTGCCCTTTTTCATTGCGATGGCGTCGGAGTGATACGCCCATTTTCGGGGTCGTCCGACCTTTTTGGTCCGAGGGACGCGGAGGGAATTTTATCAATCATGTGGGCCTCCGAGGACCAGGGTTAATCAGTTTTTGGAATAATAAATTAAAGGCCTTCCTGCGGGTACGAGCGTCCATTGTTTCATAAAAAGCATCGATTACTTGGAAAAATTAGCGCCATTATTTTTCCTTTGATATGGATTGTATTTAGTAAAACCTGCCAAAATCGATTTTACTTCCTTTAAAAATTTTTATTGAACTAAAAATTGAATATAGGACCATTCCAATGCCAATGAAGTTTCTTAACGTATGTTAAGCATATATGCGTCCACACAGTAGGTGCCGTGGGTGCCGCGGCACCCCAAAAGTAATTTAGAGAGGCGCCAAAATAGAATATTCATATATTTTGACTTTCTTATCATAATAATAATCAGTGAAACAAAATGTTAAATTTTTATATAATTTATCTTCAAAATTATTACATTTCTAGAATGTTTATTTTATGTAAATACGATGAATTAAATTCAGTTTTATTATAATATTAAAATTAAAATTCCAATAAAGCTGATAGCGAAAAGTTTTTTTTTGTATAGTAAAATAAGTTTTTTTATTGAATTTTCTTCACTGTAGTTACTCTTCTTTTATTCGGTAAAAAGTAAATAACTTACAATTTTAAGCTATTTACTTGCAATTTTTCAAAAGTATTTACTGAGAAATGTCTAATCCTAGAATCGAAAATTAAAACAAAAATATGATATAAAGATATTTTGTTTGACACAAGTGCTGGGGCCTTCTAATTTTGTTGTGGAAGTTGCTTTATGGAACTGGCTTCCACCCGAGCACTTGGGGTTATGGTCATGGCCAATGGCAAAAGGCGGTATTTTTATCGTTGGCACCACCAATAGCAAAATTCTTGGCAAGCCTATGGTTATGCAAGATCATTTTCACTATGAAAATCCCTTTGTAATTCGCGAGGGATACTAACCGTCTTTTGGCAATCTGATATTACTTAAATTAGAATAGATAGTTATTATCAACTCAAAAAAAAGAGAAATTGTCAACTCAACCCAGCACAACTCTTTATTCCCCGACTCAATCCAACTCAACTCAAGAATAGACTCTTCTGTTTTGAAAAAACTTCACATTTACTGTATTATTAGGAATTCCTTTCCTTCTAGATCACATTTGTATAATCTCAACCAACCTAACTTCGTAAACGATACAGACTTTGTTATTTTAATAGTTAAACCTTAAACCTAAGATGGTGACACTGCGGCCATTTTGAAGTTTTATCAATTCCCGAAGCAAATGTATTTATTTAAATAATTTCGTTCCTCAATCATCTTTATGATATGAAATTAAAACGAAAAGCTGTCTGGATTAGCTGAAAATAGAATAAATCCATCTTTTTTGGTAGGAATCAGATATTTTATCACCTGAAAGTGTTTAACTCGCCAATAGCGTGTGGCCTGATCATTTACAGAATAATCTAGATTCTAACAATAAGAGAATATATGGTAAAGTTAATCCTTATTTGCATTCTCAAAGCTTCCGAAAATCGGGTGCGTCTTAGATTTACGATCTAAAATATTATTCGTCGTAAAGAAATTGTGAAAGATAAAATGTACTATTACTAAATTAGTTTAAAGTTAAGAGTTATCAAACTTAAGAGTTGTCAGTGTTAATAACTACGATTCAGCTTTCATCGTACTTTTCTTAAGAAATGATTAATGTCTTCGCATATATTCAAACAAGTGCAAAGAAAGAAAATCTGAAACACGGTTGTTAATGAAATAGTTGTTTAAAATCTTCAATAGCCGTCTTTGTCGGCGTTCCACACCTCCTTCACCGGTATTCGGAGAAACAGGAAGGCTCGGATTACCGACCTTTTAAGATTATCTTAAAAGACAATTAAAAAAATCTTTTTCTTCTTCTTTTAAGATAATCTTGAAAAAAGATCTTAAAAAATCGGTAATTCGGGGCCTTCCTGTTATCTCAAAATACCAGTGAAGGAGGTGAGGAACGCCGACAAAGACGGCTATTGGATATTTTAAACGCCAGTTTGAACACGTGCCACTACGAATACCATTCGTCTTACAATCGCATTAATATTTCTTCTCCAACATGAATTCCATACCCCAAAAGTGCGTCTTAGATCTGGGAATATAATATTTTGTGTCCGATTGGTAAACGGTTCCATTACTCTGTTATAAGCAACTGTAACGTGCATATTGTTGGATATAGATGTGATTGACGAATAATATAATCGCTTGAAAATTAGTTTCACAGTAGGAAAGTGCGCCTCGGGAATTGGGGGAAAGTATCCAAGTGATTTAGGAGTGTGTTATCGACGGGGAGAGAGCGGTTGAAGGTCGCCATATGTTTACGTTGAAGGGTTGAGCTAGTCGAGTGGATGAAAACGAATGGGATGAATGCAGGTCAGACGATTTTAAGGGCCATAAAACACTTCGGAACCGATACAGAGGTCCCTTGAAATACAGGTTGGAATTCCCTTGAAAATCCTCTTTTGAATCCCTGGAAAGGATTTAGGTGGCTATACGGAGATCTGGACCATAGTACTTATGGGAAACCTTCATTGTAGTTCCACATTTAACCTCCACATAGTTCATGTACTTCCCTTAAATTGTTTTCAATATATATTGTTTGTCTAATTCGACCCCATCTATCTTCGTTACAGGTAAAGATATCGATAACTGCTCCAAGTATCATGAAAATAAATCTTACGCGAATTGCACTGAAAATTATCTATACCCTCATTCAAAAACACCCATTTGTCACTTTTTTGGCAAGCTTTTTTCAATTCTAGCCCACAGTGACAGGTTATAAGTTTAAGGGGAATCACTTTGCCAAGAATGTAAAGGTTGAAGGTACAGCTATGTGCAGAAAAAACTTTAATCCTTAGCCTTATATAGCCCAGAGAATTTGAAGTTTCATTTGCACATAGCTGTACTATTACATCGTTGCGGCCCTGCTCTTTATACTGAAGAATGGATCATTTTAATTATCTTTTGCTGCCAAATAAAGATAAATGTATTATTACTTTACTTTTGTCTCACAATCGGTTTTTTCACCGCTATGGTGATATGAAAGCTGTTAAGGTATACGTTCTGCTGGATAGTGGAATTATTCATGGCCACTCCTTATAGAATGTAAAGAAAAGTGTTACTCGTGGAGTATTTGTATAGAGCAGAGTTTTCACCGGTGTTCCGCTGAACCTGAATAGGTGTTCCGCGACAATTTGGAGTGTCAATGGAGAATTGGAGAATAAAAGTCATTAAATGCTTTATTGATTCATATTTTAAGTTATTGTTACAATATTATAGTTTTATATTTAAAAATAATTACCAAATGAATAATTTGTTGTAATTAAATGATTTTTTAAATTTTACAAGTAGAATTACCTAACCAAAAAATAATTTTGGTGTTCCGTTAAACTTCCCAGGTTTGCTTAGTGTTCCGTTAAACTTCGCAGGTTTGCAAAGTGTTCCATTGCAGAAAAAGTTTGGGAAACCCTGATCTAGAGCATTAGAAGTAAGGAAAGAAAGGGCAAACTATCTCACTCCTTATTTTCCCTAGTCCCTCATCCTCCTCTCCAAAGATTTCTGTAGCAAATGGTAGAGGGGGTGAGGTTCAAATGGACATTGGTACGGAAAACTATACAGACCGAAGTTGCGTTTATTTTGTGGTTAATTTTTTTTTCTAAATGGCATTTCACGAGGTCAGATCATCCAATTTTGAAGGCATTATATGGCTGTATTATCGTGTACGTTAGTAATATTAGTGATTAGAGGTATGGTATACATGTTTTGATGGGGTACCGGAGAGATGTATGCAAATTAGATCTTGTCATAGTGATGTGGTGCTCGAATACTGCCAGATGGTGGTGATGATTATTTTGGAATATTTGTTTGAGTGTAACGTCCGGTGCAAGGGAATGGGGTTTGAATTAAGTTGCTCGTAGACAATGTTTGGGGCTGCCACCGGAATAAATTCTAATTGCAGCATACATAATAAATAAAATACATCGTAAATGTCATGGTAATATACTATCTTATATAATTAATACAGCCCGTGTTGAGTATGGTTGTGCTAGTATGTACGTATGTATATATTAATAACAGCGTAAATGCCGTGGATTCATTATATGGCTTTATATTAATTTTGAAATATTTGATTTTATTAAACTTCAATATTAGATTTATAAGGTTTTTATCCTTCAAGAGATACAAACTATTTAATAAGCTTCCCTGCGAATGACAACGGCTCAAGAATTCGGAAAACGGGAGCATTTTTCCTTATTCCGGAAACTTAAAAGACGATTCATCAATCGACGTCAGCCCTTATCGCGGGTGGAACGACGGCAAAATGCATTTTAACTTCTCCCGAGGTCTATTACGACACTTTTTAAAATAGAAGGAGAGAGAACTTTTAAGGAAGTTTTGACAATCGCTAAAAGCGACGGGATAAAAAAATCCGACCAAATGAATATTCTGGAGGATAATCTAGCGGAAAGAGGGCTAAACTCGGTAAACTTTGGGCTGGTAAACGTTCCGGGAAATTACCTGGAAAATTGGGATTCTTTCTCAAGTTATTTGCGCCTACTCTTTCCTGCTGAGATTAGGAGGGATTATATTAAATGAATTTTTCTCCTTCGAAATTTCCAAGTTTTGGGACGTCTTCCCTCCGCGTTCGAGAACGGATGTGTGTTTGAATATGCAGATGGCTTTCTGTATTGCTCTGAATGCAAAACCCTACTTTCACGGGTGGGATTAGTCTCTCATTCAAGTCTAGTCTACTAGTAGCTATTTGCGAGAGACCCACGGAAATTTGAAGTTTTCGTAAGAATTTTACATTATCCGAAAACTACGTGAGTATTGTGACAACTTGGACGGTATTGTACGACATGAAGGAACAGGCCATTTGGTGAATATCCTTACAAAAGTTTCGTTATTAAATCAATGACAGCTAAAATAGACCGTATTATCTCAGAAGTTCGTTGTTTTAAAGCGATGGTTCTTAACAGAGGATGCGGGTACCCCTTGAGGTGTAAGAGTGAATGGTAAATATGCGAAAGAAGTTTCTAAATTTGTAATGAAAAGTAAAACGAACGTGGCCATTAAAATATAGATACGGTTTTATATGCTATAATATAGTATTCATGTCAAATGTAATAATATATACAGGCAATAAATAAAGCATCTGGCAATAAATGTCTTTAATAAATGAAATAGGTATAGCATCTCGTTTTTCAAAGACGAGAGATTATTTTCAGATTCAAGGGGGTGATTACTACTAAAAAGGATAGGAACTCTACTGCTTTAAAAGAAAACTATCCGTGAAAAATAAAATTTATTTGAATATAATAACGTAATGCAGCCTGATTTTTGATGAATACGTATTTAGGTCCAGTTTATTGTAATTTTAAAATAATAATTAGTATAGTTTGAAAGGTACTGACGTATAAATGATGCTGAAAAGTGACTCTAGTTAAGGTCTCTCCCTAATAAATGCTAAGAAAAGTTTAATTAAAAAATATTTGTGCTTCACATACGAATAGATTTTCTACTGATAGCGTTTTAGCTCAATGGAAAGTAAGGGCAAACTACCTCACTCCTCATCCCGCCGAGTAAGCCTCATTCATATAGTAGCTCTTGGTTGCTAATATTAGATGAGATAAGGTATCAACCGGCATTCGGATTGAATACTTTACATAAATCCTAAATTAATCAGATTTTAGCTAATTGAGACTGTTAGCCATATTCTCGTCTGCCACTCACACGATATCTATTATATATAGATGCTTCTCCGGATTCATTCATATAGATAGATAGATAGATAGATAGATAGGATACTAATTCACAGCCTAAACCACAAGCGTCATTGACTTGAAATTTTTACAACGTATTGGCCATAACGTGTAACCGCCAGAAAAATTGCGATTTTGATCCTCAGTGTCATAGGTTCGATTCCAGAGGGCCCCAAAGTCGCGATTTTCTCCATAAGAATACATGGCGGGGATTTTCGAAAATTTTTTTGAGGCACTTCCCGGAAAAGTAGAGAGTTGAAATTCAAGGGATCGCTAGAAGCCGTGCAAATCCAACGTAAATCAGAAAGACATCGCCGAATATGGTCCATGGTTCGATGCTAGGTCGGGGCAAAAATCGGCCGTTTAAAATGCATTGCGGCGATTTTGAAAAATTTTTTTGGGTCCTTTCCCGATAACATGGATACTTGAAACTCGGCACGTCGATAGATATCATAAATATATTGCGTAATCAAATTTTTCATGTTCGCTGATGGTCCTTGGTTCGATCCCAGAGGACAATTTTCACTTCTCAATGCATTCCTTACGGAGATAACGGAAACAAAATTAAGGTACTTCCCGGCATGCTATCGACTTCAAAGTTTGCAAGATACAAGAAAAAGTATTTACAAATCAAACTTTGCATGCACAGCTTACAATATGTCCTGGGTTCGACACCAGGTGTCTCTGCAATCAGAAGTTGATCCGATTTTTAGGAATTATTTGGAAACCTTTCCCAATAATATAGAAATTTGAAATTCTGCATATAGATAGAAATCATAAATAACTTTCAGAAATAACTTTTAGATTTCCAAGATCGTCCTTGGTTCGAATCCAGAGAGCTATTTACATTCGTGATAATTAGAACGTCTTTTGAGGCAGTTGTAGCCAATATTTCTGCTTGAATTTTCACACATGGTTAGAGATGATGATCTTCTATTGTGCTGCATAGTTAGTTCACCAGTAAGACCCGGGTTCGATTCCAGACGATGAAATTTAAGCGAATTTTAAGAAAAATTTCAATCCTTTTTTTTTTCTTTTGAGGAGCGTTCCGATATGATTCCGATATGAAATAAGTATTGCCGATCTGCTTGCAGTATGCAAGCTACATTTTACTCGTATCTATTATATATAGATGCTTCTCCGGATTCATTCATATATATACCTATATAGATAGATAGGATACAAATTCACAGCCTAAACTACAAGCGTCATTGATCTGAAATTTTTATGACATATTGGCCATAACGTGAAACCCCCAGGAAAAAAGAGACTTTGATCCTCAGTGTCATAGGTTCGATTCCAGAGGGCCCCAAAGTCCCGATTTTTCCCGTTTGAATGCATTGCCGTGATTTTCGGGAATTAAAAAAAAATACTTTCCGGATAGGTAGAGAAGTAAAACTCAAGGTGCCTATATTTATGGTCTTGGACTTTCGAAAACATCAATGACTTTTACAAAAGTTATCCTGGGTTCGATGCTAGGACGATGCAAAGATCTGCCCTTTAAAATACATGGGAGCCGTTTTTCATTATTTTTTTAGATGCACTTATCGAAATGATAGGATGTTCGTGCTTGGCTGGAAGATGTATGGTACGAATAAGTTTTAGAAAAAAATTTTCATAAGACCGTACTGTTCCTGGGTTCGAAGCCAGAGCACAATAACGTTTCTCTCATAAGGAATATAAAGGAAAAGTAGGACGTCATTTGAGGCAGTTGTAACCAATATTTCTGCTTGAATTTGCATGCGCGGTTAGAGATGGTGTTTTTCTTTTGTGCTGCATAGAAAGTATTGCCTGAAAGACCCGGGTTCGATGCCGGGCGGTAAAAATATCACCCATATATAATACTTTGGGGTATCTTTTCATAATTTTTTTATGCATTTATCGATATGTAAGGGAGCTCTTGCTTAGATGGAAGATGTATATTAACACTTTGTTTAAGAAAAAAAAATAGATAAGACCATGCTGTTCCTGGGTTCGATGCCAGAGCACATTATAATTTCTCAAATAAGGAGTGTATGTGAATAGTAGGTCGTCGTTTGAGGTAGTTGCACCTAATAGTTTTGCTTGAATTTTCACACATAGTTTGATATGGTAATTTTCTATTTTGCTGCATAGTAAGTACACCAGGAAGACCGGGGTTCGCTGCCAGGTGATTAAATTGCAGCGAATTCTACGAATATTTTGAATTTTTTTTTTCTTTTGATGTCCGTCCCGATATGATGCCGATATGAAATTAGTGTTGTCGATCTGCTTGCAGTATGCAAGCTACATTTTACTCGTACTATATCAAAATTAATATAATAATAAAAATATTGACGACTTTATTTTACGAAATTTAGTCTGAGGAGATCACTTTTGCGATTCAACTTCTAAGTTGCAAAAGTATTTCTCAGGGCACACAAGTGTGCTGGGGGACACCGGCTGGGAAGCCCTGCTCCACATCACGGAGGCATAAACAGACCTAAACCGCGGACGAGGACCCCCTCGGATATGCACGTGTCTGCGGAATCGCCGAGGTTATCAATGCATTCACCCCCTGGTCTCGTCAAGAGCGGCTGTGCCCATATCGCAAGATCTCCGAGAATGCCCGAATCTGGAAATTGTTTCAAATTCCACGAAAATGTGAGAATCCCAGAATCACGAAAGATTTTATCATTTTGGACTCGCAAATGAATTCTGCCGCCCACGGGGGAGATCGGGGAGATAAAAATTTTCGTTCGTATTTCTCCGCATTATTTAAATTCCTCCGAAGGAAAACAGCGATCTCGTTACTTTGAAACGAACTCAAGATCGTGGTTGAGACTTGCAAGAACGACCACGCAAAGGAATAGGATTTACCTCGAGATTCGTCGTGTTTAGAAGTATTCTGCCAGTGGTTGTAATGGATTTTACTCTCTAATCTTTACAAACATGACCAGGGCTTTTGCTGACGTTTGTGATGCTATATAATTTAATACAGGGTGTCCGCTCAAACATGTAATAATACAAAATGCAATGACTTGAGAAGTAATTGAGATATTTACTAGCAGTTTGTTTCTACAAGTTTGATAATAGAGTCAGGTCAGATTTGAGGCCACTTGATTTTTTCTGTGGGTGTTTATCAAGAATCAAGTGTACCAGAGAGTAAAATAGAGATTAGATGTCCTTCTACCACTAATGGTGCACATATTGAAGTATATTAATTGTGTAAAAAAACATTATGACTTACCATACTTCTTAAAAGAAACTACAAATAAATACCTTAATTAACTCCCACATTTTGTAAAATTATACGTTTAACCCGGACACCCTGTATACAACTGAGCTTCGTTTTTTCGTGGTTAATTAGTTCCTGTCTCTACCGCGATAAGTGAATTTCCGCAAACTTGATTCTTTCTGTACAAATCAAATATTTTCGTAGCTAGAGTATAGAAAACCTGTTTACGAAATAAGTCCGTTTCTTAACATTACTAGTGTCTCTAGAAATTAAATCACACCCTTTAGTCACCATTACACTCTTATTACCCTATATATCAGATTAAATAGGAGATAATAAGGCATTATAAATTACAAATGTCATAATTATCTTATGAATAAACGTGTTTAAAAAACAGCGATAGAGTGAATGTAATAACAACTGAATAATGTAAAGATGCTTTGATGAGAAAATTAATACTCATGAGGTCGATTTTAACGTCTTATCGGCATTATCAGATTGCGTAAAAGTTACATAAATGTAACAGTGGCATCGTTCTATTTTTTTGCACTTCCTTTCTTTCCGAAATAAACTACAATTACTTATATCAGCAATCATTGCCTAAAACCTCTCTATACTATACTTGCTTTTAAAATATTTAAAAGTATACAAAAAATAGTACAATAGCTTATATAAGAAATCATTTCCTAAAACCTCTCGATGCTAACCGCATTTTCAAGGAAAGCATATTGTCTTATTCCATCATTTTCCAAAATGTATTTACGTATGACCACGCGAAATTATGCTAATGCTCGGATTTAAGAAGAAAATCCCTCAAAATCACCCGCAGCGATTGCGTAATTTCGAGATTTTATCATCGAGAAAATCTCAAAATCGTGAATTCAGGAGTCAATGCATTCCGAATAGGACCACGTAGTGACGGTATAGCTTTTGGGGGTAACAAATGACCCAAACATTTTCTGCAGATCGATCTGCGAATGCGTTCACCGCACGTAGGAGGAATCGCTTCCGAGGGTCCGTCCATCGTCTGGCGTTGGCCAATTTCCCCAGAAGAATAGGAAGCAATCCAGGGCGATTTACAATCGGAAAATGGTCGTTACGCCCCTCGATACCTGATACCAGAGTCCATTTACGTTCGCCTTCTTGGAGATATCTTCGCATTTAGGTTACATATGTGGACGATAATACTTGGGGGCAAAATACAGGTCATAATTGTCTTATAGAACGGTTAATT
The DNA here is from genome assembly GCA_947579665.1 of Sympetrum striolatum. Lineage (NCBI taxonomy): Eukaryota > Metazoa > Arthropoda > Insecta > Odonata > Libellulidae > Sympetrum > Sympetrum striolatum. The sequence continues at coordinate 64,193,774 of OX388350.1, forward strand.
TTAGCACGATAAAGTGCAAAATTATCTCAACTGAAGGCATAGGATAAAATCGACCTGTAGTTGGCCGAGATTAGTGTCTTTTTATATTTAATGTTTGGTAATATAACATTTTTAGAGAAACAATATCTTGACAAAAGTATACGTACAAAATGTGAAAGTTTTCAAAAATAAGCATTAGTCAAGATGTATGTAATTATAATAATAATAAAGGACTTTATTCAGGGCGAGATTGAGACTATCAAGTCTCTTCTTACACCTAACCCTTTGTCATGTTGGAACAGAAAGAAATAGATAGATTGCAAAAGTACAAAGAAGAAAACTACTATGTGGGTTTAAAATCCTAAGCTAAGAGCATAGGAAAAAAATTTCCACTGCAGGAAAATACCCTCAAAAGAAGAGGGTGTGAAATACCTGCGAAACCTACATATAGAAAACTAAATTTAAATATGGTAGTAGATAAAAGAGCTATATCAGACAAGAGAAAAGGAAGTTATTAGAATGTACAAAAAAGAGCAAGTTATAACATATTAACATAAAACTCTGACACAAAAGTAATAACATATAAGTTATAATGTACGACTAATTTAGGATTGAGTTATAGAGTTCAAACTATCTTAAACTTTTGTCAATTACTTGTTAAATTATATGAACATAATAGACGCACTGAACAAAAACTAATTATGTATGTGATTATATGGATATACTACCATGTAATGTATTATTTTAGTAAATTCACAGATCTCATATATATTTATGTATGATAGTTCTTATTGATGATTTATGATTTATTTTTTGTACTTATAATATATATATTGTAATTTAATTGTACAGCCTACGGGAGGTTTTTGGAGGGGTTTACGTCCCGTCTTTGGGCGAATGCCGGGCTTAGAATCATTTTTTATGTTCCCCTCAAACGGTACCACCTGGCCTGAAGACCAACTTGCAATGTAAACTTTCTTACTTAAGGAAACCTCTTCGTGAGTTTAAAAACCAACGGTTTCACTTAGTTACAAATACGCCAATCCAAGAAAACATCCGCAAGATGGGGTGTGTGAGAAACCTGCGAAATCTACGTATAGTTAAGTAATATTTTAAGGAAAAAACAGATTAAGACTGCTTGATATAAAATATAGAGAATACTTGATAAAACTCTCACATCGAATACATACATAAAAAGCCAAACTTATGTCTAGAGGTTTCGAGAAAAGAATCAGGAAAGGATTGGTAAAATCTTGGGAGTGTAGGGTTTTACTGTACGAGTGAGAAATGTGGACCTTAAGAAAGGAGGAAGTTAAAAGTTGAGAGGCCTTCGAGATGCAACTAAATAGTAGGATGGTAAAAGTAAGCAAGGTCAATATAAAAACAAACATGAAGGTGTTGGAAATGGTTTGAGAGGGTTTTAATAAAAGTAAATAACTAAACATCGCCAGAGGAAATGAAAGGGAATTTGAGGCACCTACCGAATGGCGGAACACTAACGTAGGTTAAAATAAATCTAAGGAAATTCAATGATAACACCAGCCTTTGATTCTATTTCGTAAAGGAACCTGCGGCTTTTTAGGCCACATCCGGCGTTCACCGCGGCTTCTTCCTCTATTCTTAAAAAATTACTCAGATATTTGAAATGTTTTCTCAATCACGCCCATGACGTCAAGTGAAAATAAGGGGAAAAAATCTTAGATCAACCAAGGAATAAATTAGACTCTCGTATTGAAATTCGACGTGAATTATGATTGAAAGTATTCATTGGGTTTTTTAAGTGAGGAGTATTGATTTCACAAGGGAGCACATGAAGCATGATCATTCATGAACATTCAATGGAAATATTAACAAATTTTAACCAAGTTTATGTTAATAATTGCTTGTTATAATAGGGAGCAATACAGAATGTAGTGACGACCAACGAAGATGTATCAATTCGCAATATCAATTGAGAAATGAAATCTTCCTTCGTAGATGAGCTAGTTTTCATAACCTTTTTAATTATAAAACACGTTTCAGCTCTACTAAAAAAACACAACTTTCTTTGATTAGTAAAAAGTAACAACAGTACAGGATATCAATTAATATTCTTTGACTGTGTTTGTATTGCTTTGCTTATGGTAATATTGAAACCACCGAAAAAGTCACCATCCGAATCGGAATTCATTAAAAGAATACGTAATACCTTCAAACCTTAGTTATTTGGCACATTTGTAAGAAAGATCACTTGTTATCCAATATATAATAACAATTAGACACTTAAGTTATAATAATAATTATAGTAATGTAAAATATTTTGGCTAAAGAAGTATTGGTTGTAATTATATTAATAATTTCGTCTGTATTGAAAGTATTTTAGTCAAACATGAGCATTCTTACAAATAACCAAAACCGTATTCTTCTAACGAATTAAGATTGTGTAACGACATTGATTGTAAGGAATAAAAGAAACTTTACTACACTTCCACGGACTGTAGAGTTTCTTTCACTCCTCGTAATGGCCTTCCACGAAGTAAAGCCTCCTCACAATGAATTTATGATATTGACTGTCATTAAAGTTACCTTATTACGTTTTTAAGTTTCGTAGAATTGACCTCAAAGAGCAAACTGCGGCAATTACGAAACCAGCGTGCTCTTCTACGTAAAGCGAAAGTCTCCGCGGGAATCGTTTCAGAAATAGCACCTCTTAATAATGTAGAATCTCTCTTTGAGTCTGCGGGGTTCGCGGAAGTTGAACGAGCGGAAACGCGCTTAGAATTTTAGTTCTGATTTCGGGATGTGTTAATCCAAGTGCTCTGTGAGGTTAATGCCTTTTTCATCTTCTTAAAGAGGAAACGCGATGAGGAGATCGATTCCGGAATATTGAGGGCGTGTAAGGGAAGGAAGGAGGAGCGGAATCAATACCCATTCCTTATCGGAAGGACAATTCATTCCTCATAAATGAATTAACAAAGTTTAAACCGAAATAGTGTCATAGGGACCGGATTCCCTTTGGGAGAAACGACTGCAAACATAAATTCGCTACTCTTTAAACAGAGAACAGATGTTTGTAAGTTTTCATATCTAAATCGGGGAATAGTAGAAGGGAACAATTTACCTGGAGAAGTTTTAAAACCTTTTCCCTTCTTTCTACAATGTATTCATGAATTAAATTAAAAGAGGTACGTGATTTTTTTGCGATATAGTTGTATTTTTGTAATATTGCAATATTGTTTGAATTTTTTTAAATATTCTTATACAGAGGTACACTGATATATTGTGCGATTGTTGTAAATTTTGAAATATTTTTGTAAATTTTGTAATTATATGTAATACGTATTGCCTTCCGAAGGTTTAGGGGGGTTTTCCTCCCCACTAGAGTGAATACTGGGCAGATTATTTTATTTTCTCTCCTGGCTTGGTGCCTAATTGTTGTCCTAAAGAATAAATAAATAAATATAGCAAATGGTGAGACGCGAATCACCAAGGGAACGTAAACATCTATCAAATGGGAAACGACATGGTCGTATACATCTATTTATTTATTACATAACACCTCCGCAGACACAAAGGCAGATGGCGACGTTAACTTATTCCACAATCCATTGAAATAATATTTCTATGTATCAATGCAATACTAGAACCAAAATAACTTTCAATTTAGCCTTTTGTATTAAATAATTTCAACGTTCTGGCACTTAAATTTCCCAGCTTTGACATTCATTGCAAATGCTTCCTAAACGTTTTTCACTGAAAGTTTTTGCAAAAATTTATATTTGCAAAATAATAATTAGTTGTAACAGGGAAACATTTCTATAAGGTTCAACAGAAACTTTAGTTACAAGAATCGTAATTGAAGAGGATGGGAACTTAATGCTTACATTGCCGGCCTGGGCAGTACGGATTAATTGCCATCTGCCCATCGATGTCCAACATGGCCATCAGAGTGGTCACCAACTAAAGACTAATTTTGTTCACCTTCCAATAAAATGTATGGGAATTTAGGAAGAAAGCACAGAGCAGTTTGAAAGGCAAACATCCTTAAATCAGTGGTAACTCCGCAGACCACTGATGGCCTTTAAAAATATTTTTGGGGACCAAGAAGAAATCTAGGCATTTTTACGCCTATTAGTCTGAATCAATATATTGTGAATCCACTTCCTACCTCCAAAAAAAGGATAGACGAGTGATAAAATGAATTTTATATCAGCAGAAATGTACTTTTATGATAGTTACTTACGTATGTACCTTAAAATATTCTATTGGCCCGCGGGATTCAAAATGGTGAGTTTAATGGTCCGTGATGTCCGAATGGTAGGAGACCGCTGCTCTTGCATTACTCAATGAAAATATGGATTTTTTAGAGGAGCAAAGAAGTAGAGTAGCAGCAGCGAAATAAGTATTTCAAAGAAAGAGGAAGGGTTTCTGCGGACCTCTAAATAAGGAGCAGAGAAAAATGGTAATGCTCTCTTTGAAGCATGGCACTGCACGAAGCAGGAAAAAAAGTACAGATGTAAAGGAGAATATGAAGCTATGGAGGTATGGATCAGAGGAAGAATAAAGAAGATAATCTAAGAGAGGAATGGGGATAAGAAAAAAAACAGGATAGAAAGTTAATGGAATCAGTCAGAAGAAGAGCGTTATGGTACGTACACGAAATTCGACCTCGATGACGTAGAGGCTAGAAAGATAACCTAACAACGTTGAAGTTTCGGGTTCGAACCTTGATTAGGATTTTAGGGTTCTATTTTTAAAAGTTACTAAATAATAAGGTTTGTCTCAATAAATTCTATGGTATTAGGCCGGACTTCGTGGAAAGCCATAATAAGAAATTAATAAAGCACTTCGTAACTCCCACAATATTATTATAAAATTAGGAAGTGCTTTATTAATTTCTTATTAAGGTTTGTCTCCTTAGAATAACTTTTATTTTCGTATATATCATCAAGACGTGATTATTATTTTCAAAATTGAAAACTATTATCTGGCTACAAAAACTGTTGGAGAGAAAGAGTCAAGATATGAAGTACACTCCTGGCCAAAATTAACACAGCACCGGCCGTTAGGATCGCTAGGGAGGTGCTGCGTTAATTTTGGCCAGGACTGTACAATCAATAACGTTGTAATTAGTTTTCTACAAAGTTAAATTTATTTTAATAATTGTAATGTTTTCGCTAGATAATACATACTTTATATAATTCAATACCGTTTAATAGTGATTTTTGTTGAATTTAGTGCATATTTATTATAGTTAAATTGTATGTTATCAGTGTATAAATTGGATACATGTTAAATCGCACGAAGTGGCTTCGTAATAATGTTGCCACTAAATTATTAGTCCATCTGTAACATTCCAATCAATAGCAATAAAAAGAATAAAAGAAAAATAGAAAGAATTGATAACATTCTGCTAAGGTGGACGCTATCACACATAGTAATAGCATTCGTTTATCTTGACTGTTATGAAACCAATCAGAAAACTGAACAATTCGAGAGTTGGATAAAGAATTTCTGTGACGTAGAACTCTCAAATAGAAAAGTAACAATGATTTTCGCCTTATTAAATTCTTAAAAACGTGAGTCTACCTTAGCATTGCTTTTTTGTTACATTGTGAGCAATATTTAATCATCGAAGCCAAATACGTTTCAAATTTCACGCACCATAACCATTTTATTTACCACAGCTTATATCCATTCTAAAACCCGGAGTTTGAGCGTCTGAAATTTGCATGGAAGGTGTTAAATAAACAGAAGGCTCTTGTTTTCCCTAAAAAGCGAAAATCTTTCCTTCCCTCCCTTATTAATTCTGTTTGCTCGTTCGCTCCCTCCCAAACGGTTCCTCAAATGAAATTTCCCCGTTCTTCCCAATGGCAAACGCTTCCGAAATCGAGTAAAGAACATTCGGCCCGAATAAGACTCTTAATATGGACTCGAGCATCTGTTTCTCGTTTTGGCATTTTTGTCTCTCAGAGAAAGGATCCGAATTGTTTTTCTCCAATTACCCGTCTCTTGGAGGGAAATATAAATTTCATTTTGTATTGCGAAACCACGTATACTTTATCGAATAAAAACACTCAACTTCAGGATAAATTAAGCATATAGATAATACAAAATAACCTCCAAAACCATCAAGAGCTACTCACAGCACTTATACGTACGTAAGCATATAGAATCCGTTAAAATATAACAATAAAATTAGAGGCAAATACGGATTACATCTTTTCAATGAGGATGTAACATCTAAACGTTTTCTTTTAGTTTGCTTACCTTAATATCATTATTTGCAACGAACGACAGTGGATTTTCATACTAAAAATTGCATACTGAATTAATAAAAGTTTGCAATATAGAATAAATTAATAAGAATATCTTTCATTTATACATAAAGTGTGTCCAATCATCAATGATTACATGAAGTATGTTGGTGACAGCCATACAAATATTTAATATTATATATTAGCCTATCATTGTATTAGTCCTTAAATTATACTTCATAAAAATATGTTTCAAATTCTACTCAAGTCGATCGCTGTTAAAACAATAATTCAAATGTAATAATTATACTGTTAAATATGCCCTAAAGCAACCCACCCTGGGAAAACTATAAAAATAACACAGATTAAAAGTAGTAATTTACGTATGTGAATGAAGAAATGTAGGTATACAAAATGATTATGCGAGGAAATTCTACAATGAAATACAAACATCAATGGGAGGAAATCTCAGAATGTGATAGAGGACACAGTGATATTTGAATAGAACATGGCCCCTGAAGAGACATAAGATATTCGTGAGTTATTTCTTGAACCAGGGTGAGTAGCATAAATGTAAGCACCGAGTATACGATACAATAGAAAAATGTCGTGAGATGCGTCATTACGTGAAAAACATTCTCGACACCGAATCTCCTTTGAGCGAGAAAAACTTTGATGTAATAGGAATAAAAATCTGGAATTATACTTCGGGAACCATCCCTTGATAAAATGGAATTCATTTCTCAATTAATTTCCGGAGATTATTTTTTTCAGACTCTCATTAATAATATTTGGGACGGGGTTTCTCTTTGTTAATTTCCATTTTGCTAAAGATTTACCCGACTCTGCTACGCGATCTATCAAAGGGAAAAACTTATTTATTTGAAAGAACTTTTCTAAATTAAATAGTTGTCTTTGTGAAGAAGATTACTGTTGAAGAAATGCAAGGATGCTGAGTGAAAATGGTAATATTGTGAATACTTCGTGAAATGAAGATTTTTCTTTATTTCCCCTTCCTAACCAAATACTCCGAGGCAATATTTATGGGGAAATTAAGTTGGAAAATCATAGGTTATTTTTCTCCTTTGAGGTAGATTACGGAAACAGTAGTTTTAATAAGTGATAAAGAACTAATAATTGAATTAATTGTTGAATTAATGAAAATATTATATTACAAATCTTAGTATCATTTGCGGTATATCCCCAAGTACATACAAGTACTGAGTGTCAACGATAAAAACTAATGTGAACATTTGTTTAATCACCGTCACAAAAATGGAAAACATAATGCGCGACATCTTTCTTCGTGAAATCCTCCGGAGTCAATTTCCCCTTTGAAAAAGAAATGCTGGATTCACAATTATTATTTCTTCATATAATATTGCTCGTTGTGCTTATTTAGAGTTTATCATTTAGTTGTGCTTTGTTAGTTAGATTCTAGCTAGAAACTACTTTAAGCCATAACACGAGAAAGGTAATTGGTAGAAAAATATCTAAATACACATTATAAAAATGTCCCAAGTTTTCCTTGATGGACACACTTCCATTTCGATACTTCCGTTCGATTAGCATGGGATTATGATATTTCACATTCGGTGCGTGTGGTCACGAAACATTTTGACATTAGAGAAAGGGAAAGAGTGCAATATTTGTTTCGAAAGATGGCGTCGCTTTCACTCATGTAGAAGGCGATGATTACTAAAGAAAATGAGGAATATAAATACGATTTATTTGTAGTTATTTTAAACTTAGAGCCTCTTTGGAGGCTTGCTGTTAGAAGCGCAAACTTTCTTCGAACTAAATATTGAATTTCAGTGATGAGACTGAGCTTGGGATGCGTAAGGCATCGATAAAGATCAACAATGCATATTCATTGTTTCATCTCATGGTAGAGTTTCTTTTAGGATAACGGAAGATAAATCTAACGTTTAAATATAGTAATATAAATTAGGAATAAAAAATTCCAAAGGACATTACTATATATTCGGTTATTGAACTTATCAAGAACTCGTTAAAAACTTTAGCCACTTAATCGAGATGCATTGGGGGGTGAATTATCCTCAATTGTGCAAGCGATTTCTTAAGAAAACTTAAGCATTTTATTAAGTAAAAGTTTCGGCGTGCGTTTAGCATAAATTTAATCGACATGTGCTGCATATCGGAGAAATTTGGCTTTTATTCGTTTATATACTGTACATTTACACATTGGATCTGGATCCAATCCACATTGGATCTGGATGGATGGAATAATGAATTCTCGAAACGATTCGTTCAAGCGCCTATTTCCTTAATCTTCCTCGCAGTATCAAAAAACAGGGGGGTCGCTTTATATTGAACATACATCATCTGAGAACGTAATTTCTCTGAACTTATTTAATAAATTTATCCTTTGAATTAGTATTATATCTTCTAATGATTCCCATCCCGCGTCCTGTAACATCTGAGTAACGCTCGCTGTTTTATCGTAACAATTCTTTACAGATCGTATAGCCTTTCGTTGTACTTTTTCTAAATCCCGAATATGAAATTTGTATGGAGAGTCCTATACATTACATGCATACTCAAGGTGAGACCTAACTACCGCTAAGTAACATCACTCGCGAGCTTTATCTTCACTCCTACCGAAAATATGTATTGTGTGTAAATGTGTATAAATGTTTGTCATTTATGAGAAACATTTTTCGGTGAATAGCAACGAAGTAAACACAGATAATTGCCCAAATACAATAAAACCATTCGGCAAACTAGCGATGCTACTTGAGATTTAAACATTAAATGATAATATCTGTCAAATGGTTAATTTATTGGCTGGATCGACTACGAATTCCAAACTTCCATCCATAGACATTTTTCCGCTAAAAAATAACTTTCAACCAGGAGGAATCTACTAAAGGAGTTTAAAAAAGAAAGCCATCGTATGTTTCGCATACTTCCTCCTTGTGCGTGAAAAAAGGCGTCGCATAAACGCAGATTACACACGAACGGCAGCACGTGCATTCGATCACGATGTGGAAGTCAATTTGCAATACACGAAACAGAAGCTGTGACGTAAGTGACGAAGGCGGAGTTGCCGAGGTAACAAACATTCATAGCGAATGGAAAAAACGGGACGAAAATCCTCGGCGATGAGGCGGATAACAGATGAGCAACGAATTGATCGAAAATCGATCTACGACGCGCATGCGTAATCGAGTGATGGATAGGCTCGTTGACATGCGATCGCTAATTTAGGAATATTAAAAGAGAAAATAGAGTGAAATTAGATTTTGGAGATGGCTATCAGTGGGAAAACAACGGAGCCTCCATTGATGCACGGTTAAAAGCCATTTGCATGCCTTAATTGGATTCCAGTGACAATTTAAACTTCGGGCTTCGATATTCCATTGCAATAAAATAAAAAATAGATACCTTTGTAATTAAGCTGGACTAATCCTCAAATCGCATCTCTGATGGAATGTACATTTTGTCATAATCTGCGATTATATTTAAACATATTTAAATAAAATATCATAGTCTTCTAATTGACAGCCCAATACCTGAACGCGGGCCGCTACACAGCGAGCTAGAATCGAAAAAAGCTGCCAAAAGCCCAAAAATTGTGTGATAAAAAAGACTGAAGTTCGAGCTTGAAAACTGCCACGAATAAAAAAGTAAGGAATTATACTAAATCACTGCATCGTTATTTCCCAAAAGTATCTCTCAAAAGCATTTATATAGCAACGAACTAGACTATGACAGCCCTTTTCTACGAAAATTACTCGAGTTTGACTTCCTGTACATTTCTGACGTGTAAAGATATCAAGAAATGACAAACAGAAGCATACACTACAATTATTTTTTAATCATTATGGATAGTTTAAAGTCCCACGCTAAAAAGAACCATTTTTGGCCTCTTGACCAGTTACTTTTTATTGTAGCCCTAGTTTGAGCTGTAGCAGTAGAATAGTCCAGCCAATCTTTTCGCGGTATGGTAAGCACAGGATTGAGGATACTTCTCTTCTTTGGAGGGCCACATTTAGCATTCGATCTCATAAGAAATGACTCATGTCAAACGATCGGGCCACTCGATCGTTGCGTGCTGTTTGCTTTCAACTAGTTTAACAATGACAAATTAACAATTCTGTTAAAGAAAATGAAATATTTCACCGAGTAAATCGAAAATAAAACAATTTTGACTTTGTTTGTAGTAGTATTATTGTTAAAAGTGCTTCGACAGCTTAGGTCATTTCGCACATTGGCTCCCACCGGGATTCGAATCCGGGACCGCTTTCACCAAAGGCAAACGCGCTGTCCACATGACTATCCGGGAGCCGACTTTGTTTGTTGCCACCATTAGCAAGATTAGTAAAAACATATTTAGTTAGGATTATCGTTTCAGGAAGTGAGTAAAATAACGTAATGCATATCCATAAAGGTCACATGTGGCCTGAAGGTAGCTTGTTCCGAACACTGGATGTGTAAATATCGAACTCAAAGTATTCCTTCGATTGAAAATAGATTTAGCAGGCCCTAAGCCTTGTATATTTAAACATGCTATAAAATAACTTGAAGAGAGTACAGGACAAATCTTTACTATATTTGTGTTCATAGTTTAAATCTCTCCCTTGGGGCTCAGTCGTGATATTCGTGGCATAAATATAAATATATATATATGGGTCATTCCACGCCAATTCGAAAAGGAAATCGGCAAATTTGACCCTTGAGGTTACCGATTTATACCAAATTTGGCAGCTCGCTTTGATTTGATAACAAAATGAAAATCCCCTGGCCGTTTTTTAATTAACGCAATTGTTTAAGAAATATTGCAATGTTAAAAAAAATTGAAATTTTACAAAAGTGCCTTCGCATTCGAGGCAATATCTCCGGAAATATAGAAGTTAAAAATACACAACTAAGCTTAATTTAAAGGTATTGTGTTAAGAAAGATAAAAATAGGAAGTTTTTGTAAGTTTAAACAATTTAATATAGTTTATAACAATTTAAACTTTTCAAATCGATTTTTGACGGTGTAACCACCCCATCGATTTTTCTCATTTTTTTATATGTTGTACATAAAACCCTCCTCTACAATTTAAAAATCTTTGGCGAGGGTAATATTTCATTTAAGAAAGAAAAACATTTTTGAGTATAGGCGTGACGCTCGCCGCGGCTCCGCGCCGTCCGGCTCGCGCGCTGAACGTTCGGAAGTGTGGCCTCTCATATCTCAGCACGCTTATTCTTCCATCTGATTTTCACCAATTTTAACTGTTCAACCAATATTAACCGACCCTTTAATTCCCTTCACCCTTGCCGACTGATGAAACCAATGGGAGTCATTACACTCCGGGAAAAGAAAGTCGCTTGGGCAGACTGAACGAGACGTTACAATCCCTCGATCGAACACCTATTTCAAGCAAAAAATGCATAGATCAAGGAAATATCCGGAGAAGGAATTGAAAAAAAGCTACCACTTTAACTTTAATGGGGTTTTTGGAGCTCGACAAAAACTGGCATTGTAAAAATGTGCAACATTTTAATGCGAGAATGATATTCTAGTTCTAGGTGACTACATGGATAATTTCCTTGAAATTTCTAACGTGGTTCTATGGCTGAAAATTTAAAACATCACTTACATCTGAGATTTGATTCGACTCGATTTATCCGAATGAATTCAATTTTTTCACAAGACTAATCTGAAACTTCATTTATATGAAGAGGGCTACAGAAGTCATTTGGCTATCAAAACAAAATATTCTACAACCCATTTCAGTTATGAAATCATACCATAAAAAAAAACAAATTGAAAGAGCATCAAAGAAGGATTTAGATGAAACGAGCATTCAAAGATCTCAGTATCTCTAAGACTAGAGAGAGAAATTCGAGAAGGTATGCATTAGCGTAAGGAGATTTAGTGGAAGGCATTGCTAGACGAGATTCTATCTTAAGGTACATAATTCCCTTAATCCGGTCTTTGGTTGAAGGGATCAGTTTGGACGGAGTAAGGATCGGATTACCTTGGATTATTCTGATTCATATCACGGTCTCAGACGGTCCGATTCCAGCAATCCATTTCTCAGGAGAATCGTCAAAATTTTACAGACCTTTCAACACTTTTAACTTGCATTTCATCAGTCATGAAATTTCCTTACGGAGAAAGAACGTCTTGCCTCGTTCATTCCCATTCATCCCCCATACTCTCCAATCTTTGCATGAACTATTTCAATCCCATGGATTCTCTTTTATAATGTAAGTTAACCTTATTTTCCTCAGGACCTGACACACTAAATTAAATAAAACTTTTTCTCGTTAAAACTCTTACTATTTTGCTACTCGTATGTTTATATTACGCCGTCTACGCTGCTAATGCCAGCATTTGGATGAATGGAATCTTTTATGTTTAAGTCATACTACAACGTAGAGGAAAAATCATCTTTCCAAGTTGTTCTCAAAACTTTTGTAACATTATGGCTATGTGATACGAGGTATGGATGTAATAACGTATGAATGGCATGCTGTGTGATTGATATGAGGTAGGAAAAGAGGTGTTTATTCTGTCCACATTTCATTCAATACTTTAAAAATTATTACCCAGGCCTTAAACTGCTCTTAAGAAGACTTCTTTCACTTATAAAATTACGTCTTATCAGGAGAGACTCACCTAAGTCTGGAAATGTTTATAAAAATGTTTGTGTGGATGTAGGAGGTTGAAAAACAAAAGTTATATAGGGATTCACGTAAATAGTCTTTGATTTTGCTCCAATAATTACTTCAAATTTACATTTTCATTCCTTTTTTTTAAAGTACATTTAAATTTGCGTCCTAATGGTGAGACAATTCGATGGAGGATATGAAAGGCGAGATACGTAAATTGAGACAGAATATTATTCCTGGAAGTAATGCGACCATCGATACATAGTGTCCAATATATTGGATAATATACTGGACATTTCATAAGTTGCTCAATAACATATGAATTCTTAAATTTATATGTAGAATAAACATAATTAGATCTAAACCAAAAAATTTTATTCAAAAATTATATTTTCTTCCCAAATAAAAGTTCAGGTACGAAAGGTCTAAATACAACGAAAGGTAAAAAGAAAAGCATTAATGCCTGCATATGAGATTGAAATAGTAGTAGTATTGATATTATGATATTGACACAATTTGAGAAAGTAAAATTTATCTACCGCAGTAAACAAAACCCACCTAGTACCGAAGCTAAAATACCAAATGAAGGAACCACTGGATGAGTAAATATTTACCAAGTATAAGAGACAGTGAACAAACTTAAATGAAATATAAAGGGTTAAAAATTTTTATAATTTCAAAGTAACAGAAAGATAGCTGGTTATGTGTACATAATAAAATTTTACGAATGGTACAGAACATAAAAGGTGGGAAAATCTCAGAGACCTCTGGTGCAAGTGAATTCGTGGTATAGCAAGGGCATCGGATATTTTATTCAAGCATAATGACGCGATTTCACGAGCATCAATCCATCCTTTCAGGACTTGATCCCTCTTTGACTTGGAAGTTTTTAATTAAAACGACTTGTACTTTAAGCCCTCACTTGATCCTCGTGAGAGAAAACGCTTCGCGATGTTCCTTTGTCAGAGAGAGAGAGTTTCCAGAAGGAATGTATGAGGGCACAAAAGGCGGGCAGCGTTCTTTATCGCCGAAAGCCGCCCGCGGCCATAGACTCCTTTAGCCTGCGGCCAAGCGTGAAATTTGAGAGAGTCCTTCTCACAAACACTTGCTGACCTTTTCTCTCCCGCATGACGTCATCCGGGGAGTATCGCCCAATAGTTCCTCCCCCAGCCGCCCGAGCGCTCCCTCCGACAGTAATTATCGCAACTGCAAGAGTGGGAACGTACTCGCAAAGTGTATCACGCTTCATCTGCGAGAACTATTAAGTACGGGAAGAAGTATTGAAAATCTGTACCGGGTCTCCCTCTGCTGCTAAAAAAGGGAAATCATGGGTTTTTTTATAGCGCAGCGTAGATGTGAGGAAAAGAAGAATCAGAGAAAGTGACGCCACCTTGTGCCTGAGGTCATTTTGGCGCCAAATGGTATTATGGTGGACATTCGTGATATTTCTTTTATTTATCCTTAGAGTTTTAAATTTCTATGTCATTTTGAATAGGAAAAATATTCTAATACGAGATCGATGCAGTTTTGCTTCATGCTTCAAAATTATGTGAAATTAATAAATTTTTAAAAATATAAAAGGTAAAAGAGCTATATGTAAGTTTCTACTAAAGGATTCTTCATCATTTCTGATGAATTGAATTATCAATTTACCATTTTAAAGGGTCATAGAAATTCAGAGAATTATGTGGCCATGTTTTCACCAGTTTTTACGTAACTTCTTTTGGCGCGACTAACCAAGGGTTAATAAGAAAGAGTATGTATTAAGGATTTCTTATTACATTTCAAAGTTTGAAGAAGAAATTAGCCTTGAGTAGTACCCTACGCTACTACACTTTGAACTGACCGTTACGAAGAAATCTACGAAGATTTAAAGTCGAAAGAGTCTAGCCGCTGGTTAAAAAATTGGGTCTTTCCGATTTTCGATTATTTTTTTATTTGGACCAATAAACTTTAAAAGAAAAATCTGGAAGCCCTTCATCCGTTACGATCTTAACCTGTAACACTTCCTTACTCTTCTCACCTACACACGGTACAAAATAAGAATATCTTATTTCCTAAATTATTTGAAATAAAAAATGATTAAAATTTAGAAAAAGGCAGAACCTTTATCTATAGAATCGGAAATTAGCAATCACGATTGCCTTTGATTGAAGATTAAATAGAGAATTAGTGCAGGAAATGTGGACAACAACAGTAGTATACCGATTCAAAGTTATAAGCACGACAGCGAAGAATAAAATAAAAATCATTAATGAAACCACTCTTCTACGTAATTTAGAGCGAAGGCAAGACAATGTTTGTGCTCGATGAGGAAACTTAAGTAATATTCGAAAGAAAGAGAACGTCTGAAAGAAATGAACTTGTAAAATTGTTTCCTTCAGGAAAAGGAAGCAATTTTGAAAGAAATTATGAACTTCTCAAATAATGAATGGGGAGGGTGAAATAATTAAGTTACAACGCTTTTGATGGCCGAGGCACGTGCAAAGGCTGGATCTCAAAAGACAACTCGTTCGAAAGGTACAGAGGTTGACAAAATAAAAGGTAGAGAAATAATGAGTTGCATTTATAAGGGTACAACGTGCGGAAGCTGGACATTTTAAGACCAAGAGAAATGGAGATATAATTAGGAATCAAAATACAGCCGTGAAGGAAGAATTAGAAAGGAATTACTGTGAATTTTATTCCAGTTTGGAAAGTTATAAGGGTAAGTTTACTAAGCATCGGGATCGACCTCGAATTACTTACTTAAATGACTGTTACTTAACTCTCTTCTAGTTTTTCGACAATTTTACAGTTAAGTTCATTATTTTTCAACTTTTTTCTTAATTTCTAGTAGTTAATTATGCGTGAGAGTATGATTTATTATGTTTTCTATTTTCGTCACATATTTTGTTCACCAACTTCCAACTGACAATGAATTTATATTTAAATTTTAATATTGGTAATGATAATTTTTATCAGATTCCAACTCAAAATATTCTATCAACTGTATGAAAAGGACCTTTTATCGAGTGTCAACATTATCGAACCAGATAGTGCTTAAAAGGAAGTGTATTACAGAAGCAAGCATAACGTTGAAATTATGATAAAAACCATTCTTTATTTTAGTAAGACAAAGGAAATGGGCAAATGAAAATATCCCGTAGAGCAGTGAAATAACAAGCGGTCTGGGTGTTGAAGAATAGCCGGATTGGTCGGAAGGATGAATTAAATTTTAATAACAGAGAGTTTCTGCGGAGAGCAAGTTTGTAATGCTTTCAAAAGGCGTAGAAAATCCAACTGAGCGGATAAAAAACTAAAGTTTGCCTCGATTGTGGAATTAAAAAAATAAGAGGTTAACCTGGAAACGTTTTGGTGAGGTTAACGACAGGTTGGAGCTGTAAAACGCATAACTTCCCAATTCAATAATAAAGCAGCATTTCACTCAAAATATTGCATACCAATATTTTAAGTTTCATTTTATATTCGTGAATAATTTTTGGGACTTAAAACTATTATTCTGGTGGAATTTAGCGTTTAAGTTTTGCGGAGATTTCATTAACGCCAGTCGTTTTGAAATGCTGGAAGAAAGACGAACAAGATCACAGAATCCCTCATTATATGAAATCAGGAATTGCAATCACAATTTACAGATTAGCAGAGGGACGGTAAGACCTCAAAATGGCAAGATAAACGGACTTATCTAAAAGAATATTTCCTAATACCATTCGCTACTGTAGGCCACTCACGAGAATAAATTTGTCGCTATGGAATTCGATCTTATTTTGAGTAACACATCAGCAGTTTTGGATGTTATCTACAACTAAATAGTGCTCCCGGATAGTCATGCGGACAGCGCGTTTGCTTTTGTGAAAGCGGTCCCGGGTTCGATTCCCGGAGGGAGCCAATTTGCGAAATGACCTAAGCCGTCGAAGCACTTATAGCAATACTACTACAGCTAAATATACACATTACATCAAAATATTGCGTACTTTTTCAATCGTTTCCGTGGTGTACGTGGATGAATAAATAATTGGGCAGGATTATTTCATAACATTTTTCTAGCAGTTTCTTATCTTTTTTTATGAAAGATCGGATGCACGATATCTGTTATACCTAACGAGGACATAATATATTTAAATTCATAGAATAAATAAAAAGAATGTATTTAAAACATTATCGCTCTAACAATTACCGTCCCATGTCAAGTAGCATCTTGAAAACGTTTACAATTTTTGCTTAGCAATTCCACGTATGTCGTGATTTTTTATTCACGAGCGTAACGCTTGCTTGCTCTGTGTAATGCATCCATACTATAGATAGGGTCCTAAAGGAACATAGTTTCAACCGACGCCGACAGTTCTCCTGTAGAGGCAGAGCTAGTAAAACACCCATCCGCACATGCAACGAATGTAGGTTTAAAATATTTGTGAGGGTACTCCAAGATATTCCACCGTGTCTACTTTACTGTTTCCCTTAGAGTGCAGCTCGAGTACTGCAGGATACTCTTTCGGAGAAGTGAAATTTAAACGTTTTACAGAGAGAGCGCAAGTATTTAAGCTTTCATTGCATATAGCGCCATTATTATTATACATCTTCTATTAAATAAATATGTTATGCATATACCGCTATTATTCATAATATGTAAATTTGCATACGATTCGTGATGTATAAACATAACTTTCATTTAAAATTTTATTGTTTCAGTATGTTTATTTTTATCTACAATGCTTTATATTTTCTTATAATTGTTCTAATTTTTTCTCATACTATTCTCTTTTATTTAATTATTATATAACTAACGATGGGCTGGATGAAAGAAGAGACTTTTAGTCTCGATCTCACCCGAATAAAGACAATTATTATTATTATGTTTTAAAACTGTGTGATGTATTTGTAGTATTTCAATTACAAATAAAAATTATTATTACTTCGATGTGGAAGATTATATTTCATTAGATTCCACTTTATCTAACACATAACATTTACAATTCATACAGCTTCGCCGCCATGTCTCGCATTTCGCCTCAAAAACCTACCTCTGTCCATCTCCTTTTCCGCTCAAAATACCACAAGCTCCCGTGAGAGGGACCACAAATTCCACCCAATGGAAACGCATAAAATCCTATCCCTCCTAAAACCCGCAGAAATCGTCGTTAACGAATCCACATACACTCTCCACTTGCACTCGTTAACATCATGCACTTCCCCTTCATTTCTTCTTTACTGCAGCATAACTGCGTCCGATTTTGAGCGGGACATTGTTCGAACGTACTACGTCTTTCGTTATCCATACTCTGTTTAAATTTCCATCCTTCCCTTCTAATGAATGAACACAAAGAATAAGGTTTTGAAACGGATGTTTTTCTATTCCCCCTAGGCCGAACAAATACAAGTTTTTCAAAATGTAAAATCCAAAGGGAACCAAACAATAGGACCTTAGCGTTGCGGTAACAAGGCATTATGTTAATCCAGAAAATCTTCAGCGTAAATTTTGACGGACTTCCTCATATTTTCTCGGAAAATATAAAAACGTTTCTACAGGCCTCTTACTAAAAATAAAGCTATTGTACTCAGTGAAGGAAATTATCTCGGTTAATCATCAAGATTTGCCTATATATACACTAAACCGAGGACTATATTAAGCATTCCTTCAACATAAGCTGAGAGAACCCCTGAAAAATTAATAACTTAGCTAGTCAAAATGAGGAAGTAGTTTGCAATTCCACTTCACGTTAAGATACTAAGAATGGAAAACTTGTAGTTAATTGCAGCCTGGGTGTTGTATATCTACATATTTTTGATGTATTCAATTCAGAAAAACCAGTAATCTCATTTTTACCATCTTTCTTTCCTCAGTAACTTTCATATTGTCACATCCTTCAAAGGGACAGAAAAAACACGAATACAGAATACATTCTTTAACATCAGCCTTGTCTTCGTGGAGCTTCGTACTACGTTCAAAAAGTACCCGATCTTATTTTCCCGCGAAAACGCCGAGTAGGAGAATATAAAATTCTGGTGGTAGATAGGTTTATGGTAGTTATCTGTACCCACAATATGTGGCTCAATCTACGATCTACGCAATCTACCACCAAATATTTACATCCTCCTGCTCGGCGTTTTCGCGGGAAAAAGCAAGTTCTGAAATGTTGAACGAAGTAATATTAAAAAATCAGTTTCCTTCTGTAAAATATCGGTATTGACTATATATGTAATATAACTATAGGATATACTAATAGGATCATAGTTGACATTAGCCGTTATATACATAATTGAAGGAGAATGTTTATTTCTGTTTCTTTTTCTAGGTTTTAGAATGCCAAAGTGTAACAGGAGCTTGAAAAGAGGAAAGTAATTTGGGTTGATAGGAAAATAAAGGAGGAATTGCTAGAGTCAGTGGATGAGGAAACCCAACGAAGGGGAAAGAAATGCGTGGATCAAATATCGATAGGCTCCTTGAGTGATGAAGCTCTTTGAGAAACTCCATACTAAGAGAGGGTGGTGATATAAAAAGTATAAGTTCCATCGGAGGAAATATTTCAATATTGCAATCGGTTCCCATCTTTTACAAGTTATTATTACATAATGATTAACTGGTAGAAGTTTGAAACCAATCGTAAAATTAACATATTTCTTCAAGTGGAACTAAGACTTTATTTATGTATGTACTAAATAAAGACGTGGGAAAAAATATCTCCTTTCATAAAAGGGAAGGGAATGGAAAATTCTTCCAAGAAGTATCGCTTCCATAATATCTGTAAGGAAATTAAGAAGTGAATGAAGGTAATTTCCAGGTCTTGGTTTTCTTTATTTTACTTCACTTTTTTCTTCATCTTCTGGCATAGAAGTCTTAGCACTCATCTTAGAATTGTGGTCTGCGTTGTTTTTATGCATTAAACCCTTTTGTAATTTGGATTATTTTTGTTTCTTATGTAAATTGAATTTCCTTTTTATGGCTCATTATCAACTATTACAGTTCATTGTCCAACTGAAACATATTACTTATCGGGATAGCCAGTCTATTGAATGTCAATCCGCCAAATACATTATAATCCGTCAAGTCTCAACAAAATCCATTCGGTAGTTTTTGCGTGATGCAGTATCAGACAGAATTTTTTTATAACTGTTTTGGACTCGTTGAAATTTATAATAATGTCTGTAACGTATTAATTAAGGCGATATCTAGGCTGAAAAGACTTTTCTTTCATCTAACGCAATGACCAAATCAACCACTTACTTGAAAGTTCCTTCAATTCATAGGAAAATGTCTTCGTTATAGATTCATTATAAGCAGAGATTACTGTTGCTATTCTACTTGCATTTCACTGTGTCATTATACGTCGACTGTGTTTTTGTACCCACTGCCACCTGGTCTGGTACCTTCCGCTAGGGTTCTATTAATAATGATAACATTTCTATTCGCTGAAAATCGACTATACGATCATTGATGAAATCATCCAACTTTTTCCACCGCGAAGGAATGCTGACCACCATCATGGGGCATGATAAGAACAGATTCCTACGGAGAAAATCGCTTTTAATTAAAATACCCTGAGGGGGGACATAATTTCAAAGGAATCCCACGTCATTGGCCAGCCGCAGCAAAAATAATTCGGAGGAAAATTGCGAAAAAGAGAGTGCGTTATTAAAACAACTGAGGGCGAGGGAGACAGCGCCTCCGCTCATTGGACGGGGCCTTGACGAAATGAAACTCATTAAGATCCCCGTTTGACAAGGATGGCCAACCTAATAATTCACTGCGATGTACACAAGATGCAGGCGGCGGTGCTGCTGCCGGATGAGCAGCGGGATTATCTCTAACTACTCTCCGCGAAAGTTCATATCTCGGGCCGAAAGTGTCGACTGCGCATTTAAAAATGTTTCCCAAGTCAGCTCGGCGGGAGTGCGGTGAAAAGGGGCTTTCTGTTTTTTAATTCCCTTTCGACGACCCCTTCTCACAGAGCTGCAGACAGGCGCTGTCAGCGCTTGATGGGTCAGCGAGGCGATGTGGTTCTATGCGAAGATAGAGAACCTCGATATTCACGGAAATCAGCACATCCCTTCAAAACCGAATCCTAGAGATCTTCTCAGCAGGAATAAAATGGATGTGAAGATATATCACGAATATCCGACGGGGTTTGGAGAGATAGCTCCCGAATATACGTATAATCTGCGGAATCAATGCAAAATTCGAGATCGAAGTCAAATGTGAATGAAATTATTGAAAATTTATACTTGGATTAAAAAATGTATTGAGTAGTTTTGTCTTTTGAATTTAATGCTTAAAGCAAGCTTTAGTCTATGCTCAAATTATAAATCTTCTAGGAAGTAAGTGCCAGTTAAATTTGCAGAAATTTGATAGCTAACAATGAACACAAATGAAAGATATACAGTATCGCTAATCAATAAATGCCTAAATCGTGTAAAACAACTGTATTTTGTACATACCTTCTACCACGTAAAAAAGATATTTTATTTCGTTTATTTTGTAAATGCTTTTTCGTAAAATTTCCCGTAAGATATTACTTGATTAATGTTTTTCCATGAAAGATGAAAGATGTTCAGGAGAGGTTCAAAAACTAATAGCCTTGGCCAAAGTAGCGTAAAGGATTAAATTTGTAAAATCTTTGGTATAGAGAGCTATGCTGTAGGGATGTGAAACATAAGCCTTAAAAAGAGATCATAAAAGAGATAACAGATTCGAAGGGAGGCCTTCAAGATGTGGCGCAGAACAGATAAAGAAAGTTAGTTTTACAGGAAAACAAACTCGACTGTGCTGAATACGGTTGGGGAAGAGAGGATATTGATTGAAGCAATGTTTGGCATAAAATTGAAGGCGAAAACCTATTTTCTGGAATGAACAAGAAATCTAGTCGCGAATTCACACGCTTGAGCACAAAATCTGACCCTTACAATTCCAAAAATCTAATTTTAATCCTTCACTGAAAATTAAATGGAGATAAATTTCAAAAAATACTACCTCATCAATATTTTCAACCTCTTTCTCATCCTCCAAATCTGTCAAGAGAAAATTTAGGCTATTCTACCTCCTGGAAATATAGCACCAACTACGGAATGCACAATCTCCCTAAAGACTTCCCGATATTAGCAAACGACATTTTTACTCTCTAAGTGATAAAAAAATCCCACAGAATAAACGAGGAAGTAGCAAAATTAGCTGCAGCCTACGATATTAAAAAACCGACTGGAATACAAAGAAAATCTCCCTGATTACCCTGCTGACGGAAAACAAGTCTCCCATTTGTGGATCTCAAAGAAAGGGCCGTTGAGAATGCAGTGATGGATTGGTGAAAACATCAGTGTTACCGGGATGAAAGAACAGTTCTCGGAAATATCAAATGAGAAGATTTCCGACGGCATTAAGAATCATAACGAGAGGCCTTCCGCGGAAATAATGAAAATCGGTGGAATGACTGCAATGAATCAACCCTTCTGCTCCTTACGGAAAGGCTAACTTAATCTCCGGTTAGCGGGAAATTGATACATCGCCATTCATGCGAATAGAAAGATACGAGAGGAAAAGAATCGATATTTTTACTCTTAGCACAACTGCAGAAGATAGATAAGTCTTCTATATTGCTGTAAATATTAACACTTCTTGCTTGCGAGCGATATCACAGAATCCCAGCCAAGTATTTGTGCGAACTTTAACCAGAGTGTGCACCATCACTATTTAATGTGACTGTATTCTAGAACTAACTCTAAAACGTCAAAATATTCAGGCATTACTATCACGTACACTAAAAAATTTCCTTTTATCAAAAAAAAATAAAATGAGAGTTCCCTGTAAATTACTGCACAATAGACAAAGCTTCAATTTTAGTACATGGCTGTCTTTGTCAAACTCTATTAGAATATCTTGGACTTAATACTTGAAAAGAATAATTACACTTACAGCTAATATACTGAAAATTAGATTGAGAATTTTTTATAAGTAACAGGATAAAATCTAGAGTTTCCAACATATATATGAGAATTTACTTCAATTTTTTTATGACAAAGGGAAATATTTATAACTATCTTTTGAAGACCGATACAAAGAAACCAGGTCACGATTGGATTTGGAGGAAATTATTCTTCAAAGAGTGAGATCTTCTTTTCTAATATCGTACATACGTAACTAACAATAAGTTGCAAAGAAACTGATCGTGTTGTGGGTGTCCACCTAAGCATTAGGATACTGCTTTTAAAGCTCGGCAACCAGTTTGTGAAATAAATTACTACTGATATCTTATTTTTCTATATAACCTATTGATTTTTTCTATCATATTTTTTATAATTATAACATTATCATAAATATGTGAGTTGATATTGCAACCGGATATTTTTGATACAATTTTAACGCGCTATATTACTTAATGACACCCAAATCGAACTGGGACTAGATTTCATTCCCATGGAAACAAGGATCAATAAAGCGCTGGCTGTCGTCATTCCCAAAAATTACAAAGGTCACAAAGGGGTAAACAAGACGGAGGACAGTTTAAAAAAGTCCATCATTTCGAGTTGGAGTAGGAGCGATGTGTACCTGCATTCTGCCCATGGGCGGAGAGACCACCAGGAAGATCCTCATGGTGGCCCTCAAGAAGTCGTCCCTTATGGGGTCTGGGGAGGAAGTGGCTCTGCCCCCGGCCGCAGAGATGGAGGGGATGGGCATTGGGGTGGCTGCAGGTGCTGGTGGGGCGGGGGGACCCCTCCCCCCGCCCCCATCCCCACGGCCCCCCGCTGTCTTCACCCGCCGTCGCAGGTTGTCCAGAAGCCTCCTCCAGTCCTGAGCCAACTGCTGCGCGGGCCCCACGGCCTCCTCCCCCTTCCCCCGACCTCTTTCGCCGCTTTGGCCCGGTCGAGGTATCGCGGCGGTGGGTTATTACCAACGAAGAACTATCCTCCGCTTCAACGGACGCACTCGCAGACAGACCACATGAGACACTCTGCGGAACACTGCTTACTACTTATTGCTTTCTTATATCCCTTCAGCAGAGCAACATCCTCATAAGATTCTCCTTTAGGATTTACACAACTGTCATTACGATCGTT
Source organism: Sympetrum striolatum (assembly GCA_947579665.1). NCBI lineage: Eukaryota > Metazoa > Arthropoda > Insecta > Odonata > Libellulidae > Sympetrum > Sympetrum striolatum. The sequence continues at coordinate 64,217,662 of OX388350.1, forward strand.
GCAGTTTCCTCCACTGAGAGAATTGTGAGGAGAACAGATAGAACGAAGACGATGAACAGTTCCCTCTAAACTAACAATGGTGGAATCATAGACGAAATGTTTCAGCGTCCCTTAGTGCTACATTCTACATGTTGCTTTCTCTGTTTCAATTTGTATCCGAGAGTTTGTTATACCGACGTCTTCTATAGGTTCCTCAATACGCGTTCGTTGATCTCTCTTTTAGTCTTATCCTTAAATTGAGTACACTACAGTATTTCAAGTAGCTAAGTGTCCTTAGATTATCAGGTGCTGCACTTCATATACTATAATATTTTTTAGGTGTATGTATATTTAAGTATGTTGAACTGTATCTAAGTTTAACGTCTTCTCCAGTTTCTTCAAGTAGCAGGAGCCTCTAGCAATGAGGGCAAATACTTGACGCAATACAAAACAGGCCAAATCATCCAATTAGAGGGAATGTTATAGTAACAAACTATGATCTTAAAGTAGCCGAAACAAAGCGACACAGCGTCAGTACGTTCACAGATTTCGTATCGAGAAAAATAAAGAGATTGAGCAGTCGTAGAGAACTATCGTGGCTAGAAGATGTACAAAAAGGCGAGATAGAAGTATAGGCAGAGAATCACCACGTTATCTCTCTCTCTCTCTCTACACGAAGAATTTAAGCAGTCCTTACCTCAGTATTTACGTCAAAGTTAATTAGGCAAAGCTTTCTAGGAATGGCTTTCGAATCACAGACGTTTTATTTAGGATAGCGGAGAAAAATAAGGGTCAAAAGGTATACTTTCACTTGTTTCACGCGCAACCCTGACAACAGCGTTGTTTATTTACAGTCTTATGTTTATTAGGCCTTTCGTGTTCTGAACGACGTGCGTCAACACATTCTCGTTGTCTCATTATTTACATCCATAACCACCGACTGCCAGCGCCGCGCGCGGCAGGGGTGTGAAAATCTCGAGGGAACGAAAACGAAAAACTATTATTTACAGTAAAGGAACAATATTCGGTAACTGTTATCGTTTCTGATATTCCTCAATCACGATATTTTTTTAAGCGAGAAGTTTCCCCATTGGTTTTGTTGACAAAACATGAACACATAACGACGAGACGAGCACAGTCACGGATATTTTTGGAATCAACTTGATGAAACTCTCCCCTTCGACAAAAGCAGCCTTTCCGTTCTAATCAATAGGCGACAAATTTATAAATCTCAGTTTTAAGAACCTCTGAAAAAGGAGAGAGAACTTTATCGACTACGCGAAGAAATGAAAACTACGTAACTGGAATGAATCGTTGAGAAACTCTATAAGACTACGTGATAATCAAACTCTTGTAATTCTTAATTCTATTATAAACTACTTAAATTCAATTGTTGCGAATTCGCGCCCACTTTAATCTAATTCTCAACTAAACAAAGCCCTCTAATTAGGTATTGCCGCTAACATGACTCCAACCGTTGCGTTCGCAAAGTGGGCGGCTGGAGTCGGAACTAAAAGGGATGAAAAGAAGGTCGTTCTTTTGATCTCTGAATCCGCGAGTTGGTCAGACGTCAAGGGCGTGTGTGAGCCTGTCCCCCGCCTCCATCCCCCGCCGGCCCGGCATGCAGCGGGCCGCGGGGAGGCGGGAAAAGGGAGGCCTCGAGGAACCGCGACGGCAGTCCCCACAGCTCCGAGGAGCTCTTGGCAGAGGGCGAAGACCTGTTGGACATAAGCAGAGCCACCTGGTGAAGGAAGATCCTCCGCCGACTCACCCTATCGATTTGAGCGGGCGCCTCAGAGACGGGGATGTGGCAGACGTACCTTCGCCCGTCTGCTCCCGAATGAAGAGCGCAGAAATAAAGATCGTTCGAAGTTAATACGCTCGAGACCTAGACGGATTCGTTGAAAGATTCGGTTTTATTTCTGCCGCTGATCTAAACACTTCGAGAAATCCATGACAACGAAAATTTCTATAAAACCGAAACGTAATGTTTAAAAGGTTTTAGAAAGCGTGGGGAGAATATAAGGGATTTAAACAGGCTATTCCTGGGCTAATTGACCGCTATGTAAGTCAGATGGGAAGAGGTTACTAATATGAATTTCGTCAAGTTGTAAATTCAATCTCGCAATCTTTAATTCCTCAATACTTTACGTCTGCTTCTATATATTATTAAATCCACACGTTTCTCACCTACAGTGTGGGGATTTTTTCTATTTCAGATCAGTAGGAACTTCAAATAACTTAACGAATGCAATAAAAAAAGATTACGACTGAAATTTAGAAATTTGAAGCGTTGTCTCGTACCTATTAATCGAATTATAAATTCCCGAAAGAAGATTTTAACTTTTAAAAGGAAAAACTAGTCTAAGATAAAAGTAGATTTAGTCTAAATGCGCTAAAGTACTGGAGGATTATAGAAACTAGATTTTTACCCTATTTCTAAGCCCTCTTAGAAGTAAAGGGCGAAAATGTGCAAGAATAACGCAAGAGCAGAAAAAACTAGCAGTCATCCACGTACACCATACGTTTCGGACAATAAGCAGCGATGCAGATTTTCCGACAAAACTTTCGCGAACTCACCCTTTTTAACGAAAGCCCGAGGAATTATGTTTGTTACTCCGCTATCCAAGGCAAAAGCTCAGCAAACACAAAGAGAGCGATCAACAACGCTAACAAACGAGAGATCAAAGAATGACCTCTTTCCGGAGAAAACAATTAGGGGAGCGGTATCTGGAGTGTGGCGGACCTGTCTTTTCGGGTGCCTTCAAACGATAAAAAGACCCAGGGACTCCTCCTTAAACCACAAAGAAGAAAAAAGATGAAACGGGCGAGCTTTACGACCTGAGGAGATCCCTAGCGGTAAATGTATAAGAAGAGAAAGAGCGTGCGGGAGAGGCTCGTGTCATTGACTCTGTTTTATCCTCCTTGCCGAAAGGATGGGGTTCCAAGAGGTTAGGGGGCAAGGAGAGAGCGAAAGTATCTACGCTAGGTGTAGAAGCGAGAGGGATGGGTTTATAATGGGAGGCATAACAAGGGTCAGGCACTCAGTCAAATTGATTCCAACGCGCGTCAACGGTGCGCTCTCTCCGAATGATAAGTGGATATCCAATCAATCGAAAACACGAAAGAAGTAGCGCGGATATGGAAGAAGTATCAAGGAGGACTTCGACCCAAAGAATTAATTGTCTGGAGAGAAAGGGCAGCTTTAGTCGGAGAGGAAAGACTGTTGGTCTGTGGGTCTCTAGGCTGCGTTGTTCTACGCAGACGTTGTACGTTAAATGTTACGTTGTACGCTAAATTTTACGTTGCACTCTATAAGTTCACGCGGTACGCTAAAAGTTAACCTTATACGCTGAAGGTTTACGTAGCACACAAAAACTTAATGTTGCACGTAAAAACTTTACGATAAAGGTAAAAACTTTACGATGCACACAAAAACTTTACGTTGTACGCTGAAAATTACGTTGTACGCTAAATGTTAAGAAAAATAATTTCGAAGTCAATTTTAACGCTAAAAAGGCTGCGTTGTACACTAATTCTGAAGAAATTAATTAAGGAGTAAATTTCAAAGCTAAAATGGCTAATTCAGGCGCTAATGCACAGCAATAAGGTCGCCGTTACTTCTTCTCTACAATTAAATATGTTGAATTTCTTATTCAATTCCTGCTGAATAATTCTTTGAGATCGCTATGCAGAAAGTCCAATTTCAATTACGACAGAGTCTACCCAAACTACCCTGGGAGCCCTAAACAAGTACACCCTTTCCTATTCGCAGCCCCTAAATTTCCCCTCCTCGAGCGGGGACTTTTGCGGCCCACAACCGTTTACTCCTCCCAGAGGAAAAGACGCGTCGACGGCTATAAAACAACGACGCAACGAAGGCGCGGTAAAAACGTCGGGGGCGAAAGAGAGAGATATAACTCCGGCAATCCCCTTGGGGAGGAACAACGCCTCTGAAGGAATTACAACTCCGTAGACTTATAGGACGACCGTTCGCTTTGTTTCCGCTAATTCAATCTGGCGCCCGCCGCTTCTTGCAGACACGACCTCACCACGTCCGGGGTCACCTCTTTGGCGTCGTCCGCCCTCCCGGCCCTCGAGAAGCACGCCGTGGCGAACACGATCCGAAAGCAAGAGCAGAAGCAGCCACAGAAGCACGACATGAGCGTCGGCTTGCGCTGAGGGGACTGGGCGACGCTTTGCCCCTCCACTTTTATCGCATCGGGAGGCCGCGGGAGAGGAAGAGATTGCCGGGAAGAGAAGGCGCGTCCGCCGGCGAGGGATTCGCACGCGCGCCCGGCGATGCGCCCTTGTTCCGGAAGCACGTGCGCCGGGGAAGTTTCGCGGGGTTTCGCACGTGGAGTGGCGCTTCAAAACACGGCACGCCGCGTCATGACGCACGGGTTGACGTTTCGACACCCTTGCGAGACAGATTTGAGGATGGATTCGGAAGGAATAGCACGAAGACTTTGGAGGATGGCCGGCGAAGCTGGTGAAGTATATGCGTCCCCTTAATGCAGATTCGGCGAAAGTATTCCCGATGAAAAAGGTCAAGGGAGATGTCACCTTCACCGTACCACCTCGAGGATTATGGTGCCTCAATGCAGAAAAGTATATGTAATTTTAGATGCAGATGGATACTCCTTGATTAGGCGCTGTGGAAAACGAGAGTTGTTTTCCCGAACTCCCACACTTCCAAAAAAAAACCTTCACTGATTAAGAAATATACTTGATGTTCCTTGTTTAATCGAAGAAGGGAAATAGAGTCGTTTTCCTGAACACTTTCAGAAAATTCCTCACTTAATTAGGAGCATACTTCAAATGCAGACGAAGTGGATGAAACAGCGGCAGAGGAATGTGTTTGGAGATTCATATGCAGGTAGTCTTCATCACATGCCACACGCTAATTGAAGAGTAGTACTTGAATTAAGTAAAGGTAGATGTTGATGTTGATTTCAATGCAGGCGGGTAAATGGTGATTAAGAGAATAATTAATTAGCAGTGATTCGTGTAGACATTCTCACTGTAATGCTTGAGTAGAATCCGGCGTAGACGTAGATTTAAGTGCAGTTTTGGAGATCGTTAAATGCTGACGTTAGGTAAAAATAGGTGGAAGAGATTCATGGATAACTAAACGTTTCACCACATGCCGATGGTTGATGAAAAACACTGTAATGGTTAAATGAAGAAAACCTGATGTGGATGTAGACTTGAATGCTGGAGCAGATGAGGGTAATCCAGCGATAAAGCGGAGTAGCGAAGGTTGGTATGAGCAACACCTCTTGTTGGTAACTTTTCAGTCAAAGTCGTAAACCAACTCTTACTATCCCGAAACAATCAGACAGGTGATGGACAATCGCCCAAAAGTTTTCAAAATGCACTGTAGGATACCGTCAACCCTGTCAAATTTCCTTTGGGGTTTCCCAACTTCACTTCCACTCGCGATGGTTATCGCTCCCCAAGTCACGTAAAATTCACGGGATCACGAGGCATCGGAGGGAGAGATGCGCGCGCTGTGGAAGGACCGCTCTCTACGGCGGTCGGAGGCCAACTGGGAGAGCGATGGGGAGAGAGGGCGGGGCGAAGGTGGTTTCATCCACTGCGATCCCGCAGGAGTGCATGCGAGGGAAAGAGGGATACCCACAGACAAACACCGGCGTAAAAGCAGAAATTCTTTCAAGGATTCCAGAAGTAGCAAATACGTAACAACGCGTTTCATTCCAGCGTTAACATGATAATTCTACCTCTCATGAGATGCATGTTGTTCCTCAAGTCACGCCTTGAGTTATGAAAAAGTTATGCAAAGTTGGTGTTAAGCATGGCAGTTTGTTTAGGACGTAAATAAACGCGTTGCTATGAGTTTCATGCTTCCACGAAAGTTATTCTCGCACGGTACCAAATTTCGGGATGGCCCTTAGCTGTGACGTTTTTCTCTCTCAATTTTTTTTACGTCTTACGAATTTTGATTCTGGAATATGTTTTGGTGATTTTTTTTCATTTTCCCTTTTGTTCTGAAATTTACAATATTTGTATTGATTTTCGATTTCCCTTCCCCTCTGTTATTTCCCCAGGCTATTTTTATCCGTTGATTGAACACGTGAAGATTCTCTTTCACATCCTATTCCTTATAAAGGGTTAGGTGTAAGAAGAGACTTGATAGTCTCAATCTCGCCCTGAATAAAGTCCTTTATTATTATTATTATTATTATTATTCTCTTCATTAATTTTCATATAATACTGAAAAAATAGCAGACATGTTCCTGTGGAAAAGAGGCTCCTGTACGTGCACAAAATTGACTGCATTTTGGCACTTTAAAACTAGATAAATTGGCACAAAATGCGAATGTCACCTATAAACTTACAATTTTTTCAATAAATAATAACATTTTTTCTCATATATTCCCATTGGGAAATTCATAGACCTCACTTTTTCTCCAAAGTCGATGAAAACTAAAATGAACATATTCAAAATGAAGGATTAGTTATATAATTAAATAATGGGCAATGTGTGCAAGTTGATTGAAGATAAATTCCGAGGATCGCGTGAAAACGATGCTTGAAAAACATTCAATTTCTGGATCAAATTTTTGCAGAATATTTCATACAGGATAAAGGCATATAGTCCAACTAAACCTATCAGATAGTATAATAAAGGAAAACCGCTGATGGTTGATATATTGAATAAAACTAATCGCCATAAAATTGATTGAAATTGAAAACTGCGTTATCTGATGGTTTTTAGTGATTCGTTTTATTCAACACTATCAGAGTGTGACTAGAGATTCGATGGGAAAGGTTCTGGGTTCGATCCAAGTGAAAGCCTAATTAACGGCTAAATACAAGTTGGCGGTAGGAACGACATTCACCACTAAAAATCAATGCAAAAATATGATTCATCATAAACATCAGCTGACATTGAAATAAGCTATCCAAGCAATGGCAATACTCATAGCTGCTGTAAAACTCTTAAGACCGATAAAAGAATAAACATATCTCGAATAATATGTAATTACGAAAAAATTATATAAATCTTCACTATCGAACTACCTTAAAAGTCCTTAAAACTCCATTTCTCGAACTTCAGCATATCATTAATTTTCCTAACCCCTTTCTTTACCGAATTCAGTTCTGATAATTACGGACTGTGCATTACTTTAGTCATTACGCATCAACATTAGCGCTTCTGGATAAATGAATGAGAGCCTAATGTAGTAAAAAAAGCCATTCAAATCAAATATTATGATAAATCACCCACTCACCGATGCAGAAGAGATATTTTTGAGCTTCAAGGAAGGACTAGATTCTCCGCTATCCTTCAATTTCTCATAGATTTTTCCATTTGACTAAGTCATTACGCAACTTTCCAATGCCAACCCACGAAAAGAAATAGGATTCGGAGAGATTTTTCCTTATCGTATCGTTCAGTCGCTTTCTCTTTCTTACTGAAGAACATCTCATGAAGATTTTGGAAGAATATAAGATCACATATACCCCACGAGGACTAAAATAATGTTTCTGTTGTTATAATTACAATCGTACAGCGAACTAGAATCAAAGAAAACTGCCCCAATATGAAAAATGCTTTTAGTGCTGACTATAAAAAATTAAAACTTTATTCTAAGATAGGCTCCACCATTTTGTTCTAAAGTATGCAATTAGACAGCCTCAGTAATTAAAGTCAAGTTTCACCAAGTATATTAGGTGGGTATTTAATATGGAATTACATTTTACTAGGTGATTTTTATTACATGGGTTCAGGATCGGCTCGAAGTTGAAGAATTTCATGAAAAATCGAAGACTATATTTTTTACTTTATTTTCCGCAGAATTTGGTAAACTATGGTGCCCTTTATGACTTTAATGCATAGGATTCAACGTAAATGACTCACAGTTGTATGCTGAATTTATTAAGGAATAACCATGCAAAATTAATAAGTCCACACAGAAAACCATCGCACTTATCCACAAATACGCTTAACTTTGAATTTTCGATTTGGTGAACATCCTTTTTCTTTGGTAAAATTAAACTAGAAGTAATCTTATTAATGCTCTTATTTGGAAAATCTCAACGGATATTGCTAGAAATCCGATTGGCCCAAAATCTCACATTAAAAATAGATTTTCGGTTACATTTAAATGAAAAGGGGATTAAAATTAAATGCTAATGTTGCTATCAATAAAACTTTGATTGCTGCAACAATTTCTTCAGCGCCTAAATTATTACAAAGTCTATAATCAATGTGACATAGCCTTATAGTGTTCTCGGAGAAAATAAAAATAATAATTAGTTTTCGAAAACAATTTTTACGTCAATCCATATCGAAGGTCAACTCATCTTCGGGTTATTTTGATATCTTTCTTTTATTCATTTATTAATCTATTTCTTATTTTACTTCTTTCTCTATTTAAATGTTTATTTAGCTAACAAATTGGCGGTAAATATGATGGACATCTAAGTAATTATAGTAAAATGCAATGAGCATAAGATTTACTTCAAAATAAGTGAAGAATTAGGCATAAATTGCACGTAAAATAACAAAAAATAACAAGAATATGATGGGATACAGTTTTAGCCGTCCGATAAACCTGGTACGATGGAAATTTGTTCAAAAAAGATGAGTCAAGAGTAGAAAACCATTAACCGCGCCTTTGTCGCTTCAGTTTGGCAATGGGAAGAGGCGCCACTTTAACACGCTCCTGAAGATTGCTCTCACGCATTTTCCAAGCAACGTATTGTGCGTCCCAATTCAGCGAAATTCGCGCTCCTTCGCTTCGTTATCTTTCACCGAAACAGCGCCCCCTTTTGAGAAAAGACGACTATCGATCGATATATCGGTCGCGCGGAAAAAACGAGGAGCGATGCGCTTTCAAGAGAACCAATCCTCCCCCTATATCTCTCTTTTCAACTTTTTCATCAACTCTCCCTCTTCAAGCACACCTAAGCAGAGATTCTTTAAGCAAGGGCGACAGAATCTTTTGCCTTCAGCATGGCCGCACCAACTATAACAGTTACTAAGTGATCCCCACGTAATGAGCTTCCTTTATTTTCCAATGACATTAATTCATTTAAATTCTCTTGATTTTTTGGGTGATCGAAATGAATAATTACTTTACGAAGTGCACAAGGAAAGGGTTAAGGTACTTAGCACATAAGGGCGTGCACCCAGGAAAAATCCCAAGGAAAAACGGACTTGGCCATGGCATGTGGACGATGCCGCACAGTCGGACGAAACCACACTTGCCCTTGCACGGAAACTTCCCAAAACGGTTTGTAAAACTTTCTGGCCGGGAAGCCTAGATGGTTAAGGCAGTCTCCCAGATAGAGGAAGATCCCGGGTTCGATTCCCGGACCCGTCAGACTTTTTTCAAGTCCGTTTTTCCTTGGGATTAACGAAGTGCCCAAACCCAAGGTAAAAATAGAAGTGAAAATAGTGACAGGACTGGGACATGAACCATCTCTCCACTTTTCGGGCAGGTATTCTAACTGCTAAAATACCATGCCACGTAATTCGGCTTCTGTTACTTTGTTAATAAATTATTCATTTAGCAGAAGAGGAATTTACGCGATATGGTAGTTAAAATCGGAGAATCAATATCATCTACTTTCGACGATTAAAACAACTAGTTGTAGAGTATAGGATGATATGGGGTAAGAAAAAAAGGGTTACTTATAAAACCAACCCTATTCAGTAAGTACGGAAGCCCTTTTCGTGTATTACGAAAGAAATCGGAGCAAGTTTTAGCGTTTTAAAATTTTTCTCTCAAAAAGGTGTTTCAAAGGTTGTTAAGGGGTGAGTTTTAAGTGAATAACTGGCTAAATTTTGATTGGGCATACATATTGACATCATAAAATAAATTTAGCCCATCTGATAAATAGTCCGAGGATCCTGAATTTTTTTCTCATATTGAATAAGTTAGAAGGTCAAATATTCGATTTTCATATCCTCGCCCATGCTGCGAAATTTCGGTGACTTGGAGCCTTTTATCGAGCCATGCATGTTAAATCCGTTCTTTCTCATTTCCCCTAAGGCATCAAAGCAATCAAATTGAGTCGCGCAGATTTGGTTACAGCACTTGCTCGACACTCATAATTTAAAGCAAATTCTTTCCACCGTATCTGTCGGACATACAGATCTCAGTCCCTTCCCTTCTCATCTCCATGTATTATTACAATTGCGTCGGAATTAAAAATTAGTTTCTCATAAAACTAGTATATGAATTCCACCGTTAAATTATTCAAATTCATCTTAATTCACATAATTTAGAATAAGAGAATACATATTTTAATAATGTTGGTAGAGCTGACAAGACCAACAGACACTTTGCGGTACATGGATTCCCCTGATACTATCAGAGCGTGCTTCTCTTTCTAAAATAGTAGACAAGTGTCAGTCCGATTAACTCAATAGACATTTCTTTTTGCAAAATTGGCATTTGAAAATCAGAGTTAGGCAAATATGCCATACAGTCCATTATCATGTATCTCGTGAATTCCTATGTATTTTCCTCCGCAACTCAAAAATAATCCCACTTCAGGTAGTTTCTGTATGGTTTTCTTCGTTCAAACGATCGAAATTACGATTCATTGCATACATTTGAAGATTTGTGTAATAGCTTTCAGCGATAAAACTGATTAAAGAATCTGATATGACTCAGCTCAAGCTTGAAGATATCGATGTACCGACGAAACTAATAGCCTTTAAAAAAATATATTCTGTGAAAGTCACTAAGTGTTGTTATTTTATTTAGACTGATTAATTAAAAAATATAAGAATATAAGTTACGTCTTAAAGGAAAGACGATAATCCTACAAACATAAACTCTCCGAGTCGAAGTTCATCTCAACCTTGGCGAAAGTAGATGAGAAACCCACGGCTAAAGGGAATTCGATGTTGGCCACCAGAAGTACACGACGTTTAACAACAGCTGAGCAAGGAGGCGCCTATGCATTGCGAGAGAAGTTGGCTAATCCGCTAACTCTCCGCTTCCTGTCATTCGTCACCCGTATTCAAGGAGAGATGTTTACCCATAGAGTATCCTATTTATTACTCTATTCCCGCAAAATGATAAGTCATCCCTTCTCCCTAATTCTGTTAGGATATGAGATGCGGGATTACGCAGAACAAAGACTCATAAAAACGTGGATTGCGGAAAGAAAATAAGAACGAGATGGCGAGCCAAACAAGGACAGAAAGAACAACTGTATTCTCACAAATACGGAACGGCGCATTTGGAGGCAACATGCATGAAATATGAATTACAATATTTAAAAGGGACAAATAAATCATAAATGCAACAGTAAACTCCCTGGAAGGAAATGACGAAAGTTAATTTATTTAAATCTTCTTTTTACAGCACACAATTGGTCTTCCTAAGCTAGAGGATGTCAATCGTAAATTTAGAACAATTTATCATATTTCCTACAGGTGGATGGTTAGATTAATGTGGAATGAATTTCGAATATATTTGGCGACGATCAAATCTACGATAATCACTATGAAATTGACATTCATAAATATTTTTCGTATTTCTACTTTTAGGCATGAATTATTTAGAAAAAAATACTACAACCGTTCATTCTCCTTTGATATTCTAAGCATATTCTTTTGGGATAACAAACTGATCTCGGTATCAAGGGATTTTACGAGATACAGATTCATTACAAAAAACATTTTATTTCAAAAGTTTTTACATTATTATAAATATTACATTTTTTAAATCATTTGACAACATACTGTAAGAACCTGAGCTGTATGACGTATTTTAAATGTATATAAATACAAATATAGCAAACCTTAACTGCGTAGTAACTGTAAGGAAGGATGAGAATATAATGGTATCATCCAATGAGAAAGGTTAGATAAGCTTCAAATTTAAACGAATCTGAAAAAGATGTTGGCTCGCAGTTCAGCAAAGGAATACCCAGAAAATATAACAAGATAAGATGCGAAGAAGTAAGAAGAACCCGTGGCACTTCCTCCTCTGCTTAGTCTATAGGAGATCGTGCGCAAGAGGAAGTTCTGGCACGGAGAGACTTTCCTTCGAAAGTGGGAGAGAGTGTGGTGTAGATTTAAGCGTAGATATTCACGAAATTCATTTCCGAAACGTCAGAATAATGACAAATGGGAGGACAAACAACTCCAAAATGGCGAAGGAAGATTTCTCAGATGATTCATCTTGAAGGTTAAGAAAAGATACCATCGCCAAATTAGCGCTCTTAAAAGATATATATGGTTTCCTTATGTTGACCTTATGCTCCGAAATTGGGCATGGGTTAAGATAAGAGTTATTAGGATTATCTCATTAGCTTAATCATTTGAATGAATTTTTAAAGATATGTTTTTTAAAATGAAGTCCAAGTAGTCAACGCTTTCTTTCCTCTCTTCCTTAATCCTTTCAGGCTATTCTCTTATTCATAACAGCATGAAAACCACCTTCTCTCCTAATTTAAGCATTTTCTTCGTGTATGTGAATAAGTATTGCGATTACTGCCTAAGGGAGATTCTATGGGGAGTTTCCCTCCCTTCGAGGGCAAATGTTATGCAGATGACTTATGTAAAATTATTACAAATTGTACCAGCTACCTACAGGTCACGCACCTTTTTGCAATGTGTAATTAGCAATAATAATTTAAATTATTAGATTTACAGCAATTGCTTAAGGGTGCCGATAAATTCTTAAAAATAAAACGTTAGAAGCTAATTCACTGGCACACCGTCAAACGCAACTGGCTGCTGATGTTCCAAGTAATATTCAATTATTTTAAACTTTTCTTAAAAATATTACAATGGCAGCAACTTTTTCACTTACCGTCACTTCACGATAGTAGATACTTATATATCTCTAAAAAAGGCGAAGATGCAAGTGCATACAAAACGACACTACAAGTACACTCGCGGAACCGTTCACATACAAACATTTCAGTGGTATATTGCAAAGTTCTTCCTATTTGATTTAGATTTATTATTTGTTAGAATTTTCATTTTATCATCGCTTTTTTTCGCAGTATTTTTAACCATTATATGTGGATTTTCTCATTAATGAGCTTCAGTTGTAGAGATTGTTCAAACTTAAATCCGCCAGGATTGGTGCCGTAGGGGATGTTAAACAAGCAACAAGGCTCTCCTGAGCTAGTCACCAATAACAAACACGCCTGGGTTGGGACATGGTTGCGTATGGGCGTGACTTAAAAGATAAAATGCAAAAGCATTGGCAAAACTGCAAGGGCAAAAAATTCTTCAAACAAAAATTTGTCAAATAAAGTCATTAATATTTATATTATTATATTAATTTTCGTATACATAGTATGACTAACAGACATTGATATGTTTAACAGGATCCCGTAAGGCATAACCTGACTAATGAAGGGTATGATAACATTAATGAGGAGTTATAACCTAGCTAATTAAAGGTAAGGTAACTTGAATGAGGAGTAGTTTAACAAAGACTCAATTTTACAAAAGCTCGCAGACATTATTAATCCTACGTTTAGATTTTCCCTTGCTAGACGTTCCCTTAATAATACAGACTTTCAAACCTTCTCAATTTCCTACCTCCCTCCATAGACCCTTTCAGAATATCGCTTGACGCATTCTTAAATTAATGTCTGTATATAGTTTCATGTGAACAATTTTCTGCTTAGGTCGTTTTCTGCATACGAGTATATTCATATATATTATATTTTGTTTACCTTGCTCCTATTTTTATTTCGTACAATCATGTATATTTATTTTAAATTTGTTATAATCTTTGTGTTTTGGTTGTACTCACCTCAAAACGGTATCAAAACTGTATGTGAATCTTTGAATAAAAAAATCACCTTTTATAATGGCGTATTCATTACCATGGGCTACCAAGGTAAGGCACCTTAGCGTTTCTTGCTTCTCGCCATTGGTCTAAACCTTCGAAGCAAGTTTATTTTCTCTGAGTTGGGAATTATTTATAGAGAAAAGCCGGGCCCTGATCCGGCACTATCCACTCCTATCCCAGCGCCTTTGAATTTATGTCGTTTCCCGCATCGAAAGCTCCTAAGCACTTCCTTAATCCTTTTCCCTGCCCAAAATAATCCCTTTTCTTTTCCTCATTCCCTGGCACGCATCCTCACTCATGCAATCCATCCTCATTCTCCATCCAACTATTTTTCTTCCATTCGCCCCGAAATTCCCTTCTTTCTGACGGAACGATTCCTCTTCCCCTTTCTGGACGGAGTAACACGATGCATGAGGAAATGGCAAATGCCGGAAACCTATGCTCGGAAGTAGGAGTGATTTACTTTCGATGGGACCTCGAAGGAAAAAATACCGACCGATATTTAATGATGGTACAGAAATCCGATTGTTGGGAAAACTCCATCTTTTCCCTTTAAATACGGAGAAAGCTGTATAAAGGGCACACCAGTGTCCCAGTCGCGTTTTTTTCAGTTTTTCGATTATTTTTTACTTTCAATTTTCATTTTATTGTGTGCAGGGTGTCCCAGAAGTGCGGGGTTTATTTGAAAAAATTAAATAAAGAAAAATGGAGAGCAATAGAAATTACCTACTTAAGTACTAACAATTTCAAAAACTAATTATACAACTAAATAGGGAAATATCTAACTTCCGTTTGTTCTGCGACCGAAATTATTATACTTCTAAATATCCTTCTGTAATAATTGACCAAAAAATTATTATAGTAGAAATGGCTGAAGGTTTGTTTTCAACAGCAAGAGCTCATTAAAAATTATATACTTGCTTATAAGTTATATATAAGAAATATACGTTGCATTCATTAAAACGTAAACACTAGCGTCGGCGTCGGGTCAAAATTTGTGTTTAAATACGCTGCATTGTATTTCAACCATTAATGGTTGAAATACAATGCAGCGTATAGAATGGTAGATCGATTAAATAGATAACGTAATTACGTTGATCTCCAGTTTTATTGCTAAACATAAACGAATATAATAATAAAATTATTCGCGTCATATTTACAGGAAGTAACTACGTAAGATTTAATTAAATTACACTCGTCTCTTGATGCAGGGGGATATTCAATGGGATTTGCGTGAAATATCTCCAGTAGTTTATTACTGCTAGTTCGTAGTTTTTATTCTGCGAGGGCCACGGATAAATTTAACACTGTACACTCATATATTGTCATAATTATTATGCTTTACAAGATTCTTCCTGTCGTAATTTCCTATCAACACGAATATGGTGGATATGGTTGTGTATATGTGTCCAGTGTTAAGTTCCGACCTCATTTAAAAAATTATACTTGTGAAGTTATTAATGAGATATTGAACTTGGTCTACTGTTTTCTGAGTTTTTCCGAGTTTTCTGTATCTTTTCATACCATTTATTCAACATATCTGTAAAAAAATGGTTCATTTTGTCGAAATTATTGCAGCTTTCAAATTTATCGATTTCAGAAGCCCCCCTTATAGGGCATGAAGACTTCAATTTTGAAGATAAATACCGCAGATCTAGTCCATGTAGGATACAGAGGATGAATTATGCCTACTTAACTACCAGTAATCTCGCTAACTAACTTCGCTACTAAATAGAGAAATATCTAACTTTCCTGTGTTCACTATTATAGTAAAAATGGCAGAAGGTTTGTTTCCGACATTAAGAGCAGACCTCATTAAACATTATACCCTTGCAAAGTTATAAATAAGAAATAAATAACTATTTCAACTTTTTTTATTTTACGAGTTTTCTGTATCTCTTCGTACGTATCACTTAACACACCCGTAAAAATTGGCTCGCTTTTTCAAAATCATTTGTGTACCAATCCCAGATGTACACGCATGGAGTTGAATTCAGCTGATGTCCTGAAGGGTCAAGAAGACTTTGATATTGAAGATAAATACTGCAGATATAGGCAAATGATGACTTATGCTACCTGAACTACTATGTAACTAACTTTTCAACTTAGAGAAATTTATAACTTCCCTGTGTTCTGTAGTTATGATGTCGAATATGAGTCCGTAAGAACGGTTTTAGCGGTGCTAAGAACGGTTACCATAAAATTTCACGTCGATCATTCCCATTTATTTATTTCTCACTTTAGTTAGGTATTATAACAATCACAAAGGAATTTCGATCGCTGAAATATTTCATTGGAATTTTAACTTTGGAAAGGGTTAGTTAAAGGTTTAAAATCTCCAAAAGCCATCTTCGTCGGCGCTCCTTTTCTTACTTCCCGGTAGTCGGAGAAACCCAGAAAGGAGTGCCGCGCGTGCGATAATAGCCCGAGAGGCTGATTCGCCTGCAAACACATACATACATACAAAGGAGTGCCGCACTATTATTGCACCCAAAGTACTTTTCAGTGGCAATGCCACCGTCCTCAGGGGTAACATAAGGATGTGATAGTATTTCCACGACCGGATTCAGGTCATATCATCTGAAGAATTCCCAAACTGCGATTGCTTTGAAGGTTTGGGAGGATGTTTTATTTCACCGCCGAGAGTCGTGCGTCACAATTGCACTCTTTCCGATCGAGTGACGCACACGCGGGCCTTCAAACGCGCGTCGATTTGACGTCTTGTCCGAGTAATCCCTCATGGTCTCGAGAGGAAATTACTTTCATAATTCTATAAGATACGAATTATCGTTAAAGTTTTCCATTTGTGATTATTGATAAGTTCACGGGCCCAACGATTAGCGATCTCAAGTTCAAATCATATGTTTGCTCTATCTTTAGCTTGCTCTGGGGTTGCTATTCTTGCCCAGAGTCCATGCGTTTCTGGGGAGTGCAAGAAAGGTTGTTCAAGGGATGCTTAACGTAATAATAAAAATGAATCGTGCCTTACATGACTATAGTGAAAAAATTGCAAAATATTTTCCTATGAAATTTTACCTCTGGAATTATATTTTAGTACTTTATTGTTCCAATTCTGTAGTTTTTAATTTTCCAAGGAGTTAAAAACTAGCAATTTGGTAAAAACACATTTTGGGTTAGGGGCAGCAAGGAGCTAAAAAAGGTCCAGAGCAGAGGTGGACGGCCTTTAAACGACAAGTGGCCCTTTAGGGCATAATCAGTAACTTCCTAAAAAAAACATCCAATTTAAATAACAATATCATCGTATTGAATCTACCTTTCTCCTTGCTGTTTCCAATTGAGAATCCATTGATATGTTGCACCTCATATGAAAGGAGCATTAAAGACAATAAATAATTATTAACCTAAATACGCTTTACAAATATCGTACAGCAGACCACAAATTTGGATGGATCATGTTCATTTTTCCCGTATCACCACCGGTCAAAGTAACGATTTTTTTTTAAAGAAACAGATGAATGGAATTGTTTTCCTTACCTGTTGTGCGTTGGTGGGTTCTGCAGGGGCTCCGGCGGCATCAACTGGTTCGTCTCCTTCCTCGTCCCCTTCGGAGAGGGTGGACACTTCCAGAGACCACGGCCTTCCCTTGTGGTGAGGGCAAATGTGACTGTGCGACCTCCGCCTCCTCACCTTAGCTGAGCTGCTCCCGGATGCGGCAGATGCGACACTGCAGCAGCGAGACTGGGGGTGCTGCGACTCGGCATTCCTCCGACTAAGGGTGGGCAAACATTCAACATTAGGATCAAGTCTGAGCATTGTGTTAAGGGCTGGGGAAAGCCAATTCGGACCAGATCTAAACAACTTACACACAAGTTTTGTAACATTCAAGTAAAAATATACAAAAAAAATGAGAATACGAATAAGCAATTAATATTCCCAAGGAAAAACGGACTTAAAAAAAGTCTGACGGGGCCGGGAAGTCCGTTTTTTCAAGTCCGATTTTCCTTGGGAATTTTCCTGGGTGCACGCCCTTATGTGCGAAGTCACCTCAACCCTTTCCTTGCAAGCAATTAATACATGGCCTTTTAACACTAACAACATTTCATAATTTTACGTTAAGTGACTGTTCGATGTTCCTAAAATGTGCCCTAAAGCCTATTTTCAAAAAATAAAAATTAGAATAAATAATTAATAGATGGCCTATGAACAATTGCATCATTTTTTACATTAAGTGAGAGGTCGATGTTCTAAACATGTACGCATGTACCCTAAACATATGTTTCAAATTAATAAACCCAATGTTTTAAATGTTTGTCTTCCATTTTCAATTTTCATATAATATCCAGCGATTCTTTTTAAAAAAAGAATGATTTTGAGAAATTTCTCGAGAAAAATGTGGTACTAAAGCTATATACAAACATAAATTAATACAAAAAAACAAAAATTACACTAAAAGAACCGCAAGCGGAGCTCTGAACGGTATAAACCACTATCAGTGAAAGTATTCTTCTCCCTACAAGGGGCAATAAATAATAATAGTTCAATATTTTATTTATTGGGTGTATTTTTACTATTATTTTGATAAACCCATTTAAACTCATAAGAAAAACCATGTCCCAATTAGGATTTGTACCCGGGACCTCCGCGTAAGTCTATTATGGTTTTCTGCGGGATCAAACTGGCAATTAATGGCCAGTCCACTCTTTTGTGTTGAGCGTCGTGCTTACATATTAACAGAGGGGTAGCTGCTGCATAATGTGATATAATTATACAACTATTAATATGGTTGATGTTTTTAAATAATGAACTTAAAAATATAATTCTTAAATAACATTCCAAAGAATATAATTCTTAAATAACATTCTAAAGAAAAATATACTCTTATCGTATGATAACATGAAGTGGTAACTTGAGGATTCGGAATACGCAGGGGTCATAACTCTTGACACAAGAAGCTGTTGTAGACACTAAAGCACATGCACATAATCTCTCGTACCATTTGCAGGAGTACCACCATCAATACTATCATCCAACCATTCTTCTCTACCTAACCCTCTCCTTTTTAATTCAGGATACCCGATTAAATCTCGTTCAACTTAAATCCAATCCCTCACCGAGAATCGAACCTGCGCAGAGCAAAGAGCTTTCTGCACTCTTAATTAAGGTATTGTCCGCGAACTAATTAGTTCCTCCTACTCTCTGCCTTGGAGGATTAGCCCGTATTACTGTTTCAGGGGAAGATCCTCGGAAATCCCTCGTTGATCTTCATTGTAGATGGCGCGGGCAGCAAAGTTCACCGCAAGCCAAAACCCTTTCGCCGCCAAATGTCACCGATTACCCCCTCACAAATAGGACATCCATTTTGCCTCTAGCCTTTCCCGTACACAAGCTATATATACCCGTATGTATGTACCAGTATAGACGGGTGTAGCTGGACATACAGCATAAACCCTTCGATGCTCCTGACACTCCATAACAATGTATTATGAAATACAGAGATTCGTAGTCACAACTTTTACTAAAACATAATCTACAGATAAAGTCTTCACCATGTGAAACTTCATAAAATTTAAATAAAATCTCGAATTCCACTTGACAACATTTATTAAAAGGACCGGACTGGAAAATATGTATTTCGATAGGCAAGAACAAATATTGGATATCGCTATTAACTACCTGTATCCCATCATTACAAATCCATTGCTGATATCGGCAGATTAGTTAATACTTCCTAAAGAAAGTTAAATCGCTTAAAGTTTTACAAATTTAATGATTTTGACATGTGAATACTACATTCAGCTGCTTTGCTCAAGAATCCTATTTTGATATCAGTGTTCCTTATCTTATCAATAAATGATGATTTGTGCTTGGGTTCCTTCCTTTGCAACACGAAAGAAATTTGCGGTGGTGAAAATTCTCGAAAATATAAAACAGGGAGAGTGATATATCATATGACGGTCACCAATGTATCCAAAAGTCCAGGAAGAAGGAAGAAGAAAGTTTCAGAGTAGAATCCCAATATCTGGAGAAACGTTAACTCTCAGTATACAGTAAAAAATACATACATACATTACAATACCAAGGATATATACACTGCAATAATCACCTTCGTGTACATATTTACACATTTCTATTATTGTTTCTATTATTTACACATTATTATTATCATTATTATTGGTAATCTCTTAGTATCACAGATTTTCCGACAGGTCCGAAATTCGATGACACTTTGGTTGATCGTCTCATCTCTAAGAGTTTTCCCTTTCGAAGTAGTTTCAGATACTATATCTTTCATATACTTCTGTCACAGTATTGTTCAAGGCTGCGATTAATTCATGGAATTATTCTGTCGTAAGCACTGGGTAATAAGAGGATTCTTACAGATATTTGGCGAATATAACTTTTAGCATACGACAGTTTCTTCCACATTTTAAGAGCGGTAATTCGTTTTAGACTACAAATATAATTTTCATCTATGGATTAAATGGCTATATACTTCTAAATAGAAATATATTTGTAAATGTCTGTAAAAGCGGTCGTCAAACCCAGTTTCATTCGATTATCTTGATTAATAGGCACAGAAATCTCATCTTCTGTATGGTTTAGACACCATGAATGGCTTTACATTATAAAAAAATATATTTAGGAAACTATATGAGTGGCGATATTTATAAGGGAGAATTCTAAAATCCATTCAAAATGGACATCTCTCTCAAATGGGCCAATTACAGTTCAATATTGTCATAAGAGAACACGATACTTACACGTATCGTGTTCTCGCTATTTACGATATTTAGCGTAAACAGAAACACTACTCCGATATCACTTCTGAGAGAAAGCCTTCATAAATTGGAATTTATTTTGTTTCGTTCAGCAGCGAGACGATCCAATTAAGTCACATTAAAAAATCGGATTGGTTAAATCTCTTCTCTTAGTTGACACGCCGGTTATTTGGGAATAATAAAATACACAAGCTCGTCATTCCATTGAAGAATTGTATTGATAGTACATTTTCGTATGCTAGTAACGTTATCATTGGTGTTAAATTCTTCCATCAAAAGCGGACATGCTATCGATTAGGCTAAGCAAAAGCTCCTCATTTAACAAAAAAAAACAAAAGTAAATATTACAAGCAAACTCTCACAAAGGCATTGTTCATACCGAATAGAAAATGTTTTGCAATGATAAGTTATGACGAGATAGTTTATAAATTTGATTCGATAAACAGGAAATTCATTCCAAATTACCTCACCACAATACTTCAAGTGAAATAAAGAATTTGAATTCAAATTAGGCGTTGCCTTCACAAACAACTTATGGTGCAAATCATGAGCGGCTGGAAAGAAGGATAAGGAATGAATTACTTGAATTATCCCCATCATTAAGTAGAAAATTAAGGGTTGACCCCCTCAAGATAATAAATACACTTATTTGTTAACAGGCTTCGCCTTATGGGGAAAGGGAAGTGAAAAATGCAAAGCCAAAGACGGGAAAGTAGTTAGGGAAGAAATCTTCAGCGCCCCCTTCCGTATTTCCCTCGAACTACGGATGTCCTGCAGACGAAAGAGCGAACAATGGTAGTGTTGAATCCGAAGTGGGAAACTTGAAATCTCTGCAAGATCTGGTATTGAAGGAGGATAAACGATGAAATTAAGGAAGAACAAAAGCTGGAAAAATGCTTTCTCAATGACCGATAGATGAGAAGCACCAACGGCTGAGGTTCAAGGAAACGATGGTCGAGCAATTTGGCTAAGGATTATTTGTGAAAAATTATAAAGCTATTTATGTTCGATGAAATACGTATTTTATACACTTTCGACAAATAATGTCTTCATCAGTTTTCTGGATTAATTAACTACCTTATTTTTTTCACCTCCTCGATCATAAACGCATCAACTATACCACTGTCTCTGGGAAATTGGGCTGGTAAGAAAAACATCCTAATAGTCGTAAGTTTGACCCAGCGGTTAATTGTCGATACTGCAAATGTATAGAATAATTGTAAACGAAGTATGTATAGATTGAGAATTGACCAAGGGAAGAGTTGTTTTTAACTTGCATACTAAATATTGAGTTATATTTTAAGCTATATTACCACGAAAATAATTTAAACTATCGTACTATATTTGTGTTCCTGCTACTATATTCTAGGAAATGGAATATTTTCATCTATTTGGTACATGATACAGAAAAATGTTTTTTTTCATTTACTTTTCTCAAAGAATTGAAAATGGCTGTGATGAAATGAAAGCTACTGAGGTATGAGTGAATAATAGCACTGATCAAGGTCTCTCCTTACGGGCTGACTAGAAAAGTGTTACTGATAGAGTCATTGTGCTTCACTTGCGTGGACATGTTCCGCTTATAGCATTCTGGCTCAGTGAGGAAAGCAAGGGTAAACAACCTCACTCCTCATCCTGCCTAGTGAGCTTCATTTCTCTCTCCAAGCTCTTATTAATAAAGGTATACCGCTGATGGCAAAGTAATAGAACTAATTGTCAATAAATACCGAAACCATCAATGAATTAAAGCTCTTAGTTGCTTATGTCAGAGGGGATGAGGCACCAATTGGCCTTAATACTTTATAGACAGATTACGTTTGCAATCTTTTTAATATAATTGTATGACTAACTACCATTCCTTTTCGAGGGTAAAAGCCAAGCATGGTCTTTCAATTGCATATGTCCTCCTTATTAATGACCACCAATAAATGACTACAAATAAATACAAGATGAATTAACCCATTATCTTCACATTTATAACGTATAAACAAGAAAACCCATTATATTTTAGTCTCGATCCTTCTCATAAGAGAGTCCAATAACTTTTGAGCTACTGGCAGATACAACGCCTTTTCCGGTATTTTCGACGGATTTCCTCTCGTTCAATCGATATTCATTTATAGCAATTGGTAATGAGACACTTCCTTGTCATTGGACGATGACTCAGTGTCACTCAGGCGACGATTTCCCTCGGCTGGTTCATTTGAGGAAACTCGTCACCTCACCGAGATACTATTTAGGATCCGCCATGTTAAGGAAATGCAAAGATAACAGGGGATGAGGAAAGCGGAGGGGATTTTGGTGAGGAAATCCCTCTGTTTTGCCTATCGGGGGCTTCCTCTGTTAATCGTGATGACAATTGAAAGGATTACCCTTTACCATTTCCTCAAAATAAGGAAGTTGGCTCGCATAGTTGAAAATGAAGGATGATATACAATAGTTATAACAGCGACTAACCCATCAAAAATGACGGAACTAAATTTAAATTATGAAAACTGTACAACTTTTTTCCACAGAAAATTTGATACTAACAATACAAGTTTACTTGGTTAGTAATTCAAAACCTTCAAATAGTGAAAAGAGATTGATTGATTAAATTACTAAGCTAGCTAAGTATAAGACCGAAGAATTATCCTACTAAATGAACCAGAGGGGAAAAAAATCTGAACTCGAAGAGTAAAAGTGTAGCTAAGAAAAGTCTCTTCGAGTAAATGTAGTTTTTAAGGTTGATAGCAAGTATTTGATTATTTACGAATCAAAAGGAAGAACAATAAAATTTACTTAATACAGAATACTTAAGTAAATAAACAGAATTATTTAAGTGCGTGAATATTTTTATCGCTTTATATAATTATACATTCATAAAAATTCCATAGATCATTCAAAAGAAATGGGCCTCCATTTTAAATATATCATCAATGGCTGTTACATATTAATTGAAAAATACGTTGAAGCTTGTTTCAAGTTTAGAGTCACTTCTGTAATAGAAAGCATAAGAGATAAAAAGTATGCCTGCAAATTTTTAAACTTACAAGATGTCTAGTGCACAGTCCTATATTTTTAATATTGCTATACAAAAAGATTGTATTTTAAACGTATTAAATCAATTCAAGCTAAATGTTAACGTGCAGGTCTTACCCGCAAGATTGAATCCCAGTTCCCATAAAAATATGGTAACCCGAAAAAATGCTACATCTATACCTGCAGTACTTAAGGATAAGGTTTCTAAATAGACTCGCGGTAAGCAAGCTTACATTTTCGCATTTTTTAAACATTTGTAGGATTGCTAGAGGAATTTTATTTCTCGACCAACTTGGTTATCTAGAGTATCCCTGAATGTTTCCTAGATCCTCCAAGACAAAACCACTTGCATAGTTCACCAGTTTGTCTGGGTTAACTTCCAGAGGAAGAAGTTTCGAGAGACCTGAGAATTGTTCTCGCAAGAATTACCATCTTGGTTCGGTTCGAAAGATCTCCACCTGAGAAATTTCCTCTTCACTCTGATAGGAAAAATCAAAGATGAAAGAGAGAACCTCATCTTCCCTCATCTATATCTTCTCTGACATTTCCGAATTCCACTCCATTGCCCAATCACATTAACTCTCCCTCTAATGAAGAATATATAGCCTCATTTTCCGCAAGGAACACTCTCGCTCTTCCTCAGAGGACAGCAATTTATTTTTCATGAAATTCGGTGAGGACATTTCCCCAAGTCATTAGGTCATAAGGACCTTGGCTTAAAGACAGAGAGTATAAATGGAGATGAAATGTACAGGAGATGGAACTGGCTGAATCGCTATAGGATGATACATCTTTTAAAGAGGTAAAGCTGCAAAACGGTTAGAAGTAAAATCGAAGAAGATGTATTTTCTGGAGACTGCTCAAGACCGTACTGCAACGAACATTGGAGGGAGGGAATTGGAGAAGACTAGGATAGATTATTTATTTAGTAACCAGGTAACGATTTGAGTTAAGGGAATAATTTGGCTGTAGATAGAATGACTTAAGAGCTGAAACGAAACTTCAAATTTTTGTTCCATTGAGATTATCCATAGATATTGAATATATCTATACCCACAGAAACTTAGTAAGAAAACAATTTGAAGGCTATATTTCAGTAAGACTAACATAACAAATCTTTTTTATTATAAAGAGCCCCTTCCTGGAAACAAATAGGGAATCAATAGCAGATCTTAGGAGTACCTTATGATCAACTTGGCATGTAGAGAATAGTAAATAATAATGATGATATATTTCTTGAATAACCACGCAATCAAGTAATGTAAACTATTTTGTGTGATATTTTGAAGGCTTTACACGGTGATCTAAATGTTTATCATGGTATAGGCGGCATCAATAAGTTTCTTTCATATCTAAAATTTTCGTACTTGCTATCGAGTAAGTCCACATTGAGTTTTTAATATTTACTATATTTAGCACATAAATACTTATATATGCAAAGCAAATACTATCCAGCATTTATATATATTAATTTGACGATTTCATAAATAGATATACAAGTAAAAGCAAAATTTCATAAGATCCCATAAAGGTCGGGACAGTTGTCTGGTATGAGTCAAATTATTGAAAGTACGTCATGAAACAAATAAATAAATTCATAAAGAAAACCTTGTTATCGCAAAGGATCTGTAATGTAGCTTATTAAATAAAGTGCCCCATGTCCTAATTTATGCATTTTGGAGAGTAAAATTTAAGCATCTCAGTTCTCCTACAACATATAACAGAAGCAAGAATAAGAATGAGAAAATTCTAAAAGCTTACTTAAGAATCGTTGCATTTCTCCCGGGCATTACGAGCACAATGAGAAGACGGAAAACAATCAAAAGCTTTTTAAAGTGAGGAGAAGTAATGCAGAGTTTCGATAAGGCCGTGATAGAAATGGAAAGAGTACGTTTTCTGGAAAATGGAATTTAATTTAAAACAGACGAATGTGTGCAGGAAATCGCAGCGGTACCCTACCCGCATAATGAGTGACGTTGCATTTCTGTCTCTCCAGGCGATCCTGAGATGGCAAGGGAAGCGACTCGGCCTACTTATGCAACGAAATAGAGATACGAGTTCTATCATCTATAAAATTGTATTGTGGGGTTTGCATACTTAAGTTAGAAGCTTTGCGAATGAATCCGTAAATTGTTTCGAGAGCATCAGATCAAACAAGCGACTTAAATCCATAAAAAAGTAAAGCTAAATTGAAATTACCTTTTATGATAAGTATGTACTAAAGAATGACCAAAATAACAAGTTATAAAACGATAAGTAAAAAGACAATAAATCATAAGGTGCACACGAAATGTGAAATTAATGGGGAATACGTTTTAATTTGCTGGGCCATGTACTTTCTTTTTTATATATTTAAATAGCTCAATATATTCCAAAAAATATCCAACACGGAATGGCAAAAAGTGATGAAAATATTTTTGAATTTGTTCATCAAAAATTATTAATTTATTTAAAGTTGATGCTCCAACTCTTTCCAAGCTGAAAATAATACCACGATAATTTATGTTAAACTCATCAATAACAGACTTCGGTCATAAGGGAATAAATTGAGTGTTTTATCGGGTCATTTAGTTATCGATAATGCATGTGTTCAACAAAACGATAACCGCTGTTTTGTGCATGGATTATCACAGCTAAAGAATGGGTTGTTAAATCATTATGTCACGTATGACATTTACGACTCATAAAGTAGTGGTCTCACAAATCAGACGGTAGCCATAAAAGTTCACAAAATATGGAGCGAAATTGAAAAATATTCCACGA
Organism: Sympetrum striolatum; assembly: GCA_947579665.1. NCBI lineage: Eukaryota > Metazoa > Arthropoda > Insecta > Odonata > Libellulidae > Sympetrum > Sympetrum striolatum. The sequence continues at coordinate 64,243,973 of OX388350.1, forward strand.
GAGGGTAGCTATAACAATGCATCACATCATTGACTTCCGAAAAAGTGGATGACACTACGAGGATCGAGGGGCTGAGATAGGCACTCTACTCAAGTGTAAACTGTTTTGGGGTAAATCCATTTTACCTGGTAAATAAAACACCAAATATATTGCAACATTTGAGAGTGTAAGTATTTATTCTTCTTCTAACGAAATGAAAGTACAATGAATTTCTTACGGGTCTCATTTCATATGTCATTCTCAACTCACGTGGATGAATAGCGAGCACATTGTATAACATAATAAACATTACTTTATTGCTATGCAACTACAGTATATATACTTTATAACCATAAACCCATTAGTTTTCTTTCATTGTTATGAAAATTATGAGTAAGCAATATATGTATAAATTACTGAAAAGCAGTTTATTTTTTATACCTTCCATCCTAACTTCTTTCCCTCATTGCATATGGTTGTAACAGCGAACGTCGATGTAAATCATTGTAAATATCATTATATTACTATGTGACTAAAGAGTTGATATTTTATCCAAAAAGCATTAATTTATTATTAATATTATTCTGAGAAGTATGCGAAAGCAATACATGAATAAAAAAAGATTGATATGATACTTTTAACTTATAAATTACCATAACATTTTTCCCATTCCAGTTTCGACTAAAATACCTGTCACGCTTAATATGCATCCTAAGTAAAATACAACAAAACTTAGGTTTCAATAAGAACTAGAATACTGAGTTTTGCTGTTTTTAATTTAAATGGCGTTCCACAAAGTTAGGCAAGAACACTTTGAGTTTAAACTATATATATATTGTTCACCTATTAGCACGAATGAATCTAACGGGCACTGGCTGGCTGGACAATCTTTGTTCCCTGAAACAAAGTTTTGACAGGTTCTCGTGTTTTCCGAGAAATATCCCATGTTTACATCGAGTGCAAATCCTTCTACCGGTTGATTGATTGGAAGCAACACTTTGATCCATCAGACAATGGAAATGTTATGAAATGTTTCTGAGGCAATGGAAGCCTTCTCATGAGATTAGATTAGATAAGATCTTTTACAGGGATATTGACGATGAGGCTGTTGATAATGGTCCACTTTAATCGACATGTCTTCATATAGAGTTCGTACAAACGAAATTCATACACACAGAAAAATTTATGGACCAAATTTGATCTGGAAATTCTTAGCTACAATATACCATAAAGTTGTCATATATAATGCAACGGTTTGCGTTTTAGGAGAGAAAACATAATTTAATGAAAAAAAGGCAAAATCTGTCTATGTCCACAGAAAATATAAACTGGACATAGTCAGGTTTTGTTTTTCATTTAATTACGAGTCAGTTCCACCAAATATCGCCAGAAGTCATTGATTTTAGAAAAAACATATTTTAAAACTTTAGTAGAAACGAATCCTAAACATAAAATAGTTCAAGAAGAACTTAACAGGTAAGAATTTTTCAACGAGATGAGGAAATGAACTTCACTAAACACAGATAAACAAAATAACCTGCATGGAGGAGAGAAAACTTTTAAATTAACCAAACAAAAACTATCAATACTAATAAGCAACATCAATGAAGCCTGAATTAGGTCATGCGCACTATAATTACTAAATGCTCCTATGATTCGTGTAAATGTATTCGTTGTTCTAAATGAAATCAAGATGTTCAGGTTATTTATTCGTTGTTTCTTACTTGCATCATCCAAACCGTAATCATGGTGAATCGCAATAAAGAAGCAAGAAAATGCCTTTTGTATGTGCGTATGTATGTTACGTGCGTATGTTACATGATCCTCATACGCAAAATTTCCTTAGCTGTTTAAACACTTAAAACAATATTAATGCGACTGAATATGTAGATATTTTTCAGTAGGAAAATATTCAGGTGAATCCCATGGCTAATTTGAGCAACTTCACTAACAGTCGTGGAACTATCGATTTTAATGCATAAAACGGAGGTAATAAAATTCTATTGCGACTACTGAATTTTTCTTTGTCATAAAGTGTTTGTCTGTTGGAATATCACCGTAAGCGCTAAGTAACACACAGATACAAGCAATTGCAATACTCCGGGGGCGTTGTTTGCTTGAACATCCGCATCCAAATACCTCAAAGAGACGGAATAGCCTTCAGACGGAGAGGAATAAGAACAACTTGCTCCAGGCGTAGCGGTCGCAGGTGCATTAGTACTCAACCATTGGAGGATTGTAAATTGTACGCCTGGGACCAAACGACATTCAGTATGTATACAAAGCTGCTCAGGCTCTAAGATATAGAGGCAAAATTTCCTGTGTGAAACCCTGTGGTAGATTTAAACATTGTAGAAAGTCTTACGAAAACAACTGTAATGTTTGAAACGATGAGGACCCAGGAGTCGACACAAAATGTTTGCAGTATTACGCGCTATATTCTATTTTACGAAGTTAATGGCTTTTTTCTTTTATTCGATAAAAATATGTAAATTCGACATTATTTCCACCGCACTGAATTCAAACGATGATCAAAACTGTAATTTATCCTATTTTGCAAATTTGTCGCATTTTACAGAAGGAGGTCATTAATTTGTCGCTTACTTCAAAATTTAACGGATTTTTATTATCCATCTCCATATTTCATAGGCGGTCGTCTCATTGTTGCTGATTCATCATTCGTTATTTATAAATTCTGGAGGCTTCGGAACCTCTGTTGTAGCAACCAAAATTGTATTGATACCAACGTAAACAAACTTTAAATTTATTTTGTTAATTACTCAAACGTGCAATGAATTCTGTCAAATCCTACTCATTGTCGAATAGAAAAATAGATGACGACAATAAGAATCTCAATCAAATTTTGCCTCTTACGATTAATCTCCCGCTTTGGTAAAACCATTACCTCCAATTAAATTTGACGAAAGAGAAGAAGTCAGTCGGCAATAACACAACTTTAAGCCTGTACCTTTTACCTACCTAAAACGGATAGATATATATGAATAGACTAATGACGGAGATTATAATAATAGATAAAGTGAATACTTCAATTAATAAAGCGTTAAAATGTACATTTCTAAGTCGAAATTGATAAAATTCCTGTCAAAAGGGATAAATTATATAAAAATATGATTGTAAATTTTCAACAAATATATAATACTAACAAGTCACAAATATTTATATTATAAAACATAAAAATTGTCGCCAAACAGATTGAACCGTGCGTCGGTAATTAATATGAGGGCATATTCATGCCAATACGCAGATACGATTGTTAAATCTGTACAACATAGAAGAAAACATTGGTAACATCAACATGTTTTTGCATGTTGGAGAGCGTACCTTTAATGTACACTCCTGGCCAAAATTAACGCAGCACCTCACTAGCGATCCTAACGGCCGGTGCTGCGTTAATTTTGGCCAGGAGTGTACCTCCCGCAGTCGAATCGAAAATGTGTTAAAAATGAATTTTGCATCTCGAATATTTCACATCTAGAGTGTCTCGAAGGTGGAGGTGAGACTTCACAAGGATGGAATAAAATAAGATACGGAAAAAAGTCCTTTTTAGAATCCACGACCCAGAAAAGGATGTGAAAACACATCGCAAGCAGTATGCATACAGAGGAGAACCGCAGACCCCCTGGCTAGGACCGACCTTTTCTAAGCAAAGCACAACTAATGGACTAAGGCCGGCTGAGGGCATAGCCTTAGAGGAGACCTGGATGTTTCTAAGAGATTGAATGAGAAAAATATAGGTCACGTGATTTCTTTTTCAAAGCCTTAAAAGGAAAAACACTAACTCGATCATGTAAGATGCACTCCCTGTTTCCATAAATGAATATTCATGGAAACATACTATACTGGGGTAAAAATAACAGCTACAAATCATTTCCATTCGAACAAAGTGGTGAATATGTTAACACCATAGCACACCCTCACAAATTTGAGGCTGTGCATACTCAATTACGCATCATTTGCTTTTCCATCCAGGAAACTTGGTTGGCCAAAAGCTTGGATAGTTTCAAATTAAGGGAAATAAGAAAAAATATGTAAATGAGCTCCAAAGAGATGTTGAAGTGACTTCATAAATTATTGAAAATAAATCAATGAATAAAATCATACACATAATATTGCGTGATTGTATATATTTATGAATATTAAAGTTTCTATTCTATATTTATGATATTTCTATTCATACTTTGCCAAAGAAAAAGTTTTGAAAATGTCCCACTGGAAATAATCAATTATGATGATTAAAAACTGTTAATATGTTGCTAGAATTTTATGATTATCATTTTTATCAAAGGATTATAAAAGATATCCGTACAGATTTCCATTTTTCCTTTCATTACATTCGAAGAATTATTCCGTAGTTAGATTTGGCATATTTTGATAAATACCCTCATGTAAATATATTTGCATCCGACGACAAAAATTTCATGAATAATACATGTATAGTTTGAGTGCTTTGTTTTATTACAGACTTATTTATTTGTGTATTTTTTTTTTGAAGTAGCAATCTTATGGAATCGCTAGGAGATATTTAGACCGTGAAATTCATCTCAACTCCGCGAAGGCAAGATGTATCCATCATGCATCACTTTAAATAAATTCTGCCAAAATAAACATCGGAATATGCAGAGATTTGAGTAACGTGATTCCAAAAAGTGAAGAAATGGAAAGATAATAACTCTGACCCATCCCTTATTATTTTATTTTGCGACCTAATTGTGAGTTTCGGGGGTTCGCGTAGTAATCAGCCAAAGATATAGACGTTTCTGGTAAATAAAAAAAAATCTATGAGGATAGATTGTTTTATAAATAAAAGACTCTTCTCCTTGCCTGATGATGACGCAACACATCGAAACCTAAGCTGCAAAATGAAATTTTTCAGTGGTGCGGGAACTTTACGTTTTGGAGCCCTCCCACAAAGTTGTGCCTGAAGCAAATTATATCGATCCGAAAATTAAAATTACACAATAAAATTAAAATAAAACAGGAGGATGGAGTTCCACAAAACCAAGCTTTGCCCCGTGTAGTTAAAATTGTAAAATTACATAAGTTTATGATGCTGGAATTGACAATCCCTCATTAAGGGGCCGTACACAAATTACGTATGTAATTTGGGGGGGGTCCGGCCAGGTTTTACGGTCATGGTACAGGGGGGAGAGGGGGGTCAAGTTTTGCGTTACGTTACGGTTTTAAAACTGCAAAAATAGCAAAATTTCTGCATGTTTATACTTTGAATTTAAAACTCGAGGGCAATTTACTGGGGAAAGTTGGCAGCTCTGATCCGAGCCAGCACGAGTGTCGAACGGAAGTGGTCAGTATGAGTGGAGTGTGGTAGGCTGCAGGGGTACTCCCCTGTCTGTATTTTGTGCGATGCTAATTATCAACAGGTCATAGCATCGAATCTAGGTGAAATGTATGAATGGCCTTTAAAATTGAAATTGTTTATTAAAAAGTGAATTATTATTGGGAATTAAAAATCTTTCTTTCCTGGAAATTAGCCCAAAACTTTTCACAAAGCACTTGATACGTAACGGAGTGGAGGGAGGGGGAGAGGTCCAGCATGGCGTTACGGTCCTATTACATGGAGGAGGGGTCGAAAATTGGAGAAATTTGAGTTACGTAATTTCTGTACAATCCCTAATTGGCTTAGTAAAAATTTTTAAGAAACTTCCCTGTTTTGTTCCGTTTTAAAACTTAACAGTACTTGACGTGTCCCGGTCTCTAGTCATCAGGATACAGTACCAATACTATACTATTAATGACCCGAATTGGCCTTAGAGAAGTCCTAAAACTACTAGGGCGACCTATACACGTGGCTGCTTTGAATTTGGTTCTCGGATCGGAGACGAGCGGTCGGCCCTGGGCCGGAAACTCCAAATATCTAACAGTTGAAGGCACCGATGCGAGGAATGTCCATGAAATCTGATACGATCTTTCATTCGACCACTTTCGCCCGGTGCCAGTCAATTGTTTCCGCCCGTCGACCCCCTTCGCCCAATTCCCCCGATAGATGGCAGCCATCTCACGGCGAATCTATCACGGGCCAGCTTTTGTTGACTGGATATCATCTCCGTTGTCATGGATTGAATTCCGGCCAATTTCCCGATGGAATACGGCGAAAGATATTTACAGAAATTGAGGCTGTCGAAGAGTATCGCTGAAAAATGTCCTCTACGAGGCACCAACTTCAGCAACATGTGTGCCGATAAATTTATCCATTACAATAATTGTTGTTTCGTAAATATATATTTAATCGTAGTCATTATCTTCCGCAATAAACGTTAGACTAATTTTAATGTTCGAGGCAAATTGTTTTCTTTCGTATAACTTAGACCTTTTATAGAAATCGCAGTCTTATGGAATAGGCAGTTGTAGTAAATATTTATTTGCTCGTTGTCAGTAACCCCCATCAAAAATGTACCAGATTTTTATTTATCTGTCGGTTTAGTGCAAAAGTCTTCGTAAAATATAGGATCTATTTGATTAAAGCTCAACATCGGTAGGAGAACTATAAGATTATTTGAGATTTTCATCTTCATTATCAAATATATTTTACGATCTGAAATTCGGAAAAAAATTATTTTTATCTATTTCTTGACTTGAACTAAATAAATATTGTAAATTTTTACGTTTCTATCGATAAACGCTTAGTTTCTGAAACAGTTGCACCATCGGTTTCCCTATCCCAGAGCTTATTGGTCGCCACAATGATCATGGAATTTCAGAAATATGCGACCGATTTCGAAGTAAATGACAAATTATAAAAATTTCTGATCACAAAATGCATTAAAATCGCAATAATAAGATAGAATTAAGTTATAGAAGTCGAATAGATCAAAAGCGGTAGAAATCTTTTTACATTTAGGTACTTAAAGAAATGGAAGAACATAACCTTGAATTTCATAAATGAAAATACTTACCATAAACGTAATTTAATCTCTTTTTCCAACTAGCATATATCTATGCTTTACGAAATGCATGTTTAAAGCGATTTAATTCTCAAGAAATAACAACAGCTAGTATATCTTTGTAAAAAGAATAATAGATCTAATACTTTTATTTATACAAAACAAAAAATACATTTGTCAATGTAGTTTGTGTTAGAGGTTAATCTCCAAAAGCAGTCTTAGTCGGCGTGCCTCCTATTACTTCCCAGTAGTCTTTATTTTTGACCCCTGAGGAGGTATTTTATGACCCCTGAGGACGATAGCATTGCTATTGAAAAGTCCTTTGGGTACTATTATAGCGCGGTATTCCTTTCTTACTTCATCCGACTACCGGGAAGTAAGAGGAGAAACGCCGACAAAGACGGCTTTTGGAGATTTTAAACCTCTAATTTAACAGCCGTGTTCCAACATTTCTTTCTTTACAATGTAGTTTGTAGTTTTGTTTAAATGAAAATATTAGATCTATTATTCTTTTTATAATCATAATGATCTTCCACCAAGTGAAAGCCGAAACTATCATCGCTAGCTGGAATATGATATGCATACATATCTTGTTCCCTAATTAAAAAGCTTCCTTTTGGTAAAACATTTTCTATATCTTAATTTGCTTTTACTTGGTTATATTTATCACTTTGGATGGCTGATTTCAGAAAAACGATTGCCTTAAAAGTTGAAAAGGAAATTTTTCGCCCCACTAGTCCAACGCCCCGATATCCTAACGCTGAACCACGCAAACACCACCCAGAGGGTGAATTCAAAACTTACCCCACTCAACTTCATTAAACGGCCCAATTTTATTCACCCCTTGATTATTAGTTCCGTTTTCATCTCCTCCCACAATCTTTCCCAGCCTCTTTTCTTTGTCTTTCTCCAATCCTTATTCTCGATCATCAACTCCCAAAAACCCCAAGACCTCGCAACTTTTCTCCCACAAACTTTTCCCCTTTTATTCAGTCAATCGATACTCTCTCCTGCCACATTCCTATCCAGCCTTCTTTCTCCACAAAGCTCAATTTCCTCCATTGTGTCTCCGCTTCTTTCCGAACACTTTTAAACTTCTTACGGTGTCACACCTCCTTACAAATCCCTACCCGATCTCTCTTTGGAAAAGTTCTCATTGATTAATTAATTTCTCTTCGCATAACCACCAAACCAGTGCTTATCTCCAAACATTCTCGATAAGTGTTCCGTCACGCAACACCTATCGGAAGGGAATTCTCCACGTTGAACAAGTTTTCTTTTATTGAGACGGAGCTCTTTATAAAATGTTTATCCGCTTAAGTCAGGGTGAGAAATCGAAGAGATCGATTTAATATGTTTTCTTATGAGACCAATATTAAAATTTCGTCTCGCTATTGTAGCGTTACTGCCAAATTTTGAGGCAAGATAAGTAACTGTCAGGATGGCCGAGCGGTCTAAGCCGCCAGACTCAAAGCAGTGCCTTCCCCGTATAATACGGGGAGTTGGGTATTCTGGTCCTTGTATGAGGGCGTGGGTTCGAATCCCACTTCTGACAAACTTTTTTGCCTGCGGGAGGTTTTTGGAGGGGTTTCCCCTCCCGTCTTTGGGCGAATGCCAGGTAATCCTTTGTAATTTAGTCTTTCCACCGCTGCCACCAAGCCTGATGGCCTAATCGCAGCGTATTATGAAATAAATATTAATTATGATTATAAATTATAAATGAATAAAATACAATAAACAGGGTTAATATGTTTTAAAGCGTACATATATTTATCAAAGATACAAAAATCTGGAAAATAAAGCATAATAGTGAAGCTAATAATTTAATTGATAATATATAATGAATAATTTACTTATACATCATATAAATGAAATTTTAAGTTTTTTAGTTTTTATATTTTATTTGTATTTCTCAAAATAAAACTATCTAAGAATTAAAGCCCATCAGTTGAACTAACAAATTGATTTATACAATGCCACCATAAATACACAAAAAAGACCAATATTTCGATGCAGAGCATTGTCATCAGTGTATGTATTGTAGTACTGTGCAAAGTTAATTGTAAGTTCTACTAATTCGCTTCACTTTACTGTGACAGAATATCGAAAGAAGCAAACAACATAGACATCACAACCATTTCTTCCGCAAAAAATACGCGAAAATAATCGATTAGGAAAGTAGAGTCATGTTTGAAGTCTCCCTTGCCACACGCCGAAAGGCGGCTTGTACCTTGCTTAAATTTAGATGTAAATATTTTCAGTAATAACAGCAGTATACTGTAGAATAATCGTGATTTATAGTAAATAAATACCTAAAAATGGGAAGAGAGAATCCATAGAAGCTATTCTGGAACAAATCTTAGCATAGAAGGAAAAAAGGGCGTTCAGGTGAACTCCTCAAGGTAAACACATGAGAATGATAAAGGGTAACGAGCGATTATACGCAGACCAATCATCCACCTTTTCGTTGGTAGTTTTCCTCAATGGGTTGTGACCGATGTAATTCAGTCAGCCGTAAAACTCGCCTCATCTACAAAGTCACCCAAAAACTGTGTTTAACTCCTCTACGAGATAGTTGAACAAGCCCACCACACGGAGCTCTAAATTCCAGTCTAGGTATCAATCTTTAGATATCATACATAGTTTAGATATTTCATGATACTATAAATGAAGACATGCAAGATTTATAACATTGAAACTCATCAATGTAGTGCTAAATTTAGATGCATTCTGACGATTGTATCCAACGCAAAAACTTTATACTGTATTTCAGTTTATCTAGTTATTAACAATGGCTTATAAGAGGATAAGATCAAATACTTCAATAATTGACTCGAGTTGGGAAAATAGCATTATATCAGGTTTTATATATAAAAGATTTACTAACGGAAGGATAAAAGTATGATTCATAGGTCACCCTCGAAGTGTTAAACATAAATCTACTATTTCCACAATGCCAAGAAAAATTGGAACACAGTAATGTAGAGCAGAAAAATGAATAAATATAGGCTTAGGTAGCAAAAGTTATTCAACATTATTTTTCATTTTAGAAATCAGTGAGCATTTCCAAAAAATTCCACGTAACGCAATGAAACCAATAATATTTAATTAAAGTTCATACGGCTCTTTCTTTGTATCAAGCTTAAAATTATGTTATCCAGCAGTAGCGTTACGCCTAACACAGTCACACAATTCTTTGTACTGAACGATAATATATATTTATTAATTTATAATAATGCCATGCCATGTGATAAATTGAATAATCTTCAATTAAAAGTCCTTCATTATTTTTTGTCTTGTTAAAAATTACGCTCCCGAGCAGTAGTGTAAAGCGTAACTCAGTCACAGAAGACTTGGAACTGATCGATAATTCATTTTTTGTACCTGATACTCTTAGCCTTCAAATTCTCATTACGCAATGTCAAAGTGAAGCGAGGATTTCGATAATTACTGGAAAAAGAATTCTTCTGGAATTCGTTCCGCCTTTCCGATATATATCTCTTTTTCTTTCCCTCCCCTAAATCCGGTTCTATTTCATCGACATGGGCCCTCATTTTAAACTCCTCTCTCCAGCTGAGGAAGTTAATCTAAATTTAGCCGCACGTGGCACAGATTTTACGGTTCCATTACCTCATCGACCTGGTTTTATACATTTTTTCTTTCATTACATCAAAATTAATTAAACCAAACCCTCGACCCAAAACTTTCTCGATGTATCTGCCCCCAACCGAATAAACTGTCAACCTATATTATATTACTCGATGGCAATATTGCGAGATTTATAACCAATATTTATTTAATAACGAGCCTGGGAGATTTATTGTATGCAAAATACAAAAATCTAAATATAAAATCTAAATGAAATTTCACAAGCTATCCTAAAATGTACAATTGAAAACATAAAAATCTAATGTGGCCAACACATGACTTTCTCCATATTTATTGGATTGAAAATTTACAGAAGCCTATGCCGGTAATATATAAATAATTCCAAAACAATGAGTGTTACGAAAAAATGTTTAATAAAAAGTTGTAGTAAAATACATTATCTATAACTTTTTTGTGTAATTGAATATACCTACATTGCTTTTTGACAGAGATATGTATGTAAAACCTCCATTTCTGGATAAACAACTTCCAGTTAACCATTATTCAATAATAACTCCTAAACAATCAGTGTTACGAAAACATGTTTCATACAAAAGTTGTAGTAAAGTTATAGTAAGTTATTTGTAATTGTATATACCTACATTGCATTCTGACGGAGATATTAAAGAAACAAACTTTTGTTCCGGTTTAACCTGAACTTCCGGTTAAGCGATATTCACCAAAAACTATTCAACTTTTGGCATTGTTAGGAAAATACTAAATATGAAGTTTGGAAATGATCGGATAATTAATTTTTAAGATAGAGCGCACACAAACTTTTTACCACAGACAGACACACAGACTCACAGACACACAGCCACACAGACAGACATGTTCGGGAAAATAGCGAAAATGAGCTATGGGTCCCAAAACATCTATTTCCGTCAAAATCTGGTGGTCGAATCTTTTTGCGAATACAATACTTTCTCTATAATACGTTTAGGGAGAAAGTAAAAATATATATCAAAATATATTACTTAAAATCAAATGGTAAACATACATTTAGATTTATTTTGTCCCACTGTTTTACTTATCCTTAGTGTTTTTCTATGTATTCCAGCTATTTGTATATTCATCTCATTGTATATTTTTATTCTCATGGTATAGATATGTATTATTATGGATGTAATTTAGGGTAACTTGTATCCCATAAAAAACAGTAATTATAATACTGACCCTGTTGCAAGGCATAACTTTCTTAATGCCTGTTTTTTCACGAAATAAAATAAGCTCAAACGAGTTTTACTCCATTAAAGAGAAACTAACTTGCCTTCTATACCCTTAATGTTTCTTAAGATAGTTAGAATAATCTTCTCTGCCATTAATGACATTCATAAGTATAATTATATTTTGGTATTATTTATGGCTTAAAAAGTATGAGTATTGCCGTAAATAAGTATTTGCGGGGAAGATATAGATTATAAAACGCTGAATAAATAAGAACTCATATAATATTATGCCTGATACTGTAAGTAAGGATAAGATATAAACATATAAGGATAAAATTTACAAATATATGAGATATGTGCTTAAAAAATATGAAAGAAAGAAATAATGTCTGTAATGTATAACCAGTGCATTTAGGTTTTACGTCAAGAGAGAGATTTTGAGTAATATTTTTTTGAATTTCATGAGAAAAATCAATTTTCGGTATACTATTTGGTATATTATTTTTTAAATATTTTATTTGCGAAGCAGGCATTAATCATTGGAGTATTTCCATTCTTATAATACATTTAATATTTATTGTGAGAATACACGTTCTGCGTAGATAGGAAACCACCATTTTTTATTCAGTTTAGTAAAAAACAGGCGGTTGTTAGTATAATATTTAATTCATTTTTTTAGAAGTTTAATTTGAATAATATTTATCGATTGTTGACGTATTTCAGTCAAAATTATTTTACTGTTAAGGAAATTAGAGTAATTTCATGTTAGTGCATTAAGCATTTCTCACTGGGCTGCTCACAGGGACATATTTTTCCCATATCATATCTACGTAACTAGGTTGTACATTTTGATGAGAAGTGAGTTGGTATCATAGTTGACCAAAATAACAGAATTTAGAAAGAAAAAAAACGTTGTTTCAATTGTAGTTCTCTTACGGTCCTTAAAGAGTTAAAACCATATGGCAATAAAAATCCTCCTCTCACATTGGTTGATTTCGATTTTTCAAAACGCTACATGATCCATAGTCCTCTAAATGTAAACCGAAGATATGTAAGTCATCATTCTACCCCACATGTCATGATGGTATGCAGTTAATGGTTAAAAGGGTGACAAAATGCTCTTCGCTGAAGTGTGTCGCTATTTATCAATACCAGCTTCAACAAAAGCGTGACAAGCCTCCAGTGTGTATTATGCTGCGAAATATTGCGCATTTCGGAAGTGAGTCAGCAAAGACTCAAAAGGCTGCGTCCCAACACAATGATGTTGACCAGCTCGCAAAACACCTGTCACAGAAGTTACGCCGCATTCAATTATCCCATCCATTCGCATGCTTTTAGAAGTGAAGGGGTAGCATAAACATACTTAGCATTCGTTCCCCTGTGAATTCCTCGACAGGTTTCACACCTTCTCTATTAGAGGAACGAAAGACAGCGCTACTCCTCTTTGGTGCTCATGGTGAGTGCCAACATAGTAGTATGCTACCGCATCATTGTGTCATCGTGTTACATAAATGAATTGTGATGCTTCCCATCAGGTACTATACAAAATAGGTGTGAACTGCCTCTTTTCCTTTCAGAGAAATAGAGTAGAGTTTATATCTTTTAGTTTACTTTTCAAGTATTAATTTGACTCGGCCGCGTATGCCAACTTAAATGTTTGATCATTGTTCAGTGTTATTAAAATCAATTCCTTCCATCGCTTTAGAGAACAATAAATAACGAATGACAAAATACAAGGCTGTGTAGATTCTCCTTTCATTTCAGAGAAACAAAGCAGTGTTTACATTTCTGTCTACTTTTAAAGTAAGTATCGTATTAAAGACATTCGCCCACACATATCTACTTAAATAACTGATGAATTCTCATTCAATGTTGTTAATACTGATTCTTTTCACCACTATAAAGCCGGAAGATATAATGCTTAGTAGATCATTGGGAATTATTTGTTTTAGACGCTTCGCAGATGATCGTTGGCGTGTTAAGGTTGAGAATTTGTAAAGAAATCTGATATTTAATGATAAGATCAAGAAATATCGCTGCTAAAATATCATATCTGTTTTAAATATCAGAATTAATAATTATGTAAATATGAAAGTGGATTTACATTACAATATTGATTTAAAAGTTTCTTCGTGCCTAACATAGCAACAAATCGGTCACTTAGAATTGCTTGAAATAATTATAAAATATATATAAAAATTGTGTATACGCTTAGATTGATACGGTACGAGCTTTATTGTATTCCCATTATTAAGGCATGCAGTTTTTCTCGTGTGATCAAAGTATAGTAAAGATATCCAACTAGCAAATTTCCAATTTCCATGTAATAAAGAAGCATCTCGCACTTGAAGGGTCAAGGTTTTATTTTTCAAAAACGCATTTCCCGGTAGCTAAACCAGTTGAGGTCGGAAGAAGTTAATTAATTCTTTGATGTGGCGGTTCAATTACGCCATTGATTCCGTTTTCTCCCTATGCCCTTTTCAAACAATTTTTATCGGTATTTCAGTTAAGGAATGAGTGCAAGATATACCTCAAAGAAATAATTTCCTTCTAACAAATATAAAGTTTGGTAACCCATTCAATGCTAAATTCCTTCACTATTTTCAGATGAGTTCTTGAAGAAATTATTGCGGATAAAATTGGTGGAAAAATTTTAAAATAATCAACACTGCCATCCATATAGTAGTATTCATTAGTAGTTTCCAATTTGTCCTGAAATTCTTTGCAGCAAATAGCTAAGAATTCACTTGGTAACAATCGGGAAAATATAAATATCTGAAGTAGTATCCAAGCATTACCGAGATCTAGCGATCAAAATTTGCTGGGGCCATGGTTGCTTGAGTGTATTGTTAAGAATACATTGTAAGAATGGTCCCATTAGACCAAAATGCGCCCAATTAAGACGTGATTGTCATGAGTACTCTTTTATAATTATCAAAATTGTATGTTATAACATTGTAGTATTATGAGCGTTGACTACTTTCAGCATCATGTAATTATACACGTATAGTCTAGTACCCCAGAGAGTAAAATGAAAGAAAAGATTGACTGTAGTTTTATCCAACGGGTAAATAAGAAACGAAGTAATCTTATACCATTGGCATGGCCACGAACCCTATATTACAGAGACCTATTCAACTCTAATACTTTATAAAACTTTAATAGACCGAAAACCAAGAGACACTGTGATAAACTAGCATATGAGTACGTGTAACACCGCAGGTGTCACGAAGGGATGAAAGTGGTCCTTTTTCAGCCACTTCTCAGAGTTTCCAAATCAGACTACGTGACTTTGTAAACGCTTCCACCCCAGGAGTATAACTCTCCGAAAAATTATTTTACGAGGCTCGATTCCCAGCGGCCTCACCAAGAGGTAATGGGAATGAACGTCTATTGCCTCTCATCATAATGTAGAGGGGAATTTGGGGTACGTAAGTCAGGGATGATAATGCTGTCTCCCATTACTGTATGGACTTCCCACCGGCAACACATTAATGACACTTCTCATTGCCGTATTTGTTTTTCTTTGGACCGTGAGTCAGGTGGGGATACTAACCGTGCTACGTTCATTGTTCAAGGTTCCAATATTAGCCATAGCATTAAGACATGCTGCTATGCGAACTCTGTTAATAATTAAGTTATAAGTAGTCACGTGGTATGAGGTTACGTCATCGGCCACCTCGGGCCGTATTGATTTGAAATTCTGGATTGCATTTTAGACATGATCATCCTAATGTTTTTATACCATAAAAATTTCATGATTAACTTAAACTATTTACGAAATTAAAAAATGACGAGATTTACAGATAATTTGAATTTGACAACAAATATTTCAAGGATAAAATTCTTTGCGATACAGACGCAATAGTAAAGTATATTTCAATACAAAATTACGATTCACTTGCTTTGACAGTGAATTAATGAGTGTTTTTATAGTTAACGAAAGAACTGGGGGAATAGCGAATGATAAAAACATACTAAAGCTTGCGGTGAATCAGAAACAGTGATTAATTTTATCAATTTGAAAGCCATTTCTACGCAATTTAGAATTTAAAGGCTAATATGACTGTCACAAGAACGTTTTTCACCCAATAAAACTCTTTCATGTGTCACCAAAAGGATGTTTTTGGAAAGTTTTCTTCCCGTTTTCGAGCGAACTTATAAATCTTTCACTTAAATAATTAACTAATAAAAATTAGAGGCCTATGAAGGCTTATTTTGAACATAAAAATAAATGAATATGATAACATGGAAGTTTACCTGCTTAAAATGGGTTCTGAAATTTCACATTAATTGCAATAACTGACAAGAAGAGCCTTCCATTAAGAAATATTTCAATTGAAATTTGGTACAGGATAGTGAAAAATATATGTTTCATTTACTCTTGCCATAGTCTTGATAATAGCTGTAAATACATGAGAGCTACTAAGGTATGACTGAATAACTGCACTGACCAAGGTCCTTATGGAAAAAAATGAAAAGTGATACTAGTAGAGCCATCTAAGCATTATGGCTTGGTGAGAAAAGGAAGCCAACTCCGAACCTCACTCCTCATCGTGCCTAGTAAGCCTCATTCCCATCTTATAGCTCTTGGTAGATTACATTAGAGGGGGTGATTTACAAATAGCAACAACAAACGAATGTTATGATGCCGCCGTGTGATCCATAATGTATGTATTCATCTCTCAAAACAGAGCAATTTAATACATACAGTACGTACTAGTTAGTGGAATGTTGTACCAAACATTCACTCCATCTAGCAATGCAGAAGCGAACCACTCAAATCGACGATGTCACGGAAAAGAACTTTTCAATTACACGCTTCCGTACACGTGTATGCATGGCGTCGGAATATCTCGAGGTTGAGGAATTCCGAAATTTTGATCTGTCCCTGCATCGAGTCGTGAGAAACGACAGCTGACTATCGAAAAGCGCAATAAGCCCTTCGCATTAGTTTCGGTGTGGGGAGCTTCGATGAAATCTCGCCGCTAAGTTATGGCCGGGGATTTAGCGGGAGCCATTTGCAATCATTCCTGGCAAAGGTTACCCCTCTTAATTTTCCACCAGGAGCAATTAATTAGGGGGAATGAATCCCGCGTCGCGGACTATGATTTGTTGCCCTCTGAAACTAAATTTCGACCTCCGCGTGAAAAAGGCGTCGGGAGCGGTAGTTCCGCCGATTGCCGCGCTCGCAATTTGGCGGCGCTGCAGCCTTCGATTACATTCTCTTCCGAAAGATTATGCCGATTTGTAACTTTCCTAATTTTCGCTAATCGTTTTCTCTTTCTTGGGATAATATTAATGGGAGACACGTCTGTGAGTTTAATTCTTATTTCCCAAAAAGTGAATGGATAATAGTCAGCAGTTAGCATTAAAAAACACGAACAGATTAAGAATAAATAATTTGCGACATTTGCATTAAAGTTGTCCTTTTCATTTTGACGTCTAAGTAATAAAAACAAAAGGTAAATCTCAAGGTTCAATTCAGAAGACGATCACTTTGATCTTCATTGTCTTGTATTCGCGCAAAATAATGCAGAAAAATCATGATAATCGGTGGATTATAGATCGTAGTAAATATAGAAAAGGATAAGATGGTCACTCGATCTTACAATGCCTACATTCATGCGAGGAAACCCTTTTTGAACAGGGAACTTTTTGAACTGATGAAGTTGATAAATAATAGAATTTGGGGTAAACCTGGCAATTCATTAAGATAAAATAAATTAAGTAAATTAGTAAATTTAAAATATTAAATAAGTTTAAAATATTAAAATGCAACAATAAAAATATCCGTGTGAATATTTAAAAATAATTGTATAAGAATGAAATTGATATCTTAGAGGAGAGAGACACATAACTCAAAAATAAAAAGAGTTATAAAAAATAGAATAGTCTTCCTGCAGCTAGATAGCCTTTTCCCGAAAGTAGTGTTTTTTTAGCTGCCGAGTAAGACTTCTCATAAAAGCATAGGGCCGATTTCAATGATTTTTTCTTTCAATTATTCAGAAAACATACCGCTATGTTTTCCCGAGTACGATTTGCAAAATTTTATTTTGTTCCATTTTTATAGCCTCTAGTAGGTCAAAAAATGAGTTAAAAATTGGAAATTTTTACAAATCGTTGCATAAATTTTACAAATTGCAAAATTAAAAAAATCTGCCACGGGAAAACATAGCCAACGTAACTATGATTATAAAGAATATCAAAATTTTGATTAAAGATTACCCGATTGGACAAAACTTTACTTAAGCGGGACCCATGCAATTTCAACATCAATGTCATTAATGACGATTCAAGGTCGCGAGAGTCATTTGTTTTTCGTCTTTCAAAGTAAAATTGAAAAGTCAAAACATGTATCTTCGAAATCAAAAAAAACTTTTTCAAAATCAATTCAGTTGATCCTTCGCAATTTATTCCCCAAAAAACCGCTTAATTTCAGGCCTCGAGAGTAGAGGACACCCTTCAGATGACGGAATCCATCGCAAGGACTCAAGGGTAGCACTTCCAAGTTACTTCTCAATACATAGTATGATTCCAAAACGTCAGTCATTTATTCATTCTTGTATGTACATGATTCACTAACCTTGGCCTTATGATTCCCACATCTTATTCCCATCGATGTCTGTGTTTTGGTGCATTTGAAGTCATCGACGTATGCAATTCAATGGTCAGACGTAGTCACGCGATATCGCACAAGCGTACCTCGATGACGGTTCCAGCGCAGTGTGAACGCATACATTTCCCATACGGAGAGAAGCTTGGGTGAGCTAAAATGACAGTCATTGCTACGTTTGGCCATTTCCCCAGGGAAAATCCCCATTTCGAAGTGACCGCATTTGAAATATGTACAGGTGCATGTAAACCATCACGCTGATCTTATATGGCACACTAAAAATGTTTAGAAAATCAAAATTGCATCGACATATGAAAACAAGTCGCTCTTATGTGGCTAACTGCATGTTTTGGTTATCAAAATTGTAAATACATATGAAAAGAATTCCATTTGAAATGAATATGGTCAACCCTAACTTGATTGAATTTCGTAGAACCCACGATACCGATCAGGATTAATTTTGTGGTACCTATTAACTTGTAAAAATTCATGGTAAACAAACTTTTACTAGACCACTAATTTATTATCCGAATAACACGGCCCATTAATATTTCTGATAATAAATTAGTGGTCTAGTAAAAGTTTGTTTACCATGATTTTTTTTTCGTAGAACCCATCTTAAAATAAAAATTACACGAAGTTTCAAAGTGTTTTTTATTTAAGAAGAACTTCATTTGATATGTGATGAAGATAGGAATTCTTTACCTCCGCGTCATTAGCAAGAATCAGGAATTAAAATGTATCTGAGATAGTTTCCATTAGTGAATAAAAGACGGCAAGTTAAATTCCTATTCCCAATAAAGCATGCAAATACAAAATCATTTGTATTCGGTACAGAAGGACTTTTATATTACTGAAACAACTAATGAATATGCGTCCTCTAATTGAAAGGCACGCTTGCATGTTTCTTTACTCTGTGATCGATAAAACTTCCTCAATTTTAAATCGAGAGCGTTTCTATTAATATCAGATACAGTTTCTGAATGTGAAGAGGATTATACTAGGTGTAATATTTCTCACATACATACATACATCCATTCACAAGTTACCATTTGTTAGTTCATGCGTCATGAAATTCCCTACAAAACGCTTTCTACTTCATTCCTTGATGACGTACCCCAAGAGACTCTAAACTAAGGTTCGCGATAGATTTTCATGTGGCCCCGAGAATGAATTGTATGCTACGCTCAGGAAACCCTTACGATAAGAAGTTAAATATTCTTACATTATTATTTTCCCTAGGATTATTTTATTTGTATTCATGCTTATAAAACCGACTTTAGTCACTTCTTTGAAACCAGATAAATAGTATATTTGAAGGCACATAAAGTGAATACGACATCTCAGATACAACCTACCAAGCTCAATCTCAGAGCTTACGCCTTTTAAAATGTATGGAAACCCCTGACGTATCTTTTCCTTTGATCCTTTCATGGTTTCATTTTTTCGAATCTCCCCCTTCTCAATGTTTGACCAAACTGTATCCTCTATCGTTGCTTTAGATACATATACGCAATTATTTACATCAAAATCGATACTTAATAATCTCGTCTTACGCTAATGTAGCCACTATGACATTGTGTAATAAAACAATATCATTTAAAAAAAAGAAAACAATAAATGTTCCACGTATATAGAGCAGATATTCTGCGGGTTTGTGTCTGGATATTTATATGCTTGTCTTTGATTGGAATCCACACCGTTTGCCCGATTTGTGTCAAACTTTGCATACGTGTTCTCTGGAATCGTGAAGGAAGTACTGTTACATTTATATTCGATTATTTTCTGGGTTCGAACCAAGATCGCTTAGATAGATTACCATAAGAAATACATGTAAACTTCACTTTTAACGGTTTCAGGCTTTAATTCTTTTGAAAAATTTAATCAGAATGAATAGTCATGGAGAGTAAAGACAAGCACCAGTAGAAAGATGATTAAATAAAGTCTCATTATTTGGATATGGAATATTGTTCACAAATCGAAATTTCGAGAATTTTCACAAAATACGCGAAAAATTTCCAAACATTTGAAGGTTGTAAACAACCGGTCCCCCTGACGACCGATGCGATTATTGAATCCGAGCTTTTTTATATTGTATGAATAGCTAGGGATTTTAGCTGTGTATTCTAAAGGATATTTACTCATTGCACGACCTACAACTTGAAATTAATCTACTTCTACAATCAATTAAACTACTTCTACATTCCCCTTGAGAATAAACGGGCGCTCCAGCTAGTATGAACATAAATCACAAAACCGCCATACCTTAATTATTTCAATTAAAGGAACGTTTACTTTATTAACGTATAAGGAAAGAGTACAAAGATACTACGAAGAATCAGAAGCTTACAATTAACTCGTACGGTATGTTTAATGTTAACCCAAAACTAATGTTCAACATAATTATAAAAGTCCATGTGGGTACATACAGATATTATGATATTAATATTAAAATAGAATATATGAGCACCGTAAGATTGTCTGACAACAAGCATAGTGACGATACATTTTCAACGACAGATTTTAGGAACAACAAAACTTTACGAGGAATATAAACTAACGACATCAATGTGGTTTCCATTCTTTGTAAATTTGTGAATTACGAAATCTACTCGAGAGGAAAATATCGCCGCAAAATGATGCATCCGTTTTGTCTATAATCTGTCCTGCTTACAAACATTTACATTTAAGCGTTTTTTTTCTTTCGAGCAATTGCTACGATTGTCCTCTTTTTTATTATATGGAATACATCCCTAAAATTCTACGAAGGCTTCGCAGCGAACGTGAATTGCAGTGACCTGCGCAATAAAAGAGTCACGAGCGTTGCATATGAATGCACGAAGACTCGGTGTCTCGTAAAATTCCGAACGAAAGCTCACAACGGCTGTGCTATGGACGCCACCGTTCCGAATGCGCCATGAAGAGTTTATCTGGAAACAACTCCGTCATATGCATTTAAGTATGCGTTTCGTACCCATGAGAAGACGGAAAATTTAATACAAGCGATGTTTTACTGCATGCGATTGAACTAAAGTACACATCCCATTTGTGATGGATGTTAAACGCTAAAAATACATTTAATTTATTTCGTTCTACAAATGTGATCGATGTGAATCTAAATGTGGCAAGATGCACATAAATTCTTCAAAAACGTATTCTCCAAACGAGTCATACTACGGATTTAAAATTCTTCTAAATCTAAAGTCAAGCTAAACCTATTTCAGAAACACTTCCAGGTTATGGGAATACATTCTCTGTGTACAATATATAACACATAATAAAATACAATTCTCTTTTGCGCATGTGTACTGTGTATTATTTTTAATATTTCCGCTCACTTGATAGTCAATTATTCGTACTAGTGTTACTTTCAATGAAAAATTGCCCTAAAAGTTTAAAGATCTAAAAGAGAGCCGTATATTGACGGGTCAAGAGTAGAAATCAAATTGGAATCAATCAAAAATAATGTAACAAATAAACAAATATTTTTTTAGATTAATAACTAAACTTGAAACAGAAATTGTATTTTTTTAACGGTGACCAAAACTCAATTTAAATTGAAGTAGTTTGGAATTATAGCTATCATCACTATTGTGGATAGCGCGTGTTTTTTATATTAATAATTATTGAATAACAATAATAAGAACTATATCATATCATGTTATATTAATATACTATAATAAGCTGCGACAAAGACTTGTAAAATAACAATCAAATCTCAAGAACTATGACGTTATGCTTTGATTGTTTCTTCAAAGTCGCCAGCGTAGCTCAAAAATAATGTAATATTAAATGAAAAAAATAACTCACAATATAAACCTTTCAAAAGTATAATGATATTTAATACTGAGATATATCCGGTTCCAACCATCTTAAATTAAAAGCACTTGGTAACTTCCACAATATTATATGCATTGTGAAAGTTACCAAGTGTTTAACATTTAATATGGTTATAGCACCATTCTGCGAGGTCAAGATCGGTCAAATTAATTTTATTCCGGTTCTAATAATTTTGACAGTGGTTTTCGGAGAAACACTGGATTTGAATTGAGATTTAATTCAACCGAATAAAATAGTTACGGTCCAATGTCTGTGAAATAAGAACCAATATCTTAAGATATACATGAACGAACTCACTATTTTCCGTAAGGCGTTGCGTGTGATCCATCGCATCTGCTTTCGTCCTCCGCCTCAGCAGCGGCCTCTGAGTTGTGCTCCTCGCAGTTCGTGACATTGTCGAAGTCGCAGTCGACCGCAGACTGCAGGGATGCACTCGAGGAGGAATGCGCGGTGATATCTAGGAAACAAAATGTAAATCATCATTAAAACTGATATAAATAAATTCGAAAATGTTTCTTCAAAGTGCATCCCAGTTTAAAATAGGGAATTCCCTCGAATAACCAACGCTCACCTCGCCGACACAGACTCGACCGACAGCTCGGTCAAGCAACTCCTCCTTTGACCAACAAAAACGTGATAGACCATTCAGAAAGTGTTTCGAGGTCCAGTGTTATGTCTTTTTGCTTTCTAGAATTACATTCGTGGGTGTCATACCTTTCAGTAGTATGTAATTTCAGTATGTACAATCAAAAATCCCTATTAAGTCATCCAACATTTTCTGTCTTTGTACTCCCCTCTGTTTTTACCCATGAATTCTACCCTCAATGACAGTATCCACCAATCCCTCTCCCCTCAATATTTGACCCACACATTTCTTCTATCGATACTTAATTACTTCAATTAAAGCCCTCTCCTCCATAACCATCTCCAGCACCTCCGTGTTTGTTTACCTATAGACCCAACTTACTTTTTCCTTCTTACGCCAAACCCTCATTTCGAAAGTCTCTAAACCTCTCCCGTATCAACTAGCGGGTAAACCTGTACTTTTTAATTTTTTTAGTAACGAAAGCTTTTAAACTTCTGCTTTAGTTGTAAAATATTTTTTTCAAAACTGAAACGAAATGTAAGCTATGGTCAACATCCCCTGATTGAATGCCATCTCACTGCAGCTTGGCTTAAACATCCAGCAACCTCAATTATCGAACTAAATATGTCATTGCAATATTTTTTCAATTTCTCATCCAAGACTATCACTATTAAAATAGTTAATGCATCTATCGCAAGAAAATCTTTAATCATAAATATCAAAGTATCGAAAACCCATAAACTACATATTTCGTGAAAAATATACTTATATTTATTTCTCCATAGTCTCCTACCCTGAGTCTCTCCGAATGGAAAATTAATTTTCATTGTTTTCCATCGGATGACATTTAAAATATTGTATAAAATTACTATATGAAATCACAATTATAAGCCCTTTCAATTTTTCAGTACAATTTTCAAATAGGAATAACTAATGGGAGTGACTGTAGTTTTGGTACATATTAAAACGTTTCATTTAATTGAGGAATATCTTTAAATTAGTGAAAGATGAAAAAGGTCTACTCCTTTGAGTAATTGATCATTCATGATTTTTGATTAATTAAACTAATTAACTAAGCATATCAGAGGGTCGCATAAATGAAATGAATTTTGTGGTCATATTGGAAGACGGCAACTAATTACATGCCTTTTTTGACACAACTAATTAAGGGTAATACAGCCACTTATAGAGATGTTGCAATAGTAATGAAAAATAAATTATCCCATTTCTAGAACAATTAGAAAAATTAAATGCACTCCATTCATCAAGATGCGGTAACAGCAATGGCGTTGAGGTAATAGACAAATAAAATATTCCTACAGATATTAATTTTCCTTTCTCTTTTCTAATAAAAGGAAAGTTGCTAAAGCCAGCCATTATAGAATTAGTTAGTATGTAGTTGTGGCGGATATAGCATGGATTGTAAAAGTTAAAATTGAGCTTAAATAGGACTTATAATAATAAATTTAAGAAAGATAAATGAATAATCCTATTACATAAATTTTTATATCAAAAATCATTCATCGATATTAGATTATATTATTATTAATCCGAAATAATTGTGCATAGCGATTACACATTGAGAAATTAAACAATCGCTAATCTACTATTGTGCAATAAATAAATATGAATACATATAATAAATTATTGAAAATTAATGCATTATTATATCATTATTGTTACTAATTAATTATTTCATTGATTCATGTATTGTAATGTGTATAGTTACTCACCACTTGTTTAATTATGTCAATACATTTATCAATTCAGCCACTTATAATTATTATGAAATCGATTATTATTTTGTATATCACCGCAGTAATTGTATTTTACTATTTACTATTTTCTATTGTAGTTTAGAATAAGTTTCACTCCAAGGATTTTCCTGATGAGCGATTTTGCTCATGGGGACCTGGTCGTTAAATAAAATTTTCTCAAGCCGTAAAATTTACGAGATGAAATAACGTATTATATTTGTATATAGAAAAACATTCAAAATCTATGATTCTGAACCATGAAAAAATACGTGATTAGCTGCCACCAGACCTTTGTTTAACTGCAATACACTTTGTAAATAAATCTAATTGGTTTTCAATTAATAATTAATTGAATAACCAAGCTGTAACGATATGATAAAATGTTGATCAATTACATAATTACGCAATTGATTGGTAATTAATCACTGATTTCTAAGTTAAACCATTACTATACAATGAAAAGCTCAATTTAAAACTATTATAAGATAAATATTCAATCAATATCCGTTTACGTAATTAGCGTGGATAAATAATTGTGCACAACTATTGCGCTATAAGAACATTCACGGTGGCACAGTAACAGTTTTACCCTATAATGACGCAAAAATAAAATAATGATTATTTTAGTAGTAAATGAAGCAATAACTAGTTTAATGATGTAATTAATACGTTAATTAATTGGATATTAAAATCAGTCATATACAATTTAAGGCTTGGAGAACATAATCAATTGGATGATTAGTCTTTTACCTCCAATTCAAAGCTGATGATCGCCATCATAAAGTGAAACGGCGAAACTCGGAATGGGGTGCAAATGTTTGCGATTTGGGATATTTGTACGTGCCTTTGATGGATACGCTTCGGATGAAAGGAATTCATAACGCGGAATCGTATCACGTGTTCCCAATGGATATCGATGAATATTCATCGCAGACGATGGAGACGGCAAACAGCTGAAGGAGCTAATTGCGCTGCGAAGACGATTAAGGAGCCCATTTATCTATTTATAACGGCGGAAAGCGATTGACGGATATGAATAGATTTATGGTGAGGAAAAACCGAAATAGAACGAATGGGTTCCTAATCCGGGTTACTACCTTACCGAATCACGCGCACCCAAAGTGTGGTTGTTTCCACGATTGTGCTCTCCTATTTTCAGCTAGTTCTACTAGAGGCCACTTTGGAGAGAAAAGCTTCCCAAATATTTTCCATAGTAATTAATGCATAAATACATTAATTATTTATATATATAATTGACGGTATATCATTTATGCAAAACCAATTATTATCTGTTAACATACGTAATCATTTACGTTGTATTTATACATACTAAATTATTCATTTCATGTTTCGTTGATTCTTATTTATCTTGTTGTAAATTTTTATTGGTAATAATAAGAAAATAAAATTTAGGAATAGACATTCAACTTCGATGATATTTAAAATGTCTGGTATCGGCCCAGAATCGAAAGGAAGAGAAGAGAGACAATGACAGATGGATGACTTTAAAATTTCAAATTTATATATTGTATTTTCTATAGTAATGATAAAAATAACTTCCTTAACGTAAACAATAAGATCTCAATTAAATCCATTTCAATTATCATAACTATTTACAAATACAACCATTTTAAAATCAGAAAAATCCTATTAGACGGGATTCGAACCCGGGTTGAAGACATTTGGTTGGAAAAATTACCATTTTGCCTCCGCAAACAAAATTTTAGTACTTCAAATATGTATATCATAATTCAATTTGTAGTCATAGGTCATTTACGAGTCAAAAAATTAATAAAATAGTCCTTTAGAAAGCCATGACGATCTTGGATGGATCATGGTTAAATAAAAGTTGCGAACCCGGGTCGCCTGCGTGGCAGGCGGGTATTTTACCACTGAATAACGTATACGATAACGCTGGTGATGAAAAAACTATGCTAAAAATATAAATATAGGTATGTTAAATGTATTTAAATAACTGCAAGCGGTTGTACATCCTGTACCCATGCTTTTTAATATCTACTTATGCTGACGTACAAAAAATAAGCTTAATATAACAGGAGCTCAAGTCTGACGGTCGATTTGTCTACATTGAAAGCATTAGATAAGACGGTTTTATCAAAGTACATATCATAGAGAACCTTCGAGTACTTCTAGATAAAATCAAATATCATGCGGAGAGCCACAACGGATATTTAAGAGCTGACATCGTGGTGTTTACCCTTCAAAGATTTTTCAATAAAGAAAGTACCAAAAGAGGAGCTCCTAAATTGAAATCCAACTAAGATCTAAAAAAGAGGTATCAAATCGTAAAGGAAAAATTAAAGAAGTGTCATTTCATGCAATTAAATAGCCTAATCCAATACAAATTACTTAAATGCTGAAATTATTATTCGAGTAAAATATTTAAGGTGCAATAGAGCGAGAGTTCCTTCGATCACAATGTTTATGATTTAGAAAAAAAAAGAACTAGAATCCTTCTTACATTTAGGAAATTAATTTTCTTTAACAAATAAATAGGTAGACATATTGACAGGTAAATGTAATGAAAGAATCGATCGATCGTCACAAGAACCATCGATGTATCACTTAAGTGAAAGAAAAACCTGGATTAACCATGGGAATATAAACACATTTAAAATTTAAGAACGCTATATTGTACAGACCTTTAGTTACAGGGCAATCAGTTTTGCTTTAGGTAAGAAATTAAAGATTACGGATTAGATTTTAGAGACTCATAAATGGGGTGTAGCCATGAAAGAAAGGTAGAAGAAATAACTTATGAAAAAGGGATCCTCTTACGATAAAAATATGATACATTTAAAATAATTTTACATCAGAATATGGTGCATTGCAGTGTTACCTAAGCAGAAGATTAATTCTGATGATGGATAATTTGGCTGTATAGTATATTATTGGCTACCCTTTCTTTCTAATGATTACAGGGAATGTTCTCATCTGCGTTTAGCAGTGCTTCAAAATTTGACACAATATCGGAAATAGTGCTTTGGTAAGTTGTTTTCGCAGCTCGTTAGTATCTTCGTTGATCATTACACTGAACTTGGCACCTTGGTGCTCTGCTTCCGAGGTAATTTTATCGATAACTTAAAGAAAGTGCAATATCTATAAAGTATATTGTACCTTAAAGATCGATGATAATCTGTTTATACAATGTCTTATCATCGAAGAAGGGATGAAGGTTAAAGAAGCTGCTGTAAGAGGAAATTCTAACGTCTACGCAGTCATATAAAAGATTAAGATATCCTGCATCGGGGATTCCCGTATAAGTATTTGGAAATATATAGTCAACGTATACATTAACGTATATAACAGATACATATAAACGATTGAATTACGTTCTTAATTCCGCAGTTAAGGCATTCCTCATATTTTCTTATAAAACCAAGTTTATGTTGCCTGTACAGCATAAAGCTCGGAGCACATCTGATCCACGGTTCTGCCACCGTCATCTAACAAAAGTCTTCCAGCATAAATGAGAAGTATCAAGCCAGATGAGGAGTGAGTTATTTTGCTTTCCCTACTGAGGCAGAATGCTACGTCTAAGTAAAAGTGAAACGTCTAAGGTGTTGAAAGAAAATGAATCTATGAATGAGTCACTATGATAGGATATGAATAGGATATATACCTAGCATCATTCATAACTCAATAGCATTCAAATGCCTTATATGGAATATTACACTTTGAGTACAAATCTGGCCCAAACAAAAATGTAATATTTTAATATTGCTATAACTATAAACGGGATTTAATTCACAGTTAATGAAATATTCAATGTTCTCCATCCTTACAAAAACTGATGAAAAATATTGCATAAAGATAAAGAAGAGTTACATACATACATAAACACAATACGGAACACAAATATCGGAGCACTAAAGCCGAAAGCCACGGCATCGAGGTCGATAAAGTTAATCATGAACTGCCATTAAAATTAAATCTGGAAATAAAATTTGTAGCTTAAATAATTGTATGACATTTGAAAATTAATTAGTAATACTACATTAATATCCAATAGAAAGCCAATTATGACCAATCAATTAACGATTAAATCTTAATCATTATGTGCGCAATTAACTTATCTTCATTTCGTTCGGCTAATTTAAGTTACTATGCTGTCACAATGCTCATGCATTGCACTTTCTGGCTTGATTTTATAATGAGCAGGCATTTTATTGCTGACAAAAGCGCTTTCTATTCAAACGCTGAATAAAGCATCTCATTAAGCTTAAAGAGTGATTGTGAATAAATAAACTGATTATAGATTTGCAGCATTTTGAGCTCAAATTCAGGATTTTTAAAATGAAAACATTATTGATCCTCAATCAACTAAATTAAACATTGTGAATAGCTCAAATGATGTTTCGCATTTAGACCTCTGCATTTTATCCATAATAATTAGAGCAGCGTGCTGTTGACCTTGACAATCCTACTTTTACAATACGAGTAGAAAGCTTTGATAATATAATTTCCCAAAAATTGAAGTTTCAATCAATCTTTACTTTATGAACACTTTAACTAACTAAAACATCTGATGTGGCCAGCACATGACTTTCTCCATACATAAGATGTAAATATTTATCTACGACAGTATTTTCGAACTCTATATTTAATTTAAACTTGGAAGAAAAGTGATTAAATTGTATCATGTTATCTTTTATGTCACAAACATTATAAATAATGTTTTTCGGGACATGATCGATGAAAAACGATGAATTGGCCTTTCGCCAGAGCGCCCACAAAGTACATAATCAGCTACTTCCGGCTTATCAGTATTTCATGAACAACTCCTAAACAATCAGTTATAAAAAAATTTCATTAATACAAAAGTTATAGTAAATTACATTTTCTAAAACTTTTATAAATAATAGTATATAGGTACCTAAATATCGGATGATAAATGGAGTATAAATGGAGATATTTTGCAAAACCGGAAATTTGCTTCGACGAATAAAGCTCAACTTCCAGTCAACCGATTTACTCCAAAAACTAATCAACTCTGACAGCACAAACCACAGTGCTATATATGAAGTTTAGTTATGATACGACTAATTGTTTTTAAGTTAGAGAGCCCAAAAACACAGACACACATACACACAGACATCATTCCGAAAATGGTCAAAACGTTTTCTAGGGACCCCAAAACATGTATTTCCGTTGAAATCTCAAAGTCAATTTTTTTCATGAAAACAATACTTTCTCTATACTACGTATATGGAGAAAGTAAAAATGAACTCGCATATTCACGGAATCATCGCTATTACAAAAGCATTTTTTTAATTATGACAACATTTCACAGTATTGTAAGGTCAATGATTTCCGCGGCGATCGGCTCTTCCATGGTATTTCTTTCGGGATTATTCGGGTTGTAACATCGGCGAACGTCTTCGCCGATGCTACGTTGATCGCGGTGTAAACCGGTAAGAAATACCATGGCATCATTTCACGGTATTTAGTGGACCTAATCCATTGAGAATGGCTTAGTTTTGTAGAATTTTAGTTCATCTAATATAATTTTTCAGTTTTTATATTCGTTTAATATTTTTCCGCATTTCAAAACAGTTTGATGAAACTCATTTATCTTGACGCGAACGTTTTATTTCCCTAATTTTCTAGTTGCCGTTGCGGAAATTGTGCAACTATTTAGCTATCTTGATTTGATGTAAAGTTGAGTAAAAAAGTCCTTTACAAAACTTCTGTGCATCCTTAGGTCGTGCAATGTTAAATTCAATTTTCATCGTAAATGCAATTGTAATTCTAATAGCAACTAGATAAGATTTATAAATAATAATTACATTTTGAAACTTTGGTAACTCTCGGCGAAGAAATTTATAATATACAATATGATATGATATGATATCGTACTCCAAATTGATGGACTTTCCTAGATGAGCTAACCTATGAGTTGATAAAGATGATGGAAATGGAAATATACCGAGACTTCGATTCTCATAATTTGTTTCGGAATGTAGTCATTTTTCGTATTGTTTAATACGTCATAATTTTAAACAATTTTTAGTTGCTATTGTATTTTTATTACGAATATATAAGATATACTAGAGCAACTACTAATTGTTTCGAGTAATCTTTAAGTCAACATTGGAAATGTATTGAGGAAACTGTTAGATATTTTTAACATCTTATCCTCCCCATAGGTATCTCTTCGAGCTACTTCAATAAAATCCAGGTTAATTTGCGAGAAGTTTCAGTATATTTTCACAAAACATTTTTCCTCCAGATTTGCGCAATAAGTTATGATGGCCAGCAAAGAGCACGTCAGAGTGCTGAAGTAATGAGAGAAAGTCTGTCGACAAACCAAAGGTCAACCGAAAACGCGTAGTAACCGAGAAAGAGGCTTTATCAAACTGATAAAAGGATAAGATAAAGCAATATTAACGACTATATTAATTAACATTAACTTAATTAAGATTAAGGTGCACTAATTTCTAGAAATTTGATTTCTTTATCAGGTAGGAACTGGCTTGAGAAGATAAAGAGGAATTCATTTCGAAGTCATTTGGAGAAGTTTTCTTTAGTTTGACTCGTCTAAGTAAGAAATTCAATAATTCTATAAAAACAGCGCTTCATGTTAGACGGAGTGGACAAGGGTGTCGATCCCTCGAAGGCCATCATTACTGTACAATTTTGTGACTCCCATTAAGGTATATTATTTAACTACATAGAAAGGAACTCGTCTGATCGTGTGTTCAAACAGTAGGGTAAACGTATCAACGTTTTCTTCTGCGTTGTTCTATTCCGTAGTTTAACGTCTGAGCATGACAATTTTACCTTTGCAGTTACTTTTAAACACCAGATATGATTCCCTAATAATACCCAAGTTGTCACTTGCCGTAAAAATATAAAAGGATTTTGTTTTCGAAGATTCATTTCACGGGGATCTTGAGACATGAGGTCCAAGTGCTAACTATAATAGCATTTATTTATATTTTTGGTGGTGTATGGAAAGATTTGTATTTTATCATGGGAGAGTAACTCGAAGAACAAGCGGATATAACAAGTAGCAACGATCATTGCTTTTTGCTTTTCTTTGCTCCTACCAGAGCATATAACCAATCAAAGTAACCGAAAAAATGTTTACGACTAACTACTACTTGTACCACTTTATTAGGATTGAAAAATGAACTCCGACCGATATCTATTCCGTTCCGATTTTCGTCTCAAAACAATGCACATTTTACTGGAGAATAATTTCACAAAACCATGCAAATCCATCAAAATCAATCAACTAATACTAATGTAAGGATGAAATGTTCACTACTATATGCAATGTAGAACATACTTTGAGATGCCATGAAATATGCAGATTAGTGCACATAAACTATGCACATTAGTGCACATTTCATCCTCAATAAGGGCATCATAAGAGTGTAACCGTGTAAACTTCGGATTCATTGACCAATATCTTTTCTTAAGAGTAATTGGAGGAAAGCTTACTGAACACTATGAAGACTTGCAACTATATATCACAAAGTTTTATGATAATATTATATTAGAGCACTTTAGTATGCATGAAGAAGCTACAAATGATAAAAACAACATTTAGAAGGATATAGTAAGGTTGGGTTATACTTAATTTTACAATGGTTGGAGCGAAGGAAAACTTCGAAACGGTTAGACGTCTTTAGAGGAAGAGAAACCGTAACTAAACCAATAAAAGGTTTCTTC
Organism: Sympetrum striolatum; assembly: GCA_947579665.1. Classification (NCBI taxonomy): domain Eukaryota; kingdom Metazoa; phylum Arthropoda; class Insecta; order Odonata; family Libellulidae; genus Sympetrum; species Sympetrum striolatum. Next base: position 64,276,189 of record OX388350.1, read on the forward strand.
GTAAAGCGATTATCGGAACGAAGCATATCACGGTTTGATGCCCTGTCTCTAATGAACGATTCGAATCGAGTTCCGATCCCTAACGGCAGAAACTACCTTTGAGTTCCTTCATCTGTCCGGAGACGTCGTATCGGTGTCTTCTGGTGATGACCCCCCATGGCTTCCGCAGTGGTTCGCGGGGCTCCGAAGGGGGCGCAGTCTCGAGGGATTGCCAAGAGGGCAATGCAGACCGTTTTCCTAAAGTTGAAGACCTCCTCCTCTTCTCCGTGGTCAATGCCAGCGACTGCATGGAACGCCACGAGGACATGGGGGAGCGCCCTGGGTCGAACATCGCACCACTTACAACACACCAAACTCACGGGACTAACACAGGATATTCCAGACAATCGAGCGAACAAAAGCGCTTGTTAACTATAATCCAAAGAAGGAATTTCCTCTCGGTTCATCCAAGATCATGTTCAACTCAGTTGGAAGGGGATCACTACCGAAGATGCTCCTCCGTGGAAGTTTTCCCCCAACTGACTACCTTCGAGGCGACAGAAGAGATAACGGATGATTCCATTATATCTCCTCAATCTCCGATAACTCAAAGTTCTCGCGGACGGAAATTTTTAGCGATGGAGATTCAACGTGACAATGTTCTTCGACGAATCATTTTCGCTCACAAAATTTCAGCTTGATTCAGACCATCTAATCGATGGCATGTGTCGATGTGCATTGCCAAGGGGTGTAGGAACACAAGTATAGGAACAAGTGTACTAGATGGGTAGAATTTGTATTGAAGAGCAAGAGATGGAGCAAAAAAGGCTTACCCTCAGGTTTGAAATGACTAAAATTGTTAGTTCTTATCATCGATTGTAAGATATGCTTCACAAGAATCTCGGGTGAACTTTCGATAAGATATATATTGTATTTACATAGTCAAAAGTTTACATATATCTCATATATAAAATGTTTACGTTACTTAAGACACACCACCAACTAGGATACGTGGTGATCAACCACGGTATCGAATTAGTTTTATTTACAAAAATCATCATCTTAAGTCAATTATCACTCAAAAATCACGCCAATTATTCTTCTAGGAGATTGATTTGTTTGCTAGCCCTCTAAAACAGATATCCCAAGTTTTAATTCCGGTATGGATACTATTGTCATCGAATATTTTTTCTTAGCTCAGAAAACAGAACTCGTAACAAAGTTAATATAAACATTATAATCATTCTGCAATTTTATTAGCAAATACATTCATTCTACCTGACACATTTCAACAAGTCTAGCATTCCTATATTTATAATATGTTCAATTTTATTTGCCATGCGTTGGCTAATGGAGGAGTTAAAATAATAAATTCACCAAACCGAAGAGAAGTAATTTTTATTTTTGTCGAGGTAATATTGTATTAAAGGTCCAAAATGGGCATTTTTACGATGGGAAAGCAGATATTGGAATGTAAATAATCGGAGCAATCAAACAGCAATTTACTCTTTCTCCTATGAAATTCCGTTTTTACGTCGGCAATTTTTTCGCGAAGGATTTTGCACACGATTTTTTCGGACATTTCCAAAAAATACTTTTGCTGGAATAAGCCATTCTCACAAATGATATTAATTTATCACTAAATAATGCCATAGGCATAGGAATAAGACTCGCATTTACGAAGGCACTAGGAAAAATTTAGGTTCATTCAAAAAAGTACTAAAATAATCATAAAATTGTGAGACCAAGAAGAAATCCCTGAGTATAAGATAACTATTTCATTTTGACGAAATGCCTTAAAGTATTAATTTATTAACGTAATCCAAACTGATGTAACCACGAGTTAAACAAAACCACAATGTTGCGAAACGTTTATCGAGCAGTTTTAATCGCAGCAGTTATGAAATTCTTAGATCATCGCTTTTTAAACTATTCGCACACACCTGCCACTTTTCACTGACGAGGGCACTAGCACCCACATGCCTTCATTCGCAACAAATCTCCTTCACTCCACTAAATTAACCGCTATTATTGTTCCAGAAATTCCTGCCTACGGCTAGTTTCGACAAAAGCATAACAAATCTCTTTAAAAACTCAATTTTCACGTAAGTTTCTTAAGGCTGATTGGATACTTGAACATAACTCTTCCATAAACAACATGTTTCCTGAAGGAAATAAGGCGACTAGGAAATATAAAGTGAGATAGTTCGCCCTTGTTTTCCTCACTGGAAGTTACACACTCACTAAGTGGAAAAAATCCACGTAAAACGGTTACAAACGTAAAGGAATGCTTGATCACTTGGAGTTAAACCCCTCTTTTTCACACGCAGGTGGTAAACTTTACAATCAGATATTTTTATACTTATAAACATTCAAGATGTTGTATATATCTTGCTATAATTTACTGCGATGCCTATGAAATTTTACCACCTTTCACAGAAGATGATCCCATGTGATCTCGATTGAATAAGAGTGCTTATTAGCAGCAAATCATCCACTTGAGTTGATATTATCCACCGACGGTCTTTCTCGATGACTGACTAGTTTGCCTACAACAACGGCATCCCGATTTTGAATATTTAATATAGTAATTGCATATTTTCTCGGCAGTTGGACACTAATAATTGCGGCAACGTTCATCTAAACATTTTAATCAATCTAAAATTGAATTTCATATAAATGCGCGCGCACTTTATGGGATTGGAGACAAGTGATACAAAGTAAACAATCCTGAATCCTCAGCGGTGAAGAAACTATTGGCACACTTCATGAAGAGCTTGAAAGCTTCCATCTCTGGCCGCACGAAAACAAACCACACTCGGCAGGGGGGCGTGGACTACAGCTGCGGAAGATTTCGAAGGCACAATCAGTTGCTATTAGCAGAAAAGACACTCCTGGGCAGAGCGATTCTCTCAGGGAAGGAAGACACTCCACTGAACAAAACAAGGAAACTGTCACTTCCTCGCAAAACACGAGACAAACACGGAGCCAATTTCACTTTCGTGACGCAACCGTGCCTCCGATCGAACTTTCTCGTCGATTCGATCCTCTCCGCTTCGCTTCAGCACCCGCTTCGACTCCCGGAACCACCACTGCTCTTAACACCGCTTGCAATTCGCTTTTAAAAGAGGCTCCGTGCCTCTTTTCCCGAGTCCAGAAACACTGTGCGTTGCGGAGGCATCCGCTTATCAGCGGAGTGTCCCCCACGAGTCACGTGGACTTGGAAAACCGCAGACCGAAGCTGTTCGTATCGCGTTGCGAAGGAAAATAAAAAAGCCGCGCCGCCATGACACCCTGCCTTTGTTTTCCTTCCGCGAAAGTAGGTTTTTTCGAGTTTCTTTATCCTGCTCATCCTTGAAAAAAACGCGGAGGTGCGTTATCTCGGGGTTTCCACTTGATGCGCGCTTATCGATCGATGGGGGAACGTGACTCGCCTTTATCTAATCTTATTGGGGAATTGCACCTTCGCTGGGGTCCGAACTTTACCTGAGATTAAGTTCCCGCCGAGGAGATATCTGCACGGACTTCAACGCCCACCACTACGCTATGGATATACTCCCACTGAAAGGATTGCGACATGTGTAAATAGAAGACGAATCACGCTCTAATCACGCTCAAATCACTTTTATACTTTCACAAGGATTTCAACTCATAACAACATCGTTATTTGGTAGCCGTTCCGAAGTTGATAGATGCTTTCAATCTATTTCTACTAATCACTTGCTTGCTTAAACTTTATTCTGTCTGTACAGTATTCAGCTCAGCCATCATTTGCTACAGAAAGCTATAAGGAGTATAATAAGCTATAAGCTATAAGGAGTATGAGGAACTAGGCAGAATGAGGAGTGCGGTACTCTTATTTTCAAGATGTTCTCCTGAGTCTCTAGGATCTTGGGGTTCATACCCCATTATAGGTGAATAACTAGGAGCAAGATATTTATTTTTCAATCGAATAACCCATTACAAAAGCGAAATTAATAAAGATGGTTGGATTTAATCAAGAAATACTCCATCAAGATAACCGAAATAAAACGAACTTTCCAACATTAAACTTAAAATCGATAATAACGGAGCAAAATAATAAAAATTCTTGAGTTATTAGTATGCCTGTTCCACAAAAGATTCTCTAAGATTGATCCAGTCGCCTTCTTAAACAAAATAAAAAGATGGTTGACAAGCGTTGTAGAATATTTACATTAAGATTTACACGGATTTGTCCTAAATAAAGCGCGTCAAGACAAATATTTTCGCGGAGTACATTCACTTTACGGAGGAAAGAGGAAGCCAATCTTCCGAAAAACCGCACCGGATGTCTCTTCTTAAGCCACCGTAAATATACCGGTCTGATTTTGTTTCCTCCTCCAAGGAGCGCTATTTGTCTTCTTCTAACTAAATATCCAACCAAAATCACCGTTGTGAAAGGACTAAAAAGCTGTTTGAACTTCGATCTTATAACTTCAACCACTTGGAACACTTTTTGAGAATAGATTTCCACATATTACTACTCAAATACTCCACGCGACTGCAGTACGTTTGAGAAAAATTCTACCTACGTAAGAGCTCCTGAATCCAAATTTATATTGGAAATATAGAATTAAGAAATAATAAATAAATATATTGAGTTATTATAGAAAGTATTAGGAAATAATAATTAATAAATCACGCATTAATTAGTAAGAATAAGTAGGTATTAACTATTATGAAGTAAAGTAGTAATCATTTTTGCTCCAGGCTGCAACTCTAAAGGTCTGTTTCACTTGTATTTAACAGTGTGTTTTGAAATTGAACAGTTTTAATTTTTTTATGCTTATTTGTTTTCTAAGTTGCTTTTTAACCTTTGTTAGGTACTTATATTTGATTTTAGATGTGTAAATGTGATTAAATTGAATTGTTTTGTTTTTATTGATGGTTTTATTTTTATTTCCATACAAATACTTAATACCGATTCCCTTTTCTATACTTACTATTCATATTACCATAAAAAATATTTGAAGTAAATAGTATTTTGTACCATAATTTGAATGCAACATCTCAATAATTCCTGACGTGCATTTACTACGCGTGCGGGTATATTATTCAGTTATATTTATCTCACACCTCTGTATCTCTGCACCATTCCTTCTTTCCAAGAGTTTCGGTACCTGTTTGCAATTCCAATCGAAACCCATTTGTTTTCCTCAGGACTTCCTTGACGTCTAACTAGGACATTTTCCACGTTTATCTAAAATTAAGTATTTTATCTTCTTTGTTGAACTTCCTACTTATTATTTATCCCGTATAGTCACAATCCGACTTTAATTTCCACTCTACATATTGTAATACAACCTTGACTGATAATTTCCTGATTAAAACTCTTTCGAATTCAACAAAAACTTTTCCAAGATCTCTGTAACGTTGAAAATGTCTACGCATAGCAAGGATTATCTTGCATTAACGCAAATCACAGTTGACTAATGCGTCGATCTACCTTTTATACTTATTTTGTAAGATTACGCCTCAAATAGAAATTTCCGCTCTTCTTCGCATCCCATACAAGTCCACTCTAAGATTTCAAAATTGTACAATCTCCTAAGTTGATTTACAATGGATTAAGTTTTTTATTTCTCCTTTTAAATGCTTATTCTCCAAATAAAGGGCTATAGAAATAAAACGTAAGTAAATTTAACGTCCTCCTTTGAGTTTTATACGTTACAGATTTCTTCATGTGAAATTACCTATAACATTGAACATTGTTTCAAATGTCATGAGTTTCAAATTTAAGCACCTTATCTAGATTTATCTCTCATAGACAATCGGCATATCACATTCTGACAAACTCGTTGATCTTAAAATTCCTTTTTAAGCTATGTATTCGTTTAAATTTCTCTTCTTATATTCTTAATAGTCGACCTTTTGACGAGTACATAACTTAAGAAATCGAAAAGTCGAAGAAATTTCGAAGTCGAAATTTGTGGTTAGCACTGAAATAATTAAGTGCGAGTACTATTCCCTTTAATTTGGCTTAGAACTCAAAATAGATCTCCTTACCATTCATAGCCCACCTGATAAATAGAGAATTTCGTCTTCCCAATATATTTGCTCTAGTGAAGGTAAACTTAAATTAATCTCCAATTAACAGAGTTTGCTATCAGCCGAACCCTTATCTGTCCCGCATTAACCTCATCTAGTCTACTCCGCAGCCACTGAGATTCCCCATTTGATTAATATTTGCTCCATTGTGACTCATCTTCACACACAATCCAAAAGTCTCCCGCATCCTATCGCAGCACTTTCACATCCAGGTGCAGGGAATTAATATTCCCACAGAGATCCTAACCTATGATTCTGGGTTGGAATCACCGGAAGCAAGAACTTACATTTTCAGTCCATAGCATATACGTATCTTGGTATGAGCCCATGGAAGCACTTACGAAAAATAATTTTCAAATATGTGATGTCGCAACCCTCTAATGAAGGGCCTGAGAACTGTTTTATTATGTTATTTATGCTTACTCCAGTTTTGCTTTTCTAAGTTGTTTATATGTCAAGGAAAAGTAACATGACTTTGTACGACAAGCCTGTGCATCAAGGAAAACTCCCGAGGAAGAACGGACATGAAAAATATCTCCTGATTGCCAGTCAGTTCCTCTTTCATTGTTTTTTTTTATAAGTTTCAGCAATACTACAGTTGCTTTTACAATATTAGCCTATAAATGCCAACCAGGCGCATAAAATAATGGCAGATCACTGCCAAGTGGTAAATAGGTAAATAATGGCTGGAGATCGTATTTCGAAAGATTATCACTAAAACTCAACGGGATTGAACTTAAGAAAGCAGTACTCACCTAAAGAGGAAGAGTCGGTCCTCCTGAAGACGAAGACTGGTGAATCCGGAGGCGTCTGAGTGTACTGAAGACCGTTGGGTGAAGTGGGCAAGCTGCCCCCACTCTCACTTCTCGCCTTCGAACTCTGCAAGGAAACAAACCACAAGATTATTAAAATAGAAAATTAAATCAAAATAAGGGGAAGGGAATAGAAAACAAGGATGAGTAGGTAATCAAATTCCGCTGAAGTGAAATTATTACGAACTGTAGCCTTTATTAATGCGGAATGTACTAGTATGAATGGCCGCCCCAATAATCCGCTATAAATAACAAACTATTAGTAAATACGTATGGTCTCACCACTAGTTTTAGGAAGACTTGATGCATTTCCGAGTATAATTTTCCAGATTTCGAAAATGTAACTATAACAATCTTAAATTATTTCTAAATATTAAATCATAAATTAATCGAATAAGTTCCTTTCGCGATCTTAGGTTAGTCCATATAACTACCTCTCAAATGAAAAACTAGCCCTTGCGAAGGTTATTTTATTGTAATTTTAAGTGGACAGCTAATGAGATTAGTGCCAATGAATGACATAAGATCGACTAAAGTTATGTTTAAAACTGTCCTTCATCGTACCTTTACTGAGGTTCTCCATCACTGAGGTTTATTTGGTTGAAATAAGGTTACTCGATCGGATATAGGACAAAAGAATGGATAAAGATTCCTAAAGTTCATCGGTGAGCAACAAAGAAAGATAAGTAAAATGAAAATTAGTTGAGAACATAACTAGCAAATAATGAGTTATTTTCCACAAATTCGGCCAGCACGGAAGTGTATTGTGAAGTTTCCTATAATATTACGGTGATAACATTTAAATTTGCTTTTGCAACAAATGTCAGGCCCACTTAGACGATCTCCGTTACATTTTTGTTGAATTACAACTCATCTAACGTAAGAAACTTTTATGTTCAATTTTTGGAGCAACTTTGAAGGTATATCCTTAGAAATATATTGTACTCCTACATAGGTATAGTTAATTTGAGTAGAAGTTTCCTTATTTTATCATTTACTAAAGTAGTATGACAATGCAACCATCTGGCTTATGCTTACTCACAACATACTCAATAATAATAATTACAGCTGGTATGTAGAATTTTAACATATGAATCATAACAACGCAATATGCCTTTAATACATCTTTGGGATCAAAGCGATAAAATTGCAATTAAACGAACTTTGCTGCAAAGATATCGATTCAAGGAATCCCGTTAATGACTGCGATCACGGATATGAATGACGCAAGAACGATTTCTAGGAAATTCGTGCATTAAAATTGGCGTCAGTTTCATATTTTCATTATTGAAATTTCTCCTCAAAAGCTTTCTACTTCGGTCGTTGATAAAGCTCACTTGTGTTTCTGGAATAACAAGGACGTTACAGTGAAACATGTAACTATTATTAACGAAGAAATGTAAACACCAGTAATTTTTGTATTTTATTCGCTTAAATAGTTTCTATTGATTGACTGCATTGTTGTTTTTTATATCTTTTTAATGGGGCAAAACAGCAGTTTTTCGTAATGAATGTCTTTAATCAATAATTTCTGACTGTAATTCGTGGAATTATATCAGTACTATTGTGTGGAAATTACAAAGCGTGTTCCTTTATTTCATGATAATGTCTTCCTGGAAATACAGTAAGTTAATACGAAATTTCTGATAGCTGCTGCTGAACTGTTATCTGTTTTCATGAATTTGCCACTCATAGTATCTTTTGATTAGTTTTCTTCCTGATTCTCGGAAATGATACGTTAATATTTTCCATGGAAGGAAAATCGATAGTACGTTGCAATTTGGATGCACTAACTAAAATCAAGTTTACAAGAATCAATACGACAAATTTAATGTGTTTTGTATATATCTTCTGTAGTATTTATACCAAAGTTCTACAGCCAGTCTGGATCTGGATATGGATCCTAAAATTTTTGATGGAACTAATGTGATTTTAGATTTATCAGAGCCAACTTCCAATATGCAAACCATTTCATTACTTTATGACTGATTAAACTTTTCGTTACCTTAATGTAAACTTGGTGCCTTCGATTGTACTATTGCAAATATAAAGGATAAATAGCTGAATCTTCTCAGCGATGTTGAATGTTATTATGAGGAACGACACGGGAAAGTAGGCTTAGTTGTAAGTTTATTGTAAATGGATTAGGCTACGTTTTGCTGTAATATGCTGCACGAAGTAGAGGCTGATGTATGTATTGCAACAATGGTAGAAGAAGTATAAACAATGTGGCAATGCTGCATCCTGGACTTAGCGTAATCGCACGTTATATATATGACAAATTAATAGATAGGGCAGATCTGAGTTTAACATTTTAAGATGTCTTAGAGAACCATGTCGAATTTTTTGAAAGGTAACGCTATAAGTTTCCAAAGCTTTGCTGGTACCATCGGTTGCTAATTTGAGGATTAAATCGCCCCCTATCCCTCAGATGCGTTCCTACATTCGCATCTCGTGTCGAGTCATTGGGAAACCCCGCAAACACATGAGGTTTGTTCCCCTTGTTTTACAATCTGTGCCTACACCGAAGCATGATTGCTTTTCTCCCACCTTTGGATCCATCATGTGCTTAGGAGAGGGAAATATGGTTGCGAATGATGGGCAGGCAATATCCGCTGAGCTATTATCTGCTGAAGTCCTTCCACCAAATGAGCAAACACTACATCCATTTGGTGGGCAACCACGCGCCATAAACCTTACATGATACCTACATTGTCCATCTTCCATCTCTTGCCATTTTCTCCTGGAAAAGCAAATGAGAACTAAGCTCATACCCTGACTATATCGAGGCTATTTCGATGATTCATTCCTCGCATTCTTCTCTTTCGAAGTAAACATGTCAGCAAAGCCATTTGTTTACCGTAGCAACAAGTTCTAACTCCTTACTAAACTATCCTTGCATTTTTCCGTTACATACGCATGCATATATTTTTAATACACTTCTCTTTCTACGTATGATTTTAAATTAAATGATTACAATTAGGCTATTATTTTATAATGTAATATTTGGACCTCTCTCGGTTAAGGATCCAACAAGGAGGACGGCTTGAACCTCATCCCCTACACCATTTGCTATCGACAGGAGGTGGAGTATGTTTCCCTTAAAAGTATGAGAATTCTTTACCAACCAATATGAGAGGAAACGACAAATAAGGCTATAAGAGGAGTAAGTTTACCTTTATCCTCTAATTTAAGCCTTAACAGTTCATTATCAACCAACAGGTGACGGAATCAGGCGAAATAGTCTTATAGAGAAATAAGTTTCCACTTACTTTATGATTTGAAACCCTATTGTCCATTTGCCACCAACAGGAGAGATAATGAGGCAAAGTAGACTAGATGAGGGGAAAATTTGTCCTTGCACTCCAAAATTTAACTCGACAGGCAGCGAAAAGAGAATTTCCCAAAGAAATAAATTTTATATTACCTCGGGGCAGTTCTTGTAATTTAGTATCTCACCCTATGAACCCACAACAAAGAACTTCGCCTAAACACGCAGCATCCGAGATTGTGAGCAAGGCTCTTTCTTTCGTGTTATATTTAAAGCATTCTAAACTTTACCGCTACCTAATTCATTTATTTACTTATTTTAGAATTGTAACTATTTATTATTCTGTTTAGTAGCCTTTTTTAGGGAGCTGTAGTGTTTTTAATATTTGATAATATAAAGAGGTGAATGATTAAAAGTCATTTTCGGACAGAAAAAAAGGCATAGCTAACCTAGAATTTGAGGCACCAATAGCAAATTATAACAACTACTAGCTCATTAGTAATAGAATGGAGAGAAAATTAGTTTAAATACGCTAGATGAGGAGTAAATGTGCACTTGCAGGAGAGGGAATGAGGCGAACTAGAATAGATAAGGAGAGAGTTTACTCTTAACCTCTGATTTTAAACTCAGTTATTCATTAACAACCAAGGAATGAGGAAATGAGACATACTAGACTAGATGAGGAGTACCTTACTCTCCGATTTGGAATTATATAGTTCTTTAGCAACCAGTAAGAGAGGGATTGAGGCTAAGCAATCTAGATGGGGAGTAAATTTGCCCTTACACTTTAATTTTCATAGTTCATTAGCAACCAACAAGATGAGGGAATGGAGCAGTGAGGTTAATACACCAATAGAAGAAGGAATGAGACAAACTAGATTAGATGGGGAGTACATTTGCCCCTACCCTCCAATTTCGAAATCTACAGGGAGCAAAAAGAGTGCTTACAAGTAACCTTATATCCCTTCCGGGCATCGCCTGTTATTTACTAGCTCAGCCTATAAACTCCCAACAAAAAACACTAGGCAAAAAAACACAGCATCCAAGATTGCGAGCGGTTTAGGTCAGGCACGAAAGAAAACCGTCGAATAGCGATGGGGGGGGGCAAAAGGAATGCAAAAATGAGGAGGGGGGGTCGATGCTAATTTGCGGACGCGTTTGGAGTTGCTGACACCAGATGGAGCGAGTGACGCAGGCGAAGAGAGGACAAAGCGCCGTGCGACCCGTATCGCGGTTTAGCAAATTAAAAACGGAAAAAGTGACAAAAAGAGAGAGAGGAAAAAGTTTCCGCTCTCCCCTTTCGCGACAGCGGCGTATAAAACGGGGAATAAGCGTGCTGCGGAATGAGAAAAAATGTTTACTTGCGAGCCTGTGACGCAAGGGGATGGAATTCCTGCACTCGGAATAAACAGTGTTCTTTTGTGCGGATTCCCTGGCAACCGAAAAACACGCGGCCCCCTGGCGGACGAAATCCCTAACATTTTATCGGGATTAATTAAACGTATTTCGGGACTATTCTTTTTTTATTTTCGTCCGCGTGTAGCTGTGATCGTTTCGCCCAAAGGAAGACTGAGCTGCGAACCTATTTGGACGAACTGTCTCCCTCATTTTGTCGGTTTTTCGCGTTTAAGTCTCGTTGTCGTTTATTTCTAAGGATCTAGTATTTCATTTCCTGCATTTGTTGCGAGTTTTATAAAAAAGTCACATTGATGTGTTCAATTCTAGCAGTGTTCACCGAACGGGAATCTGAGCGATGAGAAAAATCTCATTAATTCGATATTAGACGATTTAAAATGTCTGGCTTATTTTGTCCAATTTTGTGCGGGATCGAATTTTTTTGGAAGAACTTCAAGCATCTCGTTTAGATAAACATTTCATGGAAAATCAAAGTTTTTGCGAGGGCAAGTTACAACGTTTCCATTTGTACATCCATACCAAACTTCTCCATTTTAGATATCACCGTCATTATTTGCTAGCAATATCATACATAGTTGCTGCCAATCTAAAGTCAGCTAACAACATTACCATTCAATATTCAAATAAACATAGTTATACCGTATAGCACTGCAACAAAACACCATAAACTGTACGACACATAGAGACATTACCGAATAATTCCATTTTGAAAATATTACAATAATTACTATATTTTGCCCTAAAAATTACCATATTACAATCAACAGCTAGGGACGTGACTTCATGGTATGGATCCATCAGGCACAAAAGTGAAAACCAACTTTCATAATACCTGAGGATGACTCCATGAGTCGAAACTATGGTCGTATTCCATTAAAAATGTTTGAGGTATTGTAAAAGTTGGTATTCACTTTTGTTCCTAATCAACATATTATTGAAACAATAAAGACCGCAAATGATTTAGTTAGTTCTATCCCATTTCATAAGGTTACCAAGTAACATATTCCAACAGCAAATAACAAACAATACTATGGAGATTTATGTACAGTTAACAACGTCTTAGTGGAATTTAAGTTTGGCGGTAATAAGGCACCATTGAGTGATCCGATTATGTTAGATTCAGGTTTAAATTAGTCATCATCATTAGAAACAGCTTTGCACTTGTCCACGGAAAATTTTAAGATGCGACCGGTTTCACAGGCGTAATTGCACCTTCTGAGGAAAATCACGAAATTGTTTCTGCTTGGTAAAATCGTTCCATAAAGTCACGTTTTCGAGTACTGATTTAGGGTCACTATCTAACATGAATTTTCGGATTAGGGACTGTTAATATCGATAGCAGAAACTTTCCTATTTACTTCTATATTCAACATATAAGAGTGTGTTTAACTATTTTATGTTTCATTTGATACTTACAACTACGAATTATATTTTTCAGGAGGTATAGCGTAATAATGACATATATATTAGTACATTATTTTAAATACGCGATCAATCAAAATAAAGAAATATTGAATTTTATGAAATTCTATTTCCCTGTAAGAGAAAACAAGGAAATTCTCTTCGCAGGAAATGCACCGATTTTTGAGAATTAATTCACTACACTTCCCAACGAGACAGAATTACAAAATTCAGGGATTAAATAAAACTTAGGGATTCAATATATACTTAAAAAGTACTATTTATAGCGGAGAGGTTAAATGAATTTCATACCTAATGAGTAAAATTATATACTCCTCAATATGAGGGATATTACTTTCTAGATTCACTTTTGGATTACCATGACGGATTATCGGGAAACGGTGAGAGTAACACACACCAAGAATTTCCTATTTACTACTGTGTCCAATATACGAAAGTATATTTACCTAAACTATTTGGCATTAAATACTCACGACAGCTACTTACATGCATATGCGTTTTACAGTGTAGTCTGTACACATTTCAACACATAAAATTGCCTATTGATTCATAATACCAAACGCAAGCGTATTTTCTGTCCAATACAGATTATTAGATTCTAATCTTCGCTTTCTTAATGTAAACTCGTCGTTCGTGAGAATCATGGCTGCCATCCAATGCTGCGTATTACTCAAACGAAAATGAGTTCGTGGTCTGGGAGGCGGAGCGATAAGCGGCCCGCATGCCCTCGCAATACGTGATTCGGTGGATTCACGCAGATACATATTCCTCGGCGTTCATCGGAAATCCGAAACATTATCGCCATTGACCTTCAGATCGGAATGGGGGATCGGAGATCGAATCTCGACGGAAGCATGGGTTTTGTTTTTCACATGAATCAATTATATATCCTACTCTAGGAAAATGGAGTATAAAACAACCTCATAAGACTGTATTGCCTACGGGAGGTTATTGAGGGATTCCCTACTCGTCTTTAGGTAAATGCTGGTCATACTTAAAATTTAGGTTTGATAGACTCAACAAATAACGTTGCCACCTGACCAGAAGACTCGATGGAAATTACAAAATAAATTAATATATTTGTAAATACACATTGGCCTCTCCCCATTGTAGGTAACTGCACTAATAAGGATGAAATAATTTGATTCTGATTGTCAGTGAGAAAAAACTACACTGCAAAAATCTTTACATCTCTCTTGGCAGATTTCTATGGCATAACGTTGTAATAGGAGTACTTCCATAGAACTCCTATTTTCAGAGAGATCTCAATGAAATTAAAACATCTGAGATTGTTTACTTGCGAGGTACGAAACGAAAATACGACTTCAATTGATGCTTGACAAACGAAGAAGTGCGGAAAAGAAAGTCTGTTTGACTTATATTAAAAGGAGTTCTACGTTATTTTAATACATGGAAAGAATGACTGGAGGTAGAATGACGAGAATTCTAAATCATAACTATGTGAACGATCTGAAAGAGAGAGGCAGATCCAGAATAAGTTGGCTGAAGGATACTTAAGAAGCCAATATATCTATATTAAATCCAAAGAAATGTTTCTGTGTGTATATAAGTTGGATATGGCAAAAGTGACAAAAACAAATAAGGGCAGTAACATGCGGAGGAGTGTGTGAATAAACGAGGTTAATATTTTCTTTACTTCGAAAGAAAAAAGCCTGACAGGTAGACGCAGATATAATGAGAGGTCGAGAATGGCTTTTCTATGAGACATAATCCTTTATTTATGCTTTAGATAATAAATTTTTCGAATCGATGTATTTCTTCTTTTTCAATTTAATAAACCAAAAAGTAAATAGTAAGTCTCAAATAGCTATGATTTACAGATTGTGCGTGGTATTGCACATCCTTCGTTTCTGGAGTCATTGTGTAATCTTAATAAAATTCATCTGCTCAATAATTATAATTATCTAACTATGTAAACGCTGAAAAAATTATGTCTGCAAAGGAATATGTAATGACTAAATCGCAAAATATTTAATACTAGCTTACCTTATCTAATATGAACAGTGTTTTTTCTAGTGCCAGTATGATTATCACCTTCGAAAAGAATGTATGATGAAACTGAAATATAAGTGAGAAGTTTGTACACAGTGGCACGTTGAGAAATGTAAACACTGGTCTAATTAGGGAGACGATTTTCACAAAACAGCGTGTAACGTGTACATCCTAGGAAAAAATATCCTGCCCAAATAAGTGACAAAAAACTTGTATGACGAAAGCGTTCCTGGATAACAAACTGTAGCTTAAAACCATTTCATTATAGAAAAGAAGCAATGATAAAAGGGTTAAGTCAAAACTTAAATATGAAGAAGTGGAAGCAAATAAGGATTCCGCACTAAGCATACATTTAATAATGCACCGAGAACTATAAACATTAGACCATGACACTGTTGTGTAATTTATCCTCGTGATATGTATGAAGTTGTTTTCTTTCTGTGCGTCTGTACAAAGCATTCCCGCAGTATACCAAGTTTGTTTACGTTTTCTGAAGTGGAAGTACGGCTGTGTATTCTATAAAAAACATACGGAATTCATAATTTACTAATCATACTCATAATTTACTCTGATTTCCCAAAAAGAAAAATGCTCCACTGAAAGTCAGATGAAAAAATTAAACATAAATATAAGAAGTTTCTTTGCTCTCTTGGTCTTTCTTAGCTCTAAAATGACATAACGAACCAATTTAATACAGTATTATACAAATTCTCCCAATTCCCACATTTCAACTCACGGGGGTGACGATGTAAAATCCAACTGGAATGTCCAATAGCTTCTTAAAAAGGTACAGTCCCCAATAAGCGTACTCCATTACCTTCACTAGACCGATTGTTTAGAAACACCGAGTGCCGTGCACCACCATTGCGCATGCGCTGCTCTGCCCGCACCATTTCCAAGCCCTTATCTACCCACCCACGTGGTGCGGCTGTTAAAAAATTCTCCGACAGTAGAAGTGGGATGGGGTACTTTGTCCTTGAAAACCAAATGACTTATTAGCAGGTGCGTTTTGAGGTGAAATTAAGAGTATATCAAAACTCTCCACAATTTTCGGGCATAAGTCGACAGTTTGCGGAAGTCAACGATAAGATTCACAGTCTCTGGCGATGTCTTGCGGAAATACGTCAGGATGAAGAAGAGCAATTTCTACTTTTTCCACAGTATTTATTAAAAACAATAAAACGAAACAAAACACGACTCGTTTCCGAGATTGATCTCCATCATTGTGTCCGAAACTAGTCGTTTTTTGTTTCCTTTTAATGTTTTACCACCCAGTATCGCTCATTGATATTTATTAAATTCTCTTTATGGGGCGAAGTTAATAATGATAGCAACTCTGATCAGGGGCCATATTCTGTATCTCATTTCCCGTCGGTACGGTAGCCAAGCAGTCGGTTGGGATCGCAAACCGACTCCGCGAGCTCTCGATGCTATTCTGTAAGCTCCTGCGTCGGTACGACGGCTAGCCATCGTCGGTAGAATTCTCCGGATTCTACCGATAATGAAAAGGAGTCGGTAGCGATAGGGGTCAGTCGGTTAGCAGACGAACTGTGGCAAGTGTGTGCATATTTAACAATATCATCAAGGCAAATGCGTTAATTGAATGCCCTTAATTAGCAGAATGTAAAATAAAGCCGCAATAAGGCATGCGATCGCATAAAATGAATGCGATTCTCGCTTTTAGATGCAAAATGATGTACGCCATAGCACATATGGATGCACTTATGTACTACGTTTCTTGGAACGTGTATCTGTCCAAGGACGTGGAATAAAATAATCTTTTAACAATAAATGTAAATATCCATCAATAATTCATTAGGTAAAGTGTTGGGGAACGCTTGACATCCGTTACATATTTTACTGTTTCCCTGTGCGAGACTCGACTATGGAAAAATAATGACCCCGCTTGTAGAAAACTATAAATAAAAGAGAAATAGATTAAACCTAGTCATAGTATTTCATGCGATCGAATTTTCTATTTTTTAAACGTATAATGATTAACTTTTAACTGACGTGGATGGTATAATTTTTGTTCATTTTAAAACACAATTTGGTAATTTTCTAGTAGCAGACGAAAAATGTCGGAAATTTGTCGTTTTTGGATAGAATTTTCTCCGAAATGGACAGCTCCGAATCAGCACTTAAAAGAGGTTGCTTATCATATATATAAACTGCAATCCTTCCTCTATAATATGGTGTAAGAATGGTATGTGTATCTTCAGTAGTAAAGGAGATATAGAATTTCTCCCAAACACCGTGAAACTAGAAAATTACCCTCAATTTTACCATTAGATTCCATGAAAATCATATATTTCAGCAATATATGAAAGGCCAAGACAATTGAATAATATTTGTAGAGTGTAGTTAATCCAGGCGAAACTAATTACAAGTATTAATTACGTACAAGGAAGTGCTGCAGTCGAAAGTTGCAGTACTTTGGTTCAAAAGGAGACGAGAGGATTTTGCTTTTATAGCAAATATAAAAGAAGAAAAGATACCTATCCGTTTATACGAATCGAGGTCTTACTAGCTGACCAATAGTAAACTGATTTGAAGACAGCAACAGATCCAACAATAACTTTATGAAGCACCTAAGGAATTCGTGGAATTCTAACCTCCAAGAAATTAGTCAGTGAGTGTATCAAAGGTATATACTATGTACCTACTAATTTTCTACTACTTTCACTGATACTAAGTTCTGAAAATCACGCACCGACTTCAAGTCAATAAAATTATGAAATTTAGGGATTCACTACAGGGGTAATAGTACAGTCCTGGCCAAAATTAACGCAGCACCAGCCGTAAGGATCGCTAGGGAGGTGCTGCGTTAATTTTGGCCAGGAGTGTACATTAGATATCGATATTTTATTACCATAAGTATCCTTGTGCCCGAATTTGGGCACTGGAAAATCTTCTGCAAGCAATGTATGTTAAAGTCAAACATTAACCATTTAAGACCATACAAACTAACTAATGCAATTATAAATATCTTCCCTATAAGATTTATTTCAAAACTTTAGTAAGAAATCAACAAAGGACAACAACAAATCCTAGTTACCTAAAATTTCATACATATCATTGATATTTACATCTGCTATTGCACACCTTGTTTCATTCTTCATTTGTCTACTCGTTTGCCCTCTCATTGGTTGAGATGAAGCACGTGACCGTCACTTTCGGAAATGCTCGGATGTTTCCCCTTAAAGTGGGTGGGGGCAGTCGGTTTGGTATTTTTCTGCCCGACGATGCTACAGAATGGGATTTAGAGGCCGAGTCGGTGAGAGATCACGGTTTCCTCTCCAGTCGGTTGGATTTGAAATCGAACCAACTGCTTCCAAACCGACAAGTTACAGAATATGGCCCCAGAAGCGATGAACTGAATGCGTTTATAAAATATCCTTCATTCAAAAATCTGTAATGACATACAAATAACACCCCGTTTTGGTGTTTTAGACGTTATTCTGTGTTGTGTTCTAGATTAATATAGTCGTTGGAGGGTGATTGGGTAGAATGGAGGCAGAAACAGGATATATTCAAAGTGAATAATACACTAAATCTAGCCTGAGGATGAGAATGGTCAATAAAAAAAGCTTTGATTCGATACCACAAATTAAAATTTTACGTTACCTATCTGTGGTGCTGAATAAAAGTTTCCTCATTATTTCTGTCTAATTATGGAGAGCTACCACAGAGGCTGAAATTGGATTTCATTCTAGCCTCAGGCCCTTTTTCCGTATAGAGAGCAAAATTCTTGTAAATAGCTGATGCTGTTGCAGTCTTACCTCTGTTTTATATGCTCGTTAATCTGACATCGATCTGAGAAAGAGGAACTTTGCGGAAAGCCACGAATAAAGAAAGCAATTTAGTAAATTCCACCCTACATTTATTTATGCACGACCGGTTTAACTTCAGAGGAAGCATCTTCAGCTCTTTATAAAGTTTTTATTTTTCATCTTTATGTTCATTTATCTTTAGAATAAAATATTAAAGGGATTACAAATGAAACAATTTACATTTTATATATACCACAGATATATTTTCAAAGGCAACTACTTTCGTCAATGAATTGACATCTTCAGGCCTGAATCTTGTCGTCTGGAGATGTCAATTCGTCGACGAAACAAGTTGCCTTTGAAAATATATCTGTGGTATACATAAATTGTATATTATTTCATTAATTAAGAATCCCTTCCACAAAGTTGAGCTTAAAAATATCAGATACATTAAAGTTGTGTTTACAGAAATAGTTACGATTGCACTCTTCAATCGAGTCCATCTTGAAGGCTATTTATCATTAGATTGGTAATAAATTTTCTAAATATCTGATAATATTGCAGTCTTATATAAGTTGTGTTCCCCTTCTACTATTCTTTTTAAAAATTATGAGGGCATTTACAAAAGCAATTACGACAGCATACTTCTATAATCGAGTCAGCGAAAAATTTATTTATTTATACTGACCGATTTCACTTCCGTGGAAGCATCTTCCTGTCTTTATGGAGTCTTTTTACTTTCTCCATATACGAAGTATAGAGAAAGTATTGTTTTCATGAAAAAATTCGACTTCGAGATTTCAACGGAAATACATGTTTTGGGGTCCCTAGAACACATTTTGACCATTTTCGGAATGATGTCTGTGTGTATGTGTGTGTGTGTGTGTGTGTGTGTGTGTGTGATAGTGGGCGCTCTAACGTGAAAACTATTAGTCGTATCAATACCAAACTTCATATATAGTACTGTGGTCTGTGCTGTCAGAGTTGATTAGTTTTTGGAGTAAATCGGTCAACCGGAAGTCGAGCTTTATTCATTAAAGCTCATTTCCGGTTTTCAAAATATCTCCATAAATATGATATATACGTATATTGTATTGCTTATAAAAGTTTTAGATAATGTTATTTAC
Source organism: Sympetrum striolatum (assembly GCA_947579665.1). Lineage (NCBI taxonomy): Eukaryota > Metazoa > Arthropoda > Insecta > Odonata > Libellulidae > Sympetrum > Sympetrum striolatum. The sequence continues at coordinate 64,296,071 of OX388350.1, forward strand.
TATAACTTTTGTATTTAATATATTTTTCTATCACCGGTTGATTAGGAGTTATTCGTGAAACACTGATAAACCGGAAGAGGATAATTATGTACTTTGTGGGCGCTCTAACATGAAAACTATTTGGCGGATCAACACCAAATTTCATATGTAGTACTTCTATTACAGTATATAGAGTTGATTAGTTTTTGGAGTAAATCGGTTAACCGGAAGTTGAGCTTCATTCTTCAAAGCTCATTTCCGGTTTTCAAAATATCTCCATAAATATGATATTTAGGTATATACTATTATTAATAAATGTTTTAGAAAATAAAATTTACTATAACTTTTGTAGGAAACATATTTTAGTATCACTGTTTGTTTAGGAATTATTCCTAAAATACTGATAAACCGGAAGTTGCTGATTATGTACTCTGTGGGCGCTCTGGGCTCTATGGGCGAAAGGCCAGTTTCATCGTTTTTCATCCAGCATCTCCCGAACAACATTATTTATAATGTTTAGAGTTCGAAATTACTGTCGTAGATAAGTATTTACATCTTATATATGGAGAAAGTCATGTGCTGGCCACATCAGATTTTTTACTTTCTCCATATACGAAGTATAGAGAAAGTATTGTTTTCATGAAAAAAATCGACTTCGAGATTTCAACAGAAATACATGTTTTGGGGTCCCTAGAACACGTTTTGACCATTTTCGGAATGATGTCTGTGTGTATGTGAGTGTGTGTGTGTGTGTGTGTGTGTGTGTGTGTGTGTGTGTGTGTGTGTGTGTGTATGTGTGTGTGTGACAGTGGGCGCTCTAACGTGAAAACTATTAGTCGTATCAATACCAAAATTCATATATAGTACTGTGGTGTGTGCTGTCAGAGTTGATTAGTTTTTCAAGTAAATCGGTAAACCGGAAGTCGAGCTTCATTCATTAAAGCTCATTTCCGGTTTTTAAAATATCTCCATAAATATGATATATAGGTATATTGTATACCCTATAAAAGTTTTAGATAATGTGTTTTACTATAACTTTTGTATTTAACATATATTTGTATCACCGGTTGATTAGGAGTTATTCGTGAAATACTGATCAACCGGAAGTAGCTGATTATGTACTTTGTGGGCGCTCTAACATGAAAATTGTTTTTTGAATCAACACCAAATTTCATATATAGTACTTTGGTTTGTGTCGTTAGAGTTGATTAGATTTTGGAGTAAATCGGTTAACCGAAAGTCGAGCTTCATTCTTCAAAGCTCATTTCCGGTTCTCAAAATATCTCCATAAATATGATATTTAGGTATATATTATTATTTACAAAAGTTTTAGAAAATGTATTTTACTATACCTTTTGTATGAAACATATTTTTGTATCACTGACTGTGTGGGAGTTATTTGTGAAATACTGATAAACCGGAAGTTTCTGATTATTTACGTTGTGGGCGCTCTGGGCGCTGCGGCGAAATGGACCATTTCATCGTTTTTCATCGAACATGTCCCGAAAAACATTATTTATAATGTTTGTGACGTAAAAGATAATATGATATAAATTAATCATTCATCTTCCAAGTTTAGATTGAATATAGAGTTTGAAAATACTGTCGTAGATAAATATTTACATCTTATATATGGAGAAAGTCATGTGCTGGCCACATCAGATTTTTTCATTATTAAAGGGATGTTTACAGAAAGAGCTATGATTGCAAACTTCAATTATAGAGCTAATCTTGGAGGCTATTTATCATTAGATTGATCAAGTAAATTCTTAATAAGTTATGCTGTTTCAGCCTCATATATGGCCAGCGTGGTGGTACCGTTCTTTTTCTTGTTTTGTGAAAATATTAAGTGGGCGTTTACAAAAACAGGTTATGTTAACCCACTTCCATTACCGAGTCCGTGAAGAATTAATTCGGACGCATTTAATTCACGAGGCTGAAAATAGTCTGAAGGAGAAAAATGAGAACTTTCTGGGTTCATTCAAGCGTATGGAAAGGACGACTGGACCAGAAATACCGGGGAATCCCTTTGGATTTAAATCCAAACCTTTTTCCTCAGCCTCAAGCTGATGTTGAGGGCGACATTCCTCAGGCTCTCCGACCTCGACATTTTCCTCGTCCACGTCTCCTCCAGATTCGAAGGCGTCCTCCGGAGGTTGACGTTCGTCATGGACCCCGTCGGAGTGGTGCTGTCCTTCCTCTCCCTCGTCTCAAAGAAGCTGTGGCTCCTCTGCAGACCCGGGATGGCGAGGCTGCTGCCATCTCCCGGCTTCGGCTCGGACTTTGTGACCGGAAGTATGAGTTCCTTGAAGCGGCGCGCGAAAGACGGTTTCTTCTTCACTCCCTTTCCCTTCTTCTCCTCCACGCACTCTTCTTCGTTCACTCCCATTTGCGCTTCTTAATTCACATCCAGAGAGAATCCTGACGGGCTATCGTCTTAGCAAAACTATGGCAATCCTATTCTAGGTTATTTCAATTTGTTTATCTAACTTATTCGCGCGTTAATATCCGCAAGGACCTCACCAATCCCAAACCAGCATACCGAAAAATGTTAAATGCATATATGTAAAGTAAAAAATGTTCTTAAATAAGGATATAGATTTAACGTTATCTTATAGGATTCGACTTAAGATACCAGTGAGTTTACAAGTACGAGGAGCTGTTATGGTATTTGACGGTCAGGGTATCCCTCGGTCTTCGAACCCAGTACATACTCTCCATGGCTAGAAGAACATTTCACTCATCAACCAGATGGATATTACGTATAAAATTTGCATTTTTTATAAATTAACACAAGGATGATATACGCAAAAAAATAACTAATTTAATTAATTTAATTGTTCTATAGCGGTAGCAAATAAATTATGCCTTTTCGCTAGCGACAGTAATTTATCTCTCAGTTAATGAAGAACTAGACATAATTATATTTCAATCAGGGTACTGATGAATAAATTTATCTTACATTAATCTATTCACGATGTTTGCAAAAACACTACTACCTACGATGGTCTAAGGGAGCAAATTGGTATATTAAAAATAGTAAGTGCGGTAGTAAATAAACTTAACTCATTCCGCATGCGAGAAGATTTACTCTTTAAGTTAAAGAAAAAATTACCCAATATTTAAGAGAAATATTTTATTATGGCACTAGCTTTGTAATTATTGACGAGCCTCTAAAAAGGAACGAAAACAACTTTTTATCGATTACTACAATTTTATGAAATTCGCACGTTAAAATCATCACCATTACCAACTACAGTACCAAACCGATAAATACGAAAACAAACGTAGACTAACATACACGAAAAATCAATTTAAACGCAATCGAACAAGAAAGCCTTAATCGAAAAGTCTCATACTTAGTTTCGCGGATAAAAAAACCATTGCCACACGACTAGCGAACTCAATAAAACCAATGTATAACTTATTGATACGCTCCGATATAACGCTGAGAACGGAAAATTCCCTTATCGGTGTTGAGTCTGTGTTTTCTAATCTTACAAAATGGGAAACGGTGTCACTTATCGGAGGAACGATAAAGGAAAAGAGGGAAAAAAATCCGCATATTTAAGTTCACGAAGACCGTCCCTACGTCTACAGGTGCGCGGCAGGAGTCTCTCCGGAGGATTGCGATCCAGGAAATACCCAATGGTGACAGAAGGAAGTCAGTGCGATAAATCACCATGACACCAATCACGAACGCGATTATTGGTCAATCAAATTCCTCCGTGGAGTCACGCGGAAGACACGGCCGAACTTGACTGCAGAGTCACTGAGTTCCGAGGCGGCTTGGAAGACCGAAAATAGTCACACTTCTAGATATTGGACACGGCTTACACTTGTAACACCATTCGGAAGTCGATGGTACACTTGGGTGAAGACGCACCCTCTTGGTGCTGTTGTAGAACACCGGTGAAAACAGACCAGGATATTGGACACTTCTGTCACATTAGTGAGAGCTTCTGGATACTGATGTTAAACTTTGGTACCAAAGCGCCCGCTGGATGTGGTTGTAGGAACCTCGATGGTATACCTGGATGTAGATGCACCCTCTCGGTGTGGATGTAGAACATTGGTAAAAATAATCCAGGATATTGGACACTACTGTCACTTTAATAAGACCCTCTGGAAGTTGATGGCACACTTGGTCAAAAAAGCGCCCTCCGGGTGTGGTTGTAGTACACCAGTTAAAAGGGCCGTCATAAACGCGGCAAGTCAATGGGCAATCGAGTCTCCAGAGGCTCACTTCATATTCCATGGAATGGCACCTTCCTCCTCGTCAAACTTTTTCAACACTAGATCGACCTCCGACTTCAGGGGCTGGTGCGGCACTGTCGCGCCTCTTTGGAAGCTAAGGTCCCTCTGATGAGGGCCTCCTTTCGCCGAGATAAGGAACGGAGATAAGAGGGCACCTCTTGTGGAGCCAATAAAACAAGCGACTCATTTCAAAAAGGCATATCTCTCCGATAAACACGTTCCTTCGGTGAGATGAGTTACAACACCTTTCAGATGGAAACCGATCGAGGTTCAAAGCATGTTCGCTCTCTTATTATTCCGTCGCCTTTCTAGAGCTGCTTTGTGCTTTCCTTTACCGTGAATATTACATTATCCTTTCGGTGATATTCACCACGGTGCGTCCTTATTAGATTTCTGCCGTCTGTATGAAAAGTATAAAGCCCAAATGATGGTTGAAACCACACCCCTCACGATAGCCACCAAGAGTCATCAGAGGGGAACGAGGCTTACTAGGAAAGATGAGGAGTGAGGTAGTTTTCTCTTACTTTTCTTATCAAGCCATAGTGCTATAAGAGGAACATGAGTGAAGCAAAATTACACTACGAGTAACAGTTATCTTTGAATTCCATAAGGAGATAAACGATGCGGAATTTTCGTTCGGATATCATTAGGAACACGTTATGAGGGAAGGAAATGTGACTGACATTTGCGAGGAGATTCGTCACCTGTTGAATGTTCAATAAAATTTAAATTAATTGGACAATTTCCTTTCTGGTAATGCTAAAAAGATCGCGAAAGAAAATGCTGGGCTGGAATTAACTTTCTTAATGCTACTCGTAGGTCCTGGAGTACTTCAATTAGCAATTTCATTTCATACTATTTTTTGCAATATTCTAACGGTTTCACTAAAGCTGCTAAGAAATCAGAGGGAGGCTCCATGTATTGATTCCCTATTGTAGATTCGCAAAAAAGGATTTAGCTACATTTATGATAATTAATTTTTGTGTTTTTCGTTTAATTAATGTTAAGAATATTCTAAGTTATTACGTGTTTTTTATTGACCTAGATCGGGAATTAAATTTATCCTAAGGAAATATTATAACCAGGATACCTTAAAATCAACAACTTTTACGAAAATCGGGTTTATCGTGATACATATAACATTCATGGAACGGCAAACATTACAGTGACAAAATTTTAGCCAGAGCCGTCCGTAAGTAGTTTCAGCAGGTAAAATGTTTCCGAGTCTTTTAAAATTTTGAATATAAGATACTTTCCAGTTAATTTATGTAAGTTCAAAAGCTTTCCAATCCTAAACATTTTGCCTGAGACAAAATTTAATTACACTTGGTTCTTATCAAAGTATTTAAACAAAATCCATTAAATTGACATATCTCCCTTACGAGGAAACAACCTGGATTCTGTGCTGAAATTTAGCTCAAAGATACTTCAAGAAATAATTCAGCACTAGCTTAAAGATTAGCGCAGCGCGGATTGGAAAACAATAAGTATGCAAAAATGCACATTTCTCTTCCAAAATCTGTACATCATGCGTAGGAAAAAAAACGTCCCACAATTAGTGAGAATATGGAAATTTCGTTCCTATAGAACCATTCGTTAGACAACTCTATATTTATAATATTTTCGTTTGTGATATTCGTTGCTGTGAATCTAAAAGTAGCCAAACCCATATCTGATTCATGAATCAAAGGAGAAAAATATCAAAAGGAAACCATTAGTAACAATCGGTTATCTCTTATCTTCGATGTTGATTGGTTCCGTTTTTTAGTTCACTAGTGTCAGTGTCCTTATTCTACTTTTAATTTTCATATCTGTAGCTTATCGATGTTTAAATATCTTTGGGATGGCTTTTAAACCTTATAGGCCAACAAACTCGGTGAGACATAAAAAATAAGTTCGTCAATATTTTCCAAGGTATTATATAATGATTCATGCTAGTCCACAAACATTTATCCCGTATCTAGGTTAGGTAAAAATTCCATGATGCTCCTTCTCCTGACACACGAAGAAATGTGGGATGGAGGAATCGAAGAGGTAGCTAATTTTAAAAGGCAAGCAACAGCAAGAGTTAAAAATGAAAATTATGATGGGATATCAAGGAGGAGAAAAGGGAAAATCTTTACCTTACATTCGAAGATCTGTGTCTGTGTTGTCTGTGTATATTGTGTGCGTATGATATTAATAAAATAAAATGCAAAAAAAGGAATAAAATCAAGAAAAGGGGTTAATTGAAGGAATAGCCTTCCTAGGCTAAAATTCGCCCACAAAAAACGGCTTATTATTATTATTATTATTATATCTATATTTAAGGCCCAACATTTTTTCTTCTCGGCAAATTAAAATCCCACTGCTACTAAAGAAGTAAAATTTGCCAAATCATTTAAATTATATCTTTTCAAAAACTAATATGTTAACATTTTTGATAAAAATATGGTTGAAAGTTGTATTAATGCTGTAGCTGCTAATGCTTTCAATTTTCAGCATATTATGTTCAATTATTAATTTGTATTTTTTACATGGTAAACATGGTCTTAGCTGCATTTTATTGCATTAGCTATATCATTTATTTACTAAATTTTTCGGAAGTATTATAATTGATCAAGAGCAAAATCCCCCTGAGTCCAAATAATCTGCTTCAAGTAATGAACATAGTCGAATCATGATCGAGTTGGAAGAGTGAGTTGGTGCCGGAAGTAATGCACAGCAAAATTTGACGAGAGCAATACTCCCTAGAATAACTTTTTATCACTGTCGAAATCTTAGATTAATTCAAGTGGTCCACAAGCTTTAAACATATAGGCAATTCTGGTGAACCTTCAACTAATGAATCATAATTTCCAGTGGTAATATCGCCTAATAAACATAAGAGCTGCAGATACATCCGAGGAATTGATTACAAGAGACCGATTAAAATATAATGTTCTCATCTTTGAGCAAAATCCGAGATAAAATGACACTGATCACAAGACAAAGAATCTTTAATCAATTCGGAGTTCCTTTCGCAATTTCCACCAAAATATATAAATACTAATATCTTCACGAATCCTAATTAGAATAACAATATATTGTTGTTCATTTACGAATTCCCAAAATTAGATAAGGAACTTGTGGGCTAAGATAGCGATTTTTTTGGAAGAAACACGAGGAAATAATGTTTTATAATTCCTTTACCAAAATGTTACCGTAAACATGAAAAATAATATCCCTTAATAACGAAAAGAGTTCCAAAGTGATGTTTTTAATGATTCCCAGCTAAGTGAATGCGTTTACTATTACGTATATGTCATTACAAATATTACGTATTTAAATAACAATTACCTTTTTCACAAATCCCCCTTTCCTAATCGAGAAATGTTTTCATTTCTACGTAAAATCCCGTATCACTGAGAGAAGATACGGACAAAGAACCAACACATAAACCAAGTTTCCAACAAGAAAGATATTCTTTGTAAATTGGAAAGGGGGGACCGACCTTTAGAAAATTTTATATAGATTTTTTGCAACAGGTAGGCGAAATCAATATTTTTCAAAGCAATAGAAGATTGCAATATAAAATATATTTCAAGGAAAATAATTCAAACTATAAGTAATAGCTACTCAATAAAAATAACGTTTAGTAATTCCTTCGATATTGTAGTTGATTTGCATCCTGTTACAAAATAATAATGGCAGCATAAACTATCAAGAAATATTCACATTTTCGTGAGCATTGCACGCCGATAAGAGAACTGATGCATTCCTTGCCGTACGGCTAACAGCGGGTGGCAGATCACATGAGTAGATATATGTAGATTAAAATATAATTTCCACGACTTTATTAACTTTAAATGCCACTACTTTGTTGAAACAGCAGATCCTCACGTCATATTTCCTTAGAGTACTGGCTATTTTAGTGGAAAATAATGGGAGTGACTCCTCGAGCATCCACTGCAATAACCGTAACAGCTATGTTTCTTGACGCATTCTTGACGGTATGAGTAACTGAGATAAAATGTTCCCATTGTTTACTGCATTTTTTAAGTGCAGATAGCTTCCCCCACTCACTCGAAATCATGAATCACTGGAATGTTTTCCCACCTATTGTTCCCTCATCTTTAACTTCCCTTGAAGTACTTGCTTTATCACGTCTTTTTTTCTCATGCCCATTGCGGTTTACTTTTCTTTCTCCTAACATTCTTACGATCTTTAACGCTTTTGTTTTATGCGTTCTATTCTACATATTTATAAAATTAATTTTCTCCTCTAACTACATTCAAAAGTTTCCGGAGCCCAATTACTATACCAGTTATTTAATATCTAGATATTCATTTATTTATTTATTTAATTATAAGGACTACAAGTAGGCTCTAGGCTAGGTGGTAGTCACATTTTCTTAGGGGAATAAAATACATTACCCTGCCTTGTATTCACCCAAGTTGAGAGAAAAAACCCCAAAAACCTCCCAAAGGCAGTACATCATATAATTTACAATTAAATTTTTACAATTAAGCATACAAGTAATTACTATATAATAATACAATAAATAACTTATAAAATTAAAAGTTACAATATTGACTAAAATATTAAAAACAATTATAACTACACAAGAGATAATATATGTAAGTAGTAGACAGAATATAGGTAAAAACATTGCTGAGTATATACAAGGATTTATAAGCTATTAGTACGGATTTTCTTATTAAATTGTTTGGAATTTTCCAGTATTGGAATGAGAACTTCTCCAGGTAAAGCATTCCAATCTCTCATACCTCTATTAATGAAGGAATACTTTGCCAAATCGGATTTCTGTTCACGATCTTTTATTTTTAGTCTATTATCGCCGCGTCCGATATAATTTGGGCTATTAAATCTTGATTATAGCTCATTCCAACCGTCTTTAAAATTCCACGCGTTAAATATACCCGTTATACTGCTTGCTCAGCACTCGCGAATTCAAGCATCATAATTATACCACTTTTATTTATTATTATATATGCTGCAAGTACAATTTCTTCTGGTCACAGCCCCAAACATTGTCTATGAACAATTAAAATCAAACTAGCATCACTACCCACAGACTGTATTTAAACACCGCAACACTACGAAAAGATCTATTTTATAGACATCTCCCCGGTACCTCCACCAAAACATGTGCTCCACATATATCCTCTATCACAAAAACTACATTTCATAGTTTACCATGCCACATTTACAACGTCACTTTACTGAACATCTGCATCTGCCTACATAATCCTGCCAGCACTCTTTCGGCTTATGGCAGTGGTTGCAATCACCGTACAGTGAGAGTCCTTAGTTGGTTGTTGACGTATTCTATTCGAAAAATTAAATTTCTTTAGTGATTATCCATATCATCAATTTTTTATCACAGTAACTTATCGGCCTATATAGCAAGGCAGGCGTATAACACGATTGTCTTTCGATTGCGGCGTAAAATTTCCGTGTTATTGATCTAATTCAAGCAAACGATTACCTTCTGAGACATTTAATAAAGGTTTCTGCAGGTGTCATATAAAAAATCCAAGTATTTAACTAAATATGATCATTAAAGAAAATTAAGTATGTTAATGACCGGTACTGATCTAAATACTTATACGTCTATGCCTTACTTCAGACACGTTAGAGTATTTACCGAATACTATTCTATGTCTTTCAAACTCTGCACATCAAATATGGAGTTTAGTATCAAATTAAGGCAGGTTACTGATGAAGCTCTCCGCCATTTGCTACTAAAGCCATAGACGGAGAGAGTGAAGCTCACTAAGATGAAGAGTAAGAAATTTTTCATTAATTTTACTAATTCTAACAGAATGCTCTGAATGGAAAATGTCCGAGTAATTGATGCAGTATTAAACGAGATCGTATTCCATCACTAAAACCAACGACTAAAAGCAACAAAATATTATTTTATAAATTAAAAAATATATAGTTTCTCGAACTTCGTTGGCTTTAGTAATGTAGTATTGCCCAATAAATCACACCGCCTACGTTAACAAAATATTTTTTATGGACTAGGAGAAGAAATATGACAAAAGTGAAAGAAGTTTCGTCTAAATAGGCCTTCTTATCCCTGCAATAATTTATTAAAAATTTACAATAGGAGAAGGTACATTTTTACAATAGATACACCTGCTAGCCAAAAATATTGGGAATATCTCGTTATTTGCTGGTAATTTACTCGTCCTAACACTTAGAATGCTCACTAACTTCCGTAAAAAAGCATAGCCCTTGCAAAGAATATTTTATGGAACCACAATCTAGTTTAGAAAGACGGCTGTTGCAATTATTGCCTACGAATAACGAAGGATTACCGAAAGCTATGTTTAAAACCGTCCCTCATCGTACTTATAACGAAGTTATCCATCATTGATGTTAATTTGGTTAAATAATTATATAATACTCGATCGATTAAGCGCTTGGGAATAGATACATCGCCCTCAAATCAATCAGTTAGTAACAAGGAAAACTGTAACAAAATAAAATGAAACTTAAGAAAACTAAAACTAACTTAAACAAAATTACCAGTTAAACTTGTGAAGCAAACGTAAATCTGATAAAACTATTTCTCTGTACTCAATACCAAGAGGCAAGCACATACGAAAACAATTCAATTTCTATAAAAAGATTTACTATTTATAGACATTACGTGACTTCGTAACTATCATAATCTCTACAGCCTGGCAAAACAAGTCGTAGCGGACAAACGCAATCTAAAATTCTCTAATCCTCTCCGTTGATAATTGTAACTAAAAATATCACTTTATCGGAAAAGTAAATTTGTCGATTGCCAAAAAAGTTCGCAATGAACCTCTGGTCCGAGAAAAGCCACTCCTCCGATTACCGAAAATCTCTCAAATATCAAAAAGAAAATGTCAAATTGATTCGAATTGAAGCCTCCGATACCAATCAATTCGATTTCGATGTAATCCTATCGAGGCGATAGCTCTCTTTATTTATAAGAAAGAAACGGTAGGAATAGGATTTCCTAATCTCTGACACCAATGTACACCGCTGATATAGAGAGTGAAATAATAACAAACACGAGGACGATAACAGACCTCTGTAACACCGATGTTGCCACATTTCTATTCACGGTGCTTTATGCTCATTCATTTCCTGTGCAGAGAAAAGGTAAATAACTACCACTTTAATTTTTCTGAATATTGTATTATGCTTATTTCCAGCCTAGTCAGCATTGCAAATGCATTAATTTACATTGCAATCAAACTCTGTGCATTGAAAAATAGGTTATCTGGATAAAAGAATACGGAAAATTTTTCAAATAAGCTCGTGATCATAAGGTTATAATTATATAATGGAGACGGGTATATTCATAATATTTATTTATTCATTTATTTTTAAAGACTACAATTAGTCACCAGGCCATTTCCATTTCCATTATCAAAAGACATTAAAATTATTTGTCTATTTTATTTCAGAAAAACTAAAATTTGTTGGAGATTTATTTCGAGGGATTCCTACAGCTATTTTCAATTCAGATAACGTAAGCTTTTTCATTAAATATTCTTCAAAGATAAGTTCCAAAAGAGTTTCTACAAGTATCTGAAATTTTAAATTGCGGTGTTTTAATCGAATCAGTGTTTATATATCTTTAGTGGTATTTGAAATTCATTAGCAAGTGATTGAATCTCACAATGCTACGATAGCCAAGTTATAACCCTTTCTAGTAAAACTAATTAAAAGAAATATTAAATATGTACTAGAAACTTTTTATGTTGAGTAGCTCAAGTGAATAATGAATTAACAAAATCTGATGAGGGTAAAACTTATGTTTATTTCAGTCATGGGTTATCACAGAAGTTAGTTCAGATTAGATTAGATGAAATTAGATTCAAGATAAAGAACGTGAAATAGCTAACTGTCCAAAGACCAAACTGAAGTTTCATAAAAAACCTATAATTTGAACAAAATAATTTACTCTCTTTAATTTAAAAGAAGCATTCGAAGTATAGGAAGTCATCTCGTATTGCAAACCAGACAAGTTATATGAAGTAATATTAGAAGCTATAACCGGAGATAAATGCAAAAAATATCGCGCAGGAAATCTTCACCGTGGGTTTATCTCTCTTTGAGCTTTCTTAGGAAACTGTAGTCTCTGAAGAGAGGCGTTAGAGATTATTCCGCCCACGCCCAATGAGATCATGAAGGACCTCCCACAACTGGCACTCACAAGTTCAACAACGTAATCGCTGCGAAAAAAAAACCGCGAAAATCTTGAGGGAGGATGAATAAGATAGAAGAATCTCCGCTAAAACGAGTTTTATCAAAAAACAGTTTTAGTAAGAAAATTACATTCTGTTCGCTTCGTCTTTCTTTACATACAAAAGTCTTCAATCTCTCGATTGGTTCATTTGTTCAAATTTTCTAATTACAAAATTCATTCTCTCCCTCAACAAGTGGCTATTACTGTCACAAGCTGTCACAGCAAGTGTCATCCAGCAACTTCCTTGCCTACCTTAGTTTTGTAACTTAAATTCCTTTTTATGGTAATAAACCCTCTAAATTTCTTTTTTTAACAAATCAATGTAGGCGTATGACGATTAACTTCTATTTGTAGCTTTTAGAATATTAGATTATTTAGTTTATTATAGCTTTTAACTTATATTATAACTAAATCAATTAGGTCTTCCATACCTTTTGTTAAATTTACTTCGTAAAATAATTGTTCATATCTAATCTTTTTCACTTTTCATATATCTATGTTTGTATATTATTGTATTTATTTTTATTACTGTGTATTCGCGGTATTTTTCACCCCCCTTCTTTGTGGGTGTTTTCCCGCAACGTGGGTTTTTTTTGGTCAACCTTCAGTTGCAAAGATTTTTTTTCCCACTCTCTACTCTTTCTTTTTTTATATTTTTAATAAGTTAAATAAATGTAATCGACATACGAGGTTAGGTGGAAGAGAGGCTCACCTGGGCCTGACTTGCCAATAAGGGTCCAACTAACTAACTAACTAAATTTCTGACACACCTATTAGCACTGATTTCAAATCATTTACTCAGTCGAACCATTTCTCTGTTTAGATGTTTTAATCCTTAATAGCAACATCGGATTACGATTACTAACTTTCTAATTTCAAGCAAATATGTATTTTCATTCTAATGGGTCTTCAATATTGTATATTGTTAGCAACTGAAGTAATTAATTATACCTTTAGTCTATGAAAATTAAAACTGCATAAAAATGGCATTTTCATAAGTTAACATAAATGTTTACAATTCGCGATGAATGACACTTGTAACGTCGTGCTATTTTTTATTTAATTATTAAATTTTAATTTTTTAATGTGTAATTATTTTTTCTTTTAATGCTGTTTGTTTGTTTAAATTAGCTAGATTTGTGTAGGTTTTGAAATGTTGATTTTTTAAGGTTTGTTGGTTGTCATGTTGTGTTGATAAATAAGTGATTGTTGAACGTTTTCGTAAGAAAAAGAAGGATTGGAGAAAAAACGCGATGTGAGTGTTGAGGATACGGAAATAAAGAATTTTTCGGAAAGGAAAGTCTTTATTTTAAGAAAAATCATCTCGCAACGTCACACACTGTTGAAACAAGCAAATTTAGTAAAGATGAACTTTTTAAAACAATATTACATTAGCATTGTAAGACAGTGTTCATTTCAGTCCTACATAACTCGTCTTTGTTCGAAAACGAGTGAAACCATAAACAGTAGAGATACGATGTGCTCCTCAGAGCAGTATCTTTTGGCCGTGAAAAGGATTCGTGATTAGCCACGTGACTCTCACAAGTTTGCTCTCTTCGATAAAAGAGAGATGGCTCACAATAAATCATTCTCCTTACCAACTGGATTATCTCTTTCGCAAAAGCTACCGTTTCATTAAATTTTTTCAGCAGATTTATGGTACCCATGCTTAAGCAATAGCGGTTCGCCTAACTGAGGCTCTCTCAATAAAAATCAGCAGAAATATGAAAATTATGCCATTATTCTTTGCGAAATTCATGTTCGATGTATAGACTGTCCTCCACTAATAAACAAAAAACACATGAAAATTCAAAATACTATTGTTAACGAAAGAAACGGCTGACTTCCTAACGTTTAAATAGAAAAACTCTTTTTATGGCAAGTGTCCGTCTACATAAGAGGGTTCCTTTGTTAAGTTTTCGGCGATGGTATATCTTTCCTGTCACCAATTTCGAAGAAGTAAAATATATTTCATATTTTATATGGCATAGAAAAAAATATAATTATCATTTATTTTCTAAGTCCTGTTCATGGGTATAGCAGCTAAGATAAATATGGAATAATTGAATTTATTTTGGTCGTTCCTTGTAGAATACCATGTAAAATATCACACGTAAAGTCATTGTAGTTCGCTTATGTGGCTTTTTCCAATAATAGCGTAAACAACATATTCTGCCTTGTTGCAAAAGTAAGGGCAAATTACCTCACTCCTCATTTATACAAGTAGGCCTCATTCCCTTCTAGTAGCTTTTGGAATCCCATGACAGCACTTACGTCGACTTCCTCCTCTCATGGTATTCTACCGCAATGAATAAAATCAAATTACCTCATACCACATCCAATTATCTAGCTTCATTCCCTCTTCTAAACTTCTGGCAGGTATCGGCGGAAAGCTTGAAAATCTAATCAGAAGGCAAAATACAATGCAGACAGGCAGACTATACCACAAAGACATTTTATCTTATCTCATATTACAACATTTTCCTTCCAATAATATAAGTACAGTTTCCAATTTCTTAAATATATTTCATGCATCCATTTCTATAAAATTAAATCCACATTGCTCTTAGCTGTTCCTTAATCTCTCAACTTTATGCGATAATGGTAAACAGCAAGAGCAGAGTAAGCAGATTAGCACACGGCAGGATGAGTAGAAAGGGAATCAAGGAGAGCCGTCCTCATGTTATGGTCGCAATAACTATTCTAGAACATGTGACGGATAACGCAACTCCCTGATAAGAGCACGTTAATGCCCCAATGCCTCCATAAACGGCGGTTCAGAGAGAATGCTCGTACTTGGATTTTCATATATAACTACAATTCCATTAAAGGTACTAAGATGGGACTGAGAACGCATTCCATCTCACATCCTGTGAAATGTGCCTTTAACGCAGCAATTACACGTTCTAATTAATTTTAAGGCTTTGTGGTGTTAGCAACATCCAGTAAAACATTCAGCATGCAGGCAAATTCAATAAAAATGTGTATATATACCTAGATCAAGTTATTGTTTACATTTTAAAACTTTTTCCAGTACATCCATATTTGAATGACAAAAAACAGTTCACCGAACGTATGGAAGCTAAACTACACCCTATAAAATCAAAAGTATGTACATCTATGTTTGATGAATTCTCAGGGTCCAAAAAATTCAAATAAGATATGTCTATTGTTAATTATTGTTAATCCCACCGGAAATTACGTATTAAATTATAAGCATGCAAAATCACTGCGATGAATATTCATAAAAAATATAACTATTCCTGATTATACGCACGTATGATGAATAAATAATTTACCATTGTTAACTAACTTATAAATTTCATGATTATTTTTATTAAAAAGGAAAACCTTGCCAAGCCAGGAAAATCGAAAATATTTCGGTATTTTCTAACGCAATATTTTGGAGCATAAATTCCATCTGGATCAAAGCTTTTAAAAATAGAAAGAAATAGAGACACGGCTGTTATTAAACTATCCTATAAGGTACTCCAATCCGTAGAAAACGTTTTATCGGATAACGCTCTCAAAGCATAAGACATCGTGAGAGAAGGAGCTTACTTCATAGTTAATAACTAATTCCGAAAAATTAATCAGCTATAATTTCGTATTTATCCATATTTCGTATGGACGAATAAAAATCTAGCATTAAATAGCTAAAAAAGTTGGTTGAAATTAAAATCGCTAGTGAAGAAGGGTCCTTTTCTGTGTCCTGTTCACATCCAATATCAAATAATCGCTAATTAAGTGTTCCGCTATCGCTTTTGGTTGAGTTCATTTTCCTAGGTTAATAAAATAGAAATGAGAACGGAAACTAACTTGGCTCTTAAAATCAGAGCTGATAACTAATGGGAGGGTCTGTGAAGCATACTGCCCGAAGGCGTGTTGCATCCTCTCTAACGTTAACAACCAAGAGTTAAAAGGAGCGACTGGGTCTCACAATAACGCTACGAGTGAAAAATTTCGTTGTACTCAATAAAGTAAGACATGAATAGGTAGACAGCATCACTCATACCTCGGCAATTTCCATATTATCAGAGACATGAATAAAACAGTGACAAAGTAAAAGTAGTATACCTTTTCCTCATCCTGTTACATAAGACAATTGAAATGTATTCCATTCGTCAAGATATGATAACAGGAAGGTATAAGGAATGGTCGTGTAGTAGTAAATAAATCCATGGCGATATATCACAAGTTGAAAGGGTAAATATCAAAATATATGACAACTAGGGCATATATATGGTAGAATTCAGTTCTCTAGCTATACCCTAAAGCGTAATTGGAGGTAGAGGACATTATGGAATCTAAAGGCACAGTGCATCACATACGTAAAGAGTACCTTAAAATTTACTAGAAAACTACTCATTTTAACTTAGGATTAGAGAAAACTACCTCACTCCCTATCTTGCCTAGCAACGCTCATTCTCTATGTTGGTATTTCTGGAAACTGAAAGTGGATATTTTAACACCAGCCTTGTGACTGAATGCTTTGTAGACACTGTCATTTGCCGTTACAACTCTATAAGAAAACCCCGAACTTAACGCTGGTGGAGGTGAGCTTAATGGTCAACATTGTATTTTAGCAATCTTTTTCGGCTGTAACTATTCGGATGTCCTTCGTTTTGAGGTTTCCTCCAACTTTATGCGGCCATTTTGAATTTACGGATTTTTGGAATCGTAACCGTTTGATTTTATGCTCTGACAGCGCCATTGCGTCGCAATGTTCCTCGAGTCCATCGCAGTGGGGTTAAAGAGTTGGATGGGGAGGACACAGCAATTTTTAACGCAGATAAAAAAAAAATCCTTTAAACTTGGAAAATTTTGAAATCGACTTCATATGAACATATGTTCATGAAAAATAAAGCGATAACATTACATTCAGGAAGATATGTTTCAAACATTTTTTACGATATGATTCTATTAAAATATCAATTCGAAACTTCTTAAAGCCATCATCTTGATTTCGAGGATTGCTAGAGTAAAGAGGCCTAAATTAATAAAATAAATGAACCTAAATGATATTTGCAAACTTGAAAATTAGAAGTATCTCTAAAAGCTGATGAAGAAACACTAAACTTGGTAAGTCTTACGAGATATAAATAATATCATGTAGGACTTGATATGTTTAATTTTGCTTTATCAGTTTTCATGGCGTTCCACGAAGTCAAGCCTTCTCTTCTATATTTATTCCGAGAAATTTTGTTTTGAAACGTAGTAGAAGTATTTATTTTAAAAATTATTGTGGTTAATGCATTTATTGAAGTGAATCGAATTATAAATCCCTACGCCATATTTTGTCCGAGTTTTCTGCCGAATGAATTGTAGTTTAAACAGGCTCAAATCCCTGAGAAATTTCGATACTAAGAATACAAAGAATGAAAATTAACTTTAACATTGCATAAGGAAGAGTGCCCCAAGATTGTCCGAGAAGTGAATAGAAGTAAATGAATGGTTAGAATACCTGCCCGGAAAGTGGGAGACCTGGGTTCGAGCCAATTCCCTGTTTTTTTACTTCTCGTAAAATATTAGGAATCCTCTAAATTGCCACGTCTGATGATTCTTTAATCGCCAGAAAACGTTTCGTTGAATGCAATTTTTCAAACGGATGGTGACACATAGCTTATTCGAGGGATCATACGCTGTTTCGGAGAGGGACTTTGCGGAATATACGACTTTCTGGGCGTTTTTACCATAAACCCCGCTCGCGCATTTCAGCTCCTTTGCAATTCCGAAAGAGGACAAGTATTGAATTCGGAAGCAACCTGCTTTCCCGACCCACCACGTCATGACGACCGAGAATTTTACTGCATAGATTTTACGACGATGGAAAGCCCAAAATATTCGGAAAAAGTAATCCTTTACGAAGAGAATGTACTTTGGGATTTTTAATGATTGTCTCAAGAATATAAATACTTTGGAAATTTTCAAGTAATATTTCTGCCAAAACATCTCAGTTTTGTTTCCGAGTAGCCTGACGATGTGGTTGTGCTAAAAAATCGGTATCACTCCGTACAATTGCGTGTGTGGTGATTATTGAATTATGCATTGCAGATTAAAAATGTTCGTAAAGAATGAATTCACGAGATAAAATTTGTTTTATGATGCGAAAACAAATTTTATAGCCATAATTTTGATACAGATTAGATATTATTTTTTATCGACAAAAATTTTTGCATAAAAATATTTTATAGGATTCATTAAATGTTAAACCTTATTCATTGGCGAAAATCCTGAAATATATTACGCTGAGAAACATGCATTACAGCGATACTAAGAACATATTATAATTTATCTTGCTCCAAGCTGCATGATATGCATATTGCATAAGCTGCATTTGTCAGCACCATTATGATTTAACTGACGCGCCAATGTAAAAAGATATAGAGATAGAGGAGAAAATAACTTGCATAGGCAATATTTACGACAATAAATAATAAATATCCGAATTTCAGAGGTATCTGTGTAGGAAGTGGTTTGGTTGTTAGGTAATTGCAAAAGCGTTAACTCAAGTGTCAATTGAAGTTATAGAAATCGTTTAAATTATTTTTCCGATGTCAAAATCTTCTTGTGGATAATGACTAATTACGATTTTAAATAATTCTGACTGATTCATTATTCGTTTCAGTATTCTTAATAGGCGTTGTTGGTGAAATATGCAGTTGAAGTGTTTCAACATAAACTATACATCATGCTTTTACTCGTCGGTCTGTATAACATGTTCCTTCGAACATTGTTATCATGGTTTACGGATATCATCGTTCATGTTACTTACAGCAATAATTTTTGCTAATATTTTGCTAATCGTTACCATTAATTTATACCTAGAGTTTTAGCCTTTATTTATTAAACTTTGTTGCTAAATAAAAAACGAACATCCAGTAATTTTCACAGATATACATTTTTCCAAAAGTCTGCTGGTTTCGTCTAAAATTTAGACATCATCAGGCATCGGTCATTGGAATGACAGTTCAAAATGTCCGATGTCCGAAGCCTAATGATCTAAATTTTAGGCGAAACTAGCCGCATTTTGGAAAAATATATCAGTGGAAATTACAGAGAGTTTGTCTTTTTATTCGACATAGCTCCCTCCCTCAAAGTTTAGCTTGAGCATGTAGGATTTATCTTTTGTAATCCTTAGTTTTAATAAATATTTGTTCTGAGTTTCTTTTAATGTGCTCCTATTATTTCCGGTAACCAATATTAGAGTTAATCACACAAATTATTGTTAGGTTTACTTTTTGAAACCAATCTTACAATTATATTCGGCATCTGTAGTTACTAGTACTAATGTGTAATTTATCAGGATAATTTGGAGTTAGAATTTTCGGTGGTTGTTTAATCGAAGGAGAGCATATAATCATTGAAGGTATGGATATGAACATTGAAGGAATATGTGGTATAAATTCACAGCGACATTTCCCTCACGATCAAGAAAAAGGGACTGACAACAGATGAAAAACTACGGATCGGTTAAATCGCCCGGAAAGAAGCGTGGGGCCAAAGAGTCCTTTTATCGGACCACCCTCCGGTTCTCCACATATTGGCGCGATAGGGTTTCGACAGCAGTCCTCGATGTCTTTTTAACAGAGACACTTGCGCATACATTAGTGGGCGCATTAGCTGTCGGAAAAAATTGACGGATGACCAAGAGAGTGCTCTAGAGATCGCCGGAGGAGAAATGTCAAAGGGCGTGGGATTGGGTCTTTGAATTTGTGTATCGGAAGTGGGCGAAAGGAGGTGGTCGCTTTACATGCATTAGAGGGAGCCTTTTCTTATTCTGGAGATGTATCGTCCATAAAAGAGCTGCTGTTCGAACGAAAGGGCCGCAAAATGATCTCTGCACTCACGCCCTCGCAAAAATACTCCTGCAAATTCTAAATGACCTTTCGATACTACTATTCCATTCTTTGCATAATAAACAACAGAAGGCTTAACTGAGTGGAACTTAAAATGTATCCGGTACAATGGTTCTGATTTATTTAAAAAAATTAAATAAGAAATATTAGCTATTACAATTACGCAATAAACATAATTATGAAACATTATAGTGGAATGGAATTTTGAATTTTTTTAAATTTTACTTACTTATATAAATCAGATTCATTCTTTATTTCTGTTAAATAAGAATCTTTAGCAAATTTAATTTTAGATATGAATCTCAGAGATTTTCCGCAAGATATTTTCATCCGAATATACAGTGATAAAAATAACCAACGACAGAATCTGAAAGAGCTGGATGAAACTCTTTATGACATTTAAAAAATAACATCAATCGAAAGAATGAGCCGAGAAACCTAACGAGTGAAATATTTCCCTTCCCAATTCTTTCTTGGAATATCCGACGAAGACGACTTTAGAGCTGTGGAAGGGAATGGGTTTTTATATGAAAGGGAGATTATCGAAGGTATTCGATCAAAGGAGGGAATCGAATGGGAGGCCCAAATGTCATCACGTATTCCGCGAACGTGGCGCCGCGAAACGGCACAGAAGGAAAACAACATCAAAAGATAGGAGAGCGGTTATCTCACGAGCGAATGGCTTTCATCAAGATGTCAACTGACGAAGCTCATCGGAGACGGTAACGGAAGTTTCCTGAACTGCAAAATGGGATTGAGTAAAGCCATGAGGAGTAGAGTGGATGGAGAAGTTCAGGTACTTACGCCGTACCGCAATGCAATATCTATTCATTACCTTTGATGCAATTACCTACGAATCATAAAATAAGTGTGATGAACATCAGGTATTTTATTTACAGAGCACCACCTTCAATCTTAATACATATCAAATTTCCATAAATTCATTAATGGTGACAATTGACAAAGTTAGTTTAATCCAGTGAATATTCTGTTTCTCTATATGTTATTTTCATGTATATAATTTTTATTTTTTTACTATTGATACATTTCCTGGCGTTACATTTAAAACTCATCTTGCACTTAGTTTTTACTTGTGAGATACTGATTTTTATGTAAATATGTTATCACCTGTTTATCCTTTTTTAATACCTCTATCAATTTTTCTTCTTGTCTTTTATAACTCTTTTAACCTACTTTCATCATCAAATTTAGCTATCTATCTGTAGGCTTCGCAGGTTTTCTACACACCCTTCTAATGAGTATTTTCCAGCAATGGAAATTTTTCCTAAGCTCTTAGCTTAGGTTTTTAATCCACATAGTAGTTTTCTTCTTTGTACTTTTGCAAACTATCTATTTCCATTAATTTCTCGTGCGACAAAGGGTTAGATGTAAGAAGAGACTACCTAGTATCGATCTTGCCCAAATAAAGCCCTTTAATCATTATTATTATTAAATATACCAACAATCTTATTTCTTGACGGTGCGGGGTACTGGAGGACCCCAAAATAGCTAAATTCAATAGAAAAGTTTTATTTTAAACCACATATGTGTCTTATTCCATGTATTCGTGCATCAATGTTTCTTTTATATTATGAAATTGAAATAAATTTGTTTCACCGGCTCATTTCCAAAATATCTTTAATTTTTGAATGGGGTACCAAAGTATCCCGCACAGCCACTTTTGCTTGGATTGCAATACGCAGTGTCATGTCGTGTGATTGTGCAATTCAGTAACCCTTTGTCACGGATTTTTAAATTGATTCATTATTTATTGCATTAACAGTAATTATACCACATTATCATCCCAAATCTCATGTACAGGGATGATTATCGGTATGCCTGGGTTGATATCACATAATAGCCAAAACTCTAATGCTACCTCCAAAAAAATAAAAGATAATCTCAACAAAATAATCAATAATGTACTTCTAAACAAAATTGAAGGTTAGGTGAAAGAAAAACAAAACAACAACTTAATATTCGCGAAAAAAGCAATGGGGTACCTGAGTACCCCACACAGCTGCTTTTGGAAGTTTTCAGGGCGCAGTCAAGGAAGGGTTAATGTGGCAGAATGATCAACGAGGTTGATTGAAATATCATATCTTTATCCTGAATAAGGATTAGCTAAAGAAATTCACTGTCAACCCCTAAAGTCACATACTCCATGTCTGGTTAGATACCCAACACTTGCACTTGCATACACCACCGATTGCTATCAAAATCTTTGAAAATAACATTTCGGCTCACTTGGTAAAGTAAATTGACAATGGCCTTGCTTTCCTCACAGAGCCAAGTGGTATAAAAGGAAAATCATCCGTAATTACAACACTATAACATCATAAATAACAGTTTTCATAGCATTTAATAAGGACTGGCAGAGATTAATGGAAGCACTAAATATTATGGAACTTCAACATTCTCAAAAAATAAAAACGTTGAAAATTTAAAAATTGAAACGTATTGTAGAGAATACATCGAAAGCAAATAAAATCATCATCCGAATAAGAAGGAGCATCTAAAGAAACATTATGAAAATTTAGGACTGATAGAGTTGCTAAAATGAATGGGTAATAAAGATAATCTAATTACTAATAATTAAAATAGATTTTCCTGACATTTCCTAATAAACTAAGCACTTTAAACAATAATAACCAATTAATTATACCAATTTGACCAATTATTATAATTATCAGCAATAATTCATGATGAGTAGCGCTACTTAAACGTGATTTAGGTAACGTTACGAATTTGAAGCGAATTACCTTCGTTAATTGAGGTTTGATATTTCCTACGGTATGCCAATAATCTAAAAGAGAAGACGGCCTAACCTTAATACCAGTATGGTTTACCTTAGCCAACGAAAATCTAAATCAATAGCCACCTTGATTAAAAGAGGATTGGAAAATGGAAATCGAAGTGAGAATAACGTAGGATTCGAAATTAATGGAAAAAAGAGTCTTTGCGGAGCAGCAATTTCTGAGGAATTGATGATGGAGTTCGAATTCAAAGGTGTAATTCCCAATCGAGGGAATCTCAGCAGATGGGACTTCAATTTCGCATGAATTTCCTCTCAAAGAGTAACAGCGATATGAAAATGAACGGTGCGTTGTAATCACCTCTTTCCGGAGAGATTTACGAACTCCCTGAAAAAATGAATCGATGTTTTCACTACTACAAACGAGAAAAAATTAAAAAACGTTTTGGAAAAACATATTCCGATACTGCTATATTTTACAATAATTATATGCTGACATCAAACTTGTACCGAGTTATCAAAGCTGCAGTTTTATTACAACTTGATTGTTTACCAAGCCTATATTGAGGCTAGCGCATTTTTTTGTATGATATGAAATCAAGGAAGGATCAAACCTCATTCAATGAAGATGTTAATGAAGAAGGATTAATTAATTAATTATTAATATCTGCTTTTATAAGCACCTCTTGGCCTATCAAAGTCCTTCATTTATTACACTGCATCGGAGTGGGCAAGTTAAAATATTCAAGTCTTAAACACGAAGTCATTCTCGTGGCATGTCAAATAATGCACAAAATTAGATGGAATCAAACAGTGAAAATTCTTCCAAATGAGATTTTTCTTGCAACCGAGTTCTTTGATGAAAGTGCTGCCATTGTGTTTCCTTTTGCTAGGCCACCCATCGCAAACTATACTACTGAGATATAACAATATCACTGTGAGCCGTACAACAAATTTTAGTCCCTTATAGTGATATTTGGATCTGAAATAGATGAAAATTAACCAGCGATAAACTGAATTATTTTATCTGTATATTGATTATTTGTATTCAATGTTTAGCCTTAATTTAATATTACTGATTTTTTCCTATCCTTTTCTTGAAAATGGGTTGTATGTAAAACGGTACTTCATAGTCCCTGTTTTACCCGAAATGAAGTCGTTCGCATGCGTGTATATACAAATCGAAGTAACGATAAAAATCCATGCACTACAACTACATACAAGTAGATTAGATCCTGTCTCGGGAAAATGCTGTATAATTGATACTGTTAGTATTCCGATTGTATTGAACGTCAAATTATATTTTATGTATTAACTTGCCAGGTGTTCAGGAACTTCAGCATCTAGTACCAGGCCAAATCTTACTACATTGTGAAGTATGTGCAACGACCCTAAAAGTAAATCCCTACTATTTCAAAAAATGAGAAAACTTATGTTAGTATCTTCCACAGAAAATTTTCTGTGGAAGATACTAAATATCCTATTTTTTTGAAATGTCTATTCCATCCTACGAAGTCACGCTTCAGCATATCAAATCTCTACTACTTATATAGCTAGCTATATTTTTTAAAGTATACACAGGAGTTAAATTGTTTGAGGAATTGTCAAACAAAGTCTCTAAGGCAAAATTTCACTCCAGAAAGGACCATAGATATAAAGTTAAATTAATAAAACAGCCAACAAACATCAGTAAATTCTCTTTTCTAAATCGTGCTGTTAAGGATTGGAATGATTTGCCTGCAGGAGTCTTGGAGCCCTTCCCAAAACATCATAGGGAGTTTGTGAAAAGATTGGGTACAAATATTAAGGATGAGTGAGCTTGACATTTACTAGTGCATGTGCAGTGAATCAATATATATATTTTTTGTAATACAAAAATTTAGATGGGATTTATAATAATATGTGTAATATAAGTATATGTATATGTGTTACCACCGGACGATTAGTCCACTAGTAGAATTTTTTACAATAATAATAATATATTATGTTTTACCTTGGCCAGGTGTTCAGGAACTTCAGGCCGCATATCTAGTAACAGACCAAATCTTAATACATCAGCCCATTGAGAAGTAAGATCAACGAACCTAAAAATCAATCTCTACAACTTACATAGATGGACAATACGTCATCTCTAGCTCGTGGCACGGGAGCAGAAGAACGAAGGGACACCGCTAATCACCCCATTAGGTAACGCAGTCCAATTCGGGTGGGAGTAAGGACGCGGAAATTTCGTCCGATTCAATCGCCGGATTCCACGAAAACAAACCACCAACGCCGCGCACAATTGGCACTCAAAACATCTCCAGACCTTCGCCTTATTTCCGCCCCTGAGGATATGAAAAAACCCTTTCTCTCCCTCCCCCATTTCGAAAGCAATTTAACCGCTCCAACTTTCCCAGGAACGGTGGCGGCATCAGGTGGCGGATAAAGGAAGCTCAATTTCACGCGATTAATGGACGGATTTGGGTGTGGGGTGGATTCGTGGAATTCGAGGGAATATTTAAGAGTAGGGAGGGGGAGGTAGTTAAAGGGACGAGAGGTCCAGCGGCAACCTTTAATCCCTTTCACGCCGTCGTAAGGGTTACGGCCTATTTGTCACCGGTTCTAGCTGCGATATTAATTCTCGGGTTCTAGGAATTCCCTTCATCCTCAGTGTTCTCTTCGGAGCCAATTACTCATCTTGGGATGGATGAGACCCAAGGATGATAAAAGGTAAAAGAGATAATCCGGTCGAAGAAATCTCTAAGCATAGGTGGACCATATGCCACGCTTTCTCCGGAGTCCCGCATTTTGGCTTAACGTGTCGCAGATTCTACCTACAAATTACTGCATTTAGAAATGATCCTTTGATCTCTTTAATAAAAACCAAAATCTGATGTGGCCAACACACGACTTTCTCCATATTTATTGAAAACAGAAGCCTATGCCGGTAATATATAAATAACTTCAAAACAATGAGTTTTACAGGACAATGTTCCATTCAAAAGTTGTAGTAAAATACATTATCTATAACTTTGGTGCATAATTTTATATACTTACATTGCATTCTGACAGAGACATGTATGAAAAACATCCATTTCTGGATAAACAACAACTTCCGGTTAACCATTATTGAAGAATAGCTCCTAAACAATCAGTGTTACAAAGAATGTTTCACACAAAAGTTTTAGTAAAATACATTTTCGATAACTTTTGTATGTAATTGTATACACCTAAATTGCTTTTGACAGAGATATGTATGAAAAACCTCCATTTCTGGATAAACCACAACTTCCGGTTAACCATTATTGAAGAATAACTCCTAAACAATCAGTGTTACGAAGAAATGTTTCATACAAAAGTTGTAATAAAATGCATTATCTATAACTTTAGTTTATAATTGTATATACCTACAATGCATTCTGACAGAGATAGTAAAGAAACAAAATTTTGTTCCAGTTAAACCGGAACTTCCGGTTAAGCGATATTCATCAAAAACTAATCAACTTTTGGCATTGTAATGAAAATACTAAATATGAAGTTTGAGAATGATCGAATAATAGCTTTTTAAGATAGAGCTCACACAAACTTTTTTACCACAGACAGACACAGAGACTCACAGACACACAGACAGACATGTTCGGGAAAATAGCGAAAACGAGCTCTATGGGCCGCAAAACATCTATTTCCGTCGAAATCTGGGGGTCGAATTTTTTTGCGAATACTGTACAATACTTTCTCTATACTACTTATAGGGAGAAAGTAATAAAAATAAATTCATCAGAAGAATAAAGGAAATATGAATCTCACGAGTCCCAAAAAAGAGCTTATTTTATTACTTTGGTACATTTCCGTTGCGCAAAATAATCTGGTCTCATTTCCTCGGTTATTATCGACTTCGTAGCAATATTTATAATTAATACTTGTATTTACTAAATTATTTTCTAAGTATAGAACAACTTATTGTAAATATATAGGACAATATGAGTGGGAGAGTAATTTTACGTAATAATTAATACATAACTCTTTAATGAGTTATTTTACAGGAAGTATGGGAAAAGAAGTTCGGAGGGGTTACCCTCACGTCTTTTGGTGACTGCTAAGCTATGTAAAAAGTTAAGTTTTTTACACTCGCTTATTCTGTTTGCTACTACATATATGATTTTTTATACCTAACCAGAAGGTAAAATTGCAACGTGAAAATATATAAATAACTCTTTTGCACCTATAAGAGAGCATCTCAAAACAGAAGGGTAAAAACAAGCAGACTTCTCGATAAGAGTGGGATTCGAACCCAGGTCTTCAAGGACATGTTCCAACCATGACTGGCTGTCTCTGAGAGGATCTGAGTCCCAGAGATCTCTATATGTTTTACTTCCATTCATCTGATATAATGTCAGACGATTTATTATATTTTAATAGTCTGTTAGCGTAACCTCTCCACCCTTTGAATTCTGTCTAACTTAAGTAAGTTGGGTAAACTACCTCATCCCTCGTCTAGCCCAGTATACCTCATTACCTCTCCAAAACTATCGACAGATATCGCTGGAGGGATAAAGGATCCACTGTCAAACAGACTTCCAGCTGCTTTCCATACATACACTCAGAAAATGACTGTTGAACATAACAGAAATGAATTTATTGCGACTGTATTCTTATCATTTTTATTTTGGTCGGACGAGATCACTTTTACAATTGATATTTTTCAAGTCACGTTCACAGTAACCATGGCATTTGGAGACTAGCATACTAACCACTAAGCCACCAAAGTCGATAAGCATAGTCAACTTCAGTACCGACCAAATGCTGTACGATCGATATAGAGTGTATTAAATGCTAAATACCCCACGGGACTTCAGAGGGTGGTCTAGCTTAAAAGCGTGCCAAATTGAGCTGATTATTTCACAGAATTATTCCTAGGCATTAACGACGCCATCTCTCGGATTGCA
The DNA here is from genome assembly GCA_947579665.1 of Sympetrum striolatum. NCBI lineage: Eukaryota > Metazoa > Arthropoda > Insecta > Odonata > Libellulidae > Sympetrum > Sympetrum striolatum. The sequence goes on from OX388350.1 coordinate 64,324,070, forward strand.
CTCAAAGCTCTCGCGATTTATAGCATTCTGAGTGGATCCAATTAATCCAGGAGCTGATAACCGAAGTGATTTCGACATTGATAAGCCTCGGCGAATGTCACTGATATTAACATTATTTAATCCTCTGACATTTCAATCAGTCCCTCTTGCGACCGAGCGCACAAACCTAAAAACGTTTTTTTTTAGGATAAGATCCAACGGGATTCTCTGAACCTGTTTCTGTCACATTAAAAACTTTAAATGACGAAGTCAGAAAAATAAAACTTGTACAAATTCCACAAATAGTATAGTGCTAAAAATAGTTCCACTGTTTGAGGAATATGTACGAGCTCTATCATTTGACTCTAAAACTACTTTTTCACAAAAATTTTAAGTTAGAAATTCCACTAAATAACGATTGACAATATTTATTTAATTCCGTCCATTGTTTTTTTAATTTATTGTAAGGAAGCCTTGCAAATAGAACTAAGTTTTTAGGTGGCGAAGGGTTTTCAAAATACGCAGCTCTTCATTAGAAACCATTTATGTAACAATGGATTAATCAGTTAGAACAATAATATGGTCAATCACACAATATGAATATAGCCTAACGATTATTATCACAACGGAAGTAAAACTAAATATTCAGGTGTCAACAATGCTTTCCTCTTTCAAAATAAACCATATTATAGAAACAATGAATGAATCAGTTACACAAATAACATTGTCAATTACAAAATATACATATAGTTTAAGGATTATTATCACAATGTCTGTCATAAATCCACAGCAGTAATGCACGTGACTAATCATGTCAACTTTTTGCAAGCCGACCAGAATCCAAGATTATAACGATTAAAATAAAACTTAAAGCTTCTAAAAAACGGAGGTATTTAAGGAAATTAAAAAGAACAATCCACACAGCTCGTGAGTGAAATGCCGTTCTAATCTAAAAAAGCTATCAGCCCACACGCAAAGTTTTTTTACGATATGATCGGATACACCCTTAAGTAAATTTACTTGAATGTAAATGCAAATCAAATGGAAATTAAAAACGAGCTACACATGAGTAAACAAAATTTTTAATTTAAACTTGGGTTCTCTTTGAATGCATTTTATATTTTTCGATACAACCGGATATTTTCTTAAGTTAATGTATGTATGCACTTGCAAGAGACAATAATGTGCATCAAAAGTTTTGCAAAACTATGAAATGGAGGCATTCTTTGCTGTCCCTTGTGGCCTATAAAATGCCCACTGTAACAGAGGGCTAATTGGGATGGACGATACTGACCTAAAGACTTTATTGATAATACGTATACAGATGCAGATGTGGATGTATTATTTCTTATACTGTGGCAAAATTCAAATAAAAAATGTTTCACCCGAAGGATGAAGTATCAAGACAAATTTACCAGTAAACCAACATGATACAGGAGGAATTGATTGTATTTAGAAAGTAAAATGTTCACACTAAGCAAAATAAATTCTAAGCAATAGAGTGCTTAATCAACGATATACGATTTCAATTTTCCCATGGTTGAACATGTCTTCATTTCAGCAATCCCTTTACCATTTACGCAGTATCATGTTAGCCAAAATAGCAACGCTTTTTATTCGACCATGGTATTGCGCTTTAGGGAAAGTCGTGCAAACACAGAGGGAAGGGAAACTTTTTAAACATTTTACAGTTTCTCGCTAATTATCCTTTCCGCCCGAGGCCTCTAATGGAGGAAAAAGGGCCACAAAAGTCAACAATTTGCGTCAATTACGCTTTCTAGGGATTTTGCATTACCTCTGTTTGTTCTGTGAATTCAACTTGAAAAAATCTCGCCGAACCAATTACTAAAGCCAACATTCTAATGAGTAAAGGAGAAGTAGATTCACTGCATCGTTACTCACTGATGCATTCGTAGACTTAGGAGTCAGCTTCCAAATTACTAAGCATTTATATTATTTTTATGTAAATTGTAGAGCACACCCTTTATTCAATAAAACGATTAACATACATTTCAAAGTAGTAGAATTAGATCCCAATTGAAAGTCTACCTCGTAATTTGTTGTCAGAAAATCTGGAATTTAAGGTACCTCCAATAAATGTCGACCCTTGGATTTTATGTGTGTCTTAACTTACATTTAGTCAATTGTAGTATATCGTTAACATGGACAACTTGATCAAAAAACCCCCCTTACCACTTGACTATGTATTTTGATAAATACAATCATAAGCAAATCACGTTTAATCTTCGTATTTTCTCTATTCAATGCTTTATACATACATCCGGCTCTTGGTAATCAAAATATTGTGTCTGAATACGTAGTATCCAAACAAATTTTTCACACATTCAGGGTGAAAAATGGTCTGAGAAATTACACTAATAAGGGTATATACGGTACATACATAAAGTTATACGTAAATTTATCCTCTGTATTGACATAACTAAACTTCAAGTAGTTTATGAAAAGAGAGTAATGAACAAAGAAAATTAACCTCCAAGTAACTCAGTAAATCTTGTAATGCGCGTAGGGGATGTAAAATATAGCTATTGATGTTATGTGTACTTGTAAACTTGTATTATTTAATTTTCAACTGTGATGCAACCATTGATGGCTGGGGCATACATATTCGACAGGATACTAATTAAAGTGCAAAAGAAAAGGCAGCCAATAGAGGAATAGGGAAAAGGCATATGAATCTACCGAATGAAAGAACGCTTATGTGAGTGTGACGTATCTATGTCACAATGTATTACTTTCCTGAATTATCCACACTTCTACAAACCATAAGTAAAGGTTATTTATTAATGGGATATTCGTATGTGTACATATTAGGCCATGATACTGTCACCAAACAATTTGTCGACTTTTAACCATATAAGAGTAGTAACAATACCAATTATGAACAGAAAATTCGCCAAGGACCGGAAAAGAAGATTACACTCGTTGAAGCGAAAGGATAAAAATTTGCGGCAAAGCGATGGAAACGAGACCTCGCAGAAACGTAAAAATGTCCACGAATGGATGGAAAATTACTTCAATAAAACCAAATGGCATAAGAGCGAATGGCATCTGTTATGGCGAAAATGACGAAAACGAACAAATACTAAAAATGAGTGTTTTCACTGTGAGATAGGTTTCGCTTATACGGAAACCTTGGTGATTTACGGACCGTTATTAGACCACGATTGTCATAAAAATTCTTTGACCAAGGATTTTGACTTATTTCTTTTCCCATCCCAATACAATAGGTTTAATAGAATGATTCAATCCCTGATGCGAAGATATATGTTATTAGCATTCTGATTAGTAGAAATATGCATGCTTATTAATACTTAACAACTTTATCGATATTTCGTAGATAAATAATGAAATTTTGCCTAAATAAAGATATGATAGATATTGGAGAGACATTTCATGGAGTTTACGAGTCGGTGGTCATGGTCTTACCCTGAAAGCGTCAAATCTTTCTATAGGAAATGCTGCTACGTTTTGATATAGCATTAATAAAATATCGATGCATCATTTGCTTGGTTAAACTATTTGAAATGATACCATCAAGACACCATTAAATTGGATTATGTGCATTGGAAATACCATAAAGAGGAAATATTGTCGGTTATAAAGATAGATTAGCGTTAACATTGACATCTATTCTCCCATTCTCCAGTATATTCTAAAATAAAGCTTTGCACTGATGCCAGGAAGAAAACTGCTCAACTTACGGCCAGCATTGAACGGAATCAATTCACAAAAACATTCTCTCTCCGACCAAGCTTTTGAATCGCCCAAGAATTTCGAGATCTTAAAAAGTACGACGTTCGGACACTAGAGCTCGCCAGTTTACGGAAGCGACCCGCCAATTCTCACCGTACGAAATATTCCAGCCACCCAACGCACTCAAATATTTCTCAGGGAAAGATCTAGCACCTTTGACATCCTTTACACTACTTAAGGTAGCATAAGGTGACTAACCAACACTGGAAGAAGGGAACACTGTATCATATACTACGTAATAAAATCCATATATGTCAAACCGTAAAGGATTGTATCTGCCTCCACTTCGTGGAACTTGGTGTAATACATGGTATATATGGTAAAATAACTCGAACTTCGTGTAATATTATTCATGTTGAACAAATTGAACGAAATATTTAGGTTTCCACAAAAAGGTTTTTTCCATTTTCAGCTTTTTCCTGTTTCTTTTTGTGGAGACCTGAATATTTCGTTCAATTTTTTCAACATGAAGCCATATATTTCTTTCGCTAATGGCCAATAATTTTACTATCTTTATCAATTTTTGAAGAAAGTGCAATGTATTTTTTTCAGCATGAGGGGTAGGAAGCTACCCTAGTGCTCATGATGAGAAGGATATGTTATCTGAAGAAGTACAGGATTCCGATTAGTTATCAGCAATATTCTTCTCTGTCATCTTATTAGTACCTAGGAAATGTCATTATTGCATTTTGAACATTTTTTCTCTAAGATATCGTATACAATGTTATTTCTAGTTACAATATTTTTAACGGCCTTTGCACTGTAACTCTCCGCCAAAAGCAGCAGTAACAGCAATATGAATCATTATTTGTAAATGTCAACGTTAATTCAAATTCTAAAGTTTCCGTAATAATAGTTTCAATTTCATTAAAGAAGACGAAAGCTGATATCGTCACTAATTCCATTTTTACGTTGCATTTGTCCAATCTTGGTCAAAAGTGAGTCACTGAGATACTGAAGCACTACATACTACTGTGATATATACATTATACTGCTCGTAATGCTACGCAAGGCTACCAATTATTTTTTGGAAAATTGATTTAATATCGCTCGCAAAGGTCATTCTGTCCATTATAATTAAGTCCATCTTATGGATTATTAGCTTAAGCAGCGAGAAATTAACATACTTTTCAATCTTTTAGAGGAGTGTGTGACGAATTTCTAGGGAAATTTGCCCATAATAAGCTGCTAAGGTCTCAGGCAGAAAGGCCGAACGGCTGAATGGCCGTTAGGTAACACGACTTTTATACTGGCAGGTGCAATTATACTGTCGCCGATCGGACTAATTAACGCGACGGAGATTTGTGACAGTTTCTAGCAATGTGATTGGCCAATTGGCTGTACCCCTTCCGTTACGAATTTCTATGCTTCATTGTTTTTCCCTTTTTTCCCATTGTTATGCTATTTCCCATTATTATGTTATGTTATGTTAACTAGTCGAAATTACACAATATATTGTGTAATTTCCACTAGTTCGGATTTGCTTAGTATTATTATTCTGTGGTATCGTATTTGAGCGTATTATCCTTGATAAATGTCTTTCAGAGTCATTATTTCTTATTCTTTCATTATTTCGTATTTGGTCGTTTGTGTCGCTGGCCCTGTTGATGTTCTAATAGCTATTTCAGGAAAATAATCGAATACCGTGTACCGGTGGATGACAAGGTGGGTTTCCATCGTTTCTATTTGGTATATCGCAGCAAGTGTTACAATTTTCTGTGACCTGAGAAATTTGGTATCTAAAAATTTCTCTCTTAATGTTGGGTACCGCCATAATTTAAACTATAGAAGAAGCCAACGAGATTCTCAAATGGAAATGACGCAAGCTGGATTCTTAAATTGTGAATTCGATTCTCATTCCGATGAACCGAGTCGCCATTCCTCAGGATATACGACCACCGAACTCCGTAATTAACGAATTAAAGTCGAAGAGGGAGAGGGCGCTGCTATTCCGACACTTCTTAGCCATTCCGATGACAAAGGGCGAAAGGAGAGGCATAAATCCTGCTTATCGCAGGGGCACTCCTTCCGGAAGGACCAGCTTCATTACCGGTCGTGATTTACGGTTCGTGATCGGTGCTGCGTGAATCAGGCAATGATTCTCTTCGATCGCATTCGAACTAACAGACTCCTAATAGGGGATAATTGGTGATTCATAGTCTGCTACTTCTGAGGTGATTTATGGAAGGACGACTCCGTCTTCGCCTTTCCATCAATTGGAAGCAGCTGATTACGAGATTCGGAGGTAAAGGCTATTCTAAATGAACGAAGGAACCACTTGAATCTTTTGTTTGGACACCTCAGGGGAAAGTTTTGCCATAGAGAATTAAAGGAAAATGTGGAGAAAGTTAAAGCGGTGTGAATGGAAACACTGTCCCAGCAAATTGACGTTGAATAGTTTGCCAGGAAGAATTTTCACCGGGGGATATCATGCCATGAACTTTTCATCCAAGAAAAATCAAGTGTCAACCATTTATTAGGTGGAATATGTTTTGGAGAAACTAAATTATACGATATTGGAATACTAATCCTTAATTTGGTTAAATATACTATGGTTTCTACAACAGATATTTCACCTAATAAATGAATTCGCGATATGTATATCAGAAGAATGCTCGGGCTGAATTTTTGGGTGGTTAGTATTTACTTCTTTAAGTAATTTAAAGAAATAGTTTAATTGTAATAAAACTATAAAAATTCTTTAAACGACCAACGCCAAGTATGTATATCCATGATTCTTTTCACAACACTAGATTGCCGTACGCAAAAGGGAGAACGCAATATAACGTAAACACCTTACAAGAGCGTAAAAATTGACAAAAATTTGCTGACCAAAATTAATATTTCAGTTACAGATTCCTACCCAAACTTCTTAAGCCAGCCATAGGGATAGATAGTTTTACACCCCCTGCCACGCGCCACAGGCGGATTGCAGGATTTAAATGTAAATGTAACCATCTGAGTTTCACCTACTACTACTAAGTTCTGTAGCTACGTTCAATGAGAAATTCCTCTTCAATAAAATTTACAATTTAGTATAATCGATAGAAAAACAGGGCTTGAACAACCAGAGCACCGTCAGCGAAGTAAAACAATAGACAGAAAACGAACCGCTGACCTTCGTCGAGTCATCGACCACGGATGTCCGCCCCAAACACTTTCCCGCGGAATTTAATCAAGAGGCGTTTTTATCGGCAGGGAAGATCCGCGGACATCAGCGCCACTGCGGAATGAGAGTGAAACTGCCGCGTTGACGATAAAAGGGCGGCCTTCCTTCAAACTGCCGCTAAAGCACGCTTTCGGGCACGGGTCGTAAATTTCAAGGGAAATAATATATTACGTGATGGCTCGGTTCATCACCTGTCGTTCTGCTAAATATTGCGTATCAATCGTTCATATTGTAACTTTTAGAGGCACCGATGTCGCTATTGGGAAGTATCATCGCTTACTTGAGAGCCATAGAAGATTACAGAGGGTACATTTCTATCGTTTTGATCAATTTCTGAGGATAGCACGGCAAACTGACCCCACAAGGCTTCCAGGAAGCGTTCAGCTACCTCCTTTCCCGAGTATTCTCCAATTTGTTAAGGTTTTAAATAATTATTTCACCTTCCTGCATTATTTTTGTCTAGATTATAGATTTCCAAAGTGGTCCATAAGGACATCCAGGGGTCTTATATAGATTTTAGGTCCATGTCAAAGAAAAAAATGGTTGTCCAAGATTTTTTTCTATTTTTTAGATTTTTTAAAGAAATATCGGAAGCCAATGATCTAATTTTAAAATTAATTTTAACTACATGACAGCCAGATATGGGTCTTTGACAGAAACATTCAATATTAGGCAGACTAAGGGGTCTTGGAAAATTTGAGGGGCTTACGGAAATATAGTTGTGAAATCTATGGTCTAAATGCATACTGTTATTATCATTAGAGAGTTTGAAATTTCCAAGATTGTGCTTAGTAAGGTTCTCGTGTTTGTGGCCATTAATTTCTCAACTTCCATCCGTCTGTAATCTATTCAGCACGATGTCCACTCTTAACTACAACCTTTTAAGATTAAGTACCTTCTGTGTTAGGAAATAAATCAGAGCACAAAATTCATAGCGTTTATCCAGAATGATAGAACACGTCTTTAATGAATCCAAGGTTTATAAACGCCTATGAAGCCATGTTTCTCAGATGTAGGACAGAAGAAAATAACCTTTTAGTTTTCTTGTTCTATTTCTATACAGGGCATTCCGTATTTTACCATATTCGTAGCCATGCAGGTATGTAACGCTAAGAAAGTCGGTTTTGGAGGAGTTTTATGTCTATAATTTATTAACTATCAAATGCACTAGCAGGAAAAATGCTTTCTATACAATGTAAGGAGTGAGACGATATTAACCAATTTCCTTACTGAACCATAATTTTATGAGAATAAAGCGGTGACGTCTGAAAAATACATTAGCAATATGTGCTAACATAAATGATTCTTAACACGTCTGAAGTCAGACTTTTTTCGTATTTTTACCTATTATTAGTAAATATTTAGCTGCTAATTCAAATAAAGAGATATACTTAGTGAAAATACTTTTTTAGTCATCCGAAACCTAATCATTTATACTGTTAGAAAGATTCCCAATTTATCAATAAATCAGAGAAGAATGAAAGGAAAGAGAGACCTGATCAATGTTGGAGGGAGATTTGGGACCCAAGTCTATCAGATTTTCCAAGGATTCCATCACAGCGTTAATAGGGGTGGAGACCAAGGATCTGAACTCCGAGTCAATCCCAGATGATGATACTGATAAATGAAGCAGCTCCCTCAAGGAATTCCCAGGACTACACCAGGATTGGGAACTACCCTGGGGTACAAAACTGTAGCGGTGAAGCCCAGATGTTTCATAGCAAGTGTTGAATACAGTTAGGCGAAGGGAGGTCTAGACAATGCAGCTTCACTGTCGATTCGAGGAATAAGATGATACGATGTAAATACAATCTCAGTTTATTCAGCAATATTTAGAATCATCCGAATTTTAAAACTCATATCTTTAACATCAAATAAATTAGATAAAAGGCAATAACACTATTTCACTGTTTTTCAATAGAATAAATATAAACATATATAAAAGAGGCTGGAGTTTTAGATGCGCTGATCGTCGTGAAATTATTTTCTTGCAACGATTTCCCATGCTTTTAAGAATGCACGGAGCAAGTGTTAAGAGATAGCTTTTGTTAACTAGTGATGCTTAGAATTTCGCTGTTAGTTCCGAGCCTGGGTCACGCTTCAAAATTCAAATTTCGTCCGTCAATTCTAGCTTATTTTCACCACCTCGTAAAATCGCAAGTTCTGAAAGAACCGATGAATCCAGATTCGCGAAAATCGAACATTATCAGTAATTACACATAAAAAATCGATTCTTTAAAATTAAGAGGATCCGAAAGAATTGGAAAAGTTTCGAGCGTTTCTACCTAAATGAATTAAAACTTGGTCTCGCGCCTCCAAGAATCTGCGCCCTTGAGAGAAGACCCTTATCCACTCAATACGTCCCTGAAAGGATGTGATACTGCCATCGTATGCAATATTTCCATTTAAGTCGATTACGGTCGCTTATATTCAGCCTTTGGGAGGGTATTCTTTATTTAGGAACCTGGATGGAATTAAAAATCATCCAATCTAAGAAAGTAAAAAAATATCCAGATAAGATCCATGGATGGAAATTCGATTTTTTTATTAAATATTGTGAAAAGGATAATTTTTTAAGCTTTTAATAATTTAATTTATAATTTAAGTTTAATAAGTTTAATTTATAAGTTTTTGAGGAAAATTAACAGTGGGAAACAATTTAAATTTCAAAAGTAAAAATATAAAATGAAGGAAAATTATAAATATTAATATCGTTAAATCAATTGATGTTGTTGAAAATGTTTAAATTTATTTTAAGGTAAATTAACCGTATTTGAGAATTTTAATTAGAAAATTAATATTATAAATAATAATATTATAAAAAAAATTATGTATACTAATATCATAAAATTCAAGCAAAATTATAATTAGTTAAATCACAAAATAAATTGATACAAATTGCCAAAAATTATTTAAAATTTATTTCAAGCTTCAATTCAAGTAAAGTCTCTGTAGGAAACATTATTAGATTAATTAAACAAGTAATATAATAGAATATGCTAGAGAATCAATAATCAGTATTACGTATCTGATTCATCTAAAATGAGTATGAGTTCATACAGAGAAAGATCAGGGAAATTGAGGCTAGAAAAGGTCACTTCACAAGGTATAATCACCCCCTTTCATACACAGAAGGAGAAATATGTAGATATCGATGAAAAGGTGACACAGATTTTTTCTTCGTTTTATGCCAGCGGTACGCGCCTTGGGAGTGGTTAAGAATCCCCGCGCTAACCATAAAAAATCTCCGTATCATTAATTCCCCAATTTTCATGTAGATTTATGCCTCGATTGGAGGTACCTCCGAGACGAGAAGCGATCCGATCAATTGTATCCGAAGCAACGAGTGGTGCAACTTCCAATTAAATGCGCCATTAGCCGAGTCGAGGGCCTCCTCAGATTGCACGTCTTAAACACTTCATACGGATAATTGATACGCCTTCCTTATCGCTCCTAAATTGCGGAAAGATTTGCTCTCCGTAGATTGCCTGAGGGCTTTAGCAATAATGTTATGGATTCAGTTATCATTAATTTACGTTAATAATCCAGATGTAAAATGACAAGGAAATATCTTTTATTTGATAATGGTAAACTACTTATTTTTATGAAAACTTTTCTGAGTATTTTTAATTGAACTTATAATGTTGCTCAATAAAAATACTATATTTGTAAATACACAAAATGCAATCTAATCTAAAAAATTGAGTTTTTTTAACGTTCATCAAATACAAAAAATAGTCGAGGAATGTAAAATATTTTTTCCCAACGAAAAACGGACTTGAAAAAAGTCTGACAGGGCCGGAAATCGAACCCGGTTCCGGCCCTGTCAGACTTTTCTCAAGTCCCTTTTTCCTTGGGAATTTTCCTTGGAAATTTTCCTTGGTGCACGCCCTTATGTGCAAAGTCACCTCAACCCTTTCCTTAAAAGATTTTTTTAATTAAACAAAATCATTCCAACAGAAACCATTTGTGAAAATATTGTTCATAGTTTCATCCTTATTAAAAAGCAATAAGTGCTTTAATCATCATTTGCTTTTGTATTCCCTTCAGTTTTTGTCCACTCTACCTTTAAATTACTTCCTTTAACATTTCATCTCCTCTTAATATTTGGCCTTTCCAATCTCGAAGCTCATTTACTTCAATTATAATCCTGTCCTCCAAAGACATTCCTGGCATCGTTTGTTTTTGACAACCTAACTTACTTTTTCCATTCTAATCCGCACTCAAATCTCCAAGTCCTCCCAAATCTATTAAAATGAGGAGGAAAAATCAACTGCATACACATTTTTTCGAGCGTAAAGTTTCCCGTGAAAATTAATGTACATTCTTTATGATCGACACTGAAGTAGAACGTGGTAGGCTATTGCCAAATTTTATTATAACAGAAAGGCTTCGTGAATAATCAAAATCACAAAGTAAATCTAACAAATTCAATACTTGTTTAACACATGACGTCTCTAGGTAACGAACCTCATTCCGCACAACAACAATTTCCACGTGCAAACCATCAAAATAAGCCATATTTCTGTACACATTTTCCGATACATCTGGCTTTTAGGATGGTGAAAATCAATACCTCGGAATATCAAACCTCTATCAAGTCGTGAACTTTCCTTTCTGCGGCTCCTAATCTGAAATCGACAAGGCGTATTAAAGTGTGATTAGTATCAGAGCAGAAGGTGGAGCATGTTCGTGCAGTTATATCGGAACCGCGCCGTGCATTTTTCCGATAGCGTCCGGGATGTCCTCCTCGACACCGATTCCCACTCTTCTGGAAAGCAACTTGTGCCAAACTTCGGAACAGCTCTTCCACTTCTCCCGAACGCGACTTTTCAACTGCCCCACGTCACTGAACCGGTTCCACGAAGCTGACGAATGTACACGTCACTCCTTTGCAGATTCAGCCTACTTAACATGTCCAACCAAATATTTGCATCTACATTTATACCCAAAGCTGCCATTACCTGCTTATTAGTAAGAATAGTGCTTATTTTAAAGGAGAAAGTCTTATAAAATGAAAATGTGCTTATTTATAAGAAATGTGCTCATTTTACATAGCGTTTGCTTATTTTCTTTTATTTTATCCAGATCGAAGACAATCGAATCACACATTGTATGTAATAAGAAGCGCCTGTACAAGAACTTGCGGGAGTTTAAACTTGCAAGATTGTCGCGACAGAAAGTCGTGACAATTTACTACATGTAGTGTAAAGGATAATTCCCTCTTCATAATTCTCAACATGACCTGCGGTGAGGTGCATAAACTGATTTTGAAAGACAATGAATAGCTGGAGAAAATCATTTGCAATACGAAATATTGCGAAAAAACTGCTTTACCAATTGTGTCTTATTCTATGGTGAGAAAACTTATTTCTGGGTACGAGTGTACTTAATTTTGGCTCCCAATCGATGATTACTCTGCTTAAACCCTTCAAACTGCATTTTTCAAGGTGTATAAAACACTATTTGTTCGAACTACTTCTTAAGTATGTTAATATCGCGTACTGTTTGTGGAAAGAATGGGTTTCTACTTCTTAAGTATGTTAATATCGCGTACTGTTTGTGGAAAAAATGGGTTTTCAAAACGTTTAGTCCCTATGACTATGTATTTGTTTTGTAATCCACCCTTATTCTTATATATGGGATTAAAAAATGATGATTTGAGAAAATACGTACTACATAGAACGCTATTGTAATGAGGATTAAGAAATGGTACATGCCTACAACTCCATTGTAAGCATTTATTGTTCCGAAAATTAAGTGAAATATAAAATCCACGGAGGCGGCCGAGATTTTGTGGAGATTAAACTTTATAATGATCGAAGATAGATATACTTTAATAAGTATATATATATATACTTTTTCAAAGTATATGTATATACTTATACTTTTTCAAAGTAATTCATATTCCGGTGAAAATTATGTATGTATGTCCCTTCACTATAATTGAACTGTATTAAAAAAGAACCTGAAAATCCTTTATCGAGGGCAGAAATTTAGCGTCAAACTTAATGGAATTAAAATAGGATTCAGTACAAATATTATAATATAAATTTATGACTGTGTGCCGCACAAATGAAGGAAGAACCTTAAAGTAACGCTAACTTGGCCTGATTTGGATCATGCTAGCTTCCTTTGTGTCTCCAAACATCATACGTATCACAGTTGCTAAGAGAAGAAATGTTTATGGATGACACAATAGCAACTGTGGATGGCTTGGTAAATGACCTGGCCTGACACCAAGATTCCCTAAGGCACTTCATCGTGGGCTCATGTCACTTGATTAACACCATTCATTATAAACGGAATCCTGAAATGGAGATATTAATATAAAAAACAAAAGGAATCTTACAAAGATATTTTCTACTATTGAAGAGTGAATATGCTTCTTAAAAGGAAAATTTTAAATGGAATTCAAAGTTATGAATAAACAACAGAGAATAGCGAGGAATATGACCTGGCAGGGTACTAAATGACCAGAGGCTAATGCAAATCGAGGTCAATCTGCCAGAAACAAATTTTAAAATAATAACTTATGGTAGATGTAAGAAAATCCACAACAAATTGCGTCTCTCAAGGAACCCGACATCAGTTATGATGGGAGGATTTGAGAAGTTTGAAAAATGTTAAGAATAAGGAGTTTAGAAGTAGATGCTGTAGTTTATCCTGAAATAATGTAATAATGGGTTACTGTGTATTTATTTTTAAATTTCAAGTGTAATGATGGGTAATGTGACAAAATGATATGTGTCTTAGAATAGGAATTATGAAATATGAGGATGTGGTAATTGTACCTGCGCAAACCTACCTATAGTAAAAATTAAAAGACGAGAAAACAATGACGAGAGAACATGAAAAAATATAGAAATACACAACCAGTGAGTGCATGCATGCGATACGTAAATAAGAATAGCTTCTCACTTAAACAAATGATAGCAATATACATAATAACATATAAGAAACAAAATGGGAGAAGGAAAAAATTACATGGACTGGAATCTGTTAGGTACAGTCCTGGCCAAAATTAACGCAGCACCGGCCGTAAGGATCGCAAGGGAGGTGCTGCGTTAATTTTGGACAGGAGTGTACAATATGAGACAGATAAATACATATTATAAAAAAACATTATTGACACGATTCATACAATATAAAATAGTAGTCAAGATTACATACTGCATAGATATTCAGATAACTTTAATTAAAAAAATAAGCAGTTGATAACTATTATGTATGTACTAAGATAAAGTATCTTATGCGTTGAGAGGAAGAGCAAAAGCAAAATGAGTCTAGTTTTTTATAGGATAAAGGAGTTTTTTTCATTGCTTATGTCAGGGTTTTTATAAGAAATATTTGAACAATGATAGAGGAATCAAAGAATATGATTCAGTAAATAGATATTGAAAGAAAGAAGAGTGGGTTTTTAATTCGGAGGCTGAAAAAAAATAAGACGTCCTCTGACACAGAGAGGTTGATAATGGCCGGAAGAGAATTTCACAGCTAGTTTAGTTGGCTACAGCGTAGAAGTTGTGGAATAAAAAGTTTGTCAGAAGTGGAATTCGAACCCACGCCCTCATACGAGGACCAGAACACCCAACTACCCGTATTATACAGGGAAGGCACTGCCTTGAGTCTGGCGCCTTAGACCGCTCGGCCATCCTGACAGTTGAGTTAAAGCTAGACTCCAGATGGGCAAATTGTAATTGAAGAAATGAACCATCCTGGTAGAACCAAACGATAGCGGAAGAAGTCATAAAGGTTATTACTCTATGTCTTTAGATGAACCAAGAGGTAAATAATTGAATTTGGTCGCCCTTAAAAAGTGAAAATAAATTTTGGGATTCTGAAAATAAAGAAATTCCACGAGAAATGACTTACCGGCGTCGGAGCATGAAAATGGTGGAAATTAGTGAGTTTGCCATAACGATCCCTTGACTGGGATCGCGTGACTATGGGCTTTATTTCTGGTTTCAGCAGTTCAATGCTTTAACGATCCTTTCCTTGAGTGATTCTCTCTCAGGCCTGAAAACGGATTATTGAGGCAGTTACACGCGAATCACTTTACGGACGAATCACCAGGAAATATACTAGTGTTATACTTTATACACAACCTCACAATACAAACGGCGGTTTAGACGGAAAAGGAATTTCATTGGAAGAGATTTCGCCGATAAAGTAATCCTTTACACTATACTATTTAGTGGACAGAATTATAGCGATAAATCAGTAAGCTTTACGAATATAATCTTTGATACGAAAATGTAGGATGAAGATTACACTTTACATACTTCCACAACGTTATTGATGATAAATAAGTCTGTGATAAATGATATCTTGCAATACATGTTAAGTTTAATGAATCTTCTTGAATTAACTTATCGGTTAATAGTAGCTAAGCGGGGTTTTTACCGTTACTTTTTTCAGGAAGAAATTTCGAGGGTCGCCATCCTAATCCGGACCCTTACCTTCGCTTGAAGCTCGGCAGCGCCCGGCCATCACAAGATGGGGGACCATAAAAAAGCCGACCGCGTGGAATACTATTTAAAAAATTATAAACAATTCAAATGAGCAACAATTTATTATCTTCGTCGTCTCACTCGTCCTAAGAGATATACAAGCGTCTTTTGATCGACGTTCTACGATGAAAATTAAGATTTTTCGTGATTTTTGCAAGAAATTACCCGTTTACACACGGCAACGTTGCAATTGGGTTGGGGTAGGGGGGAGTGAGCTCATTATTCATAGCCTTATTTATTCATTAATATTTAAAAAACGAGTGTTGTAATTCTCATTAAAATTTAAATAGAAATGATAGTGAGAGTTAGCATAAGAAATAACATTGTAAACATAATTTTTAAGATATTTATTCCTCTTTTTATCACCGACTACTGTTGACTATTTTTTACTTTCTCCAAATACAAAGTATAGAGAAAGTATTGTTACTTTCTCCATATACGAAGTATAGAGAAAGTATTGTTTTCATGAAAAAATTCGACTTCGAGATTTCAACGGAAATACATGTTTTGGGGTCCCTAGAACACGTTTTGACCATTTTCGGAATGATGTCTGTGTGTATGTGTGTGTGTGTGTGTGTGTGTGTTAGTGTGTGTATGTGTGTGTGTGATAGTGGGCGCTCAAACGTGAAAACTATTAGTCGTATCAATACCAAACTTCATATATAGTAGTGGTGTGTGTGCTGTCAGAGTTGATTAGTTTTTGGAGTAAATCGGTTTACCGGAAGTCGAGCTTTATTCATTAAAGCTCATTTCCGGTTTTCAAAATATCTCCATAAATATGATATATACGTATATTGTATTACTTATAAAAGTTTTAGATAATCTAATTTACTATAACTTTTGTATTTAATATATTTTTGTATCACCGCTTGATTAGGAGTTATTCGTGTAATACCGATAAACCGGAAGTATCTGATTATGTACTTTGTGGGCGCTTTAACATGAAAATTGTTTGTCGGATCAACACCAAATTTTATATATAGTATGTTGGTTTGTGTGTTTAGAGTTGATTAGATTTTGGAGTAAATCGGTTGACCGGAAGTCGAGCTTTATTTTTCAAAGCTCATTTCCGGTTTTCAAAATATCTACATAAATATGATATATAGGTATATTGTTTACCTTATAAAAGTTTTAGATAATATGTTTTACTATAACTTTTGTATTTAACATATTTTTGTATCACCGGTTGTTTAGGTGTTATTCGTGAAATACTGATAAACCGGAAGAAGATGATTATGTACTTTGTGGGCGCTCTAACATGAAAACTATTTGTCGGATCAACACCAAATTTCATACATAGTACTTTTATTACAGTCGTTAGAGTTGATTAGTTTTTGGAGTGAATCGGTTAACCGGAAGTTTAGCTTCATTCTTCAAAGCTCATTTCCGGTTTTCAAAATATCTCCATAAATATGATATTTAGGTATATACTATTATTTATAAATGTTTTCGAAAATGTAATTTACTATAACTTTTGTATGAAACATATTTTTGTATCATTGATTTTTTAGGAGTTATTCATGAAATACTGATAAACTGTAAGTTGCTGATTATGTACTTTGCGGGCGCTCTGGGCTCTATGGGCGAAAGGCCAAATTCATCGTTTTTCATCGAGCATGTCCCGAAAAACATTATTTATAATGTTTGTGACGTAAAAGATAATAATATATAAATTGATCACTCATCTTCCAAGTTTAGATGGAATATAGAGTTCGAAATTACTGTTGTAGATAAATATTTACATCTTATGTATGGTGAAAGTCATGTGCTGGCCACATCAGATTTTTTCAATTCGAAGTTGCAAAAATTATAATAAATTATACATTTTTATGTGAAATTACTGAGGTGTTTTCAGCGAACGATTACGTTGCTATCTCGAACTTGGTTGCTACAACAGCAGCTCTGAACGAAAGACTAAATCCTAGCGCTTTGGAAAAGGGAAATTGCTAGAAATCCGACAGAGCGAATCATTAACTTTTGGGATCGAATCTACATCTTTCTAAATACATCAAGTTTTTCTTAAGCATTCCATAATCATACTTGTAACATAGATTACTACATAGGAATTTTTTTTGACACTTTTGACTGTAGTAGTAGCTAGACACTTCATAATTATATTACTTTACATTCTTTCTATACATACATACATTCTTTATTCTGTAGAGCAGTAGTTCCCCAACTTTTCAGTCCGTGGTCCCTTTGAAAGAGGAAAAATACTCAGGGACCCCTTCTCAGTTTTGGCATGAACCAAACAATAATATCGCAAACTCACATGTTTATTATTTTTTAATTCGTTTAAGACGTCACCGCAGTTCATCGGCAAGAGTGTTGCAGATTTAAAAAATTTTGGGTATCCTCTATTTTTTTGTTAAAGCGTCTGCGGACTACCGGGAGTTCGTGGAACATACTTTGGGAGCCTCAGCTGTAAAGAATATCTTGATCGTACCAGCAATGGATCGCCTTATTTAAAAAAGTATGAAAGACTTTATAATAAACAATATTTGGTATCTCGGTGGCTTTAGCCGTACAGATTCGATGGACTAGCAAAATAAGAATCGTGGAGCTAAGGCCAGGGACCTTTCCTTCCCGTCAATGATATTCAATTTGCTAACATTATTAATTGTCAAGGTAACCCATCATTTCGATCGTTCACTGCCAACATGAACCTTCTATCACTGAATTTTTTGCCTTAAAGATTTACTCGTTACAGTGTACAGTCCCATTTTACGGGGGTGTATCATCGTTTTGATCGTCAGATGGGGTCCTAAACGGCGAATTCTCTGGTAGAAGATAACCCGCAAACTCATTTCCCACATAATGAGGCGGCTCTTTTACGACATTTCCGAACGTCCGATCCGAAGTGATGGCCCAGAAGTAATTTCGCGAGCGCCGCCTCTCTCAGGAACAAATGAAGGCCGATATTCCGAAAGACATTAACGCTCAATTAGAGAGCTTTTGGGGGTCCGGAAATGAAGAGTTGGACCACCAACTGCGTCGAAGAGGAATATACGTACGCGAGGCCGAAAAATGGCTTTTCCCTACCGTAGATATTTGCTATGTGTGGCGAATTATCCCCAAGATTGATTACACCATTTAAATTATACGATTACTCCAAATAAAGATTTCTTTTTATATGTTTCCTTGCTAAGTATGACGAATAATACCCAGGATAGATGACAGTATTAAAATTATTTATTATTTTTCTTAAACTACAAATAGGCACCATGCCAGGTGGTAGTCATATCGTGGGGGGAGGAAATTACTTTATAGGCCTGGTATTCACTCTAGTCCGGAGGAAAACCCCCCTAAACCTCCCGAAGGTAGTATGTTCGAGTATTATACGAGTTTCACTCTTAAGTGAAATAAATTTTCATCATTTTATCAATAGAAGTCTCCGATATATTTATCTAAACTATCTTTTAATTAAAAAATTGAATTCAGGGAAAGTGAATGTAGCGTAGGTTTTGACTGAAATATTTACGTAAATTCATAAAATGAAAAGCGATGGAGACGCCAAAGCGAATGTGTGGGTCAAATATTTAGAGAACAGGGACTGCCGAAGAAATTTACAGAAAGTTACTGTTAGTCTTTCCTCGAGTTAGACAGATGGGAAGATGAAGACTAAAATTGTCATATTGTATGAAGGAAGATGAGGATTATCAGGAAATATAAAAAAGAATTCAGTAAATAATTCTAAGGATCTAAAGTAACTTATACGCTTTATCTTGATGTTAATATACCTGAGCATTACGTTATGAAAACGAAGCAACCTTATTACCTATATTCACTTCTGTAAAAATATTCTTTAAATCGCAATCAACAGTTCATTAACTGGCCATACAGAATTTTTTATGAAATAGCTCGTACCACTTGAATGACTGAAACATTTGTCGATTTCAAAATTCTTCCTTAAAGAAAAAATCTGATGTGGCCAGCACATGACTTTCTCCATACATAAGATGTAAATATTTATCTACGACAGTAATTTCGAACTCGATATTCAGTCTAAACTTGGAAGATAAGTGATTAATTTATATCATATTATCTTTTACGTCACAAATATCATAAATAATGTTTTTCGGGACATGTTCGATGAAAAACGATGAAATTACCTTTCGCCCACAGCGCCCAGAGCGCCCGCAAAGTACATAATCAGTAACCTCCGGTTCATCAGTATTTCATGAATAACTCCTAAACAATCAGTGATACAAAAATATATTTCATGCAAAAGTTATAGTAAAATGTTTTTTCTAATACCTTAATAAATAATAATATATACCTAAATATCATATTTATGGAGATATTTTTCAAAACCGGAAATTTGCTTCGAAGAATAAAGCTCAACTTCCGGTAAACGGATTTACTCCAAAAACTAATCAACGCTGACAGCACCAACCACAATGCTATATATGAAGTTTGGTATTGATACGTCTAATAGTTTTTACGTTAGATCGCCCACTATTACACACACACACACCCACACACACACACATACACACAGACATCATTCCGAAAATGGTTAAAACGTATTCTAGGGATCCCAAAACATATATTTCCGTTGAAATCTCGGAGTCGATTTTTTTCATGAAAACAATACTTTCTCTATACTACGTATATGGAGAAAGTAAAAAGACATTTGGAGACCTTTAACAGAAGTATAACGTGGTAAATCTGAAAGTTGGAAATAATTTGATTTCTTTCTAAGTAGGAGAGACATTTATCATCTTGAAACATCTGAGCTGAAAGATAAGGGCGGAGCCTTAAATGTAAATATTTAAAACACGCGGACACACCAAAATACCGAGCCCGCACGCAAGTATTTTCCTCGCTAAAATTCACAGCTTTTCACCTTTTCGCCTTTCCTTATCAGTGTGAAACCATATAATTTTCCGCAGACTTCGAGCATATTTACATAACGAAACATTCTCACAGGATTTAAAAAAATTGAACACAGAACTTTTTACGGCATTTTCTTCTAACTAAATCAGTATCATAATGAAGGCCATCTCGATCATGGTGCTATTAGTTTATAGTATGCATACCGGGCTCCCGGATGGCCAAATGGCTGCACGTTCAGCTTTGGTGAAAGCTTTTCTGGGTTCGATTGCCGGTTGAAGCAACGCAAAGTGAGAAAAGACATAAGCTTTCGAAGGATACTTAAAATTTGTTCTAGTATGTATACCAAATCCACACTATGATGTTATTTATTGCTTCAAACTGAAGACAGAAGTAGATGTAAACTGTTACTCAGCACAGTTTGAGATGAAGAACTAAATTTTAAGAAAGCGATACATCCTATTCATTTTGATTACTGTGGCATAGAAATGTATCCCTCAATAAAAATTTGGTCCCCATTCCTAAAGAATAAAATTTCCTCCACCTATCAAAGTAGTTTTATGTGCTCAAATTGACGAGGCAAAAGTACTGAAGAAAAGATTTTATGAAACATTCGATGAATGATGAAATCACTGAGCATCACAGACTACCAATGCGAAGTGAGAATTTCCTCTAAATATTCATATGGTTACCCGAATATCAACTCAAACTGTTTTTACACAACTATGAGTATCTACTAAAATATATTGATGTCTTAACTACCTTTTTTGTTTCAAGTTGGAATTCGAAAAATAAAAACCAAGTCGTTTTAAGATATTCCACTACAACATTAGTAAAGTAATGGCTAACTAATAAATATAAAAGGAAAAAGAACGATTCCTTCTCCGATTCTTTCGCTGAAATATAATGAGTTTGATGTTATCTTTTTGCCCACCTGTAAGACGTGAACATCGTGAACAACAACCGTAATCGGTACTGATAAACCTATGAGGTAATTTTTACCTGAATGTTAGTTTCGTCACGTGATTGGGATGCCACCGAGCAGTTGATTTAATAGGAGTTGAAACAAAGAAGACCGCTTACCTAAGGAAGAAAAGAGACAGATATTATTAAATAAATTCATCAGTAATATTTACTATTAATATTCTATTATGATTAGTTAAAATAAATTAAGACGAATTTAGAAGTCATATTCAATTTTCTTCTAATATAAATGGTAAATTATTAGAATATGAGGAAAATGAGCCAGTGCATGACTATATTGATGGGGATTTCATATCAATGGAGAAATCTGGTATAAACAAAAGAAGACTATGCAGCAATAAATGTAAAACCAAGTTGAATAGGGAAAAGGTTACCTAGTAGGCTATACTATAATCAACAGAAGTTCATTTGTAGAATAAAAATCAACAAGAATTGTAAGTTCAATTTTACGGGAAACTTTTTATTCTAATAATATGCATTGATATTCTATATTTGTATATGAACAATTACATGGAGAATTGTTCGAGTTGATTGTTAAACACACTTGATTTTTGTAGTGGTTGTGCATTATTTTGTTAATTGTATCTGCTTAAGTAGTAAATTAACGTACTTTATATACAAATATAGTTAATGGACGGGATTTTCATTACTAATGGTTCACAGTTTTATACATAGACCTTTGAAACATTGTTTATGCTAGTATTAAAAGGTAGCGTTTGTCAATGTTGCCACATTTCCTAGCGATTAAATGCGATGGTAAATCATAAAATAAATAAATAAGTAATTTATTAGGAAGTACAAAGTACCTTTAAGTAACTTTCACTTCTTTTGATGAAAAGAATGCGGCGGAATTGTGAAACAATCGAATAGATATATTATTAATTAAGAAAGAGTTACAATACATTCATATATTTTCAAATTAAGAGAAATGCGATTCAATTTTGATTAAAACTAATTAATTTTACTGATCAAGTGGTTATTAGACGGAGGATTAAGGGAAAGAAATTCGTTCTGTTCCGATAAATATTTCTTTTGTTAACTTTACTGTGAGAGGAACGTAATCACTCAGAATTGATGGATAAAGAATATTTTAGAAACTCTTTTTTCCATTATTATCCCCCAGATAAAGGCTTCAAAACATCTTGAATTCTTATAAAAATAAATCTTGTGATGAAAAGTAGATAGTTGATTCAGATGCTCATCGCGTAAATAGGAGAATTTCTGCGATTTCTATTAAAGCTATCATTAAGCAGAGATATCTCAAGATAATTCGAGGATGAGTTGAATAGAGAAGTTCTTCATTGGCTTTCATCGCTCTAAACAATGAGAAATACACCGAAAAAACGCCTTCTGATTATTCGAGATCAAGACCAGGACAGGAATGATGGAATAAAAATAAAAATATAACAGCGACGAAAGTAAGCACAGCAAATAAAAATTCCCCACGACCGCTCTCCTCGCAGTGATGTCTTTATATGTCACCTTCATTCAATGCAAGAACACTCAAAGTAGAATAATGCAACAGTACCCATTTACTTTAAGTCATCCAATTCAGGTGATGAATGACTTGAAAAAATTGGAAAAGTTCTAAAACATGAGGACTTATAGCCTCAAAAGCAATCGAAACAATGAGAACAGTTATTATGTTAACAATGAAACGGATGTTATGTGACAATCCTTTCATCTATTTATTAAAAATGCATCAAAATTTAGCTACATGTTAGTTATAGTTAACTATAAATTATATAAAATGATGAACCAAAAATACAGAAATAATCATCTAATTACAATTTTCTATAATCTATAGTAAATAAATAAGATCAACTAATTAAACAATGGCATGAAATACAAATTGATACAATAAATGCAGATGTAATTACACAAATTTAAAGTTGATAATAAACTACAGTAAATAAATGAGATCAACAAATTAAACGAAGTATGACATGATAAAATTAAAATACAGAAACAATTCGATGAATTGATCACACAAATAATAGGATCAATCCTTGCAACCATATTCAACATAGATTAACAAGGGAGATTTACAGGTCATAGTTTTAATTCAGAAGAAAATGATTTAAAAATTTGTGGTATTTTCGAAAACAGTGACCGTTTTATTTTTGATAGAATTGGAGTAAGGTAAAGGCAAGGGCGTCCGACTTGCCGGGCCGTACTCGTACCAGCGACAGTAGCATCATCTTTACATGTAGTGTTCTATAATAACCTGTTTAAAATATAATTTTTGTAGTAAAATAATAATATTTTATTATTTTACAATGATTCCATTGTCTAGTAGAATTAAATTTACAAAAAATGTTATTGCTTCTTATTAACAGATATTTGTGAAGAGTTGACTATCTACCATGCGGAAGCGTCTTATGGATTTCGTTTGAATCATAGCAACGGTTCTTCGAAATAATTTTCCAAAGAAAGTAAAATCTTATTTTTGGAAGGGGAAAAATTTCTAGAAGATATAGAATTTCTCCCAAACAGACCTCTTCTAGAAATTTACCTTTGAAAGGTTCTAAATGAGCAATACTTGCGTTGTTAGAGGTTGTGAATCTAAGTAAGTTTTACAGGTTTCCACGAACAATCGCCAGGTAAGATTATGTAGACCACTCATTTTAAGTGTAGTAATTACGTATTATTTCTTAAAGTCTTCCCTTTTCATGCAAGTTAGTTTTCGATTTGTTGAATTTTCGAGAATTTCACCTGTGTATCTATATTTGTTCGTCGTGAATTCTAGCAGATGACAATGACATTTTATTAAGCTTTTTGTTTTACGCTCCTAACGTTTTCACAGTTTATGCCATGTGAACCTTACTACAATTGTTCTTCCGTAATATGTGGAAAATATTAGAGGGTAACGTAATGTGTAACTCTTTTTCAACAATTAACAGGTACTGATATTACTTTAGCATAATGAATTTGACACTATTTGCATTCACAACCAATTATTACGAACAAGACACGGTAAAACCGCTGGTAATAGTAGAGGAAATTGAGGGTAACTCAGGCACAATCTTGAAGTTATCTTATTTTAGACATTAGGCATGGAATAGCATAATTTACTCGGATTTTTTCGCATTTTAATGCAACGTTTGTTTGATTCATTTCCTAGTGTAATATAGACAATCTGTTAATCAGATGAAATAAAGTGATTGTAAATGAAAGCAAGAGTACATGATTTATTATGTATTAGCACGTTTACATTGGCAATTTAATCTTGAATATTTTATTGAACCCTCGTATTGTCATTCATACCGGCGTGAATTTATAGAGCGAAGAGCACAGCTTGAGCGAGTGATCAAAGTGTAGCAAATCGCTAACATCGCTACCTGTCCAAAAAGTTTAAGCAATTTTATCTTTTGTTATATGCAAAATACAGAAAGTGATTCATTTGTGGTAATTTGAATGGCTTCGAGTCCATATACATGTATTATCTTATCGTTCGTGTTTAATTTTCGTTTCTGTTTTGGCATTGTGATGAGTTTGTGTTATTTGATGGTTTTCTGTGTTTATGTTACACATTTTAGTATTTGGGTACAAGTCAGCTCCACGATTCACTTACTTTCTGCGAAAAATATTCGTCGTTGGTTTTTGGAGGAATATATAATTTATTTCTGTATAATCATCGTTTCCATTATCTTTTTGTGGATTTCTAAAAATGTCTTCTTATCCTAAAGTGATCTTAATACATATTTATATTGCTTTAAAGAATGTTTTCTCTATTGAAGGAATCGTTCATTTAAAAGATACGAAATCGAATATTGAGTTGATATGGCTTTATAGACATAATTATAATTTTCATCTCTTGGTTTGGAAAGATTTCCAGCCTGGTAATTTTATCTACCTGAAATTTTGAAGCATGTATTAAGATCAAGAGTGTCAGACTGCTATTAATATCCCTGTTGTGAATCAGCGGGCACTTCTGCTTTTGCTTCTGCAGGAGTAATTGTTAAGGTTATAAAATGTTTCATTATAATTGTTTCATCTCTGTAAGCGTCACTGTTAAATCCATTTGTTTTTTTAAGTGTATACAGTTTTAGCTATTAACATTTTTCAATTAATTGCATTATCCAAATCTATCTGTCTGACAATTTGCTATGTAATCTTCTGCTGACCAAATATATTATTATTATCATTTTAAATCTTAACTTCATGTTGGTAGAATTCATTTTTTTTCATAAAATTAATTTATAGATATGTTACACAAAAGAGTTCTCTATAGAAAAGATGTACTACTTTGTAAAAAGATTTCCTACACCAGGAAGACTAATTATAACTCTGTACTTTATCTATCTTTTGTTTTGTATTTTGAATTTCAGACGAGTCCTGTACGTGTATTTTTATAATGTCTTTGGATAATAAAGTCTACCAACAGTTTTTGCTATTAAAATGTTTCTATTATTTGCATTATCCAAATCTACATTCTTTTCCTGCCTCAGAAATATTTCAGGTTGGTAATTTTACCAATGAGCATCCAGGGAGTGATCCAAGGTAATTTAGATACTTATAATTATATTGGCTTTCGTTTAAAGATTCAGATTAACTGATTCGTAATCCGCTTAAAATTTATTAAAATACAAAAATAAGTATAGGTATGCGGTAGAATGCATGACAACTAACTCCATCTGTAGAAGTAGTATGTTACTACAACCGCCGGTCAAATTTTAATACATTAAGTTGGACAACCTTGGTAAAGGTATTAGATAAGCGAGTTGTTCAAGATGGAACAATAATTATCAGCTTACTTTATTTCATTAAGAGTAATTAGTTAATTAACATAATTCCAAATCAATTCTCTTCTTGACAACATACCCCACCCTCTATGTCATCTAACATGCGCGGTTTGTCTTTGTACTACCCTCAGTCCTTTTTCTTGCATTGCAGATTGCTGAAAATATTTCACGTGCAAGCAGCATATTATCTAGTTTTTACGTCCCAATCGATCCGCCCAGAAGAGAAGTGCAATATCACTTCATCGATAACTAGCATCACCTATTAATACTTTACTATAGATACAAACTGCTGAAGTTATCATTAATATAATTACTGGGGTGGCGAAGGTTGTACCTGAATTTTCAATCACTTAGATCCCGCTAAGTTTAGGTAAATAAATTAACATAGTAGGTCTAAACCAGTTCTGTGTATTTCAAGGCTCTATTTACATTAGCGTCAACTGGATTTGAATTTCTTTCCACAAGCACAAATTTACTATTTAGGTAAAATTCATCACATCAAAGATAATAAAATGATGATATTTTAATATTAAAAAAGGAGGTACTACTTCTTTTTAATAGATAATGAAAATATTGATAGATTACCGCATTAGAGGTGTTCAATGTTCCACCAACGCTTTTAGCGCCATCTGTAAGCAATAGTTCTGATCAACTACGTCTGAAAGAATTCGAAGTAGAGATAGGAAATCAAGATCTATTACGTCAGGGGTAACTTCAAACCGAAACGAGAACAGACGATACTGTCCCGTGCTTCATGGAATGATGCTTATTTAATATTGGAATATCTAAGTGAATCAACGCGTATGATAATGAAATTAGCAATATATAACTTACGATTCTTTTCCCCTGTGGAGGTGGTCGTATTACTTTATCACCACCATTACTAGGGTAAACATCAAGGTCTAGCAAACCAGCAGCAGTAAGTTAAATGATAACCACATTTTATGCTGGGAGCGACAGCTTTGTAAAGCCATGCTATTGCTATCCCACGAGTTGGAATATTGGACGATAAATCCTTCCCACCGAAAAATCCAGAAATAGCAATTTATATGTCATATGTATGTATTTAGATGAACTGTATATGAATATGTAGAAAAACTGCCCCTGGCTTACAGCCTACTTGTAATTTATGAAATAATGATATTTACAGGTACAGAAACAAACAATTTTGGGCCAAGATAAAGAAATGATCCTCGAAAAATTTCATTATTTAGTTTAGGTAAAATAATATTAAATTTTGCTCTGAGGGTATATACTCTGGATTTTACATGTTATGCACCACGATTGTAGAAAATTGGTATAACCTTATGAATAAACAAATATAAGAAGGATAAAAGATGTTTTTCGGGGCATTTTCGTTTTGACCTCAAAAAAATGTTTATATACTCGAAAATGATATTCTTATATTATTCATCATATCTGAGATTGCAGAAAATTTGCAGCATTTAGATTTGGCTCACTTAAATGAAGGAAATAAAGAATTTTATTTGCACATTAAAGTGTGGTGCTTATACCAAAGTTATACAGAGGTGAAAAATATTGAGTTGGCTCGAAAAACATCTTATATCCTACTTAAATGGTTTTATCATCCAATATTCCTACTCGTGGGATACCAATAGCATGGATTAACAAAGCTGTCGCTTAGAGCTGATGATTCTACTATTGACTTATTGCTGCTGGTTTGCTGGGCCTTGATGTTTACTCTCATAATTGGAGATAAAGTAATAGCACCACCTCCAAAAGAGAAATAAATGATCGCCGAATAAACTAGTTATTTCGATTTTTTTGGTTTTTATCTATTTATTATTATTTATTGATTACTCAAAACACCAACAGACATCCGTTTATGGGACAAGTACAGTGCCAGAGGTTATCAATAACAAGGGACAAACGCACATCTAGTCCCCAACCAAAAAAAATCTGATGTGGCCAACACATGACTTTCTCCGTATTTATTGAAAATAGAAGCCTATGCTGGTAATATATAAATAATTCCAAAACAGTAAGTGTTACAGGAAAATGTTTCATACAAAGGTTGTAGTAAATTAGATTATCCATAACTTTTGTATGCAATTGTATATACCTACATTGCAATCTGACAGAGGTTTTAAAGAAACAAAGTTTTGTTCCGGTTAAACCGGAACTTTCGGTTAAGCGATATTCATCAAAAACTAATCAACTTTTGGCATTGTTAGGAAAATATTAAATATGAATTTTGAAAATGATCGGATAATTACTTTTTAAGATAGAGCGCCCACAACCTTATTTACCACAGACAGACACACAAACAGACATGTTCGGGAAAATAGCGAAAATGAGCTCTATGAGTCCCAAAACATCTATTTCCGTCGAAATCTGGAGGTCGAATTTTTTTGCGAATACAATAGTTTCTCTATACTACGTATAGGGAGAAAGTACAAATCTGATTAGCCGTTATCTGACCTCAAAACCTTTTGGTTAGAACGCTAGAAGCACCACGGCAGTTGCAAATAAATATCCCCTCGTAGCTACCCTCTTTAGAAAATTTTAAAAGTCTAGAGAAATTTGGAAGAAGCTTCATCAATTCTTATCATCCCGCGCCTTTCAAATTTAGGGTCCTGTCCCCGATGAAGGAAAACATCGTTACTATCCCATCAGTATTAATGCGTTGGTTACCCGTCTCTCTTAAGAGAGAACACTTACCCCGGTTGTTTTGAAGAAGATGAAAGAAGTTTGATTGGATGAAATCAAATTTTAGAATCGAAAAGGAGTAGCGGGACCCTTGTGACTTGACAATGAAACAGTATTTAATGCGGTCTACCAAAATAAAATTTGGTTAGCTAAAGTAATCTTTTCATAGGATTATAGGAAGCTGTTGATTATCGAGAAATGGAAGTTTTTCATACATATCTCTGTCAAAATGCAATGTAGGTATGTATAATTATGAAAAAAGTTATTAAAAAGTTATAACGTTATAACAATTTTCTACAATCGTGGTGCATAACATGTAAAATCCAGAGAATATACCCTCAGAACAAAATGTAATATTATTCTACCTAAACCATATAATGAAATTTTTCGTGGATCATTTCTTTATCTTGGCCCAAAATTGTTCGTTTCTGTACCTGTAATTATCATTATTTCATAAATTACAAGTAGGCTGTAAGCCAGGGGCAGTTTTTCTACATATTCATATACAGTTCATCTAAATACATACATATGACATATGAATTGCTATTTCTGGATTTATCGATGGGAAGGATTTATCGTCCAATATTCCTACTCGTGGGATACCAATAGCATGGCTTTACAAAGCTGTCGCTACCAGCTTAAAATGTGGTTAATCATTTGACTTACTTCTGCTTGTTTACTAGACCTTGATGTTTACCCTAGTAATGGTGGTGATAAAGTAATACCACCACCTCCACAGGGGAAAAATCGTAAGTTATATATTGCTAATTTCATTATCATACGCGTTGATTCACTTAGATATTCCAATATTAAATAAGCATCATTCCATGAAGCACGGGACAGTATCGTCTGTTCTCGTTTCGGTTTGAAGTTACCCCTGACGTAATAGAACTTGATTTCCTATCTCTACTTCGAATTCTTTCAGACGTAGTTGGTCAGAACTGTTGCTTACAGATGGCGCTAAAAGCGTTGGTGGAACTTAGAACACCTCTAATGCAGTAATCTATCAATATTTACATTATCTATTAAAAAGAAGTAGTACCTCCTATTTTAATATTAAAATATCATCATTTTATTATCTTTAATGTGATGAATTTTACCTAAATAGTAAATTTGTGCTTGTGGAAAGAAATTCAAATCCAGTTGACGCTAATCTAATAGAGCCTTGAAATACACAGAACTGGTTTAGACCTACTATGTTAATTTATTTACCTAAATTTGATAGGATCTAGGTGATTGAAAATTCAGGTACAATCTTCGCCTCCCCAGTATTTATAATAATGATAACTACAGCATTTTGCATCAATAGTAAAGTATCAATATGTGATGCTAGTTATCGATGAAGTGCCATTGCACTTAATCATCTGGGTGGTTCGATTGTGACGTATAAACTAGATAATATGCTGCTTGCACGTGAAATATTTTCAGCAACCTGCAATGCAAGAAAAAAGACTGAGGGTAGTACAAAGACAAACCACGCATGTTAGATGACATAAAGGGTGGGGTATCTTGTCAAGAAGAGAATTGATTTGGAATTATGTTAATTAACTAATTATTCTAAATGAAATAAAGTAAGCTGATAATTATTGTTCCATCTAGAAAAACTCGCCTATATAACACCTTTACCTTACTCCAATTCTATCAATAATAAAACGGTCGCTGTTTTCGAAAATACCTTAAATTTTCAAATCATTTTCTTCTGAATAAAACTATGGCCTGTAAATCTATCTTGAATATGGTTGCAAGAATTGATCTTATAATTTGTGTGATCGATTCATCTAATTGTTTCTGTATTTTAATTTAGTCATGTCATGCTTCATTTCATTGTTTAATTTGTTGATCTCATTTATTCACTCTAGTTTATTGTCAACTATAATAGATGTTATTGTTTCTATATTTTTGTTTTATCATTATATATTTCATACTATTGTTTAATTCGTTGATCTTATTTACTCTGGCTCGGTAGCTCCGTTGTTAGAATACCTGCCCGGAAAGTGGGAGATCTGGGCCAAGTCACTGCTTTTCACTCCTGTATAACTTTGGATTACTTGTTGGCATGCATAGAAAATGACATAGTTGTTGTTGTTTTTGTTGTTTTATTGTGGTGCGTCGACATCTACGGTCATTTAGCACCATTTGCTGCTAAAGATAATTAGGTCATACCTTCATGGAACTATAATCTGTGGCTGTAATTTGAGCTCGATTAATTCCTTGTTTTATATGTTTTCTTTTGATGTTTTTTAAAAAGGCCTGTTTTCCTGACGAAGTGCAGTACTCTAGAAATGGATTCATTATCATCTCATTGCACTGCAGTTAAGTCCCCTCCGATTTCCAACGAGCTTCGGATCGTATGATATTTATCGCAGTTCAATATAATATGTTCGATAGTAACTGGACAGTCGAACTCTTCGCAGTGGGGGGGTATCTTCTCTTCCGAGAATAGGTGCGAGTGTGTTAGAGCGCTGTACCCTATCCTTAGTCTAGTAACCGCCACTTCCTCTCCTCGGCTGCCTCTTATCGAGGAGGACCACGATGTCGTGACGGGTTTGATGGAACGCAACTTGTTGTTTGATAGATTTCGTCCATTGCTCCAGGGCCTTTTCTCGAAGAGAGATCCTTAGGTCGTCGAAAAGGAAATATTAGAGAGGAATTCACTTACTACAGGAAATTAAATATGGTTATATGAGGACGCCATGCCTAAAATTCACAATTCATCCAATAAGAGATAGAAAACAAAAGAATGGCAAGGGACACAACACAATGATGCGTTGGCCACAAAAGCATGGCGTCATAGTAACCCACTGCGTGTCTTCGTGTCTGAGTGTCTTCGGACGGACGGACGGAAATACACGGCGCGCGCAAAACTCTGAAATAAACAGGATCCAAATCCGCAGTCCAAATCGAAGAGAGAAAGATTCCTTGTCTTTTTGATTCTGACGTCTGTAAACAAACGAGAGGAAATAGACAGAGGAAAATATTCCGCATCAAACAATCCGAACTTGGAGGAGTTAATCGACCACAGATCGACCAGGAAACAAAAGAGTGACGACGATGCGCAAAGATGAAAGTTGAGTAAAATGATTCGCACAGCAACGCGGTTTGAGGTGAGTAACAACCACAGCAACATGCCATTCCTGTTAATACATAAAGAGAACATCAAAGAGATGATACGCCACAACTATACGGTAAATATATATGGGAATTTTGCAGGGTTGCAAAGTTGTTTGCAAACTCGGGCATATAACCACTGGCAGCACCAGAAAGTGTACAGTACGTCCATGAACAAAAATGTTCGTTAATAACCTTTTGTCTTCCTATTATTACCACAAATAAGTTGAATCATAAAGAAGGCCCCCAAAAGCTGTGGTCGCCTTATAGGACGAAGCATAAAAAATATTGGTATTTATATAAATTAAAACCATTACAAAATAAAGCAAATTATTCGTCAATGTATTCATAACTATTAAGATATGTAACAATAGTAAAACAATACAAAAACAAAGAAAATGTAATCTAATTTGTGTTTGTTGAGCTACTCATAGTCTTATAGGACTGATGCAAAAAAATATTGGGATTTATATAAATTAAAACCATTACGAAATAAAACAAATTATTCGCCAATGTATTTTTAACTATTAACATATGTAAAAATAGTAAAACAATACAAAAACAAAGTAAATATAATGTAATTTTTGTTTCTTGAGCAACTGATAGTCAAGGTGTCCGAATCAGTGCGAAATGTATGCAGCAATTACAAGACAGTACTGCCAAATCCAAGAAACTTTATTCATTATAATGTTAATTCTCTATTCATTGTAATTCAAATAGGACTAATAATTCCGAATACGTTACACAGAATTACTATCCACATGATGATCGCTGATCTAAACTGAATTCAGAGGCCGTTTATAGTTTTGGGGTCGTTTTATAAGACAGATATATATGCCAGAACTATAAAACGTTGACAAAAATTTGTGCCTTGCCTTAACTGAAGGTCGCCTTATCTGAGGAAATATACGGTATATCTAGATCAATAAAATATGTTTCATTTTTCTTTATTTTACAAAGCATAAAGAATACCCACCATTTTCTTTGGTAAATATGTTTATATCATTAAAGCCAAACTGTCTTGGTTATGAATTTGATTATATGAGAGCTACTGTGCTACGAATTTAGATGACAATAGATATTTTTACTCATAAGATTATGGATTAATAGCAAAGGGGCAAACTACCTCACTCCTCCTCTTGCCTAACAAGCCTCATTCCTTCTCCAGATCGGCTGGTAGTTTATGGTAAAGCGTTTGAGGTTCAATCCGACCTTCGGACTGAATGCTTTACAGATTCCTTTCTTCCTAAACGATAAACCTTTGCTTGTAAACGGTAAATATGTGTCCGCATAGAAACATAAAAATGGCCGTATAAGGTCAAGAAAGAAAATTACTCCAATAAAATTTGATCGCATAAGAGCAAATGACATTTCTCATAACGTAATATTTGAAATAGAGGGGAAAATTCCGAGGATGAATGTTTCACTACGGCATATATGTTTTTACGGAAATCTTTATGGAAGGTCACGATCCCAAAAAGTAGAAATCCTTTTGTTAAAAGAAATGGTGAAATGCTGAAGTTCCTCCCATTATGATACCTTAAGTCGAACTAATACGTGATTTTGGCAGTAAAACATGTTCATTCACGACGTCTATTATTTGTTGATAAATAACGCTATGAAGAAAAACTGTAACTCAGACAATATTCGAAACTTATGAAATTTGATGGGCCTCATAGATCTTTCATGAAGGTACTTTCTTCCCAGGAAAATATTCCAATAGAAAACCCTGTTACGGTTTAAAGTAACGTAAGAATGAATGTGAGCATTTACGTCCATCATTTTTGAAGAAACTAATGCAATAAAACGTAATATAGTGAGACTGAAAATAATCATTCAGAGGAAATAAAAATGAAGATATTGTTACGCGCAGAATGATTTTAGAATTGCATTGATATAACTTAACTGATTTCAAACACTGAATGCCAGAAACCGTAATGAAAACTAAACAAACTAAAGGTACAGACGTGCTATTACTTCCTTAAACTTTTGGGATTTTTCATTTCAAATCATCCTAATCTCAATGAATGTTCTAATACCACTATCTACTTCTGATACACATAACATTGCACCTTTCTCGACTCTTGGTAATCCAGCAACTTGGCATACTTCTCTGAAATCGCATTTCTGCATAAACAACCAACCTCCATGGAGGTTAGTTGTTTATGCAGGATTCTGCAGAATCAAACATTGATACCATAGTCTCGAACTTTTAATGAGTATCAGTAAAAACAACAAAGGCCGACAAAGATCCATTTTAAAAACAAACGAAAGAGAAAAATGATTTCATCCGCATTCACTCTCACAGCTGGAAAACAAATAACCCAATTCATGGAAATGGAATTTCGTTATTAAAATTCATTCATATAAGTAAGCGAAACGTATTCGAATCTGAAAGTAGTAAATACATTTATCCTCCGAGAGATAATTAAAAAAAAAATACGAAATGAAACGTAAACGCGAAAAGCCTGCGCTGGGGAAACATGAAAGAGATGGCGCTTATTCATAAGAATTAAATATAAAACATTGACGATGGAGAATAATTTCAGGTTCTCAAAAACGTGTGATTTAATACATAAACGAAAAATGTTTCTGTGTACATACTGTAATCAAATGTTCGTGTGCAGAATGAAAGCTATATTTTGCACAATTTTCAAACTTAGCAAACTATCGTGTAGACGTATATAGGATGAACCATTTAAAAGATTCTTTATTTATTGTATTTAATAATAATTTAATGATTGACCGATAAATTTATAACACATATTTATATTATAATATAATAAAATATATTATAAATAAAACAATATAAACAATATTACATTGAATAATAATTTAATAATTTGGCTAACAACGTAATTTAAAAAGATTCTGGCAGATTGGCCAACCTATATTACCTTAATTATATATTCATGTAATAGTTTCCAATTATAATTTTTAGAAAACTTAATCATTTATCGATAACCTACAACACTAGACCAGATTCGAAGTTTATTCTATTTGGAATTCCATTTCATTTCATCGAATCATTCTCATCCCGTAATGAAGTTTTAGGCTCAAAATCACGAAAAATGCATTAAAATTTACATACTATTGGAAAAATGCTCCTCTTGGTAATGGTTTTACTTTACCAGAGGTGGGGAACATACGGACGGTCCTTAAGACACGAGCAATCTTTTTTGGCGTTTAGGCGAGCTTCCAGTCGTTGGCTGAAATCAATGCTATCTCTAATTCAACTATTACTTTTAATTTTCAACTTTAGCTAATTAAAAACTAAGAGCTATAAAAGAAATATCCCAAAGACTAAGGAATTGGCAAACAAAACATAAAAATAACCAAATTTATTCTTTCTACAGTAACAAATTTCAGTAATTAAACACCAAACTAAAATCTAATTCATACTTTCAGTGATATGCTACAGTGAGTGTATGCATTTCCTATCGAGTGTACACCTTCCTAGGAATATAATCCAATTCGACACTGGATTTTATACTTTTCTAAATTATTAGATAACTGTATACACTGGGCAATAAGTGTATAAATTGATTACTCTCTTAGTATAAGGAAAGGGTAAAGGTGACTTTGCACATAAGGGCGTGCACCCAGGAAAATTCCCAAGGAAAAACGGACTTGAAAAAAGTCTGACAGGGCTCCTTCGATTCCCGGCCCTGTCAGACTTTTTTCAAGTCCGTTTTTCTCTTAGTATATTTAACATGTATTTTAATGGAGAAGGAACTTCACGGATGCGTATGTTAACGTCAGTATAAAATTGAATTTGAAATGGTTATATTTTTCTCTTCCTAATTTTTCATTAATTCACAAAAAAAAATAGGAACATAAAATCCTCAAAACTCATTTGTTCGCAGAATGCTGCAGGAAAACAAATCCGCAAATTGGCTCCGCTTCTAGATTACACATAGTTCGTCTGAACCCATGGAAGTTGGCAAAATAATGCAAATGTTTAAATTCATTTGTCGTGTTGTAAACAGAAGAATTTCTGGTTGCTAGAGCCGATTTCATTTTACAAATGGACTTATTCTACCACTTGGATATCTCATTGCATTTAAGGTCTTATTGTTAGGAGTGATTTATAACCTTGGTGGGTACGTTAATAAGACTTGTTTTTTATATAATTCAAGAAGGACTTTCTATTTTGTAATCAATAATTCAAATGTACACTCCTGGCCAAAATTAACGCAGCACCTCCCTAGCGATCCTTACGGCCGGTGCTGCGTTAATTTTGGCCAGGAGTGTACAGTTACATTGGCACCCAAATTGTTCTCCTGACTTCCAAAAAATATCTCCACCAATTCCTATAAAAGATTTCTTTCTTCTGGGATGTTAATTTTCTGGACTTATTTGCTAAAATTTCTAAGCATATATCTTTTTTTCTGAGCTAAAATAAATGTCATTATTATAATTAAATAATAAAGAAATTACTTTCAGGACGCATATTTAACGTCAGAAAAAATTACCCTTGAAATTATCATATTAGTATCTGTCTTTACAACGTCAAGATACTTCATCTCAACAGAGGAATTTTCTGGTAGCTAGAGCCGATTTGATTTTGAAAACTAAAAGAATAAAAAATAGAACCAGCGAAAAAATAATCATTGATGGAAGAATAGACGAAAACTGGTCGCAATGCTGCAGTACCTTCATTGGAAAACGTGACGATCAACGCGAAGAATCCTGATTCCGTGTCCAAACGGGCTCCTTTGTGAAAAAAATAAGAAAAGAAAAGAACACGTGCTTTTTAAAGAGAGCTGCTTCTTTCCCCCGGAGAGAAAAGCTTATTCTGGCGAAACTAAAGGCCATTGAGTCGAGATTCTATCGAGCAGAGAGACGAGTGCCTTTATTTAAGTCTTCTGGCTGCCAGAATAAAAATTTCTCGAAACCCCTTCTTCTCCACGGGAAGATTTGAAACATCGCTATTTTAAAATTGGTCTTTATTCATCGCCATTACGTAGCTGAGTGTGAAAAGATCTCAAGCGTGAATCATTACTTGAGCTATTGAAAAAGAGAAAAACTTTCCGTGGACCATTATGATCTGATATATGACGTGCAAACGTTATGATGCACATAATTTAGTACTATCAGGATTCGACTGAAAATAAAAATTTAAAACTTTCGCAGCTTTCAAACTCTGTAAATAATCAAACGACGTCACGCAGCATAACAAAGCGTTTTCTTTTATTCGCTTACCAGCTCTGGGTTCTACTTCACGCCATTATACCTACCTTCAAAAAGATCCTGAACTTATTTTTTCCCTTGAAAACGCAGAGCAGGAGGGTTATAAAATGCTGGCGGTAGATTATTAGGTGGGTGGTAGGTAGCTGTACCCACAATATGTGGCGCTATCTAGAACCAGGATTTTTACTTTTCTCCTGCTCGGCGTTTTCGCGGGAAAAATAAGTTCGGGGACTTTTCGAACGCAGCAGTCTGATCTGCCATAATAAATAATGTGAAAAATTGGTTTTGCAATGTGATTAATCCTTTTCTTTTATAAAATTATTTCGTCACGGCTCCGGTATAGCCAAGTGGGCAGCTCGGTTGGAGTTCGTGAAAGCGAATACGGGTTCGATTCCCGGTGATAGCCCATGTGAGAAATTACCACTGTTGTCAATGTGCTATCAACAACCCTAAACACTTTACATTATCTTCGTTTTCGCGGAAACGTATAATTAATAATTCTTTCGAATCAGAAAAAGTTAGCCCATTGCTCGTATTTTACATTAATTAGATCCCAATTGAGTTCCTGAAGGTCTTACATATTTTCATGGAGAGTACATGTTTTCAATGGCAATAAAGTAAGCGATTAGAGTAGATAATTTAAATACAACATGGAAATTGGGGTCGTGATAATGTGACGATCGGGGTCGGTTTAATACGTACTACTAGTAATAGTCTATTGTATAGTCTACTAGTATTGTTCTATTAAATTTAATAATCATTTTCGTGTGAATTCATATTCCTTTATCGACTCATTTTTTATCCAATTTCAATACTTCCGTTGAGACATACACGTTAATTTTATTTACAAGTGAAATTCAGGCATCCCAAAAGGAATTCTTATGAAGGCAGATCATCACACAGATCAAACAAAATATTTGTTCCAATGAAAAAACAAAATAAATACAACTGAAAATAAACAATGAAGCAAAATATTCCAACAATTAAGAGAGTAAAAAGAGTAGAAAATAAATTAAATAGGAAAATAAACAACAAATGTATTTAAATACTCTTCTATATCGTTTGAATAAAATGCCATTCATTCAGTCTTTGAATAATTAATCTCTCATTGGTAGCTGTGAAAACTTATAGAACAAAGAGCATCGAGAAAGTCTGACAGATATGGTTTTAGGTATCAAATAAATAGAGTACGATGAATATGTTTACTCATTTAAGTCTTTAAATGAATAAGGATAAAATTCTACAAGCAATGGCTATCAGAATAGAATCTTGCCCAAGATATAATCAAAGAATACATCCTGTTGACATGAGTAAGTATGAAATAATCACTTTAAAATAGAAGGAAACACATAAAAAAAAGAGTAATCGTTTATACCCTTTCCTCACCAACTTATTCATGGAATACTCCGAACACAGCTGCAAAGAAAAGTTTAAATATTTTCCTCAAGTCTGGTTCAAATGCGCCGATGATATTTTCGCCATTTTTGACACATTTAAAACAAACACATCATATTTCATATTCCAGTGAATGGAAGAATAAAGCTTTGCACTTAAGAAAATGAGGAATCTTGCAGAAGCTTATAATCGACTCCTTGACTCAAACTCCCTTACCCCTGAAGATGACAATAGTTTCCTGGGACTTCCTACGATGTACATAACTAGCATTTTATTGCACCGGAAATGTTACCGTTACTTTTTACGAGCTCTCTATGTATGAAAAGACAATCTATAAAGGTCATATCCTTCCTTCTTAAGACAAAGGGCAGAGAAGGTAGTGTCTTCGACGGACTCGGTACGAGGACACGATGGGCAAGATATTGAAGGTAAATGAGCATTACATCAAAGAGAAATCGGATTTGTCTGCAGAGGAAGGAAGTGCACTGAGGGGATCAGACGAAACGTGATGTCACAGTGACCTACTGGAGTTAGACAGATGACACAAAAGTGGCAGCCATAGGATTTTCAAAGAAAGGATAAGGGCTGCTGGAGACTTGGAGGGCATACGCTGAAGCCTTCGCAATATAGAAAAATGAATATAACAACCTTTAATATCGACTGCTGCCATAGGATACGACAACAAATATTTCCTAGCCATTCTCTAAGCATACTATTCTTTATATTTACGGGAGATACAGTGATTTTATATAATTAAACTTCTTTGCGTATATGCGTCCAAGCCAGTGATGGGTAAACTAGAGTGCTTATACGACCACGCGTGCTTAATTCATACGTTCAATATGGCTTTTGTTTTCGTAACTTTCTGAAATTCATTAATTACGAATTTTAATAATTTCCTTTCTCCGCCTAGTTTATTACGTAAAATAATAATAAAATAGGATTCGATTCATAAAGTGATTCGGATTGTTTTCCTCATTTATTTAAATCTGTATCAGCGAAATTTCATATTCGAGGCCGTACTTCAGCATTTCGGGTGTCTAAGACTCTTCACTTTAGTCCTCGAACCCGCTTGGTGGACGCCCAAATCGTTTACTGGTAAAATTTTTATCGGACTAATTTTCCGGCTGCAGAACTTTCAATTTCAAGTCCACGTTCTAAAAGAGAAAACATTAAAAGGCATCGTTTGTATTTATTTGGACATTTAAAAGCTGAATTATTCAATCTGTGCTAACATTTTTTAAAACTGTTCAAAAAATTTACGTCGGGGTGAAAACAAAATTTCATTTTTATGTTGATTCGCGGCGACTGGGAACTGAATCGAAAAATTTATAAAGAAAATTAAACTAAACGTAATCCTTTAATAGAGCACGACCATCAATCTTCAGAATACGTACGATCGTTATTGGGACTTATAGTAGCTGTAGAAAAATACCAACCTAGCCTAAAAATTAATGTAAATTAATTTAATAATTTAATGTAACCTATAGCTGGTTCAAAGGTTGTTTCAGAAAAAAATTAAAACATTGTAATGAAGTAAATTGAAAAAATAAATATTTCAAACTCTTTGTGTTGGCAGCTAATTATTATTTATTGCAATTAATGTATTGGACGCTAATAACGTTAATTAAGTTTATAAAAAGAAAATCAATATTATCAAGCTTTACTTCGTGGAAAACAAACATCTTGGCAGAAGAAATACTTTGTAGGCTCCACAATTATTTTATTGACCCCCAGGTCACTACACAGGTCGTAAACAGAGTAATTAAGACTTGTGTATCCTACAGTCCATACCTGAAGATGATAACCCGTTGACGAAACTGGTAGTCAATAAAATAATTGAGCAACATACAAAGTTTTTATTGCAAAAAGTATAGGTACTAATCTAAAATATCTACATCGTTGGCCAATAATATATGACTGTGATGAAAGGCTAAATCAGTGAAAAATCGAAAGAAATTCTTAGAATTGAGAACTATAGGAAAGTTCACGTTTACTATTTAAAATCTTTGTATGATGCAACCGAAACAACGTTAATAACCTTAAGAAATTCTTCCTTAATTTTTTACGCAAAAGGTAATTAATAGTTGAATAGTTTACTAACATAAAATTACAAGTAATGAATTAGTTTATAATATACTAATTTAATTTGTGCGCACATTAATAGTTTTAATTTTCTGTCGCATTTGCTTTTTATGTAATTAGAAATTAAATTACTTTTCCTATGCACGATTCGGATGTCCGGGTATTTACTCAAAACCAACACGCAACTACAGCGCGGTATGTTGGCATCAGAAGCATCCTTCTAATGAAAAATAGTCCCCCACCCTCTCCTCCACAAATTTCCCCTTTATACTCTCTCCCTTCTCTCTTCAGAGTCCACCGTTTTCACCTCTGTCCCCAGGGGACGCCGATTTGTCACCCGCGATATGGATTACAGCAACGTCGGCCATTAATTCGCCATAAGCAAGATCGATCACCTGCAGACTTAAATGCAGATTGAATGGCGACAGTTTATTCATCCCTGAGGCTCTAAATTTGCGCCAATTAAAACTCCTTCATCCCCAGTTCGCAATTTGTTATTCCCCGAGCATCTACGAGAGGGCTAAATGCGGTACACGGCCCAAAAATAACGACTTGGTGCTTTTTTGAGAAACGCATGATTGATGGGGGCATTATTGTAGCAACGGTAGCCATGGGGCCGAATGTTTATATGGCGCGAATTAATAAGGGTCGCAAGAAATTCCTTGGTATAAAAGGGATCAAAATTTTGGCGACAAATGGAGGAGGGAATTCCGCTATTCAGGACTCTGGGAAACGGGGTAGATATGAAAGGGGAAATTAAATCGTCACCGCTGGTTTCCGGGGGGAAAATGAGGGATTTGGCGAAGCTTTTCTTATTTCAAATGAGTTATATTGAACCAGATTGAAACTTATCCGAGGTTGGAATTAGGTCCATAAATTTACGCCGCGAGCCGCCTGGGACTACGGGGTGGATAAATAACTAAACCTATTCTTGCACTTGCAGTTGCAGTTGATTTAAGAGCGGCCAAATAAGGGAATCGGTGTGAAGTGATTTAGCACGTAAAGGCAGCTGTAGCTCTCCGAGGTAACTTATATGCATAATCACTACCGACTTCGATCTGTGACTCCCTTATACATTGTATAAGTTACCTCGTAATATCATCGACCTCTCTTTAATTTTTCAAAAGAGTTAAATATATGAGCGAGTGCATTTGGTG
Source organism: Sympetrum striolatum (assembly GCA_947579665.1). Taxonomy (NCBI): domain Eukaryota; kingdom Metazoa; phylum Arthropoda; class Insecta; order Odonata; family Libellulidae; genus Sympetrum; species Sympetrum striolatum. Next base: position 64,365,678 of record OX388350.1, read on the forward strand.
GAAAAAGTAGCTATGCTTCATGATTCCGAACGTATTGTAAGATTTCTTAATTTTAAATTATAAAAAGAGAGAGAAATTTTTTAATTATTTTACGATCAATAAAAATCTTCGTACTCGCAAATGCAGAAAATGTATATCCCTGCGATAGCATTTAATGTCTTAATAGCTGAAAATAAAACGCTTGAATCGATTGTTTTGGGCAAGCGGTTTAGCGGCCATAAGACGTTCTATATTCCCGTGGAGGAACGGACAAGAAAACAGTCAAACGGTAGCTGGATTCAAACCCAGATCTCCAAGTTGTCAATAGTTTGCACAGTTCAATTTATCAACAAAATCTCCAAATGAAATGCTCTCAGAGGATAGATAAATTGGATAGAGTAATTGACCGGCAATTGGGAGATCCCGATTCCGTCAGACTTTTTTGTTGTCCGGTGTTCCTCGGGAAGTACCAAATTCTTCGAGGTGATCGTATGTTTGTCCACACCTCTTACCCGATTTTTTTAAAACTTTGCATACTCATTTCCTGAGACCAGTAAGGAAGTACTCTCATTTATCCGATATTTAGGTAGGTAAAAATATCGCCCAGAGTTCTATCATGAATACAGAGAAAATTCGCTTTTATCGGTTCTAGACTTCATTTCTTTCGAAGAATTGAATTAAAATTTACACCCACAGGAGATCAGGAAGAGAGCCAATAGAATGAAAATTGAATAAAAGGTCTAGTTTTTGTCCCGAAATATTGTTTTAGAATCCAAATTGCAAGAAGTTTAAGAAAACCGACGAAGTAATAGGTTTTTTCTTCTGTACCAGTAGGACAAATATATTTAATCGCACTTTTATTTTCTCCGTTTAGAATCAAATATATTATAATTACGTATATATAATCCAGTATATAGATATTTTATATCTCATGATGCACATATCATATACACATAAACGTATATATGTATGCCCCACTAACCACAAGAAGCTTTCTTACATATAAGCAACATAGATGCTGTATAAATTTTTCCATACCAGGGCGATATCGCGTTGCCGCCGAAATTCCGTTTTGACATGAAAGCGGAACCAACGGAGGAGACGGCGCGAAAAATTGAATTAACGAGTGGAAACCGTCCAATATTTCAAGACGCAGTCCAATTCCGGGCTTCTCCAACTTTCTCCGCCTTCTTAAGCACCGAAAGCATTTGACCAAAAAATGGAATCGCCGTCAATTACGGCGTCAGAAATTGCGGTTCGCTCCAGCGATCTCATTTCCAAATGCAAATCGGGAGGACGTCGACCGCGTCGGGAGGATAATTAAACGAAGGAATGCTTTCACTCGGTGAATCTCGCGACTCGAACGCTATTTCTTATGAAGAGCGGAATGATTTCGATGTAACGGTTGGAGTTTTCATGATTGTAAGAGTGTTTACGTGTGGGTGGGTTATGTTACGGTGATGTGGGACATAAAATATAGTTCCTCGTATCTCGACATTACCTTACTTGAGTATTCTACATTTCGGTTGATTCATGTGTATAAAAATGTCTATTAATCGCCATCTCCTTAACTTCCTTGAAACTTATCGCACCCTTTAAGTAATCTAACATCTTTTGTTTTTGGCTTCCCGTTTGTTTGTCCCTTGTATTCTACCCTCAATCACAAATTTTATCATCCCCTTCCCTCTCAATTCTTGACCCACCCATTTCTTCTGTCGCTTAATACTTCAATTAAAGCTTTCTCCTCCCCAACCATCTCCAGCGCCTCCGTGTTTGTCTTCCTATCAACCCAACTCACTTTCTTCCGTTCCATATCAATCCCACATCTGGAAGGCCTCCAAACGTTTGACTTCCTCCTTTCTCAGGGTCCACGTATAGCACTCATACAACAAAGGTCTCAACACCAAGGATTTTACCAATATTTTCCTGACTCCATTATCAAGAAATTTGTTCATTAGACACCCCTACTCTAATTGGTAAATTATTGCACAAGGTACAACACACACTCATAACCCAGTATACAGCTTGGAGGTAGGTTTGATCCCGTAAACCTTCCACCACTTACTACCAGAAGACTGCTGAAGGAATGACGTTTGCTTAGCAAAATGAGTAAATTGGTTTTTCCGTGCTTTTCAAACAGAATGGAATTTTATTCGGAATGTAGTAATTGAGAAACTTAAAAACGCATTTTCTCTAACCTCTGCAAGAAGACGAAAAATAATCCGCTCATTAAGAGAGAATAGACCAAAACTAAATCCATAATCAGCACTAATACCTCCACATCTCTTGTTTCATAATAATCATGATTAATATACTTAAATGCAAGGTAAATATTTAGCTCCTGGAATGCCAAGCAGGCTGTACGGTAGGCTTTGGTGAAAGCGGTCCCCGGTTCGATCCTCGGTGAGAGCTCACGTGGTAAATGACCTAAACTACCGAAGCACTTTGAACAATAAAACAACTGAGATAATTATTTCTCTTTCCTGTACCAAGAGCAATGAAACATTTCCCGTTCATCGAGAAATAGTAGCAGGAAACACAATCCTTATAAACTATGTTCAATCCTTGTGGTTATTGATTCCCTTGTCTTATAAATAACCTTCATCGCTAATGAGTCCATTTGCTGTGTTTATATAAAATGGCAAAGTGCATCAATCACAGCGTTGACATTTTCCTAATTCTTGTATTCATGCGGCGTAGCGATGATATATGACTGGCCTTAATTGTGTTTACCTCACTTACATCAAATCAACTTCAGATTTAAGCGGAACTTAGTTTGCTAATTAACGGATTTTTCAGTCCAGTTATTTAGTCACGGTCAATTTCTTTGCTTCGGTTAGCTTTGCTAAAGCGAGGAAAAGATTAAAAAAGAGTTTCTTTCATTTGCTCAATTTAACACTGGGTTGTTTCGGATTAGCCATAAGTGGGAATTTATTCATTACTTGCTCATCAACCTAGATTAAAATTAATCATCCGTTAGCTAAATTGGTTAGAGCCAAATAGCAGAACCTCAAACTCTAATTTAATAAGATTTTTTTGCCCCCGACATTAACCAAACACCTTCACATATTTCCCTTTTATATTTCATTCTGTTCCTAACATACGTCTGTTTTTTTTTAAATATCGTTTCATAAGGAGAATAGTCAGTACAATTAAAAGTGTGAGAGTGACGCTATCTGAATGCCAAATCAACAGTTTTTTTCGCTAGCGACGTTTAATTTCCCTGGCGACATTGATGAAAGGCATAAAGTTATTGCTATACGTTTCATTCATGTAACTGAACTGTTATTTTATTTATGGAAAAGAATTTAATTTATTTTATTATTTTAATTACATTTAGTAATTTGGCTGCGTTAAACAACCTTCAGTTACTCATCAAGGTACACCTAGTGACTTAGATTGGAAACAGGAAAATGTTCAACGTCATATACTTATTGATTACAACCTACAAAAATTGTTAATCATTATTCTATTTAACTTCTTTGAATTGAAAGAAGGGAGGTTGATCGAAGCTCAGTGTATTTCCCAGAAGTAAACTTTCTTAGCAAATTTCTGAAGATGGAAGGCTATGGATGGACTCCACGAAGTGACTCCATTTTATATAACGTTCCCTTCTACTGCGATGGAGTGAAAAGTTTGCTCTTTTACTTAACTTTCTACCAACCCATTCACCGAATTGATATTTATTCTTAATTTTGGGAATCCTTATATACTAATCCTTTTGCAATACGCTGCCATAGAATAAAACAAAATGTCTCCATTTGTTTATACGAACAGAATAGTCCAACATTAAAGAATATTTTTATGGGATACATTGTTTACCTAGAGAATGACAAAATATGCTTTAAATTTTCTCTCTTGAAACAAATAAGTCAATTATTCCTGACTGAAATGGAGCCAATTCATTAACTATTCAGAGAGATGAAGAACAGAAAGGTTCACCGTGCCTGTTGAATTTTATTGTTCCATAAAAACTCGTGGGTTGTGTATAAAACGTTTTTCTGATTCTTCGCACCCATTTCATCTGCATCGATTATACGCAGCATACAGTTTATGAGATACAGAACACGCAAACAGTCTATATAATTTATGAAGATCCATAAACACTGGGGCGAGATTTCGCATACAGGTACGATTTTCATAACCACCCATAAATAACCATTTCCCCGAGTCTAAAGAGTGGAGAGAAAAGGTTAAACAAAAATCGACGAGATTGAATGATAGTGAAATGATTATTTTGATTCGTCTCGGCAAATTTTACGTTCTATTACAACATGGTGTGCATAATTCAATGGGAAACTGAAATCACAACGTCACGGCATATAAACAAAACTTTCATTCTCAATCCATTGATGATTGTGATTTCTCTTTCTCTGCACAACGTTTCTACTCCTAGCAGTAAATTTGTTCCTTCAATTTGATTATTACTTATACTTTCAACTTTATATCAAGAACTGTCATAAGTCTCATGAGCTCAAATTCGTTCTAGAACTCTTCGTTGTATCAAACAATACCAAGGCAGATACAGAAAATTGACAACAATTCTAATTGTTGTTGTTTCTTTAAGTGCTTCGGCAGCTTAGGTCATTTCGCACACTCACCGTAGCCGTAAGCATTGCCCACATCGCCATCTGGGAGCAATAAATTAACATAAGATTTCCAATTATAGATTGAAATGGATGAATAAAATTTGGTTAATGGTAGTTATACGGGGGTTTAACCGTTATTTTTTCAGGTAGATATTTCGAGGGTCACCATCCTAATTCAGACCCTTCCTAGCTCGGGAGCACCCGGCCTCCACAGCATGGGGGACCATAAAAAAAACTGACCGCGTGGAATACGATTTAAAAAGTTATAAACAATTCAAATGATCAACAATTTATTATCTTCGTCGTCTCACTCGTCCTAAGAGATATACGAGCGTTTTTTTATCGACGTTCTACGATGAAAATTAAGATTTTTCATGATTTTGCAAGAAATTACCAGTTGACACACGGCAACGTTGCAGTTGGGTTGGGGTAGGGATATCTATCAAAAATCTAGAAATCCTCCCCCCAACCCAACCCATCCCCCGTTGAAATATTAAAAAAAACCGCCTATCTGACTGAGCTACGTTGCCTTGTGTCAACGGGTCATTTCTAGTAAAATCACGAAAAATCTTAATGTTCATCTTAGAACGTCGATCAAAAGACGCTTGTATAACTATTAGGACGCGTGAGACGACGAAGATAATAAATTGTTGCTCATTTGAATTGTTTATAACTTTTTAAATCGTATTCCACGCGGTCAGTTTCTTTTATGGTCCCCCATGCTGTGGCGGCCGGGCGCTCCCTAGCTGCCAAGGCGAGTAAAGGGACCGGATTAGGACGGTAACCCTGGAAATTTCTACCTGAAAAAATGTAAAGGTATAACCCCCGCATAACTACCATTAATCTAAAATTTTAAATGTACTAGAAAGTCATTGAATTACTGGTTGAATGTGATAATTAAGATTCTGGAGAGATGTATTTAAAAAAATAAATGGCAATTCATGAGGAGATTTACGAATGAAGCAACAATAAGATAAAGGGATATATAATTATAAAATTAGTTAATGAATAAAAAAACATAATGTATCAAAATATATTTTGATGGTTTCTTGTTTTTTTGATTCATTACATTTTTCCATTAGTCTCATATTCTCATAAAATTAATTAATATTATATTATAAAATGAAATACTAAAGATTTTAGTCACAGAAATTTTTTATAGTGCCTCGAAAGCTTGAACAATTTCGCACATATTCGATTATAATGAATATTATTACATAAAATTAATATGGCCAATTACTTCGTGGAATGGTGCTCGAACCATCTTAAATGAAAAAAAACTTAGTAACTTCCACAATATTCGATATATTATGGAAGTTACTAATTGTTTTTTTTATATAAGATGGTTAATATTATGACATTAATTCGTATGGGAGGGACACTAACACATCTATTTATATTTTAAACGATACATATCCTACTTTGTTCTCCTAAATAAGTCATGTTCAATACTCCAATTCACATAGTAATACTATACCTTCGATAATGTTTAATCTCCCACAAGAGTATCTAAGTAGGAATAGTCGCATTTTACATAAAGGCCAACTTAAAATGACTGATGATCTTTCCATAATAATCTTTTGCTCTCAGATGTAATCGAGAGTCAACCGCATGATGACGTCTTATCTCTAGCTATCGAATGATTCCGCTTCTTTTGTGAAGTCGCAATGACGCGTGTATGCTAAAAATGGCACCGCAATCTTCCACTGATTCTACCCCTTTCTATTGACCCGATGGAGATAGCGGATAAGCACAAATTTCCTATCATGGATTTAAATAACGCCATTGTTTCCATGGAATTGATAGAATAACAAATATCGAAACATTTGAAATATAAAATTAGTTTGTTTTGATAAAAAAACTTGTACCATTACCTGTACCAAAAAAAGAAGTAACCATCAAGGTATGGTCGTAGGAAGATGATTACAGTGAGATCGATTAACAGGCAGAGCGAAGCTACGAAAACTTTATGCAAAATTTGAACCCTTACTGATTTGAACATGATAAACCTATACAAATACTGATACTTCGGAAAATGATTGTAATTTATTTCGGAGCCAATTTTGCCCAATAATGCTTCCGGAAGTAAAAACCGATTTCCATTGTGTATTCAACAGTAAGGTGATTAGAAACACCACTCAAATATACCTATAACCCTTTAAAGAATAAGTAATGCAAAAATAAAATCCAATAACTTTTGTTCTATTGGTTATTTACGTCCATCTACCAGAATCTGTTAAAAATACCATCCACTAGCCGAGGTACCATCTGTTTGGTAATAAATTTATGATTTTAAATATTTATAACAGCAATCTTTAATATAATTAATGTAAAAGTATTGAAAAATAACTTTAGTTGCGTGAGAAACTTCAATTCTCATTATAATAGATTATAAACTTTCCTATCAAAGAAAAAGAGTTGATTGACACCGTAAGGGCAGTATCCTTATTAAGCACCAAATTTATGGCCATTAATCAAGGATAGTTAAAACTACCGGAGAAGAGTTAACATAGACTTTTTAAATAAAAATCGCCACATTTTTCATTCTTTTCCGCTTCAAGCGAAGCTCTTCAATCACGCAGAGTCACGCGGAAGTTGAGAACATTCGATAGCAGTTCCGCGGTGCACCGAGATTGGTCCACGTGCACCATCATCCGTCAATCACGAAACCGCACGAAAGATGGCCTATTTTCCGGCAGATAAACGCTCCCACGATCCTTTTGCGACGAGACATGAGTTCAGTGCCACGTGTAAGCACTTCGACTCTGCGAGTGATATGTCATCCCAGTGATCTTCGATGATAGATCTTTCAATTATGGATACAATAGCGATTTACTGGTCATTCACAATGTTATGCAGTAAAGCTTTACTTTAGACTCAAACCCGTGCTAAAAATATTTGTGGTGGTAACAGCAATGACGACAACACCCTACATCTTGATAGATGTTGGGTGCGTTCGAGATGAATCAGTGATAAATGAAAAAGAATTATTCCCGAACTAACCGCGCAAACAACGTTGATACTGGATACGAACACACGGATTAGCGTGATAAATGTTAGGTTTTTTTCGATGAAAAGAGCAATATCGATATAAGGAAAAATAATTAATGAAACAGTTTTGTTTTGTAATAAAAAATGAGCCAATAAATAAAAGCGAAGATGGACGCAGGACGCTGCCTAGGGAACAACATGTAATGTGGTCTAAGTTGAAACAAAATCAGTTACAATGACGAGACGGATAGCAATTTGAAAATACTTGGAAATAAATTGATACAAATATCAAAAGAAGAATACCGTACTCCTATATCAAATCATTTCATCCAAATTGAAAAGTGACCTGAAAAATATCAAGTAGCTCTTCATGCATGTAAATTCTCCGTATTAAAGTTCATTGTAAGGAAACTATTGTATCATAGTTAAAGAACTAAAAGAATGGAGTAAATATATAGGTATGCGGAAATCAAGATAAGTATCTATAAGTATCCACCCTTCCAAATAACAAATGGATCAAACCTACTCGAAAAAATCTGTGGAAAAGGTGATTTCAGATTTCAAACTGGTCAGACGCTATCTAAAACATACGGCAATTATGCAAAATCTGAAATGCGAAAATGAAACATGTATCCGCGAACTACAGAAAGTGCAACTCACGGTGCAAAGTTATGATTAAAAAATGTATCGATAAGAAAGCAATCCTTACAAAAATGTTTACAGGCACAGGTTGGGAATCTTTGAAAAACCGGATTTTAGAAGCTACGCTGCATTTACTAGTAGTAATAGATAAGGAGGTGTAAAATCGGAGAAATGCATGTTCTCCACGAATGTTACCCGATAATAATAACAAACTAAGGAAATAATTAGAATGATCGGTTTTAAAAACCCCTACCATACGGTGAAAAGCGGTTTATTTGGTAATAAATGATTTTGATTTAAATAAATATGTACTTTTCACAATTTACGACTACCGTTAAATAATTATTATTTTACTACGGAATAATACGCTTCGCCGAACATGTTAGATACGATATCCCAGAATGTATTGATCGATAGGCAATCCTCTAAAGGAAAACCAATATTCTGTCGAATTTGTTTTAAAAATAAACGCGCACCAATCACGTACAACTGTCGCTGAAAATTTGGAGGAATAGCAGAGCGTACGGACGGATGTGAACTTTGGCAAACACGGAGACTTAATCAGAATTAGAGCGGTTATGAATGCTATCCTTCTTCCTGACACTTTCTCCTTGTAAAGGAGGGCACTCATCCTTTCGGTGGGAATTTTACAGGTGAAAATAACGTAAAAGACGACAGGAAATCTTTTATGAAAAATGCTAGAGCGAGGCTCTTTCGCACTACATATTCGAAAAGAAGTAAATAAATTGGTGACATTTATCTTGCCGTTTTTTGTAAGAAGTTCGCTTTTAAAAAGGGATGGGTTCAGTAGGAGCATGCAAGCTTTAATATGCTCACATTTCTTGCTGATTATTTGTTACGATTCTATCATAACCCAAATCTGTATTAAGCTGTAAATACCACATTAAAAGGACTTAATAAACTTAATTTCTTGCTTAGGCAGTGTAATGCCACATGGAAATATAAATATAAAAATATATAAGAAATATTCAGGTGTTGATTTTCATAGTTGAACATATAATTGATACCAAAAAAATCCCAAAATCTAAGTGATATCCACTCAATATTTTCTTGGTTCTCCATATGATAATATAAGATAATTTCATGCCCTTTTTCACATGATTATATAGTTTTATCTTCTTAAGTAAGTATTTCAACTTCCTAAAACTACGCGCGTGTTCGATATGAGAGGTTATAAATTATAACTTCATAAATCTGTTGAATAAGATTCATTTTGGGTCCACAAAGTTTAGCATTAATGAATGAAAGAAACAGTTTTGCTAACTCGATCAAATCGGCGGTGCAACAGGATAACTATATACGTAACTTAAAAGGCAAAGCCAGCATAGTGTAACGACTTTTCAACATAGTATACAGACTATATTAGAACGAGTATAGTGAAAAATATGGAAATTGTTTCACAGTATTGCAATAATTTAGGAGAAAAAAGTTTTTCTGGTCCATTAAATAGACACCCACGAAGTTACGCTTGAATTTATTGATTGCGTAAAAGAACAGTACCGATCTCAGTTTTGTTGCGTTGGTTACCAAAATTATGCAATGAAATTAGGTTTTAAAAATAATTTTACCTGCACTCAAATTATTTTCCGATGGCGTACTACAAAAATGATAACAGAAGCGTGGGAATAAACAAAATAAAATCCTCAAGGATAATACGTAATGTTACAAATCTCTAGGTTAAAAATTGATAAGGTGTTGCGGCAATTTCAATTTAAATCCAAGTGTACAAGGGAAAGCTTTGATTAATCAAAATGCTATAAATTTTAGGGTTTTTACAAATATATAATAAACCATTATTGACTGTGTTAGACAACGATGGTTTCTATCGTTACCTGTATGATTAATATTCCCATAATTCGGGTCAGAATTTCTATTCATGTCATTAGGTTTTGAGCTATGCAATTTTGAACTTCAATAACGCCATAAATGTGATAATATCCATTCGCACACTTTTTAATGACCTTAATGAATTACTTCATAGATGAGACCGATCCGTTCTAATTTACGGGACGCAATGCATTGGGTAGGTAGAGGTCGTTGGAGATTGGGAAGGTCTACGACAAGGGCAAGGGAGTCATTTTTCATTTTAACAGCGGAGTGCGACGACCTTTCCACGACCCCTTGGGGTCACCGCCCGCAAACATGCTACCGATGTCGCTTAATCGCCGGGATTTGGGCATTATTCAAAATTTGACTCCGTCCGAAAAAAGAAGCCGCGTGCCTAACCGTGTCTCTCGTAAGCGCAAAAATACCCAACCTCCCATTCACACCCTCTCTTCGACCCTGTTTATGTATATTCTCTCCATTAATAAAAAGGTATTGCGGTACCAAACAAGCATACGACCTTGTGATCTCGCTCGAAACAAATGTCCCCTTGGAAACCAAACACTAGATAGCTCAATTACACATATGTAATTTACGTTACAATAATAGCAATAATGTACAGCTACGAAAGTAGCTCACAATAATCCTAAGACTAATTGATCCATCTGATCTAAAACCATCTGATTGTTACCTCAATTAATTCATTAATTTATTCAAAATTCTATTACGTAGGAAGTTAATGCCAACTAAGCAATTTAATTATTATTAACTTAACAATTTCTGTATTCATTATCTCACCAATTACGTTTTTAGTTCATTATAACTTTATATTGCGTAACTACTGATTTACAATGAAAATATGGAGTTAAAAGCTGCAAATTGATATATTGATACTGTTTACCTACGTTCGGTTTAGATCAAACACTAGATAGCTCAATTACACATATAATTTGGGTTACAATAATAGTAGCAATGTACAGCTTTGAAAGTAGCTCACAGTAACAATAAGACTAATGAATCGTAAAATCATCTAATTGTTGCCTCAAGTAATTCATTAATTTATTCAAAATTCTATTAAGTTGGAAATTAACGTCAATTTAACATCTTGCTCATTATTAACTTATGAATTTATGTATTCATCATCTCACCAATTAACTTTTTAGTTCTTTATAATTTGATATTGTGTAACTACTGATTTATAATGAAAATATGAAGTTAAGAGCAGTAAATTGATATGGAGGTAGGAGCTATTAGGATGATAAACCGGTTACCTAGCAACGCTGTTGTATTTGGTTGTTCCTTATCAACTATTAATCAATGAGATCGCACCGCTCAATGTATAACCTCTCGTTACGACTTTAAAAAAAGTAGAGATACAAAACAAACGCGTAAAAGTTTCATTTTTAGCATTACTTTTTCATTTCTTTCTGCAAGTTTTACGAAATATATATACTATCATAGAAACCAAAATTTTGCAATTAATTGGAAAACATGATTTTATTTCAAATTTTCTATTCAAAATTGTTTCATTATTATAGGTGGTAATTACTACAGCATAATTTTATTGGTAGGGTAGAACAAAATTCAATTCGGTATCAAAATTCGAGAGATTAAAAAGAGTTTTCTAAAATTAATTCCTGGTATCTTGTTCACCTTTTTAGCGAATCTGATCAAAATAACTACTACAAAAAAATCTGTCTACATCAATTCTTAATGATTTCCACGAATAGAGTGCTAGAGTTTCAAAGTAATGCATTCACGGAATTATATCCAATTTTAAACATCAGCACCTTGTAAAAAACACACAATTTTTAGATTCAAATCTTCCAAGCACTTTCAAAAAGTGCTTCATGCGAATCATCCAAATATTTTTTTTTCGTGAACCGAGTTCGCATTTCTTGCCGAAAAATCTGGCATATGTGAATGCGATGATTTTTCTGACTTCATTTAAATATTCTCTAAATAATCAATTTATTCTAAATACTATTCCAATAGTTATACAAAATTTTATACTCAGGAGAAACATGTTGACTTGGCTGGAACTCGAACCCAGGTCTTCCGCTTACCGGGCAGGTATTCTAACCACTGAGCTACCAAGCCACGTCCTTCTCACTTTTGTAAACGGGATGCTTTATGAGCAGTGGCACCAACCACCACCAGAGATCCTCATTCTCTCTTTCCATCGTTTGTGTAAGTCCAATAGAAAATATTCTCAACATCGCTTTGTGGGTAGGTTGCCTTGGTGAGGACCTCTGGTCTTAATTTCATTTTTTTTAATGTTAAATATTTAAATATAGATGACTTAATATATAAGTTATCAATACTCTATTTTTTAATAAATAATAATCAGCATAGAATATTAAGATAAGAATATTAGCGAAATTCCGAAAAATTACGAATTAAACATTATGCAGTTCAAGAAAATCACACAAACGCGCTGCTTTAAAATTTATACTATAAAATCAAGTTGGTGTCACTGTGTGAAGCGCCACTACCTTGCGATCTCGCAAAAAGAGTCCTGAGTTCGAGTCCCAGCCAAGTCAATATTTTTCACCTCTGTATACCTTTGGGTTAAGCCTCACACTTTCATGAGCAAATTAAATTCTTTCTTTACATCATTCCACCATTCTAATAACTTTTTCAAAAACTTCGAAATCAATTTTAAATAATTAAAAATCTGATGTGGCCAGCACATGACTTTCTCCATATATAAGATGTAAATTTTTATCTACAACAGTAATTTCGAACACTATATTCCATCTAAACTTGGAAGAGGAGTGTTTAATTTATATCATATTATCTTTTACGTCACAAACACTATAAATTATGTTTTCGGGACATGTTCGATGAAAAACGATGAAATGGCCTTTCGCCCCAGCTCCCAGAGCGCCCACAACGTACATAATCAGCAACTTCCGGTTTATCAGTATTTCACAAATAACTCCTAAACAATGAGTGATACAAAAATATGTTTCATACAAAATTTATAGTAAATTATATTTTCTAAAACTTTTAAATTAATAGTTTATACCTAAATATAATATTTATGGAGATATTTTGAAAACCGGAAATGAGCTTTGATGAATGAAGCTCGACTTCCGGTTAACCGATTTACCCCAAAAACTAATCAACTCTAACAACACAAACCAAAATACTACATATGAAATTTGGTGTTGATCCGACTAATAGTTTACATGTTAGAGCGCCCACAAAGTACATAATCAGCTACTTCCGCTTTATCAGTATTTCACGAATAACTCCTAATCAACCGGTGATACAAAAATATGTTAAATGCAAAAGTTATAGTAAATTACATTATCTAAAACTTTTATCATGTATACAATCTACCTATATATCATATTTATGGAGATATTTTGAAAACCGGAAATGAGCTTTGATGAATGAAGCTCGACTTCCGGTATACCGATTTACTCCAAAAGCTAATCAACTCTGACAGCACACACCACAGTACTATATATGAATTTTGGTATTGATACGACTAATAGTTTTCATGTTAGAGCGCCCACTATCACACACACACACACACACACACACACACACACACACACATACACACAGACATCATTCCGAAAATGGTCAAAACGTGTTCTAGGGACCCCAAAACATGTATTTCCGTTGAAATCTCGAAGTCGATTTTTTTCATGAAAACAATACTTTCTCTATACTTCGTATATGGAGAAAGTAAAAAACGTTAAAAAATAGGGCTATAAATGTGCTGTAGATCAAAATGTGACAAGGCGGTCATAGTTTGAAGATCAAAGATCGCGAACAGAAAACAGACATTGCGAGGTATTCATTCGTCAACAGGGGAATTAGAGAATGGAACGCCTTACCTGGAGAAGTCCTCTTTCCAATGCCGAAAAATGCAAAAAGTTTTAAAAATAAGCATAAATCTGTTTGAACTTTTCAAAAATTTTTTACTGTCAATAAATATAATATTAATTTTATATTATCTATTGCGTAAATAATTGTAATATTAATGTTGTAATGTTTATTGTGTATGTATATATGAAAGTAATTCATTGCCTGCGAGAGGTTTTTGGAGGGGTTTTCCTCCCGTCTTTGGGAGAATGCGATCCTTTGTAATATAGTATTTCCCCCTCCACCGCTGCCACCAGGCCTGATGGCCTATTTGCAGCGTCATTTGAAAATAATGAAATATATAAAAAAGTATACGATAAACGCTTGTCTTTCAAAGAAAAACAGACTGGAAAAAAGTCTGACGCGGCCGAGAATCGAACCCGGGATCTTCCTCTATCCGGGAGGCTACTTTACCCGGATGGATAGGATAGATGGATGGTTAAGGCAGCCTTCCGGATAGAGGAAGATCCCGGGTTCGATTCCCGGCCCCGTCAGACTTTTTTCAAGTCCGTTTTTCCTTGGGATTTTTCCTGGGTGCACGCCCTTATGTGCAAAGTACCTTTAAACCCTTTCCTTGCCTTTCAAATGAGGAGGAATTACGCTTTTTCCGGTGAAGAACGGGCTCTAATACTGCCGAGGGAAAACCTCTACTCAAAAACGGTTCCATTTAAAGAAACGAATAATTCGCCATCTTGGATTTTCGAGAGAAGAAGTTCTATTTTAAACACATGGCAGCAACAGCAAGTCTAACATGCTCTAAGATCCATATTTTACGTAGGAATATGGTCCAGGAGTAAGCTAAAACAATTCCATGCATCCCTTCGCTTCGGGATTTGCATATCTCTCTAACCCCCTTTTGGTAGCAGTGACCTGCTTCTCGTTGGAGTGTTGAAAAATCGAAACTTAGGGCCACCGCATAAGGGGTTCCCGATCCATCAGTTTTCCCACACTTGAGCAAGCTTCGCCCGAATTACTCTTCGCTCGTTCTCTCCATCTTTAATTCTCCTAATACAAATTAATATTGGTTCATTCGAAACGATAAACCATTGCTTTTTTGAGATTACTCAAAGATTATTTTCGTCAAAAATAAATATCCCTGGGTAATGAGGTTGGAAATCGTTTTACAAGGAGAGGAAAATCCGGTGAGATGGAAAGTAATGTGGATTTGAAGTGGTGACAATGACGTCAGTACAGAGTTAATGATTAAACGTCATAATTTGTCAAAAGAGAGAGGATGGGTGCAAAAAGAATTGCACTTTTTATCGCACCCCCTTCATTTTGCTTGTTTTCCTGTGGTGGATCTTTTTTTTTAGATACAATTAAGATTACCTAAGGGATTTTTACATCCATTCTTCAAAAATTTATCTCTCCTAATTTTATTCTATCCTTATTTTCTCTATATCTATTCACGTAAACACTACTTATCTTTTCAATGTTATTGACGAATAGGTAGATAAAAGAAAAGACTTTTCTGTCTCAATCTCGCCTTAATAAAGATCTTAAATGCAATGGTATACATTCATACATGCTTACGGTATGTAAATCGAAAAAAACCTAAAATAACATATTGCCGAAAAGACATAAGTCTATAAAGTATTTATCCCAAATACAGATTTAAACCTCACCCCCACTACCAAGAACTAGGAGAGGGTAATGAGGCTTACAAGACAAGATGAGGAGTGAGGTAGTTTGTCCTTTCTTTCCTCAAAGACACAGTTACAATTATAATATTATTATCAAAATTAGTTGTGAGATACTCTGCCCTTTCTTTCCTAAACAAAACAAGTCCAATTAAAATATTTTACTTAAAACTAGTCGAATCCTATAATCCCTAAAATAACATCTCTATACCACATTCAAATTTATTTATTCGCAATCTTGACCTAGATCAAGTTTTGTAATGTAATTGACAGTGGCTTAAAATGCTCTCAGCTATCGCCTCGATGACTTGTTCAGAAATGCCCAAATGTCCGAGAAATCCCATGACGAATAAATGGAGTCCACTCCACTCCTGAAGAACGTGAGACTGTGCAAAGTGCAGGGGAATGAATAATACGCGGAGGAAGCGATGTGACTGTCAAGACGCCTTCAGAGTGCACTTGGAGTGAGCTTTCTATAGAGAGCCTTGAACAAAACGTCTCCATGCTCGAGAATTTAACGTCATTTTCAGTTAATGTCACCATCACCATCTTTGGTTACCTATGGGTTACTCTTTATATGACCCTGTATAAGGTCAACGTGACAAGAGTGCTATGGCTATATTTGCTGATACTTGTGATTGATGTTTCTGGCAAGTTCCCACTAGACAAATACATTTTAGGGCCTTCAGGGCCTTAATGTGACTGTAATGGTCGAAGCCGGCCGCTTTGAATAAAATATTGTGGAAAATACGAAAAACTTTTTAAAAATTTATTTGCTATAGCGTTCCAAAACGTTCGGCCGGAACATCTTGATTTCCATTAGACCATATTATCTTGCATTTTTATGTGTTTCTGATTGTAATTTCCTTTCCTTCATAGAGATATATCTCCTATTGTTAATGTTTATTTTGAATTCATCTATAATTAGTGTCAACTGTGAAGATGTTTGATTTGATTGCTTGAAGCGAATATGTATTTTTCCCCTGTCTTTTTTGTATAATTTTTATCTATTCTCTGCTTGTCTTTCATAACTCTCTTCATTCTCCTTCATCAGAAAATATAGTTTTCTATCTGTAGGTTTCGCAGGTTTTTCACACTCCCCTTCCTGTGAATGTTTTCCTGCAGAGGAATTCTTTTCCTGAGCTCTCAGCTTTGGTATTTTTAAATCCATATATTAGTTTTCTTCGTTTACTATTGCAAACTATCTCTTTATTTCTGTTTCTCATATTACGAAGGGTTAGATGTAAGAAGAGACTTCCTAGTCTCAATCTCGCCTCGATAAAGACCTCTTATTATTATTAACAGTACTCACATCGAACGATCATCGTGAAATTTTATCACTCGAGAATTAGGGTTTTCCTTAGGGTTAATTAACATGAATTAAAAAAAGAAGAGTCGAAAGACCAAACTGCAAGACGAAAGCAAAATGAACAAATGCTTAAAATTTAGAGGAAGGAAAGGATGATATAGCAAAATAATCTTTCAATAATCGGAGAATAAAAAAATGGAATATGTTGCCTGAATCAGCGAGAAACCCTCAACTAAAACATTAAAGGAAATCATAAATCTATGTGAAAATTAAGAATAGGAATAAAATTTCATAATATTATTTTTGATTTAAATTATAAATTCTGTTTATAAAAGGGCAACCGTTTAATTAATGGATTGGAAACGTAAAATTATTTTAATGCTTTGACGAAAGCTGTTCCGGACTTAAGCGGTTGATTTACTTTTAACATATATATATATAACACTATGGACGGAGTAGTACATCCTTTGGAAATTTCAGCCAATACAAGCTAAGACTAAATCGGAAGAAAACAAAAAATCTCGTTAGCTGCAGTGAAAGAGGAATTGACAACTGAATCCGGCTGGAATAAGAATAAGTGGACTACAGGCAAAGATTACTTTCAACTATAAAAAGTAACTGTTCACTTCCAAGTCCATCAATATAGCACTGAGGAAAAGGTTAGGTAAGACCTATTACAGAGAGGAAACGGCATTTGAGATGTAGTGCTAAAGAAGGATATCAAAGACCAGCAGGACAGAACGACTAGCAAATCAGGATGTTCTGAGGAACCGTTAGCAGATGAAGAGTGGTTTCTGCGGAAGGCTTTAAAAAGAAGGCGGGATAAGAGCATAGGAGCATATTGCAATGAGAAAAATTTAGTTAAGTCCTACGAGAGAGAGGAAACGGCGCAGAAAAGAAGAGTATTTGAGATGTGATGTAACAGAAGGATATCAAAGACTAGCTGGACAGAATGACTAAAAAATCAGGAGGTTCTGAAGAAAGTAGATGAAGAGTTCTGAGGAAGACTTTGAAACGAAGGCGGAGTTCCCAGACTGGACATCTATCGTACTATGAAGAGTTGCCATATACCATAATTGAAAGGATCTGATGGTATGAAGTAGAGATAGAAGGAAAACTATCGCCAACCAATCAGGGGTAATAAAATACGTATTTAATATTTTAAATACGTAATTACATATAGGTATTTTATCACCTTTACGAATATGGGTTGGCGGCAATCCTTTCTATTTTTCCGCAACTACCAGAGAATAATGTAAAAACTTTCAGTGAACTGCATATCCCGTTTTTATTCAGGACTATTTCTGGAAATATTTTATACTATATTTATTATTCAAATTACGCTGCGATTAGTCCTGGTGGTGGCGGTTTAAGTAAGACCTGAAATGCCGTCAAAGGTGACTATTGGAGATTTTAAATCTCTAATTCATTGACAGCCTGGTTCAAATTTTTTTCTTTCAAACATGCTCCCTATTTCCGGATTTCCCCAAGCCAAGGCTTCGTCAGTTAAATTTTAACCATATTATTTTCACATACCGACGTTATTTTACTTACAATCAGTAAAATTTTTACGTTTCTATTTTGTTTAGAATTTCCGATATTCTATTATCGATGTCCCACTCATTGGTGCATTGTGTGACGGTCGCCTGGTTTGGCCCTGAGCATAGCAATAATAAAAGCTGGCCATTTAGCGTCTTACATTGTTATAAACAATGGTAAAAATAGCATACATCCGTAGCTAAGTTCCTATCAAAAGTTCTCGTTTAAGTTCAAAAAAATATAACCTTAGCAGTATAATATTCAATACATACTTAAAGGTTAGTGCAATGATGTAATATTAGTTCCATAATTACAAATTAAGTTTAAATCCCATACGCATACAATAAGTCCATAGTTATTAGGGTGAATAAATATAAAGCAGAAAAGGGTTACACATTCAAATACAAAATTTGCAAAACAAAACCTCGTTCAACAAAGATAAATTAGTATTATTCACATTTAAATAAAATAAAATAAAATTTAGTAAAGTAAATATAGCTCGATAGTTCAGTCTTAAATTTCTCAAAAATTTTGCAATACGCAAGAACCATTAAAACCGTATAAAGGTAACGAAATTGATATGCATGCATTGATAATATCGTCATTTCTAAGTATTTGTTAGCTCTTAACGATTATACTCAAGAAAATAAATATACTCAGTGTTCAGTTCTTTTAATGAAGCTCATTTCGCGTCCAAAATTCCATTTTATGACGAAATAACAGATTTTGTGATTCACTGCACTCCGTTTAGGACGAGGACATTCTCCAAAGAGCCACAGCTCTTCCTCGTTATGTATCTGTATCCATTGAGCCGCGTCTTCAAATCCGATATTGAATTTAAGAGCCCTCCGTCGGGAAAATGTCTTTATTTGATTTATCTCCAAGTCCCTAACAAAGCCAAAACTTTTGTTTACTTCCCTCCGGAGAGAGAAGGCTTCGGAGTTTGGCCGTGTGTTTGCCGGAGGCGCTTCCGTCGCTGTTGACATTTTTCCTCCGAATGAAAATGAATGCTTTGATGCAAATACGAGATTACGGTCCTTTCTTTCCATTTCCGCGATGTTTGAAGGCCCCGCTGCAAGAGCGAGCTTATTAAGGAGCGCTGATTATGTAATTAATTTACGATTTCAGCTCGGGGAATCGCTGGGCGCAAATTGAATTTACAGACGGAATTAGAGACAGATACATATTAATGCTGCGATATAATGATGCTGAGTAGCCTTTTCTTCATACTGATTGTCATTGAGCAAACAATGATTTTATTTTCTCATATTCATACATTGCTATAGTTCCATATCAAATAATTACTAATTATTAATTAATTTGATGAATGAGCTTCCGATTGTCATACGTAATGCTAGATGACCGCAACTTATTATCTGAATAATACATATATACAAAGATATTGATAAACATTTTAGAAAATATATCGTTCACATAGATAATAACAACAATACAGAGCATATATATCACTGATTTATAATTTATTAATTAGGAATTCTAAGAGAACTTGTATGATAAATAGTAAATTTCTTTCATTTACAAGTCCAAATCCATTCAGTTTATAAATAACACAATAAATACAATTTTTCAGGAAAGTAAAAGAATTACGCATTTAGACATATTTGTGTCTTAGTTGATCACAACTACTGTACCCAGATGGCAGTATAATCGACAGAGTAACCAAGAACACCCATATTTCAGAAAACTATCGATATTTCCATTATCTATTTTTAAAAGCAGTACGTTCTGTTTAAATATTAAAATATCACAAATAAATAGTCAATTTATGTTTTGTGTAGATTCAATCCCATTCAGTTTATAAATTACGAGATAAAAACAATTTTTCTTAAGCGTGTGCATCACGCACTTCGACATAGATGTGTCGCAGTTGATCCCAACTTTTGTTCACAGATGGCGATAAAAGCGAGGGAGTAACTACGAGCGTTATTCATACAGGTATCTATCAACGTTTAAATTCTATATTCAATTAATTTGTCTGTTCTTTTTATATTATGATAATATCATGAAGCTGATATCTTTTATACAAGCAATTTCACCGAATAAAATTAATCAATGCTTGAGGAAAGGAGCTAGAATCCAGATAGCATGATTGCAGATTTGAAATAAATCCAGAAATTATTTAAACCAATCAACAGTCTACCCTAAAATAACAAATAGCAGGGTAGATTTGCAGAAGCAAATCTTTGAACCTGAATTACATATGGCAGGGTAGATTTGCGTAATCAAATTTTTGAAACTGCAGGTGCAACCTTTGCTACCGCAGTTATTTATAAAAGATAATTTCTGTAAAAGATTTGAGTACAGAACAAGTAGAAAGGCGTGGATATGACGGATTGGAGCAATGTGAAAGAAGTCAGGTTATAATAGGTTTGACAAAGGAAGCATTCAGTGAAATGAGAAAAGCTTTAAGTAGTAACATCAATGTCTAACTGAGGTAAAGAATGATTAAATTCTTTGTGTGAAATGTATTCCTGTATGGCTGAGAGACATGGACCCTAAAGAAGAAAGAGATAATTAGAATAGAGGCGTTAGAAATGTGGGTTTGAAGAAAAATGTTAAACATCGAGTGGATGGATAAAGTTAAGAATGAAGAGGTACCGAGGAGGGTAAGTGAAAAAAGAAGATTGGTCGATTTGATAATCCAAAGGAAGAAGAATTGAATAGGGGGTGCTATAAGAAGGAACAGCTTACTTAAGGATATGCTGGAAGGTACAGTGGAAGAAAAAGTAAAGAGAGGAAGGAAAAGAGTAAAATTCATAGATTGCTTAAAGAATGAAGAAGGGTGAGATGAAGAGAAGAGCGGAGAAACAACACCTAGGACTTTCGCGAGCAGACGACCCATGATGATAATTTCAGAGGATTAAGCTGTCTCTAAGTAAAAGGAAGAGGTATCCTTCATGAAGGGGACGATGATGTCCCCATTATCTATTCCATATTAATTCGAAAATATCATATTTTCATAGTCATTTATGTAAATTATTATTTTTTATTACAACTCATGTAATGGGGCAACCTTTTAGGGTGTAGTTAATTCTTATTGTTGATATCAAGGCTCTGCAAGACAAAATTTTTATGAACCAATTGACTTTTCTGTAAAAACAAAAGATTTATTTTATTTCTATCTCTGTAATATCTGCTCAAGTTTTCGCTCTATGAGCCAAATACCGGCAGGATGATATATATATATATATTGTTTATAATGTTGATATAAATTGCTTTTCTGAAATTTCTTGATGCACTTATTTAGTTTAAGTTGTGAGCCTAACACAGGCAGAGCTCTTTTCTATAATGTTCACTCTATCATTTCTTTTGTTTTTTTAACTAAAAGGAGAATAAATTTAAATTAAAAATTGAAAAAATGAAATGAGAAAGAAACGGCAGACGGTGATACCGAGACAATAGATTTTAAATGATTCAATAGGAGAAGTAAGTTACCAAGAAGTGAAGGGACTGACATTGAATAAGGAATATTCTTTTCAGTTTTTGGATTCTAACTAAAACAACTTGACTATATCTGATACCTTCTCTTTGAATACTCCGCGTCTATTAATAATACAGTGGTCACTCTTTACCTTCATTTTTCAACTCTAAGTCATCCAATTGAAAACTATGATCTTTTGCATATCCCTCTTAAATCAATCCTGAGTGTGGTAGCAAAAGATTGATCCATGTAATTTGTGTGACTAAAACTCAACTGATTCTGTATTTTTGTTATTTTTCACTTTATAATTTATACTTCATTGTTTATTTTTTATCTCATTTATTTACTATAGTATTAGTCAACTGTAATTGACATCGAGTTATATATTGATGCATTTTAATGATAAGATAAATGTCGTACGTACAAGTATGAAGTAAGTAGAAGCACTATATGGGTCAATTCAACATACACTTCTAATATAAACGAGCGGAATCAACAAAAACAAATTTTCAGAACTATTCCGAAGACTGTAACTTAAAAATTACCAAATTCGCCAAACAATTTTATATTAGAACATAAGAAGTGAAAGAATTTTATAACAACCAATGACTATTTTTTAAGACCCTTAAAAATCCCTAGGCATAAACGAAAAGTTTTTGTGTATAGTATTATCTACAATTTAAAGTTATACAGTTAAATTGTTTTCTCCGAACACAGGCGAATAAGACGAGGAACGCCGATAAAAGTTGCCAATGGTGTTTTTCAACCTCTAACAGCGGATTATGTTCTCTGGAAAGGGAAGTAGGAGAATGGCTATAACGGGTGACCTTATCATTTAATATAAACGAGTAATATTAAAATTAAGCGAGAATTAAAGTATATATTTTAATGCGTATAGTTCAAATTTTATTTAAAACCCTTTTTGTTTATAAAAGAACGAACATCCAGTAATTTTAAACCCTACCTAAGGTATATACCCCCTTGACCCCGTTTTGAGCCTGGTTTCTTCAATATCATACCAAACAAGCCCTCAATTTGAAAACTTTAAGTTGCTATTTTATTTCTAACATTGGTTCTTCAAACATTGTTTATATCTAGGGAAAACGAAATAATTAAGATAACGATGACTTTTCTCACTGGAAATTATTTCTAAGGTAAAGCTCCTCAGTAGAGGTTGTCGATTTTTTCGTGGGATATACGAATATCTGTTTCCATAGGCAACCGTCATCCATTCTGTAGCGTAAACTTTTCATCGGTACATCCTCCATTCTCTCAGACGTAGATTCTCTTTGGAATCATCATTTGCATCCTCTAAAGATGCTGCAAAGAGTAGCATTAAGAGCTCAGGCTCCGCCTATTTGTCAATTAAACGTTCCTCCAATTGCCGTTCACTTAAATCCGTGGAAAACCGCTGTATGTTTGTCTCCTGAAGGAATTAACTTCGGGGATGAATCGTCCTCTGCCCCAGATAAATCACTCCAGAATGCAATCCCTCATTCAACTCGGAATCAAAGTACTATTTATTTACATTATCTAATTAGTGTGATATATGAATGTATCTTATAAAAAGTAATACAATCACATCTAGTATCTAAGATCAACGTTCTTCTCCGGAAGGACGTACGCAAGGTAATTTGAGAGAAGTCTGTCTTATACTCATGTATTAGCGGTGTTTTAAAGCACCTTTTTTGAATCACACGGAATGAATTACAAATGTAGTTTAGGGTTAAGTCGCTAAACATGCTGTTACTTCGCTTAGTTTTCGATATCTTCGCGTATCTAGAGGTTACTTCGCAAAGTTTATTATTGCTTCGCTTAGTTTTAGATTACGTTGCTAAGAGTGCGATAAGTTTACTGAGTTTATGTTTACTTCGCTTAAGTTATGATTAATTCTCTCATTTTATGATTAATTCGCTAAATTTAGGATCTCTCAGCTGAATATATGATTACTTCGCTGAGCATGTGATTACTTCACTTGGTTTATGATTATTGCGCTTAGTTTACGATTAGTTAGCTTAATACACGTGCTTTTTAAGCTTATTAGACAGTTATTTTCATGATTGGTTCGCTTAATATTTGATTTCTCCGCTTAGTTATTACGATTATTTTGCTTGGTTAATAATTGATTGGCTTAGCGTATCTTGAGTCGCTTGAATCACTTACTTAATGATTACTTCGCTTATTTGATGATGAGTTTTGTTAATTTATGATTATTTGGCTTAGCATAGAATGAACTCGTTTAAATTATAATCCATTATTTATTATTTTGTATTGAATTTCGTAAGCACAAGATCGTATCTTGTGTTATCAAGTATTTAAAATTTTAATGTACATCAAATAAATTCAATTGAAGTAGCCTTAATTTGGTGGAATTCCGCAATCGGAATCATATTGAAATTAAAAAGCAAATTCCACAAAAACTTTTCAATTGCACGACCGGTTTCGAGCTAACCGCTCATCTTCAGGTACAAGATAAAAATGTAAGAAAATTTGACACTGGGGCGTAAGAATTGTGGATGGGGGAGGCAGCAGATTGAATAGAGATAATAAGGGAGAGTGGTTGTGTTGAAAAGGTGATTGTTCTTGAGTTTGTAGTCGCATATATCGTGGTGTGCTATTTCAATAATTTCCAGACAATCTAATTTAATTGAAATTAATTTCATTGTAAAAAGTTGTTGTGGAATTTGAAGTTATTTTTCATCTGATCCAGATTGTAATATACCAATAATTTTATTCATTGATATTATTGAACGGATAAAAAAATTAAAATTTATCCTCTTAAAAGTTTTATATAACTGACTAATTTTTATATTATGTTTATCTTTGATGACACGGGCATTAAACAAAAAAGCTTTACCAGATTTAAACAATCGGCGTGAAAAATTCTTGACTGGAAGTCTTGAACCGAGATCTACCGCCCAACTACAAGGTTAAGCTACCCTTCCTTGGAAGTGAACCAAAAACTTTTACTGGAAAAAACCGTTATTTTATCCGAATAGAAACCCGAATCGAAAAAATTGTAATTCTTGATCCTGAACCGAAAATCGTTGTTTATTCTGTTCCAATATTGGGTTCCATAATAAATACTCACTTTACTTAAAGAGTACTTGGAGTAAGGTTTGCTAAATATTTCTAAGACAACTCTTCGATAAATTAAATATAAATTAATGTTTAAATAGTTAAATAGTAATATTAAGTTTGCCATTACCATATTTTATGCTAAAACATAGTGTAAATGTAAAAAGCGTAAAATAATATAAGATCCTGAGTGAGATATAATAAAGCAATTGTATAATAGGAAATAGAAAGTTCCGAAGAGGACAAGTGGTGTAACAAAATTGTAAAAAAAAATAATAAAAAACAATATTTGTTTTTTGGTGAACTGAAGGGATAACCGAAACGAGAAAAAATGTGGTTCCATTCCCTGCCCTGCCATTTTATTGCATGATATTTTTAGGTGATATTTCTAAATCAAAACTTTTTAAATCGGCCTACAGATCTTGAATTATCTACCTCTGTATGCCATTTCTAAAGATATCCCCATAGCACCATTTACTTAGGAGTCAGTAACAAGGAATTAAATGTAATATTCTAATATTTTTGTGGTTGTGATGATGAACAACTGTTTCACTTAGCGACAACCTTCAGATAATGTTTAATTTCAAATACTCTAATCTATCTACTTCAGTTAATGAATTTATATCGTAGTTTTATTTCGGAATTCAAACAACTTCTTATGGAAATATCGAGAAAATGCGTAAGTGGTGAGAAAAGGGAAAGTGAGTGGTGGCGAAAGAGGAATGAGAATAAATTGGAGGGCAAAAGGCAAGGATTGGTTTGGACGCGTTGAAAGGATGGAGTGAAACAGGATTGGAAGAGCGATGATGGAACGCAAAGAGGAACGGAGTATTGATGGATGGATTGGGGACAAGAGGAAAGAGCTAGGGACGGAATGGGTGCAGTGGAATGTGTTCACAGAGAGTAAATTCCGATAGGACAACACAGGTTGGTAACGGAATGACAAACCTTCAGCCATTAAACTCGCAAACTAGAATTTCTGCAGCACTCTAACTTCGATTGTGATATAATGTTGACACCATGAAGATTATGAATCGTGAAGATTTCTTTCTTCTTTCTTTTATCCTTTTCCTACTCTTATTCGCTTTGTCTTCTTACTTTCCTGTGCACCTTCTACATATTATTATAATTTTATCTTCATGACTGATGAATTGACGATCTGCATTATAATTTGGTTATTTGTTATACTACTATTTAAAATATAACCAACTGTGAATCTAACGTTTATGCCACTACTAAAGAAACTTGTGTTCAAAATGCTACGACAAAGAAACGCTTAAGTTCCGCAGTTTATTTTTTGCCAATAAGTCATGAAAATTAAAAATTTTTAAATTCTTTCTTTCTCTCTTTCTTTCAGCCTTTCCTACAAATTTCATAAATTATTCACGCACCTCTTCTCTTTGCGGGTGTTTTTCAGCAGTGGATATTTTTTCTGTGATTATAATCAACAGTTTGCTATTTTCTCCAAAATATGGTCTAATTTCACATTAAATTGTTAAGAAAACTAGCCTCACTTTCGCCCAATAAGGACGCATTTATGTATGTATGAATTTATTATGAGGTACTTTAAATTTCTTTGATTGGAAACTATATCTTAATGTTTTGCCATATACATTTAAATTTTTATGACGAAAAAAAGCCTTTTTTCGATACAACATCAAAATAAATGCGATACATTTCAGAATCACATTCATGATTTGTAAGAGAAAAGGACATTTCTCGCAAGTTTTTATAACTATAACTCAGGTGAACGCTATCATTGTTTAAGTAGTTAACAAGAATTAGTGATTACCAGATAGCTTTGGTAATATTGGATGTGTTTTGTGAAGTCATTCAAGAGCGAGTATCCACTATAAATTCCTTCGTCCAATTCCCAATTAAATGTCTGAGTACGAAGAATGGCTATAAAATAGTTAAATAAAAATCTAATTTAATCCAAATGCTTTCGCTGGATTGTTATTCACCAACGGAGGTACAATTGCATTCCAAAAGGACTGTCCCTCCTACCTAAATTACAAAAAATACTTTTCTAAGGGTGGATGGACTAACTCCATGAGCTTTATTCAGAGTAGAAAATCAACTATTAAATTTTTATTATATGTCACTGAAACATGAGCTTGAAGGAATGTTTGGTCCTTGCTCTTATGCTATTTTATAGCATAAGCTCGGGAGAATGAACGAGGCTTACTAATCAAGATGAGGAGTGAGTTAATTTGCCCTTACTATCCTCTCTAAACGAAAAAGCTATGAATAGCATGCATCAAAGCCGAGAAATATTGAAATTATGAACATGTGCATGCTTGTGGATATTAATCGAACTTGCTTCACTCAACGACAAAAGCCGTATTTTATGATATCCTTTGGATTTGTTTACATTATGTGATTTATCATGCTATAAATATGCCATTTATGCTGAGATTTATCGAATATTATGTTCTCTTTTTGATAGTAGCTATGACAACAATCAACTCTAGTCCGGCTAGAGCAATATTATTCTAGGGCGAGGTGAGGAAATAGGAGCTATTTTTATTAAGTATCATATTCACTTTATTTCTGATACAACTACTCGCTACTATCGCGCTGTTTCTGTTACAACATATGAAATTATTGCAAATAGATTTTGCAAAATTGTACTAGATAAAGCAATCCTTCAACATTGCAAGTAAAACAAAGAAAAAATGTTTTAAACATTTCGTTAATTGAATAAAAATATCTTATTAAAATCGATACAGCGATTAACGTTTAAAAATTGTCCAGATTGTTTCGTTATAGTTACAGATAATCTATATTTATCAATAGAAGGAGTTGCATACATGGCCAGGAATATATTACAATATAATCAAAATAAACCATGGATCGATAAACTTACCGCAAGAAATCACCCATTTATAAGTAAAATTGTTTCAAAATGAAACCATGATATAAATTTTCATAAGATGGAAGAGTAAAAAAGCCACTCTTCTATCAGAAAACTCATCTTTTTACCGTCTTCCTCATTTAGAATTTATATGCATATGTTTCGCAAACTGTCCTTTTTTAGTATACATTTCATTAGTACTATTTGTATTTTTTCATCGTTTCTCCTGCTTTCAAATCCTTCCACCTTGGCCAGAATTTCAAGCTTTTTTTCTCCTAATTTAAAAAACCCGAATTCCGTCTCGCCTGGCTTTTCAGAAACACTATTCCATCTTCTATCTTTGAATTCTCTTTCGACCAATGGAATTGAATATGTTCTGTCCTTTATGCATTCTGCTCTATATTCCTTTTCTAACTGCCCAATCCTTACTTCTGTCTTTGATTTCTAGCTCCAAAGACATCGTTTGACGTCTTTACTTTACTATTCAACTACCAGACTTCCTCTTGTTAAACATTCTCTTTTCTTTCATCTTCCTTCTAAACTAAATTCCCTTCCACCCTCTGTGGATGTTTCTTCATTAACCAAAGGGATCTTTGTTTTCTAATGGGAAATACGCCAAGTGAGCCACCCTTTGGCTTTTTTTACTATTTCTAATTCTTTTTTTACACTTTGATAATTAATTCATTAATTTCGTATTTGGTAATATTGTCACTCTAAATTGGCAACTCTACTGTGCGTTAATAGTTGAAGGAATTAATAAACAAGTAAATCTATCAACTGGCTTGTCACACACGTCAATCTTTCCTTAGAAATGGGCTAACAATACTATCTCTAAATTTTGACTAAATTAAGGCGGACATATGTGTGACACTTATAGGGCATAGCAATGCTATGTAAAAACGTTCCATTAATTGAAAAAACTTCCAGGGGCACAGTCGGAAAGACCGAATTTCCCCAAGTATTTTTTCGAGCACCATCACATTAGGCTGTGGAAGCGCGACCTCCGAGAGTGCACTGCGAGACAACTGTCCTCCAGTTTAATCAGAAGTCGCTGTAAATGTTTTCGCTTACATATCAAGAACTGGGTCATCCCATCGCGTGAAATTTTACGAGATGAATGTAAAAAAAAACAGATTTTTAAAGGTACATACGTGCGAAGGCGATTCGCTTAAAAAATCCACAGAGGTAAAAACAAAGTTGATGCAGACGCTTTCGAACACAAGAGATCGAAACGGTTAATTATAAAAATGACTTTTCTGAAGCGATTAAAATTGTGACGATTAACTTAGTGTTCGTTTAACTCCAAGGCAAATTCTAATCCTAAAAGAAGGATTGTCACTTTGATAATAAAAATAAGATTTGAGTTTTACGATAAGTAAAATACGTTTAGACGTAAACACTAATTATGATTATGTGCGAAACTACCCAAACTTTCGAAGCACTTTTAAAAACCAACCAACAAATATTTAATTAGATGTATAAGTTTTCAAATATGGTATAAAATTCATCTGCACCCAATTCTAACTAATCTATCTAAAAATATGCAAAAATCTGCGTCTAACTTAATTTAGAATTATTGGGTTTTTCCTTGATTTTCTTTAAGTCCCTACCAGGTAAAAGTGAAGACATTGGGATTGCAAAAATTATTCAACTATTTCGAATTTAACGGTAGTGTGAGATTTGAACATCGTGAACAACCACTGCAATCGGTACTGATTAACTAATTACAGAATTATTTTACCTGAATGTTACTTCCATCACGTGTTTGGAATGCCTCTGAGAAGATAGAGTTGTCTTTATCAGAGTTGAAACGAAGAAGTTCACTTACCTACGAAAGAAAAGAAAAAGACATTAAAGTATCAATTCGTCACTGATATCTACATTTATTATTCAGTTACAGTTAACTGATATAGTTTAAACATGATTTTAGGTATAGTCTTCTATTTTTTTAAACGAAAAATGTATATTTTTTACAAACGGAAAATTACATGAGATACATACGTGTGGATTTATGGATGTATAAAATTTTAAATTATTGATGAAGTCTATTTTTAAATAACTGATTTATATTACAGAAGTTTTTATTTACTTTTTAAATTGCCCAGAAACTCAATTAACATAGAATATTATTAACATCAAATGCATAAGTAGTTTCACGTTGATGATCATCGGAATTGATCATAACTCTAACATGAACATAAGCCAAAACTATTCTTCTTTCGATCGGAGAAATTTTCGCTATTTTTCCTACAAATTTCACGTCTCTATTTACTATCGTTGCCTAGCGACTATTCAAAGTTCGATCGGTTTCTAAGGACACTTCAATGCGCAAGACGCATCAAAACATCACCTCTCTATATTATGGACGGCACTGGAGGAACGAGTACAAACGTATGGAGGAGGCCTTTTCAATTCTTCCTCAATTTTCTTCGTGTGTATTCACACCTCTTCAATCGATATCTCGAAGGGGTCTGGTATTACGGAGGCCAAGATCATATCTGCGACATGCGACTCCCTCCTTTGCATCAGCGATAACCTTTAAAAAGTCCAAATATATTCTCAAAGAGCCTTTAATGAATACGAGAAGGCAGATCAATTTGGAATTTTATTATAAGTTGAAGAATTGGGAAATTCATAAATTTTGAAATTAGCTTCAACTTCAAGCATTTTAATAGATGAAGTGATTGAAACTGAAAAAAACGAATGTCAAAATCAAGATAAACCGTTATTTTTGCCGTAAAAAAGTCCAGAGCCAGAGTCATAAAGTTTTTTTATGTTGTTGCAAAAATGTTCCTGTATTTGAACCGCAAATGGAAAATGTTAATTATTTTATAATCAACGTGAATTAGCGATTTTTCTTTTATTATTTTTCGTTCTTACTTCCATATTCTGATGTTTGAAATACTTCGCTTTGGGCTTTCGGCAGAGGATAAAGAAAACTGATTCTTTCATTGTCTTTTGTCTTAATCTTGATCATGGCTGTTGTGACATGAATAAACTAATAATAAACTAATCTAAAGTAAATAAAACTAACAACTTAAGCTAAGGTTCATAAGATCTTTATTAAGGAGAGATTGAGACTTATAAGTCTTTTCTTCCATCTAACCCGTCGTCAAAGATGTTAATAATAATCATTTATAATGTTTGGTGAATAGAGATACAGGGGAAAACGTTCGAGCGAGTGGATGTATATAAAGGTGATATCTTAGGAAAAAATATGCACCAGGAAAACACCCTCAAAGAATGAAAACCATTAAATGATGAGAAAAACCTGCGCAAATCTAGTAATATTACAAGCTAAGAGATATGAATGAAAGCTGGGTATGAGATGGATATCACAAAAGCAGTGTTATAACAAAAATTAAAATCAATAACAGTATATACTAATTCGGCATCAGTGATTCTAAATAATGGCCCTAATTAAGTCCTCTCCTTACGCAATTCTAAAAAGAATATTACTCTACAAGAGGCGCTATGCTTCACTTACGTAGACATATTCCGCTTAATATATTATGGTTTGGGGAGGAAACACTCAGGTAAAGAAATGAAAGACATGAGTACATTCATCTCTATCCTGAACCTAAAAGGGATATGAAAAATATCCCATTCATCAAGATTCGGTAGCAGGAAAACGCAAAATATAAAGAAATCTGAAAACTCCCAAGGGGCAAAAAGGTAGAGGTGACTTTCTCAATATATTATGCCGAAGCTCTGAATACATTTATAGCCAAACCTCGCAGATCAGGTCTATCGACCCGGAATCGAAAAAGGCGACTGAGGAAAACAAGTGAAGGCGTATTGTGCGGGTGCATTGGCGAGCGAAGGCCGTGGAAAACAAAGGGTTTTTTCCCCCCAAAAGGAGCAGTCTCCTTGGCTTCTTCGTGCAGGTTTTCAACAATGGACATCACTAGGCGACGGAGTGCGGAGTGGAATCAGATTGTGCCACGCATAAGCGCATTCCAAAAGGGCGCGATGTTAAAATACGAATGTATAACAAGGAGCTCTTTCTAAGACATTCTGCTACTACTTCTCTTTGAGGAAGACTGTGTAGATGTCCTCACGGCTTCCAAAAGACCTGAAATCGTCGTCAATGAAAAAACGGACGTAAAAATTTGAAAGGAAGGAAAGAGAAAGCAGGTTTCCAGGTTAAAATTATTCGTAAACCGTTTCTACTTGAAGACAAATTTACAAGGAACCTTATAAATATAATCACGAAGTAATTTATCTTGAAGTACTATCTTTTCCCAATACTAGAACAGAGGTGAAAAACCTGCGGATTTTTGGCCGCATGCGACTTTTTCCAGCGTTCACTTCCAGCATAAATTACATCTTCCGAGCTTTTAGACAAGGCGGATGGCACTGCAGTTCCGTAAATAAAAGAACGCGATTTCTGAGAAGCACCGACAAAATGGTAGTAAGAAGTAATCACTAAAACAGAAAGTTAGTTGTGCTTATTCCACAGAATATTAGAGAAGCCAATAGGACGAAGTAAGGTAAGAAGGGTGTTAATTCACCCCCTGTCATAGACTACTGGTGGCTCGTGGAGCATAAATCTAAATCTAAAATCCAGAAACTAACTATATATATATATATATATATATATATATATATATATATCTTATATCTATTATATATAGATGCTTCTCCGGATTCATTCATGATATACCCAGATAGGATACTAATTCACAGGCTAAACTACTGGCGTCATTGACTCGAAATTTTTACCACGTATTGGCCATAACGTGAAACCCCCAGGAAAAAAGCGACTTTGATCCTCAGTGTCATAGGTTCGATTCCAGAGGGGCCCGAAGTCCCGATTTTTCCCGTTTAAATGCATTACCGTGATTTTCGGGAATTTAAAAAAAATACTTTCCGGATAGGTAGAGAAATAAAACTCAAGGAGCCTATATATATGGTAATGATCTATCGAAATCATAAATGAGTTTTACGGAAAATATCCTAAGTTCGATGCTAGGTCGAGGCAAAAATCGGCCGTTTAAAAAGCATTGTGGCGATTTTTATGATTTTTTTTGGACCCTTTCCCGATGGCATGGATACTTGAAATTCGGCATGAGGTTGGAGATCATAAATTTATTTCATAATCAAATTTTTTGTATTCGCTGATGGTCCTTGGTTCGATCCCAGAGGGCCATTTACATTCCTCAATGCATTTCTTATGGGGATAACGGAAACACATTTTAGGTACTTCCCGGCATGATATCGATTTCAAACTTTGCACAAAATAAGATCAAGTCCTTTAAAATCATACTGTGCATTCACAGCTTAAATATATTTCCTGGGTTCGACACCAGGCGTCTCTTATATCAGTAGTTGATCCGATTTTTAATAATTATTTTGAGCCCTATCCCAATAATATAGAAACTTGAAATTCGGCAAATAGATAGAGATCATAAATAACTTTCATGAACATGTTTTAGATTTCCAAGATCGTCCTTGGTTCGAATCCAGAGCGCCATTTACATTCCTGAAAAGTAGAACGTCGTTTGAGGCAGTTGTAGCCAATATTTCTGCTTGAATTTTCATACATAGTAAGAGATGGTGATTTTCTGTTGTGCTACATAGTAAGCTTACCAGGAAGACCCGGGTTCGATGCCAGACAATTAAATTGCAGCGAATTTTAAGAATATTTTCAATACCTTTTTTTTTCTTTTGAGGGCCGTCCCGATATGATGCCGACATGAAATTATTGTTGTCGATCTGCTTGCAGTATGCAAGCTACATTTTACTCGTATATATATATAGGTAAATGATAATTTTTCTCAGTATCGAAAATGATATCAAGCTCATTCAAAATGAAAATATTCCAACTTTTGTTTGTCTGCGAATTAAATTATTTGTCTTCCAACAATTTCTGCTGGATTATTTAAATCTGTGCAATATAATACTCAAGTGCGACCTACTGGTTTCACATGTGGCCAATTGATTTCAACTACATCCTAATGATACATGCGACCTTGCAATGAAAAACTTTGCCGACTAAAAAGCCAATCTATTGTTTTTACTGTCTAAACCAGTTTATAAATAAACAAAGACTTAAACAGGAAGATCAGAATGGTTTTTCTCTCTGACACTTCACAGCAGTGTATTTTATAATCATATGATTTGATCCTGATGACTTGACCTTTCTGTTAGAAGAAATGGTATCTAGGGTCGAACTTGTGTAATCTGCATATAAACCACCGTGCTTTCCAGGATTCTCGCGTCGATTTGAAAAGTTTTACATTACTGTTTTGGAAGTCTTAATATCACCTCCACGAAAAGTACTCTTCTTTCTAACCTTAAAAACTAAGCACCAATGATTAGAAGCGCTGATGACTTTCAGAGAAAGGCCACAAAGGCTTAAGGGTTTCTATGAATTTTCTGAAAACTCTTCCTGTCAAAAAGTTTAAGATTTCAGAGGATGAATACAAAGTACTCAGAAAAGTGTTTATAGTGAGGCCTTAACGAGTTAGAAAACTATTTCTTAAGTCGGACGCTTATTTCATAAATAATTCGGAAATTTACCTAAGAAAGTGAGAACAGTGTGGACTATCTCTTAATTAGACTGAATTCACATGCGCGAATGATTTTAGACCTCCTTTTTGGTCACGATTCAATTATTCCATTTTAATAAAGAAAGTTGCCAAAACTACAGACTTCAGGTCTTTCAAACTTAAGGCAAATTGAAGATATCGGTGCCTAAAATTTCCATTTTAATGACAATTGTATGGCAGAGCTACTAGTAAAATGTTACCTACTTATATTTTTGAGTCGCATGTACCGTTTATAATTAGAAAGTCAAAATATGATGTAAGATTAAACTTCTTTTTTTTAATTAGGTTCTTTTTCACATCAAAACAACTTAAACGTCACCATCCAAGATTTCGCTTACTTCTATCGTTTTAATCATGCGATAAATATGTAACGAATTGATATTCACGTAGAAATCGATGCTATTTTACTTACATATTCATAAATAAAATTTATATGGAGTAATACTTTATAGTTTTAATTCAGACTCAGAAGGATAAGCATTCTATAACACCCTAATCAAAAGAGGCCTTCGAAATTGAACTTCTCTTCATTCACGTCACATCCAACCATTGATAGAATAAGTGAAATGGCATACGAGCCAGAAAAACCGTTCATTCCAACGCTCACTTCGATAAAATAAACACCGCTTAATTGGTCTTCGATTAGGTCAGCCGTGAGGCGAAAGACAAAGGCGAGTCGTTTAAGTGGTCGACTGGCTGTTCCTCCCAATCTAATTCTCTTGCATCGGTGTTTTTCCAGCTGATATCTTGGAGTAAGGGGAAGAAAATTGCTCATAAGAGAACCATGCATCTTGAATCGAAAACATGGCTGCTAATAGAAAATTAAATCGAAGATTCTTAGCTTTCTCTAATATCATTACTTTGCTATAATTAAGTTAATTTTAATTGGGACTGATTTTCCACTGTAATTACCACAGGTTTGATCAAAACAAAAATAAAGAGAAAGTTTCTTTCCTTTTCTCTTACTTCATTATTATTTACTGCTGTGATGATATGAACACTTCTAAGATGTGAGATATGTTAAATCCTGACATGGTTTGATTATTATTTAAAGTCCGTAATCTGTTAACCATAGGGAAATTCTGTAGTTAACATTTCCTTTTATAACATTTCGGCTCGTCGATAAACGTTGAGGATAACTACCTCATTCCTCATCTTGCAAAGTAAGCCCTCCCGAGTAAGTATCTCCTCTTAAAGCTACTAGGATGCTATGAAGGCTATCAGGATTAAATCTAAACCGTCGGATAAATGTATATTAAGTGATAAATTTCCCTTATCGTAACTCTGTTGTTCTTTTGATACTTTCGCATTTTAGATATTATAACATTAATTATGTTCTATCGTACGTTACATCGCCATAAGAAAGGGCTAAATACTCAAATCAAATGTTTCCAAGCATTCATTTCTTAATCGGGGAATAGTAGAATGGAGATTTACCTGGAGAAGTTACCGATCCTTGTCCCCCATCTTTCTATGTATTAATTAATAGAATTTAAAATTTTCCGTGGTTTTATTATGATTATTGTAAATTTTAAAATATTCTAATCGTACTGTAAATTTGAAATATTGTAATATTATCATGAAGTTTCAAATATTGTAATATTACAGTGAATTTTGAAATTTCTTATCTTGCAATTATGAGTAGCCTTCGGTATTTTATCGGGTTTTGGGGGTTTTCTTCCACATGATGAATACAAGGCAGGGTATTTTATTTTTCTCTCCCCCCCACAGGAATGACTAACACCTGGCCTGGTGCCAATTTGTAGTATATAAATGAATACCTCACTCCTCATCATGCATAGCAGCCCTCACTCCCTCTCCAGGGCTTAGGGGGTGGCTTAGGGTAGCTAATATAGAGGATAGGTTGAAGTTCAAACCTGCCTTGGGCTGATTAGATACGTAGTAATATAACACGTCACGAACACCGATTTCCTAATTGATTTCCCTTACTGGAACCACCACATTTCGAGAGTTAAAACCCAACGAGCAGATTTTCCATTAGATAATCCGTTTATCCAAATTTCTGTTCATGTAGAGGAAGTGGGTAAGCCCGTAAGTCGAGGTAGTACATGAGATAGTACTACAAAATGCAATTGGATGCGGGAATGTTCGTCATAGTAAGGAGTTAAACACGTTAGGTCAGCAGATGGACCCCACTGCAATCAGATTCCGCCGGGGTGAATGAGATTAACGATCAAAGAGACGAAATCCATTCGCCACCGATGCTAAAAATGTCCCTTCCTAGGAATCGATGGACCTCAAGTCGCGTCCATAAATCAACGGCGACATGTGCGACCTCCGTCATTCCCTTCAGAAAGAATCCCCCTTTTCCCACTCTGAATTCGGGACTTCTCCCTTAAATTAAGGGTTCAAAGGGCGGAAAACGAATGGTCTCCAAGCAACGGACGAAGTCGACTGTTTTTAAGGCTTACGTAAACAACTCAGTCCATTACTATGGTTCGATTAGTTCTTAGGGTTGAAATTACGGAATTATTTCCAGTATGCGAATTCATCCCTTTTGAAATGAACGTCCAAATGATCCAAAATGCGTAAGGAATGACTTTCGAGAGGATGAGGAATAATTTATTGGACGCTAATTCATTCCTTGCTAAAATGAATGTGAAATTGATCCTAACTACGTACGGATTGAATTTCGAGATCCTTATTTGGTTCAATATTCCTGCTATCATGTTCTCATGAATGAATTATTTTTCATTATTCATATGATGTTGAATAATAATAATAATATATTTATTTATGTCCTGTGGCGGAAACCCACCTAAGGGCAAATTGAAGTGAACAAAATCCCGGAAAACCAATCGCAGCAAAAATACAAAGAACTCAATAACACAATTTTAGAATTATACAATATAAATATAAAATAAAGTTACAAAAGTATAATTCAATATGCATTCCAGATTGAAGCCTTCGAAGATGCTCAAATAATTTGCACTTAAACTGTGACAATCTCTACAACTGACTGATTGGCAAAGAATTCCAAAAATTGATGTCAGAAACAGTAAAATCACTGAAATGTGGCTGTTTTATGAGAGGGATGATAGAAGTTAGATACAGGGTACAGGAAAATGAACTTTTCTTTTACTTTTGCCAGTCTTGAACGGGGCTGTGACGGCATGAAAGCTACTCAGGCATGCGTACGCTGAAAAATTATACTAGTTAGGGTCCCTCCTTGAAGAAAAGTGTGACTTGTATATAGGGTAATTGTGCTTCAATTTCGTTAAATTGTTCCGCTTATAACATTCTGGCTTGAAGAGGAAAACTATGGCAAACTACCTCACTCCTCATCCTGCTTAGTAAGCCTCATTCCCTACCTACTAGCTCTCGGTAGGTGATATTTGAAATAGTGAGGTAACAATCGGCCTTCGAACTGAATACTTTATGCACAGATTTGGTTCACTGGCACTTTCTAGTCAGATTCAGACATTCAAATCTAATTTTCCAAACATATCTTGTGCCAATCCTGAGTATCTGAACCCATTTTCGTATCCAACCCAAATTTCCACACCCATACAGATTTCTTTTTTGTCCTATCCTAATCATTCTGGCTTTTTCACCCCTTATAATATTTAATTTTGCAGCTTAAAATTGTCCTTTTTAGAATAACTCTGTTACTACTTCATTGTATTATTTTATGTCAATCGCTTTTGTTTATAATTGTGCATAGTTTGTGTAATTTTAAAATTATATTTTAAATAGCAGACATTTCCATTTACCCTTTTTGTTCTAATACCTCTTTCCGAAATCATTAATAAATTATTATTGAAAGTTCGCTAATGCAAATATCACACTCTTATAATGAATAGTCGAAGTCTATCCTTGCTTTCCTTCGAAAATATTCGAGGTATATTTGCCTTCCTCAACAGTGTTTTTAAGGTGACATTACCGAAGTCTAAGTTAACGATCAGGGAGTATGGTGTAAGATTTGAGCAGGGGAGCAAATTCTCTAACTTGGCTAGTGTTCTTTCTAAGGATGGAAAATGCCACGGCCAGATGGGTTGGATTGGATCCAATGATATAGGGATAAGGTGAGGAAAAGAATAGCTTTGGTAGGACTGCTGAAGAAAGAAATTGAGGAAATAGAAAGAAGAAAGGACAGAGGAGAAGACAAAGAGAGAAGATGTTATATGGTATAAAGGGGAAATTTACCAAGACACAAAAGAAATGGCATTGAATAGGTAAGGTACATGAGCCTACCGAAGGGTATATACGTAAATCAATCATTTGATATGGCATTTAAAATAGGAATTCTAAATGAGCAATATTATTTCTCATTCCTATCAAATCTTTAGTGCCACAGAAAAAATTTGGTTTAATTATCTTACATGAATATAAGAGTATTGAATTTGATTGGCTTTCTTCGAGTTATTCTGACCATTATCCCAAAATGGAAGTAATTTTAGAAGTTATGCAACCAAATTCTTTTATTCTCTAGTTAAAATTTAGACGTTATACTAAAGACTGAATGGCACCGAAGTTCATGGACAATTGAATCTCAAGAATATATCATAAATTTTAAAGCATTATATAGTATTTTAGATATTTTTTGTTAAAAATTGTTTATTTTGATTGTCACTTTCTAAAGTGGATAATCGACACGATAAACCACTTTCAGTTAAACAAAAGTATGAGTGGCTCATGTTAATTCTATAATCTTATACTGTGTAGTGAATGGACTAGTAGCTGATATTACGAATATTCCACAGAATATATATTCCACATATAGCGCATTTTTACAGTACTATGCAGTATGAAAACGCTAGCGTCTATTTAGCAAGAAAAGGTAAGGGTGAAAAGTTTCAGCTTTGGGTTAATTACAGCTTTTTAAAACAATAAATGTAAGCGTAGATAAAAATGCAAAAAATGTAAACAAATAAATAAATGTAATAAGTAACACTATCATTAAGGACAAACAAAGGATAGAAATTACTAGCAAATATCTTAAC
This sequence comes from Sympetrum striolatum, assembly GCA_947579665.1. Classification (NCBI taxonomy): domain Eukaryota; kingdom Metazoa; phylum Arthropoda; class Insecta; order Odonata; family Libellulidae; genus Sympetrum; species Sympetrum striolatum. Next base: position 64,404,989 of record OX388350.1, read on the forward strand.
GTAAAATCTTTAAAATCCGTGCAAGACCAACGGAATTCATAGATGAGACAATATAAATTCACGGCAGATAAAAGGAATGGTAAGATAATGTATTTTTCTCTCGAAAGGGACCTTTCGGAAGTATTATTCTTTTGATCCCTTGCACTCCGAAATAACACGAATCCACCGAACTGCAGCCATTATTTCCAAATACGAGTCGGAACAGCGGGCGATGGCTAAAATCAAAAGATTAGCACGTGAGTGATCTTTTGAAGTCGTCTCGGGAGACGCTCGCTCAAGTGCAGCGGAAGACTGCATTTTCTCACAAGAGATGGAGGGGGGGGAATATAGAACGAATCTCCTTGAGCGATCTTTCCGTAAGCTCACTCTTTAATCAAGGATCAAATGGGACATTCAAGAGTTTAAAAAATACACCACGGCGACATCCGTGGGACGGAATTGTACTTTTTCCTCAATTTCAAACTAATTGCTTTCTTTCGTTAAATCGATATTTGAACTTTTCACTTTGTGGAAGGAAAATACGATTTAAATGAAATAGAAACTTTCTAACTTCCACGATTTACTAACAATTCACAGCCGGTTTCGGACGTTCCCAGGTAAAATTAAATCAAACGTAGCAAACTTTCGTATATCAAATGCATCCCAGGTAAAATGAAAAACTATCTAATATAATTGATTCCATTGTACCTAAGGATGGCCTTAAACCTGCAGTACATTGTTAACAAATACCTTACAAATTTAGTTTTTAATTTTCATCAGTTATCTTTCGTGTTCTTCCGTATCCATGGAAAAAGATAAAAGACCATATACATGATCCAGGTACAACATATATTACATAATGACAACTAATTATATGCTGAATAGTATTAAAAAAACACATCAGCTAATCATGAATCGTCCATCCGTCCATTAGCAACGTAAGCCCTGGGGAGAATATGAGGCTTACTAGACAAGATGAGGAGTGAGGTAGTTTGCAATTTCTTCCCTTTTCTAGCTAGCATACTTTAACTAGAAAACATACACGTAAGCGCAGTATGGTGATTCTACTAAAATAATTTTCAGATAATTCGATAATGAGAAATTATTGTCGTTATCAAGAATCATAATATGATAATGCGTAGTACTTAGAATCGTAGTGAGTTATAATAATCAATGTCGTTATATAGGGTTAAATTGAGAATTTAAAGTCACCTCTTCCATTTAACCTATTGTCAATTATATATAAATCTAATTAGTATATAATCGTAAAAGTTAATCCAAATTGATATGTAATGAGAAAAATTCGTTTAATCATTAGAAAAATAAAATTATTTGATTTTCCTCATACACTAACTTAAGTTCCCATCGATTCTCCCCAGGGAAATTAGAAGTAAGATTAATATCATTTAGAACATCTTTCATAGCTTTCAATAGAACAGAATACAAAAAATTTAGAAACTAAATAATTAATCCTCAATTTTTTAAAATCTACTATCGACTTTAAGAATACTAATCTTTATGAACAAATAGCGTTAAAATGTTCCCATTTGTCAAATCAAGCGTCCACGAATTTCAATCTTGGTTGGAATCTATTTGTAAATATTTACTTTAATATTTAAATACCCTATTTTGTAAATCGTTTAGGAGTTTAGTTGATGATTTCTGCTATAAATCGCTTCGTTCCTACTTTAATCGTTCGTGAGAGCAGTTTGAGTTTGTATGAATTGAAACTGTTAATGGTCTGGGAGCGAATTAGTCTTTCTACTAATGTCTTAGAAGAAAATTTAACATTACAGTATCCACTTAAAGTCTTCTTGAAGCGAGGCATGGAAGTTCTAAGTCCAAGATACCACACTGTAAATAATTTGATAAATAACCTCACATCCTAGACCTTGGCCTAGCCGTAACTTCTTAATAACAATTCCAACTATAAAGGAACATCTCACGAATGAATTCTTGAGAGAGTAAGGTAAAGAAAACTGTTTACTAGCGCTACCATGGAAACAAGACGGTACCTCCTCAATAAGAAAAGCAGGTTCGGATGCCTCCCTCTCGAGAGACTGAGCTAAGGGAATCACGAAAGAGAGAAAGAAAGGGAGGCCACCCTAACGACTCCCTGAGGATAAAGAGCACTTGGAATTGATCCACAAATCCACACCTTGGCCACGAACTATGGCTTGCGCAGTAAACGAAGTTACAGGGAGATAAAGTAACTAGACATTGCTCAAGGAAGCACAAGGTCGGACAGGATAAAGAAGGAAAAAAACTATCCAAGTTCGAAATTAGTTCGAGAATAAAGAAGTAACACGACCCTAAGCGGTTTGAGCTCATAAAATAATGATTTCTGATGTATTCACAGAATCTAAATAGCGAACCAAATTAGTACGAAATAGCAACTTCATTTTCATTCCTACGTCAACGATACTAACAATAAGTGATAGCGTCTAAATTGGAATATTCTGAAGTCCCACTTAACCAGTATTCGTTTCGGATTATATCATAACTCCATTGTTCAGAAACTGCCTTTCGTGACTCCTGTATGTCACGATCATTAATCAATCTTCTTTTAAATATCCAGCGTCGAATAATCAATTTTGAGTGTGCATATATTCTATTCATGGTGCGTCCACGACTTAGCAATTTTTATACCATTTGTAAGTTAAATTATTAACTAATTTATGAACCTCTGCAACATAGAAACTATATAATGTAGCTTATATTATGATAAAAATTGGGTTCGATTAAAATTTCGTTAGTATGAAATAAAAATATCGTTTAGAGAATAAAGTGAACTATCAGAACTTAAAGAGGCACTGAAAATTCTACTTTTGATACTACTTTTAAAAATTATCAAATGAACCATTATCATTAGTCTAAATTATACACTGGATAAAATTTGCATGACCTTTCATGAGCCTTGTTTTATTAAATATATGGGAAACTCAATCAAAAAACGTTAAGGTAATGTATGTATGTGTTTGCAGGCGAATCAGCCTCTCGGGCTATTATTGCAACGTTAAGGTAAGAGAATTCCTTTTTAATCCTAAAAACTACAGGCATGATACGTGTTATATCCTTAGTTTACTCTAAGCTGTCAGCCTTTAATATGCCTCCGTCTTTTTTAAAGTTTTCAAATAATTGATCATACATACATATATATATATACCTTTTAACTATAATTTGATCGATCTAAAATAGTTTCCATTACATTTGAAAATGGAATCTCCTATCGAACCAAATCTTAAAATGTTAAATTTATTTGCGTTTTCAAAATTAGAATTAGTTTTATCGTCACATGTTATTATATTGTAAGATGACAAGGTTCACTCATTAAAGGCATAATTTTATCTTTAAATTTCCTCCAATGGAAATAATGCGTATGATTGAACGATAATAAAGAAATACCATGTGATACTAGTACACTCTGAGGAATTGAATTCCCTTGCGGCTGGACACTCGCAGGTGTGCCTAGGCGCTGCTGCTATTGAGATTAAACCATTATCTAGACTGCTCCGGAGGTAAAACCATTCAACATTCAGTAATATTGAACCACAAGTGGGTTCAAAATCGTTTCGACAGCATGACTAAAAGAGCTTCTTCTATTGTACACGTAGGAACCGACGTGGGAACCATACTTTTGGAAGACGAAGGGAAAAATGAGTTTTTACAAGAGGAATATAAGCTGTAAATGTTTTATGAATTCACAGATGGATGAGCAAGCACAGTAGCGTTGACGGAGCGTGTAAGTCGTTGGAAGCAGTCGAACATGGAAGCAATTGCGGGCAATTCCCAGAAGAACCTTGTAGTTTCACATGTACAGTGGATATCATGCACTATGCACGTAGAATTATCTGATAGGCATCCGATAGAGACGCGCTCTGTTGACGGGTTAATGAAACAAGGTGACGCAGCGTACCATTCAAGAGGAAGCAAAATAATTTATGGAAAAGAATTTTCAACATATGAAACAAAGAAAATGGGTATGTTTTACGTAAATTGAATATGTTTAGCTCTCATTAATTACATGTGTACGCAGTTTCTACTAATATTTCCTATTTTCATGCATACATGCTGAATCAACATGTCAACATCAACATTGTTGATCACATTGTTCAACGTCGAGGTGAGAACGCTAATTATCCTTTCAGTTCATAACATTACACAATACATACAATATACGAAGATTAAATCTGTAGAGAATCTTTAATAAAGATTAGACATAAGAGCGAATTTATTTTATGTGCAAGTCCTACTCCATTAAGCTTATATTTTTATTGTTATTATAATTAACGTGATGAATGCAATTCTCTCATGGGGGTAATGCAATACAAATTTACACATGGTTGTATAGCAGTTGATCAAAACGTTCACAGATGGGGATAAGGATTAGTAAGAAGAGTCTTAAAAGTCTCAATCTCGCCAAAATAAATATTTTTATTATTATTACATTATATAGGCGTATCTCAGTGGGCTAGATTCGAAATAAGGCGGCCAAGAGGACAAAAATATTTTTTCTTAGTTCAGAGCTTGAAACTTCGCAACGTTATTACAAAATGATAGAATTTTACGTTTCCTCCTGTTTTTTTCTATATTTCTACGCGTCGAAAAGAAATAGGTAGTCAAACTTGAGAGATTTTCACAGAAAGGGTCAGTGTAGGATTTTACGGAAAAACATTCGCGTCCGTTGATATATGGTGTCTTTTGAAAATAAATACTTTTGTAGACAACGGTAAATTTATTGTGTGTTCAACTCTAAATTCGTTAAACTTAAAAATTTTTTTTAGAAAAACTCATTTCTTATGGAGCTAAACGTATCGCGCATTTAGACTTAATTGCGTCGCAGTTGATCTAAACTGATTTATTGTATGTTCAACTCTAAATTCGTTAAACTTAAAAATTTCTTTAGAAAAACTCTTTTCTTATGGAGCTAAACGCATCACGCATTTAGACTTAATTGCGTCGCAGTTGATCCAAACGGTTCACAGATGGCGATAAAAGCAGTGGTGTAACAACAAATACCCTGAATTCGGTAATCTTGTAATTCTATCATTATCTAATGAAAACGGTAGTATTTTCGGCTTTCGTATAAAAATACCATGATTTTATTATCATTTCTGAGATCGATTTCACCAAAATAGTCAACCAGTGCTTGAGAGAAGAAACTCGAGTCCAGCTGCCCTTTCAGTTAATATGGTTTTAAAAGAGCATGAGTTATTTTGTATAAACAATTACAAAAACAGTGGCCGTCTCCTAACTCTTATTTTTGAAGCTGAAGGTACACCCTACGTTACCGCAGTAATACGATTTCCATTAGAAAAGTTAACATAACATCAAAGAAAAATTAGATGAGACTGTAAGTGATATCTTCAGAGACCAGTCATGTAAAACTGGGGAATTAACTGCTTTTTTATGGAAGAATAATCCTGGACCATTGGAATACAACCAGGATCTTACTGGGACAATGTTCTAATTAGGTTCACTATCGTAGTTAAGAATATTAGAATACTTTTCATAAGCTGCTTGCTTTCGCTTTTCTATTAATTCAAACAAAACGGGCATTTGGCTGTTATAAAATTTATCGGTTTTAACGAGATTTACAATAATTAATGGTTATACACATAAAAAAGTAGAAAACATAGTCATAAAAGTAGTGAAACTGAAGATCAAATTAGGTAGAATGAAATTCTACACGTTTTTAATGAAATCATCACAAAATACGATAATTTCTAAGTTATCTATAGAGATACTATGTGATTCTTTTTTCGATTTTTTGTGGGGAGAAAAACTAAGTATTTTTATTTTATTTTTATATCTACCTTATTCTAATGGAGCTCCTCACATTGACGGATAATTCAATCAATACTAATATGTTGTGAAGAAAGAAAATTTGTGACACGGCTTTTAATGAACTAGAAGTTCAAAATTTCCTATAGCTGTCTTTGTCGGCGTTCCTCAACTTCTTCACCGGTATTCGGAGAAAACAGGAAGTCACGGATCATCGCTATTTTAAGAATACCCAATGTACAGTCCTGGCCAAAATTAACGCAGCACCGGCCGTAAGGATCGCTAGGGAGGTGCTGCGTTAATTTTGGCCAGGAGTGTACATTTCAATAGGGATGCTACCATCATCAGGGGTAATAAATAACAAAAAAAATATGTTAGCAATTATTTTCAATGCAAGAGAAAAGGCGGAGGGGATGACCAAATATGTTAGATTAACAGAGAGGGTGGAATAAGCAACATTCATCTTACAACGTAATTGGTAGTGAACATAGAGGGAGTGAGTTACATTCACATTAATGCAACGTAATCGGTAGTGCAACTTAAAGAAATTCAACTTCACGCGAGAACTTCCTTACGCCATCAGATCGTGTCTTAAAAGGATTACCAAATTATTTCTCCTGAAGACAGAAGGGGACAAACGACGGGCTGTTTACCGGATGTAAGCGAAAAATCGATCTGAAACGCGTCTTTGTTTTGGTGTAAAAAGGGAATTTCCAGAAAAGGCAGCGATTAAATATGGCTGAGGAAGAATGGATAAGGTGATGAGAAAGGAAATGGAATTGGGGAAAGAAACAAAGAAAGCAGGTCGGGCAAATCTCGAGATGGAATGGATTGATAAAGAAAAAAGGAGGACATTGGGAAAGGACAAATGTGGAAGGCAAAGGGGTGAAGGAAGACTTGGTCGGAAGATTCCGCCATCCAAACAACGAATCGTTTAATGCGATTCTGAAAAAGAATTGTCGACTCGTCGTAGCTTTGAACTCGACGTAAAAGACAGTATTTATACGGTCGCACTACTCATAATTTGCAGCAAAGCTTGGTAACCATTCAGTTGTTTACTTACGGAATAAGAATGATTTAAGCGCGAAAATTTGAATTATTAATTTGGTAGGCCAAGCAAATATAAATAAAAACCTGCTATAATATTCATTTGAATTACTTATTTATCAACCTTAGTACTTGAATCGAATTATTTTATACTAGTAAGTCCCGTATCTTACCATAAACAGCATGAATGCAATATATCGCCATAAATACGTGCATAAACTAGCCGTTGTCACGTCATAAAATGTCATTTATTTACAAAATAAATGACATTTTAGCACGAAAACTAATTAAAGTAGGTTGATCTGAGGGAAATTTACGATAAAACAAAAATTCGTTCCTTTTTAAAGAATCTGATTCCATACTTCGATCTAATTTTCATCTGTTTCCAATTCAATTTGCGTTATCATAAATGTGCTGTATGTCGCAGTTAATATAGCACAAACACAGTTTTCTGAGTGACATTTACTCAGTTGATTGAAGCTTATCGATCATAGTACTTCTAGTATGTTACTAGCTCTTCAAAGCTATTTATCTTTAGTCACACCTACATCTCGCCCACACAACACTATTATAATTCAATAGACCTTCCATCTCCTCTACTCAAACTTTTTGTACTATATCTGTTACGTTCATGAAAATTTGCATTCATTTCTATGCTACTGAATGTCATTTTTTATATCTCACTCTAATTCCTTTCTCATTTTTGCAAGAAGAGGAGAATTAACTAAATAAGAGACCTAAGACGCAAATATCAGATCAAGATCCCCCATTTTGAAAATATCGAAAGGTAGTAATTATCGAAAACTCAAGTTTGTCAAAAATAAACATGAATGCAATCTAAAGAAATTTTAATTGCAGCACTATGACAAAAAATAGACATTAAAGTGTAACATATAATGGTAATTCTATCTATTGCAATAGTTAAATGAAAGAGAAAGAAACACTAACTTAATGTCACTATGCTGAAATCAATTGGGGAATATAAATATTAGTAGAACTACCATTCATCCAATGACAGAACACGTGCGTGTAATTGAGCAAGTGAGAAATTTTAAAGCTGATTCCTGGATACGGACTTTTTTCCAAAGGAGAACAGATAAGTGAGACCCCACTCAAAGATAAGCCGAGAGAACTTTTACAACATACAAATTTGCTGAAAAATTCGCCTCGTACTCAAGTACATACGGTAATTAGGTTGCAAGAAAAGGTAGCTACAAAAATTAAATGAAATTGGAACGATAGATATAGAATAAAGAGTTCAATAAAGTAACCATATTTATGAATACTAACAGGAAGGATTGATTCAATTTGCCAACAAGTCAAAACTTTCAAAGATAATAAGCGAAAACCAAAAGATGTAAAAAGACGTCAGATTTTAAAAGCAGCCACCGACACGGTTAAGGATTACCTCCGCATATCCTCATTTTCTACCACATTTCTTACGAAGCACATTCTTAGACTCTACTGAATGTATTGTTTTCCTGACATTTCATCTTTGGAAGAGAGCGTTTGGGATTGGGTTCTTTCATGGAGAGGAAAAGCCTCTGCGAAACAAGGTTTGCGGGAGCGAAAGGGGTTCTCAAGGGAGAATTCCTTGGTCGCGGATCAATCCTTTTACTCGGCCGACTCCTGCATTTAATTCACCAGGGCCTCTTGCACCGCGTGACTGCATATTCCTCCAAGTTCAAAGAAGATAGCTTTTATCCCAAATAAGTAAAGACCTGAACACGAAATTGAAAGTACAGGTTTCTTAAATTCTTCCACTAAAAACAAGCGTAGGGACTGTGTATTTTAAGGATGAGGACTTCGCGGTCCCCGTGAAAACTACGAGTACAGTAGCCGTAAAACCTATCAGGAACTTCTTTTACGTATTCTGAAAGTTTGAAATTCCAAGGTCAATTTTAATATGAAATGTTTTCTATTTCATAACTACGTACAATTTTGGTACATGCTTAAACATTTATTAAATAAATAATTATTTAAAAAATTTACGACGTTTAAAAAGCTATATTGTTTGGATGAAATATAGTTTCTGAACTATGATAAATTGATCTAACTTATTTATTTATATTAACAAGGGTTATAAAAATTCTGAGAATTTGGGATCGTATTGACTCCACACGATTAATCACGTAACTTTTTTTGACGCGACTAACTGAGGGTTAAAGGACTTCGTGGACCAAGGGGCCGCTACAGTAAACGACTATCAGAAACCCTGACTTAAATATATCTCACGTGATATATAATATTTACAAGTGGTGTTTATACAACTCAATGGACATTTCAATACATTTTAGCTATTCACCACGATCTTTCTAAGTTTTTGTAGTTGGTAAGTAAGTTGATTGCTCCTCTTTTTTTATGCGCTATTTACTGATATTATGTATTTATATATGATTTCTGGGGAATAGGCATAGAGAAAAACATAAGGGAATCTTAAGAAAAAGTTACAAGGTAAAAGAACACCCGCTACGAAGAAAAAACCTGCACAAAACATACTGAAAGATCTTAAAACTAAAACTACCTTTCGCGTGACCAAGAAACAAAAATAAAATACAAATGATAACGCTGCAGATAATATGAAACACAAACAAAATTCCAAACGAATGAAATGCGTAATAAGTAATATACTTTGTGAAATGCCATAAGAATTCGAATTTATGTAGAACAAAAGCTAAAAAAGAAATTTAAAACTTATGCGATAAGGTGTGCAGAAAATAAGTAGAGATAATAAAATTAAGATTAAATGAACAGCTGCCTTTGATGACCCAATGGATAGAACTGTGTACCTACACATATCAGTCTACTACCATTTAGTTTACTGATCCCCTCTTTATTTAGTATTCTATTTCATAAAATATTCGACCTATTCTTTGCTTCTGCTTCAATTTCAATTAAAATGACAACATCTCGCTATGTGCACCTATTTTTCTTACAAACGATACACGCAGGATTCTCATTTTAACAGAAACATCGAGAAAATATTTTTTAACTCATTCAATGAAACTGATCCAATTTTTCCTCAATTCCTGATACATATTCGATGCACATTTTCCACTGGCGAGTACCCAATTTTTAACACACTCACTTGATGATTCGGACGATTACATACGAATTCATGTACAGCATATATAGATGTTTTTGATCTTGGTCTTTGCCGGAAACCTTTACAGCATTTTGGTCGTAGTTGTTTATTGAGGAAGGAAATGCAATCTACCGCAATGCAATTCCGCCTGCAATTTCTTCTTTCCGGCAATTGCCGCCACTGGAATTTCATTGCTCCTCCAAGCATCTCTTTCTCGAATGGCATTTTGCGAGACACAAAATCTTGGATTTTCATTGGGTTACTTAACATTTTATGCCTCGCGATTTCTGTTCTTTTTCTCATTGGCCCACTATCACATTTGTCTCGAATTAAAAACTGAGGGTTTGGGATGCTAAAATTTCATAAACAACTGGTTGCTACTCAGTAACTATGTACAATAAATCTTTCTCTACATACATAATGTGGAGCTCAGTGATACAATTAAGTATTAATGTCACAATGAATGACAAGTGCTTCCAGTCATTTTAGATAAATTCTCACGATCGAAAAATGTTATACAAAACTAGCTTTTAAAAACAATACAGTAACTTTTACCTGAATGTTACTGTGTTGTTTTTAAAGCCTTGTTTTGTTTAATATTTTTCGATTACCATAATTTTCCATAGTATATATAGTACGCATTTTTTTCCACGAAAATACATCAAAAAAGTAGGGTGCGTATTATAGATGGTTACAAACATCATCTTTTTATTCGGGCTGTAGATGACATTTGAAGTAAATAACTCATATGCATTCTGCTTTCATGTTTATTTTGAAAAGAGCAATGCTGCATAACAATAAAATTATTCAATAAAAACAAAAATTCAGAAGGGAAGAACCTGTTACTGATATATCGTCACATTGAGAAATCAAAGGGGTACGTAAGAGCAAGAGGGAAAGCCATCCATTAGCAGCATTCCATGCTTGCGCGGTGATCTGTCGGGTGCTGAACGGTGCGGCAGATGACCATACGCGAATAATAGCGTAGAATTCCATTCTCTAAAAGCCAAATGCGTATTATACATGGTGATAAGAAAATTCTCACATTGTGCTCGTAATAACGTGGGTGCGTATTATAATTAGAAAATTACGGTTTGTCAATTCCACAAAATTAAGGACTCCGAGAATTTTTATTCTCACGAGGTTAAACCCCAAGGGAAAATGTCTAACGGTGTCGGGAATCGAACCCAGGATCTTCCTCCATCCAGGTTTGCTGCTTTAACCATCTAAACTTAGAAAATCTTTAACCCTTATGTACTAAGTTACCCAAACCCTTTACCTCACGAGGTTATACATTAAATATTTTTATGATGGAAACCTGCCAAAGCTGGAAGCATAAATAATATCAATGCATGTACACAATATTTTTCATAACAAAGGCCCTCTGTAAGGCTGAAACTGCATAACGCGGACGGATATCTATGTATTTCTTATATACCTATATACCTCGTTTATTACTAGTATTCAAACTTTCTTTTTTTCTTGGTTTCAAAAGTATTTAACATTGACTTGTAACTCTTCCCAGTTCATATACTAACTTTAAGAAATGAACGAACGGTTAATCCAAAAATAAGTAATATTCGGAAAAAAACTCTTTATATAGAGTACTTAATTTTGATTGTTTACGCTAGAGGTCTCAATATGAGCTAAAATCGCCTTCAGTGTTCCCACTCTCTTCTGGCAAAAGCATTCTTGCTTTATTTTATTCATTTATTATTACATATGCTGTACGTAGAATTTCTTCCAGTGGCAGCTCCAACCAATATCTAGTTAAAACTCGATTCCAATCACAATCCCTCACACCAGGCGTTACACAAAAACAAATATTCCAAAATGATCATCACTACCGACAGACCACACTCGAACACCGCAACATTACAACAGAATCTAATTTACATACATCTCCCCGGTACCCCTCCCAAAGATGTATTCAAAATATATCCTCTAATCAAAAAATTATATTTCACAATTTATAATGTCGCTTTACAGGCCAAAATGTCACTTCGTCGTTTTCACAACGTCTCGTTTAAAAATATCCAAATAATACTAAACACAACAAAATTGAATCCACTTAATTACATAAACTACAGCATTTACTTTTAAACTCCTTTCTATTTTTTTGTAAATGGTTTTTAGACCTCTTTAGGCAACATATGCCATTCTTTGACCCCTCTATTTATAAAAGAATATTTGGTAATATCAGTCCTTTGTTTCCTCGGGTTTTACTTGTGCTTGCGATCCTCCAGTGCGATATAATGGGGTTCCTCTATTCTGATTTTTTAACTTTTAATTTATTTCGCCAGTGGGCCACTTGTTTATAAAAAAAATATTATTACATTCCAATACATTTGCCATATTTATTGCATCATCTTTATGTTTATCTGCGATTTCTATTTTTTGAAACGACAATTGTTAATAGAAAAACGCGCTTTGTGTTAACCTAACTAAGACTAACCTAAATTAGCCAACGTAACGAAAATTTACTCGGTCCCTTACGCTTCCGCTTTATACAGGTTTTACAGTATTATTCACCAATTTCCTTGCCGAGACGGAAAAATAAAACTGTCTCATCCCATTTTCTCAATTCCTCAAGATAACTCCATTGACTCACGCATTGTACCATTTCCATTCTTTCGGGAACATCCTTTGAGAAAAGAAACCTCCGTTTCATTCTATTTGTGTCTTCATTGTACGTTCACGTGTGTCTGTGAGAGAATAAATAAACGGCCAGCATGAGTCTATCCCCTCAATTGTATACTCCATCTAAAATCACAGCTTCCCAAGTAACGGTACCCAATACAGAACTTAAGTTTCTCACGGATATAAATTAAGACAGCTTGACTTGACTTTCATTAATAGCTCTGGCCGAGAGTTCCATTTTATGATCTCAACGAATCTCGAGTACCGCATATCTCCGCAGACAAGACGAGGAATAAATTTTACTCAAAGTTTTATAGTTCTAGCATATGTATCTGTCTTATAAGACGACACCCAAACTAGCAACTGCCAAGGAATTTAGTTATGAACAGCGATCATCATCTGGATAAAGTACTCTATAGCGTATACGGAATAATGTCCTATTCGTAATTTTTCAAACGAAAAAATTTTATGTTCTTGCATCTGGAATTAAAGTTAAAACAAGACCTCACAAAATGGTATTCTCAATGGACCTAACTCCTTAAAAGAAGCAAAAATCAAATAATAAAACGTCAAAATTCGTCAGCAAGATAAAATTTTCGAGCATATTATCACGAATTCCTCATTTTAATGTGAAAAATAGTCGTAACCAAAACATTCAATCAATACATGATGCAATAACTTCAAGTCCAGATAATATCAATGGGTATACAGCTTTAAATGAAAAAGGGTGATTATATTTGAACACTCAACTATCGAAACGTTGATTTTTTTTAAACTGCAAGTATACTACTACCTTACCTACCGCAGTAATACGGTGGTCCAATAAATCCATTAAGTCCATTAAAAGACATTATAACATTTCCAAAGTTGGATTAGTTGAAATTGCTAATAATTAAATTGCAAGTAATTCACTTGAATTTTTAAGTATTTAACTACACCCTCATTTTGGCAAATGGATGGAACAAGAAACATCAGAATGAACTATCATAAAGTGTATCCAATTACACTGGTTTACAAAATGAAACTTCTTTTCTGTTACCTGAAGTAAAATACCTGATCCTTGTAGAACATTTTATGTTGATTTCTAATGTGTAAATTTTTATTGTCCATCAGCCTCAGATTTCCCAGAAAATCCGGAAAAAAGTCGGATTTTCAATTACTTATCTTTTGTTTCTATAAAAACCTTTACTTCTCCTATTCTAATTGTGATATAACAACGAATTGAAAATCAAGATACTGACCATGATTTAATATCAGATGCCATTTCGGTTCAGGGTTTGGTGTGGGGGAATTAAAAAAATACAATTTTTCACAAAATTCGAGTTTGTGCCTTCGTTACAGTAGCAGCGAAAGCAAATCTGTTGGCTTTAAAATAATATTTAATCGTAAAAAATGGCGAGTATAACAAACCTTGAAGAGCATTTCATTGCAGATAATTATCTTCAATGCAAGAGAAAAACTAAGGAGATTACAAAGGCAGAAGGTGTTTGATGGCGTAAAGACTGCGGTACGTTTCCAAGAAGTAAACTATTTTTCATTAAATAGGGAATACCGTGACATGTAAACCTACCGAAAGTTATAATAGTTATGTTTGTATGAAGCTACCTTCACGGAGAAGGCACTTAATAATTTGCCAATCTTTAAAGTTTGGCAAAGTGCTGCCTGATATTAAAGAGAACACATGAACGCCCAATATTAATAAAGATTTCAATCGAACTTGATACCTCTGGTCAAAGACTTTCTTTTCATGGAACATATGAAATAATTCATGCCTATTTCCACTTTGCAGAAAAGGAAACCAGCATTCCAAAGCACTTAAACTCTAAATGCTACCATTTCGGCCAGCCAAAGGACACCTTAAAAAGAGATCATGAATCTATAACGGGGCTATCTAAGCTTTTACCGGGTCGCATTGGCTCATAAAAAGAAACCGAAAGGCCACTGTGTTTCCCTCAATTGAGGAGCACACTTTCTCAATGGCAAGTTGGTACTCCCTTTCACCAGAACAGTTTAGTTCCTTGTTGAAATAGAAAAAAATTCAATATCATTTTGACATTTTTTGGTAAGGACCATAGATATTTTGGCCCCCAATACAATTTTTACAGGCTCTTTGCGGTTATGATTGTGTGATTGCAACCATATTAATAAATACTGCTTGCTATATGAAATATAATAAAATTTTTATCTCTTTTTCTTTCGCCAAAAACTTTGATAGATTTTTATCTCCATCTTAAAGCAATCCTGAATATGGTTGCAAGAGATTGGCTTGTAAAATTTCGTCTAATTAATCCATATATCTACTCCTATATTTTTGTTCTATCGCTTTATATTTTGCACGATTAACTTGTTGTTATTTTTTACTGTTGTTTATCGTCAGCTGTAATTGGCTCCGTGCTGTATCTTGATGCATTTTAATAAATTAATTAATAATAATTCCTAAATAAATCTGACAAGTTCAAGCTCCATTTGTGGAATAGTGCCATACTTATTAAATAAGATAACTTGGTCATGTTAACAGCAATACATAGGTATAAATAAATTCTTGTGGAAACTACTTCCTTCATTTACGTATTAAGTATACTATTGGTTACCAGAAAGTTAATCAGATTATGGCACAGCAATAGAGAACAAATAATAAACTTAAACATGGTAGAAGAAATCTTAATTCTGGGACACGGGAATCTTAATTCTGCCAAATAGTACACTCTGAAAACTAAAGTGTTGCGAATTTATAGGATTTTTCTGTTACCCCTTCGCCTCATCCAAACTCATTATCTTTCAAAGATACACTCGCAAGTTTGACATGCTTCCTTCTAATTTGAATAATATATCACTGATTTTTTTCAGCTGCAAATGCAATAGAAAAAGGACTTTCTCAATCAAAATATCAGTTCAAATATTTCTCCGGCCAAGCGATGCTTTATCCACCAACAATGTCGGGCTCAGTCTATTTTGCAGCACAAATATCGTTCGTAGACCCACATAATTAAATAATACATTTACTTAATTACTATTATTGAATGTATGATCCCCTTGTAAATTATTTACTGTCCTTATAATTAATTGTAACTAAAATACTTGTGGGTTGATTTCGATTGTTGAATTGTTAATAAAATTTAGCTACTTTATTCATAATTCATTTTGCTACTTTTATAACTAAAATATGATAAATTGTTAGTTAGGTTAAAATTGAGTGCATTTTTTCGCTATAGGACACCGTCATCACGATAGAATTCAACCTTCACAATGTAATCAAACTATCTATTTTCCTCAGCTATTATAAAAGCTTCACCGCGGACATAGTACGAAATTTTCAGAAAAAAATGAAAATCTTCCATATGCCTCATGCTATTGGTTACAGACCCGCATGCTGCCCACGGGTTAAGCGCATCTCATCCAAAAATTTCCTTCCACGAAATTTCAATGCTTTTTTCCCATATACGACCTCCATAAGCGTCGGAACTGCCAACTGGAGCCGTCAAAAATCAATCAGCCAATCAAAGCATTTCTCCCGTCATCTGCATTTGAATGAATTGCGGAAAAAAGCAGAATCTACCGAGGTATTTACTTGGAAATGTGATCGCTGCAGCTTAACGAGGCATTTTGATGTAAATTGGAAAATTCTCATTTGATCCTATACATATAGATCGAGAGAATTAATGTGCATACAAATAACAACGAATGAAATTTTGACTAGGCCTATGCATTTTTAAAGAGCAAATTGATTTTATGATTTAGTTTGGCACTCCTAAATTGGAAAACGAAGAAAACTGAGTTTTTTTTATTGAATGAGGACAAAATTTGTCAAAAATCACCAAACTTCATCCACAAATTTTACGTTAGATATTCAATTGGGTTGCATTGAAATAACTCTTATGGACTAACTATGAACACGATAGGCATACGGGATTAATGTTGGGACGCGTGGTTACCGCATGATTCTAACCACGTCTATTAATGGCTGAATATCACGCAACTCGCTACCTATGAATTCAGACAGATACCGATATTCATCGCAATGCAGGGTGAGCACCAATAAACGAGAACCCGCACCAAGAAACGAACCCGGAACCACTTTCTCCAAAGGCGATCGCGTTACCCGCATGGCTAGACGGGCTCCCAATTAGGTGTCTAATTGTCTACTATACATGATTTCAACGCCCTATATTGCCGTAACAGTCTTTGAAAATGAGAATGAAAGCGAAAACTTGTGATTTTTTATCTTATACTAACTGAATTACTTTACTTTCTCAGAGAGACGAAATAAAACTTGCTTATTAAAATTTCGATGCGATCTCAAAGTTCGATTAGCAAAATTTCGATGCGATTCAATTATCCCATTATACTACCCCCACTATATATTTGTATCCGTAATATAATTTGAAAATGCCATAGTTTCTATGTAGCCTGTTCCAGTTGTACAGTTCCAGTAGAAATTATTCGTTGTTTTTATTAATAAACATAAAATAGTACCACTATCGCTCGCAGTGAATTTTGAAGTTATTAGTTTTTAAATTGAAAAATAAAAAAGTAATGAATTTTTTTGCAATAAAATATTACAATGCAACATTTACAACGTGCAACTAAAACATTCAAAAAGGACCTTTCGTTTTCCCAATCCATTCACTAGCTAACCGATTCCAGGAATAATTGAGCTAATCGAGACGGCACTTCTAAAACGCAAAACCCTAGGAAATTATTATTTTTTAAGCTAACCATACTTTATATGACGAAAGACAAATAGTAAGAATGGTAAGACTATGATGATCCAACTTTTAACTTACACCAGGATATTTAATGGTGATGAAAGCAATCCTTCACTCTCCAAAACATTATAATGCAGCACGCTGTACAAAATAACATGTATTCAAACGGAAAAATATATAGCTGCCGAATATCGAACCCCGGGCTCTTGGGTGAGTGAATTTAAGGTGATAAATGTCTCAGGCAGGAACATTCCACTTATTTTACACATCTTCATAATATTTCGTATTATGTGTCCACCTGTTAAGTAACTTATTCCTTAATCCGAGATTTCACATCAATTGCACCCCAATTAAAATATAGAATTAAATTGGATGCATCTAAGAAACTAAGGCCAGAATTTTGGAATTCGACTTTCTTTGCCGAAATAGAATCATCGCATCGTTGTCGACAAAAGAAACGTGAATTGCAATTGTGAAGCAGTCTA
This sequence comes from Sympetrum striolatum, assembly GCA_947579665.1. NCBI lineage: Eukaryota > Metazoa > Arthropoda > Insecta > Odonata > Libellulidae > Sympetrum > Sympetrum striolatum. The sequence goes on from OX388350.1 coordinate 64,422,715, forward strand.
ATTAAGAAATGAAAAGATGAGACTTTATTTATTTCTTTTTTGTTAATTTATATACCCCACAGGCATCCATTTTCTGGACATTTACGGCGGTAGGTATTAACAACGATCACACAAGACTATTCCTTGATCGGAAAAATCCGACTAGCCGGGATTCGAACCCGGAACCGTGGGTTTGGATCGATACCGTGTGAGCACGCTATCCACTCGGCCACCATGGTAATATATAACTTAAATAATAAAATAATAATAACCTAGTAAAATAACTTTCAGTTATGAACAAAATGGAAGATCATTGAGACGCTGCTAACTCAAAAAATTTTAGAATACCTCAATCGCTTATTGTGTACCCATTTCCTTACTAAGGTTGAGTGAAGTTATCCCAGGTTGAAGACCTGTATGCTGTTTATCGTTCCTTAATTAAAATATAGAATGAAGTTGAATCAACTTGGAATATCATGTATTTGTAACGATAAAAATGAATCCTTAACCATGCAAATTCAAACATGAGACTGACAGGTAGTACCAACATGGAATAAAGTCGATTTGTTGCTAAAACAATAAATTTTGGTATTCTTAAATATCATAATACACGTTTTTAAATTACTATTCAGCACCTCTGGGTAAGAATACCCAACCGATTGACTTAAGATCTATTATTTTACTTTAATAAGAAGATAAATCAAACTTTTATCCATCTGAAGTCTGAAGTTTTGGTAACTTTCTTTATTGAAATAAAATCATCACATCATCACCAAAAAAAAGAGAGAGGAATCTTTTATACGAGTGAAAGAAATCTAATCAAGAAATATTCCCATACTTTTCTCACTTTCATGTACTGGATTCCGCTTTATTTTTAAATAAGCGTCTGGCATAAAAAATAGCTTCAAACTCGTTAAGTCCTGGAGATAAACACTTCTCAGGCTACTTTGTATTCATCCTCTCAAATCTCAAACTTTTTTGCGGAGTATTCATAGAAATCCTTAAGCCTTGAGGGTCTTTTCTAAAAGTCATCAGTGCATCTTATCATCGTTGCCTAGTTTCTAAAGTGAGAAAGAACAATAATTTTCGTGGGGAAGACATTGAGACCTCCACAACAGTAATGCGAAACTTTCCAAATCGACGAGAGAACCCCAGAAAGTACTGTGGTTTATAAGTAGATTGCATAAGCTCGATTGAGACTCTAGATGCTTTTTTGCATTCAAGAGAAGATGCTTCAGGGTCATCAGGAAGTTAGTAGCTGAAGTGCCCGTTGATTCTCGACGGGGAAAATTGAGATATGATAAAATTAATTTGTTCTTATGAAATAGAATTACTTTGTACATTCTCATAGACATTAATGAGATATGTTTCGCTATTTTGAGTTGAAAGTTGTTCTATCTGTGAAGAGAATAATATAATTTCTTTCATTTTAGCTTGGCTAAATGGGTTTGATTATGGAAAACTAAAATTTTTAGTGATTTTAATGATCCTAAATTTGGTGATTATTTGATAGAAGCTAAAGACCTCATATCTTATTAACTCAATCATGTGGTAAAATTGATATTTATAAGCACTAATGCATCAGAAGAATTAGTTAACACATCTTAAAAATCACTTTGCAAGTTTCATCTAAATCGAATCAACTACTAACTGAAAACTTAGTTTCATACGAAGGGTTTCTTAAAATGCTATATCATTTGACGTCATTAATGTATTATTAGTAGCCTCAAACTTTCAGAATATTGTCCTTCATTTTGTGAAAATTCCTGCGATTTTGATTCGAAAACAATATTCAACGACCGAAATAAGAATATTTATCTAATTTCTCTTCTTTTGGTACTCGTCTCAATTTCGTTAGACCAATGTTTCTAATATAAATTTTCCACAGAAGAAAAACCTGCAAGACACGAAAAAATACTTAATGAGCATTTCTTATGGAAGGTTTTATAAAAGTCCTGGAGTCGAACCCGGCACTATTATTAAATGAAACCATCACAGCTTCATGTTATATAATACAAAGGCTAAGTATGAGAAATTAGGTTGAAATTGATGGCATTTGCAGATAGACAGAGAAACTATGCAAACTATACGTATTTATATACCTAATATAAAAGACTGAAAAGAAAAAAAATCATTTCTCCATAAGTGCGCAAGCTGGCTTCGGCTAATAGTGGTTAAGGCTCTCGACTGTTTCTACAAGACGGAGGAACGAAATGTTATCTGTGCATGATATAGCTCCAAGAAGCGAGGGAGATGCCGCAAGGGAAGACGGAAACGACCGCACGTGCCCTGAAGGCCGTGAATTCCCTGCCTTTGCTGGGTAGACTTATGACTCGAACAAAAAAAAATATCTTGTGAGTAAACTCATAGATAAGATTTTTACCGTTGTAATGCAATTCCTGAGTTGAAATCCAATTCATTCAATTTATGCGTAAAGGTATAGATAGAGAGGTAGATAAAACAACTTCGCTGTTCCAAAGGAGAAATATATTGACTTATAGAGTGAACACGGTTTTATTCTCTCTTATCGCAAAATGATGCAACAGAGAAATTTTCTTAAAAATAAATCTTTTCTTTAATAAATTTTTCAACGCATCTGACTTTGAAATGGCCTTTACGGATTTATTTAAATGCTACCAATGAGCATCACATTCAGGAAGAACGTTATCTAACATTTCTTGGTCCCAAAGGAAAACGAATCATATCGCGATTCTATTCAGTGTCATCACTTATCAATCAATAGTCATCAATAACGAGGTTATTGTTACGTCATCCAATTGAAACTCGCTCGTTGCTCTCCGTAATTACTGTCGGTTGACGCTGTCAACAATATTTTTCTTCGTATATTCCAAACATTATATGGAAGTTTTTAAAATTATTTATAATAGTAAATAGCTGCCGGTGCAATAAAAAATAACTGCCTTAGGGCGGTTATTGTAGGAATCAAAATTTCATTGATTACAACGTTTACCGAAGTTACTCTAAAATTCATGTAAAAAAGCGTTGCATTTTATCAAAGTTTTTACAACTTCGAATTTGACGATAAAAATATTTCCTAATATACCTCTAATAATAACTTAATAGTAGTAAAAATATTTTATATGTCACTACTTCCGATTTCGTACAACGAAAATCTCTATATTACGAAAGAAAAAATATTTACGGCAAACAGAAAAATTAACTTTACGATTATTACTTATTAAGTTAGAAGCTGATGACATCGGAAGGAAAGGTTTATCAACATCTAAATATAAAGAGGAAACACGTATATACGACGGTGATTCTAATAACATATGAGAAACATTTCAATAAAGACAGACTGATATGTCCAACTTCCAAACTCCAGCGGGCCGCATATACTCTTATAAAAACTTCTCAAGCTGGAGATGATGTACGCCTTCCTTTCAAAATAGATAATTCAATAATCGTAATCCATTGAAGATAGCTATTTTAATTGCTTTCATACACTCATTTTTAAAATGAAAATAGATCTCGACTTATCCTAAATGAAATTGTAAATGGAAATGTACCGTTTCGACATCGTTTATAAATATTAGATTAAAATAAAAATGTCTGTGGAACCTTCTCCATTGAATGAGCTACTTGGCTGCACGGAACCGTTCAAAAGACCGCATGCAGTCCGTGGGAGGGTTGGACGACCCCCAATAGAGATGACGTACAATTCATCGATATCAAATATACAAAACCGTCTCGGGTGAGATAACTACATGATATCTAAAATACTTCCAAATGTTTATAAATCCGAAGCACTTGGAGTTGTTTTAGCAAAGTTTCCTATTAGAAAAAATAATAATTATCAAAGCTAAGGAATTAATCGTTGTTTATCTGTACATTTATCATAAAAGATTTCCATGATTATAATACTTGCATTTCAGTAAAAGCTTAAGGGTTGACGAGCCTTAACTAAGTATGTACAACGGTAACATTTCTATTATTGCCATTAAAAATAGAATAACACGCTCAGTACTTAAATTTTAAGGTTATTTAATATTCGAACTTAATTTAAATTTAGATTTATGTAATATTTTGACAACGCTATACCATCGCAGGTTTTTATACAAAACTTAAAATAAAATTAATTAAATGAATTAAAATAAATATTTTACTTAATTCAATCTTATATAATAAAAAGGTAATTGAGTAAAGCTATATTGAGTACGTAAATAACGCAGTAAGCTAACTAACATAATAAATACGTCTAAACGCTACGTAGATAAAAAAAGCTATCGTAAAATGTAACTTCCGGAAAGGTGTAACACATTTAATGATCGAATGAAAACACCCTGCTCGGCTAAAGGAGACGTATTTGGAAACCAACACAGAACGAAAAATCGGTGTTTTCATCGACCTGGCGTGTAAAATGGAACGAAAAACACTACGGTTCGACGCCCCAGCACGTCAAATCCACTATTTCATTCCGCAGAAGCTCCAGAATCCCTCGAAAGTTGTTGATCCTAAGCCGTCAACAGCGTAGAAACTTCGTATTCTACAGTTGGAATGAGTTCACTACAATCTTACCTATAATTTCATAATCCGAAGTCCATTTAATTTGAACAGTTCCGAGTCCGAAGTCCAATTATCTAAAGGCTCTTGTAACTATTCCACCTCCGAATTCTCTTCACTTTCGTTATCACTTTCTTCACCAGGAGCGTCAACCTCGTCCTCATGTTCACGAGTCCGGTGGAGCCGCTCCTCGAACGCACCACAACAATTGGGAGAGCGGCGTTAACCCCACGTGGGGTGCAGAGTCCCGACCGAGGGCGACCCACTCCCCGATAGACAACGAAAGGCACTGCGGAGTCCACGGAGAAGCGGAGAAGGACGGACGGCGCATGCGCACGAGCGGCGATTTCTCCCGAGGATGCCTTTTTAAACGGCTGACGCTATTAATTCGGAAAGAGCGCAAGACCATCGCAGGAACATCCGGGAGGAGAGTTTCCAATGTCGCGGTGAGCGGGATTCTCTTGTTTTACGAGAAAATAGTTTGTTGAGCTAAACGGACTGATCAGCTAATTGTTATGTATTAAGCCCGAAGTTTATCTGGATTTTAATCTCCTCCAAAATAAGATTTAGATAGGAAATGATGCCTGGTTAGGTTTCTATTCCCTCTACCATTAGATATCGAAAGAGAATTTGCCCTGACTACGAAAGATGAGGAGTGAGGTAGATTTACACCACTTTGTATTGCCGGTGTCTCAATGATGTCATGGACGTCTGCGATTGCTAAATAGCTAATAGCTGCGATTGCTAAATAAATTCAGGGAAACTACATTTTCGGAAGATACAATCGGTATCATGCAACCCCACTGTTACCTCGGTCGATCCTATAATAACCGTAAGTTAAGAGAAATAGATGCTAGGACAAATCGTTTTAGAGATTCATTCTTTTCGCGAACAATACGTGAGAATAACCGAATAAGGAAGTAGTATAGATTCAACTGGTGTTTACACCCCCTGCCACACGCCGAAAGGCGGCTTGCAGGGTATTAATGTAGATGTAGATGTAGACGTGGACGATGCCGCACAGTCGGTCGAAACCACACTTGCCCTTGCAGAAAAAGTTCCCAAAACGTCATTGTTAAAATGTTTTATCCAGGTAGCCTCGATGGTTAAGGGCAGCCTTCCAGATAGAGGAGGATCCTGGGTTCGATTCACGGCCTCGTCAGCCTTTTTGCAAGTCCGTTTTTCCTTGGGATTTTTCCTGAGTACACGCCCTTATTTGCAAAGTACCATTAACCATTTCCTTTAGATTGTCCTAGCTCACTGGCAAAGTATCGGCACAGAGAAAATTGATCGACTAATTGTTAACTATTCCTCCCTAAGATTAACTTTCTCATCAAATCCTCCGTCATAGTGTTATGCCTAATAATAATAATACGCTTTCGGAAGGAAATGAGGCTTACTACGCGAGGTAAGGAGTGAGGTAGTTTTCCCTTGCTCATTCACAAAGTACCGGCACTGCGAATTTTTATTAGCTAATCTGGAGTAGATAAAGAAAAAAACTTTTTAAATTTGTTAAAGTATGATTATTCGAGAACAAGGTGGTGGAATATTTGTTTAAAGAAATGAGTAAGTTTCTTTTGTTTGGATAGAGAAATTATACTTGTGTTACTTTATTTTGTATTATGTTGTAATTGTCTGTATTTTTTCCGGCATTTTCAATGTTATTCTCCCATTTCTATTCTTCTTATTGATTATTTTTGTATCCACTTTTACTTTTTGTAAAAGGACCTGTTAATTGTGGCACAGCAACTGTTTTTTGTTGTTTTCTGTACTTTTTTGGACCAGGAGTGTCGGTTAACCCCAAACAGGATGTTATCCTAGGGGAACCTACGTCCCTCGATTTTAAATATTTGTAATATTTACTTGTGTGTCTGAGTTTATATGAGGAACAAATAAATAATACTAAATTGTAAAGTATTCTACCGGAAGGTTAGTTGGGTCCTCATTTCCTCCACTATTAACTACCATAAGCTTTCGAGAGGGAATGAGACTTATTATGCAAGATGAGGAGTGAAGAGGTTTGTCCTTGCTCATTGATATCAGCTTTCTTCAAAAACTGAAAGAAGAACGCTAATCGGCAAAAAGTCAAGTTTCCATACTTCTTTAAGAACATAGATTAAAGCGAATTCGGTATCATTGTGATTGATATGGCGTAATAAACTCCCTTTTCCAATCATATATTTATATGACTGTTAACTCAAAATGAGGTACCCAACTTTCCTCTAAATACAGTATTTAAGGTCTAAATTATGTTTTTCTTTTAACTTTGAGAACGAAACACATCTAATATAATTTTCATAGTATCTCTTTGCTTGCCTGTACGGTTTGAATATCTTAATGACTACTGTAATTAACTTATGATATAACTTTTTACCTTAATATTAGTTCCAACATACGTTTGAAATGCCTCCGAACAGACGCAGGTGTCTTTATCTAAGTTTAAACAAAGAAATCCACTTACCTAAGGAAGAAAAAATACGGAAATTAGAACATAAATTCATCATTAATATCTCCTTTTAATATTACATTAGAGTTAATGAATACAAATTAAAAACTATTTTATAAGACATCCTCTATTTTATTTTTACATATACGGTAATTCATTTTTGTTTGATGAAAAAAGCATCAGTGAATGACCATGTTGATGAGGATGTCATGTCCATGGATAAATAACCAAATTTAGAGAAATTATATAAAAACGAACTAACAGTAAGATAAAAGACTGTCTATAATCAGCCAGAAAACTGGTTGGATCCTCATCCCCTCCATCAACAGCTACCAAAAGCTCTCAAGAGGGGGATGAGGATTACTGGATAAGATGAGGAGTGAGGTAGTTTTCACTTACTTAAAAGATTTTAATTTTATGAGTGGAAAACGTGGTTATCCATCGCCTCACGAGAGTGCAAAACATCTATATGGCCCTATGCGTAGCACTTTTCTTATTATTCTATAAGGTGTAAAACAAAATTAAAGCTATTATTCAACATTGCTAATACCACACAACTTTTTATATAATATATAGAAGAATTGCTGAAATAAGTAAGTGCGTAATGTGATACATCAGTAACTGAAATATACGTTTACCTCTAACTTGAACCAAAATAAAATGAAAAAAAAATAAATTTAACAATACGAAGTATAGATAACGAACTTGCAAACTAGATGATCATGGAATTTAAGGGATTTTAAAGCTAATATTTATTTTACGTCAAAATTAAATTCTTCCCTTTAGCCCATTGCAATATCCTAGACTAAAATATTCTTCAATTTCGCATAGAAATTGCTGGTCAAAATTTTATGCCGTTCAATGAAAGCTAGAGTTATGTTTAAGTTAATAAGCTAGCGTGCCGTGGTTCAGAAAGGGGCGGATCAAGAACTCGTGGGGGCGGCTCCACACTATTTCCTTATAAAATCCTTATAATGGTACATTTATTCTCAATAAAATAGCTTTATGTATTCCAATTTGTCGTGACAATGCAGTAGATGCATATTAATCGTCCTCCAATGGAAATCAAATTAAGGAAGGACTGATCTAAATATTTAGTTATTTACCGCGTTTTTTCTCTGTTAGAATCATGAATATTTCAAATTGGCTGAACACACCGATGTAATATTTAAGCATGATAAGCAAAATTTTCACTGAAGACGCCTATTGTTGTTTATCTATTGTTAGTACTGTTCTGCGCTTAACATTGTCAAAGCTTCTTATAATTAAATACCAGCTCATTATTATATATCTACAGCGAATTTCTGTACGACAAAGTCACTTCCTTTTATCTTAATTTGGAATAATACGTGACGCAGTAAATCTTGATTCTGGGAACTGCCCTCGTACTCTAATAATACAGAGGATGAACATGTTTCCTCTTTCTAATGAGAAGAAAGATGGTCTATTCTTATTTAGTCTTACTTTGGTTCTGTTTCAGAAACATCAATCCAGTTGTTTAAGTATTTCTTACACTTATATTTTATCATTGTAGATTTAATGCATTTTTATTTACGTCGACCTAAGAGATAAAAGTCCGCGTTTTTAGTATTATATCATAAAATAAGATATACACCTAATGATGAAGATTGAGAGTAGTATTTTTAGAATTCATAATATATAATAAAATGGATACCTAATCCTAAGAGATTTTGAAAGATTCAAATGTAAGCAACACATAAGAAGAGAATCATGACGCTCTCAAACCACTAATGATGACCGGATCTTATTCAAGGAAACCAGAGTTAAACAGACTCAAGTAAAATATGGTAAAACCGTCTGTAAGGTTTCCTACAGGGCTCCTAGATAGCCAAGTGGGCTGCGAGTCCGCATCATGTAAATGCGATCTCGGGTTCGATTCCAGGTGGGGTCGTTGTGTGCAAAGTAACCTCTGCTCTCTAAGCAATATATAAAAATACTATTACTATCTTTCCTATACTACCTGATTCAATCGAGCCTAACCTCGCCAATAAAGTGTCAAACTAACCTACTTACTAATTTACCCTTAGTGCATTCCAGAAGAAATCGCTTTGAACAATGCGATCCTATATCAGAAATTATACGTATTGATACTTTTGATACAGCATTTAAAAATTACAATGCATTTACAGCAAATCGAAACTCTATAAAATACCTCTACACTGCAAGTCACGCATCTCTTTGCGTTTTTCGGTACGCCCATTTCCAGCAGTAAACACAGCGCCTCTAAGTTGTTTATGAGGTGAGACTCGCAGCCCCAAAGGGAAACGAAGCTCATGGTCAAGGACGTCGTGGAAAGCGGTGTACTCCATCGTACGCACCGCCCAGCAATTACTTCCGTAAGTCTAACTGGCCCTAACACGTCAACCGACTTAAATAGGGCATTTATACACATCGTCAAATTTTATAGAAATATCATCTTTCTGAGTACATGATACAGGCGAGAAATGTCTACTAGAAATAACAAGACGGATTTCCTCATCGCTATACGGACTAACTCTTAGGCTGTTTGTTTTTTTCAAGTGTTTGCTACTTTTCAGGAGAAGATTTTTACATTTTCTTGAACAAATCCAAAGAGATATTACAAAACCCAAACATCTCTACGCCAAGTCAAGAATTCAGCAACTTAAAATTAATAATGAATTTTCACTTAAGGCGCTTCCGACAGGTTAACCGGTAGCAATAAATCTCCAGTAGAAGCAACTAAGAGTTACTTCTTTCAATATAAACAACAGCCTAAATAAACAATGACAATAAACAATGAAGAGGAGAAAGTGTTTGTATACTTTAATATGCAAAAATACTAAATTTGCCTTATGACAATGGGGCTTCCGCTTACCCTGATAGGTAGTTCACCAACATTTGATATAGAGAATTAATGAAGGTGAAAGAGTCTACCGCAGCTGGGACTCGAACCCGCATCTCCCACTTGCTGGGCGGATGTTTCGGCCAATTAAGCTACCGCAATAAGCAATTTGAATCAAGGGTTTTCTTCATCCCTTATTTAACATTTGATACACTGGAAGCTAACCTGGTTTCGATTCTTCGCCATATTGTATCAATGTGTTGGTGGCAAAACCTTAGCATTTTCGCTAACTAACATCACCGTTACCATAAGCCGACACTAGAAGTGATGAGATAAAAAGGAAATTATGTCCCCTGCATTGAAAAACTAAACAAAATATGTCCATTTTCACAAGGGAAAGATCGCTTAATGCTCAATCAAAAACTAATCAGTTCCCAGAAGTCTCCAGGCAACTCGTCTGAAGAATATACTAAAAAAACAACATACTTAGCATAGAAAATGAAAAATGCAACAATATAGTCATCAGAACTTAGAGAATATTATCTAAGAATCCAGACTCCGCGATTGCAAGTAGAGAAGGTAAGGCAAATTTGGGTCGGAAAGACTTCGTTCAGAAAGTTTCGTTGATTAAAATATCGGCAATGCTAAAAAAACAGCAATCCGCCCAAACATGGACAGATTGGCTGTCTCGTAAGACTTCCCATTAAATCAAGTCGGTTCATTGGCAGAAAATTAAGTTTCCGTCCACTGGAGTGCAAGCAGAGCGGAAGATTACATAAAAATGCAAATTACCAAATATATTCATATTTGAGCTAATATGCCAATAACCTATATTCTCTCTTATTTATTTTGCTTGAGGAAACTTAAATATCTGTGGGTGACAGACTATTTTCGGAAGGGACATGAAAAATATGAGCTGCAGTTATAAAACAATGAATCGATTGAAAATTATATCTTAAAGTAAGGCACTTAAATAATACAATTAATATATTTTACTTTTCACATGAATTATAAATATAATATTAAGAGCAATTATCATTAATTGAATACATTACAAATATCAGATAATTATTTACATATAAACATAATTAAACAGCATAATATTGGTCATTTTATTTAATTATTAAAATTTTACCATAAAATTGTTTATTATAATGAATTCTATTATAAATATTAATATTTAGCTTAAAGATAATTATTATTTAACACTATTTATAACTATCTTTATTTGATAATATATATAATTAGAAGTTAAATGACTTCCAATTAGGTACTTGGTTCTCTCTTAGCCAAATTTTATTAAATGTCAATGATTCAAATCATCGCTTAAGGATAATACCACGACATTATCAAAAAAACTGTTGTCTTTGTCACTGGGCTAAACAGCATGAATAAAACCAGCTTACTTTATGATGCTTTTCTTTCTTGTTATATTAATTATTGATTGTTTTTCTACTGATTTATCAGGATTGTATATGTTTCAACATAGAGTAAAATAGTACTTAAAAGAAAATATATATTATTCTACAAATGACGATTTATGCCTTGTAGACAAATTATAAATTTTCCATTTACTATGAAACTATTATTTTGTACTTTTTTACGACTCCTGTGCATAGTATATTTCATATCTTTGGAAGTTTAAATGATAAATATTATCTTTTAAACTTGGGGGCCTAAGCATTCAATTGCTAGGAGTATGAGATTCAACAGCGAAACGTTATTTTAACCCCTTCACGGCTGTAATGGATCGACTTTCGATAAATATCATTGATTTTCGATTCAATCATTTTTGTCGCAATGGAGATGTGTCCTCCTTTTAAATAGTAATACGTTTTATTCCAACTACCACAAGGGACGCTCTCTCATCATTGGCGATGATTCCACCAGACGGTCAACGGTCCCGCATCTAAATTTGTCCCTCCGACGCTCAATTATTTTCATTCACTTATTCCTTCCGTATCTTGGAATGTTTCCAACTCCAATTTCACGTTTGCTTTCTTTCTTCGTTTCTCTTTCCTCTCGCAGAATGGACAAAGAAATTGGCGCTCCCAGCAAATTCCATTACCAAGGCTTTCTTTCTTTCTCCACATCAATAACTGAGACTGCTATTTCCTGATTGCTTCTAGACTATGCAGACAGAGAGACACTCGGCAATTTACAGCCAGGAGGTGATGTACATTTTAAAGCGGAATCATCTGATTCGTATCCACACCTATATCAATACCTTAAACTGAACAAACTTTACAGAATATTGGCTTTTCTTTTACGTTAAAATTCACGGAAAAGGCCGAAGGTTTGTGGAATCATAGCATAACGAGAATGGATGAATGAAATACATATAAAAAAACAAAGAAATAACTTTTACTTATACTCAAAATAGGAATTCTCGGCTACTAGTTTCGGCAGGTAAAACGTTTTTTTAACAGTGTGTGATAAAACGAATATCGTATTATTTATTATCTTATCATACAATAGATACTTACTCCTTTACCGCGATATTATATAAATCTTTATATTGTTTATAATGGAGACCTACTAAAAAGTCAAAGCCGAATTGGTAATATTCGATTGTACATCGATAAATAACTTTTTGTATATCGTATCCATAGCTTGTCCGGCCAATCTTTAAACATAGAACCAAAACTTAACGGTTTTTCTACATGGTGAAGGGCAAGCAAACATTTACATTTACATCAAAACCCTACAAGTCTATTTCCAGCGTGTAGCATAGGTTGTGTCTAGCGTTTGTACTACATACTTTCTTAGTTTGCTGTTATCACATATCGTTCCCTGAAAGAATGATTTTTTAAAACGGTTTGTCACAGCATCTACTTCTCTTATTTTACGCTCATTATCGGATAGACTGAAATAGTAAGGGGGTCGCAAAATACCGGTTCTATTTACCACTAATGCACTTCCCACGAATATATCAAGTAATCACAGCCTAGTTGTTGGTATCCATTCTTTAAAATATTTCATCCTACGTCTGAGAGCATTATCGTCACGATTGCAATTTTATCGAAGCTTTTTTTTAATAAAAAGTGCCTTGCCATTTCTCTAGTTCAAGGATACACATTGAATCACCCAGATCCACGCTTATATCCAATGAACCTTTCTGCGAAATGTTTTTTGTATGTGTAGACTGTAGATTCCACACTGAAATTTTAATAGCTATTCAATATTAACACAAGAATAGTACTATATTATTAATTCAGCGTAAAATATTCTACTCAATGAAGTTTCGTTTTTGAGTAGCATAATCTGGTAACAAATTATTCTGCTCAGTATTTCCTAAAATTAAGGCTCTGAAACGTAACCTCTACCATACGATTTACAAACTTAATCAAATATTAAAAATTAAAGTACTTAAATAATTCAAAACCGAAGAATTTTCGTAATTTTATGCCAACACCTTATGCATTTAAGAGAAGAGACATCTTCCGTAAGGAAATGAAATTCATTCTAATGAGTTCATTCAATCGTTTCTCATACAAAGAAAGATTTACGATTCCAAGAACAACCTAGCCTCTTCGGTATTACAGCTGTTAAGAGGCCTAATTTATGACGAAGGATTAGGCTATAAAACACCATCTTGGCACTGAGTGGTGATCTTCAAGAGATTGGGCCAGAGATTATTCAAAGTTCTTATCGCACAACCTTCAGAAATCCCTTCACACGCGAGGAAGGAAGGCCAAATAGTGCAGAGCACTGTTTAACATTGAAGTATAGTTAGTCCAAGGGAGTCACAAGCAGAGAGAACGTTTAAACAATCTCATACACAACTGATCCAAAATTTCGCTCGTTCGACACCAACTGCAGAATCTTATTTGTGACTTCTAAGTTTGAAAAGACGCAAGCAATGATAGTAGTAGGAGTATAGTAATCTTTCTTCCTTGAGGTCTCACTTTAGGACCAATAAGCAGTCAATATCCAAGTCAATTACGCTTATGGTTTAGGTTGTAAGTCTGTATCATGTATCTAGGTGTATTTCTGGAAAAGTGTCTATATATACTGCATATACTCTAGTATAAGCCGACCAAAATATGTCATAACACATAATTTTACCAGAAGAGACCACCACCTCTACCACTCGAGTGTAAGTCTAGGGTAGGAATGGTAATGATAAATTTCAAAATCAAAATAGATTCCAATAAAATTAGAACGATTGAGGCATAACTAGCTTAAATGTTAAAAGAATTAAGGAAAAGTGTTAAGGTATCTTTGCACATACGTTCGTGCACCCAGGAAAAATCCCATGGAAAAATTCTGATGAGACCGGGAATCGAACCCGGGATCTTCTTCTATCCTGGAGGCTGCTATTCTCAAGTCCGTTTCCGCATGGATTTGTTTTTTAAAGAATTGCTATTGAGCAAGATAGGAACTTATAAGCTGATTGTCGTCCACGGCAAACTTTTTCCATCGGAGAACAGGTAAGTGGGACCCTCACTCTAGTATAAGCCGAGGGGGGCTTTTTTAGCATAAAACTATGCTAAAATACTAGTCCTATACCCAAGAATATACGGAAATAGATTTCACACAGTTTATTAAAACTCACAAACAATGAGTAATTTGCCACAAATATAGCATAAAAATCAAAGCAAAACTTTACTCTGCCAGCACAGAACCGACTGAGTGAGATCCCAAAAATGTCTACGATTATCACGTAAATTTACGACTCAAGCAAATGAATGATTAAACACTCGTAAATTCAGGTGTTCCCATAGTCTTGCTTTTCCTTAATCGCACGGGAAGGAGGCGAGTCCTCATTTACGGCTAATTTCACGCCGCGTCCACTGAGGCGTTCAACGGAAGGTCCGAAAATGAAAGGCGCGGAACCGCAGAGGATGAAAAAGTCCGGGATTAAGTCAATGAATAAGCGTTAGCTACTTAATTCTCTTGCATTAATTCACTCGTTTCCGAGTGCTGACCCATTTCTCTCCCTTGCTCCAAAAAACCCGCTGACTACGAATGTTTCTCTTTTTTCGAGCTCGCTGTACATACATCTTGGATTAACGGATTTTTCTCTATTATGTATGCCAGTCTCCAGCTTATGAGATGTGAGATATACAAAGTCGCTAACTGAATAAAAATGGGATTTTTTCATACTCTAGGATTTCTTATATGTGTCCTACATTTTTTGTCATTAACCCGTTGCTAGGCAGAGTAAAAAATATAAATTCTATTATTTGCTGTTTTCGCAAAATTTATCCCAATCCACACATATTACATTTGAGCGAAAATTAATGTTTAGAATTTCGTACGTATTTTAAATTCGTGTAATGCTCATGAGTTTGCCAAATCGCTAACATTTTTTATGGTTCTAATGATAATAATATTTCCGTAAAATATTTAGAATTCCGGCCAAATATGAGAGAATCCACTTACAAAATTTTATAAATACTTCTGAAAATTCTGTAAATATTATATATATTAATTCTGTGAAACTATAAATATTATATACTATAGGAATTAGCAACCATTATTTTGATGTAAGCATAACTTTGCAAAATGGTTAATAATATGGTTTCAAGGGTGAGTATTAAGTGCAACAAAGCCGATAATATACATACAATTAAATGAGAGAAATATATTTTGCTTTATTTTCTAACGATTAACTCTTAAATAGGAAATTATTTCGCAAATGTAGGAGTAAAATTAATGTTTAAATATTTTTTGATTATTATTTCAAAAGTGAACGTATATAATATATCTTTTCTACCTTCTATTTCATGTGGAATACAACATAAATGGAATTTTGCTTATATTTGATAATATGCAAAATTTATGATTAACATATTTTATGATTGCTTTGTTTACATGATAAATTATTTACTCAACAGATAATATTGACTACTGAGGACACCTTGGATTATAAATAAGAAATTAAACGCGAAAGTTACTAATTTTGTTCTATTCATGAAGATTTTCTATGAACGTATGCCTTAAACAAATATCTATGGGCTCAAAACTTATAGAAACATTTTTAAAATCAATGTATCTACACGTTACTGACTCTAGTTAACGTAGTGAATTGAAATACGAAATATTCTTCTTTGAAATTCACTTCCACCGCCGTATTTCGGATTGCTTTCAATAGGCCATGCCTTTGAATTATTTTCAAAATGTTTACCCAACCATTATGTTGCTCTTTTTGTAGCTCCGAGGAATTCTTTGCCCTTTCAAGTACCTCACGAAAAACCTACTCCATCCTAGTTGCATGTATTCATGCGATACCCTCCTTTCCTCCTTTTATTTTTATTCCGAAAAATTTCTTCCCCCAGTCCATGCCCTCTCGAAAGGGGTCCTTTGATGTTCCTCAAGACCCAGTTCCGGGACCGAATACTAAGATGCCCCCAACCAAGGTTTTCAAGATAGTTTTGACGTCCAATCATTGCTTCTTTGCTTTAGCAAGAGTCTTACTTAATTCCCCGTATCCAATAAGCAGCATCATTAAATATATTAATGTATATGTTTAGCTGTTTCATCGGTGTACCTGATGCGGCAAATTTTTAGTTGAAAAACAGCAATTTCTGACTATCCTTTTCCCTTGAAAAATGAGCCAACTGCCACTACTGTTTGCTTGACGTTCAACCACTTCCAGAACTATCCTGGGGGAAAACACATATTACTCCACATTACAGTATGTGCATAAAGTACCTATAAGCACAGTATGTACTTAGAGGGACGGTAGGATTTTTGCTACGACTCCGAAGAAGGTCGCCTCCGAAGTATTTTCGATGAAATATACGAATGGGAAAGTAGTATCGCATACTGCTGTTTATCAACTAACAATTTGCTAAGCTATTTCCGTTTTTCCACCTTTTTTGTAATTAATATTAGTCACCCTTAATTGTTAGATGTAAGAGAGGTCCAAAAAGGTCTAACCTCGCCGAATAAAGAGTTTTTATTATTATTATTATTATTATTATTATTATTATTATTATTATTATTGTTATTATCTCTTCTTACAATGCCCTGAAGCTAATTTATCATGGACTATTCGAAAACATAGTAAGATATGGAATTACTGTTTGGGGTCACAACAACACTGTTTTTCATAGCCTATTGATACACAAACAAAACAGATTCATTAAATTGCTATGCCACAAAAAGAGAAAATACAACTTAGATGTTGATGGAATATACAAATATGTTGAAGTCTTGCGAATTGACAAATTATTTAGATATTCTGTGTTAATTGATAATTATTACTCAAATAATTTCAAAACAGAAAGAAACTACAATATTCTCCAGAGTTTAAGGCCAACAAAGTTGTTTAAAATAAATATCCTCTGTACCAGTTATGGTAAAAACTCTTTTGAATATATAATACCAACATAATTTAACAAATTAGCATTAGAATTATCAAATATGAATTCCATATGGTGTGTAAAAGTGGAAATAAAAAACTGGTTAATTAATGTCTCAACCTAAGCTGTTTATTGCAAACTCTATATGTATTAACCTTTGGAACCCTTAATTGTATTTTAATATGCACCGTGTGTTTGTATAAATGTAGATAGTTAAATGTATTTAACTGTAATTTTAATATTTTTTTGGTACTCTACACCTATTAAACTCTTCTTTTTACATTCCTATAATTTACTGTAGATTACCCAAATGGAACCTGCTGACAAGCATTTTGCTTAGCAGGACCAGACTGTTCTGTTTCTATGTAAGTTTGAGCTGTACACGAAAACCTATTCTTTGTATTTCTTTTCACTGTTGGTTATTGTACTGTTGTATTTCAAATTTCATTGAATATTGAGTTATTATTATTATTATAAAAATTATTATTATTATTATATATCTTAATGAATGAGTACCCAAATGCACGCCGACAAGCAACTCGAAGGATAAGAATCTAGATGTAGAAATTCATAAAATGAAATACTGTTATTATAGCTATTCTAATTATATTTAATTAATGATAATAAAACATCTTTATTATTTCTTCCATTTGACCAAAACGGACAGCGGAATTAAAACATAGTGAGATCCCGATCCAACGTTTTCCCAGCTCTTAGGTTGAAATCTTGAGGTTCCAACTACAAGATATATACACCTTTTGTTTTTCGCATCTAACGTTTTTCCGCATCAAGAGTCGATTTCCCTAGGAGTGGTAAAAAAGTTAGATCAAGATTGTACTGTGCTTGGTTTTTAGGACAATAGGACAATCTACAATTTTTTTACGATTCATTGTGGCAATGTGCCATTGGTTCCACTGCCTAATTAACTCCCTCTCTCTTCCGTTAACCTTAATCTATATATTAATAATAAAATAATTTCATCATAACTCGCCTGGCATGAGTATTTGTTCTTGCTAACTTATCTTAATCGTAGAAAAATTAAAAATTTCTTACGCTACTTTCTAAAGAAATATGGTTCCTTCATTAACTCCTGCCTCAGTTTTCTTCGCGACCGTGGTGTAGCAAAATTACTGAGGTATAAAATATGCTGATAGTGATATTAGGTTTGGACTCTCCTTTCGAAATTGGATGAAAAAATCTGAGGTCATAAGGATGCGCTTGAATAGACCTTATCCATTCATAGAATTTTGGACAAAATTAATGCTGAATAAAATCACGAATAATTTAATTATATTTATATTTAATAGCGAATTTCTTGCTTTAAAACACGGCAGAACATAAAGAAAAAGTAGTTATCTTTAGTCAGTAAGTTGTCGGAAACCAGTTTAATAATGACTCTCGACAGTTCAACTTTAATTATACAGAGTAGTATATATTGATTTTATACCAGTCTCTCCTTATTTTAGTTACAGGAGAAGCATAGCCAGGAAACCGTGATTATATAAATATTCTAGAGAAAATATTCGTGTTGAACGAAAAACTGTCTTTAATCTTAATACGATTTTTTACATTGAAAAGTCAAAACAAAGTTATTTGGAAACTTTAAATAGAAACAAAATATAAAAATTTATCAGACTTATTCAAGTATAATTCGAAAATAGTTAAATAATGTTTCATTGCTTAAAAGTCCGATTTTGGTTTGATCGCAAAAAAATCATTACGACAAGTCGCATTTCCACAAAGTTTCTGAACACTAAATCGAGGAAATTTAGGTTTTTAAATGGTTTTATGCGGAAATATACAAATTTATCCTTCTGGTAAGCGAGAATAAATTCTTTAAAATCTAAGCCGGTAACTGTTGATTTGATAAATTACATTAAATAAGGAAGAACACATGTTAGTTAGTTAGTTAGTTTGACCCTTTATTGGCGATGTTAGGCCCAAGTGGGCCTCTCTTCCACCTAACCTCGTATGTCGTCAGAATATGAACAAGTATAAATTAAATTAAAACAAAAAGACAGAGTAGAGCGGATCCGATAAGCTTACGATAATTGAGATATTTAAATTAAATTTGCCAGTTATCATTGTATTTTTTTATCATCGGAAAATGCAGACGAATAGGAAATCCTGCTTAAGTCGAAGCAAGTTGACTGCTAAATTCTGCTGCTGGAAATAAATCGATTATAAAAGTAACAAAATTAGCGACTTTTCTCATGAACATCTTAAAATATTGTGAAAGAAAACACACAGCATGGAATCTTAAATTGAACACAATATAATTTTATATTTACATGTAATATAGAAGCTTATATACTCACGCTTTTAATATAAAAATTATTTTCTTAAAGAAGAGCAGAAAAATAATGTTCTTTTACTTCACTCAATGATTAATGCAACAGAGAAAAGTAGGGTTGAGATATATTGTAGAAACAAACAAAAAGTAGTTAAAAGAACATAGTTTTATCCAAGTTATATAAATATGAATCTTAAATAAGTTAAATAAATATGAATGAAAATGACCGAATATAATGAGAAAAAAACATCTTAAATCTCATATGGATACACTAGTTTTGTATCGCCTATCCAAATATTGCTCTGAATAATATGAATTAATTAAAGAAATGAAAAGAACAAATTTCGTATTTTCTACAGTTTGCAATCATCGTCAGGTTGCAATCATCACCATCTGATGATGGTTGCAAGACCGTAACCGGTTGTCTATAAAAAAATGTAGAAAATCGTTCGGATTTTCGTGTCTTAAATGGCGTTCTTCGAAGTCAGGTCAGATCATATCGATTATAAGAATATATTCGTTGTTTTTACTTACAATAATGCTAAATTCCGAAAATCTAGCACCATCTTTAAGAATGTCACCAAGAAAATTTTGGCAAATAAAAACATGATCGTAATAGTTAGCAAATTTTCAGCGCTGAATTCTTATCAACATAAATAAATGTGCTAATCAGGAAGAACTAATGAACTAATTTAAGACCGGAAACTGCACCTCTGATACATCAAATTAAGAAAGGAAGCCAGCGATTAAGTCTTAAAGAGGCTGATATTATTCGAAGCCAAGGTCACAGTTTAAATGGTAAATATAATACCTATGATTTAATTTCTGTCTTCTCCCTCCTACTGGATTAAACTCTTTATTTCATTGCCCTACACCTAGACTTTCCAACACTAAATTCCTTCTTTTACCACATACCTCATCTGTACAATACTCTCGTTACTTCCTTCTTCAGATTCATTTCTATATATTCAAAACGGTCGTATTCAACTTGGACCTTTATTTTCGTTTTTACTGATAGTTAAAAAAATTCAATCGAAGAAACCATAACTTGATGGAACTCCGTAATCGGCACCATATTAAATAAAAATGCAAATTCCAGAAAAACTACTTTTTTTGTTTTTAATTTGCATTTTTCATTTAATTTGATCCTGATAGTTAATAATATAGCTGTATATTTTTTCATACTTTTCAACAACGGAAGGCCGTGGTACTTCTTAGAAGGTCAGTGATTCGATCCTATACGTCGTTCACGGAATCGGCTAATGCTTAAGGATATTTCTCAAGACTCCAACACTTTACCTGGTAATTTTCATCAGTTGCCTTTTCTGTGACTATCATCACCGATTTTCATTCAATAAATTTAAAAGGTTCGCACTTCTAATGGATTAATATATAATAAATAAACAACGCATAAGGCATCTGCGTACTACGGCTTGAGTAATACCAAAACGGAAGGAATCCGATACGGAGTTAAAGCAAGTCAAAAATTGAAGTTCCGGAAGGAGGACATTCTTGGAAAGCGCTTCGGCAAGAACAGGAGAGCGCCTTCAAAGGAATTCCATTGATTACATAATGTATGCGCTTTTGAAAACACCACCGTTTTCCGAAGAGATGAGCAAAGGTATTTCCCCTCGAGGGGCTTGCCCGCAAATGAATGCGGCATCGATTGCTGTGGTGAAGATTAAAAAGGGAGAATGACTTGCGACGAATCAATTTCGCCTTTAAAGCTCGCTCCGGCGAGAAATTCGCGGGGGGTAACAAAGGGAAAGGCGCGGGAGAGAAGTCAAGTGTGTGGGTCAAGGCAGAGGGAAGGCAAGGCCGCTAATCGCTTCCAAGTCCAATTTACTGCCGACGAAAAAGAAAACTCCGCTTTGAAATCACGTGGAAGAAGCCCATCCGATGTACTAACCAGAGCAAATAGACCAGCAAATTACGGATCTCCTTCCGTGGAGCTCCTTCTGGGATTAAATAATAACTGGTTTACATTGCTGGGGAGAGGTACCAAGACTGTAAGTCATTTACTTTTTAAAGGACGGTCTCCTACTTCAAAATTATGCCATCCTTAAGGTTGAGTACAGCACGTGTTTTCGTTCCATGGAAGATACAAACGCTCATACGCAGAGTTCATATTAAAATTTTTTGATTGTATTTTACTTTTACAACATCGCTTGACAGTGAGACATAACTTACAGGCAGTGTGTATGTATCTATACCAATTTACATAAAAAAGAGAGAATTTTATCAACAGAGGGTCTTATCGTAGAGCACTATTAGGCATAAAATCTATCACAGTAGGTTGTACTTCCTGGTACAACATTATAAAGAGTGAATGAGAATTTTGTAATTTCCACAAGAAAAGCTTGATTTGGGCGACTGTATTTTTTTAATCATATTGATTAAGTATTCCAATTCGGCCAAGATTGAGACTACAAAAGAAAGAAGGATTGGAGCACGGCTGTTAATGAATTAGAGGTTTAAAATCTCCAAAAGCCGTCTTTGTCGGCGTTCCTCCTCTTACTTCCCGGTAGTCAGAGAAAGCAAGAAAGGAATGCCGCACTATTATTGTACCCAAAACACGGACGGTAGCATTGCTATTGAAATGGACGGTAGGATTGGTATCGAAAAGTTCTTTGGGTATAATTATAGTGCGACATTCGTATCTTGCTTTCTCTGACTACCGGGAAGTAAGAGGAGGAATGCCGACAAAGACGGCTTTTGAAAATTTTAAACCTTTTATTGAGACTACAAATCTCTTCTTCTATCAAACCCATCGTCATAAATTATATGATAATTAAATCAAAGAGATGGTAGTATATGAAAAACTAGAATATTTTTTGTGAGAAGGATTATATTTAGATGAGAAACCGGTGATCTAAATTAAACCTTTCTTGTGGAAAATACTCCTCATCTTTACTCTTTACCGATATTTATATGACTTTTCCATTTAGCTAATGTATAAATATATTACATAAAGATGGTAAATTAGTATATCGTATCTAGTAATAATAATAATAATGCCGTCTTTTTTTTCATGGGCGAATTTTAGCCTTTGAAGGCTACTCTACCAATTAACCCCCTTTATATTTTATCAATTTTTTTGCATTTTCCTTTATTTATAAACACAAGACACACACACACACACACACACACAACATACACAGACAACCACTCCCTAACCGGAAAAATCCGATCAGCCGGGATTCGTACCCGGGACCGTAAGGTTGGAGCGTTAACGCGCTAGCACGCTAACTACTCCGCCACCACGGCGGTAAGTACGTCTTACTTATCGAGTATTTCTCATCAGGAACATTCTTTCCTAACAAAAAGTTTTTATGCGGTAAATTCTACTTCCTTTATGTTTCGTTCTTTTCCTTTTTGAAAATGGAGCACACGTGAATTACATTAGAAACGCATGTCTCGCTATATTCTGCAATGCTGTCACGAGCGCCGTTAGCAAGTAATATCCATTTGTAATTACAACTTCCCTGATGAAAAATATTAATGTCATTCACTCTCACAAAAGGAAGACTCTCGTCATTTTGACACGATACTGGGCGAGGTTTCGAGAGGAAAATTATTTTAGCTGAGGCTGAGGAGATAGTTAAATCTCTCTGCGGTATGGCGTTGGAAGATACGAGATAGCCATTTCGACGATAAGATATATATGAAAGTAAATTTCGTAAAATCTTAGTTGTACCCTATTTCCTTCTGGGATTCCTCCATTCTCATATTCGTTGAACAAACTGTCTTTCGTGATTCCTAAAGTCTATCTTCTTGTGATATAACTTTTCCGTCATCTCATTCAGTCTGTTTTCATGCCAAGTAAAAAATACGTTGTTTTTAATGATATCAATGTTATTACTTTTACTCTGCTACATCACTGATTATCACAACAGAAATTATTCCGGTACTAAAAGTTGATTGTGCTCCATGGAATTAATTATCTGAATTTGTGAGGAAGTTGAAACTTGAAAAAAGTGAATCTTTTAAATTTTTAGTTTTTTAGGTATCAATTTTCGAAAGATGGTTCAGATTTTGATTGATTTTTGTTCTTTTCCTCTTCTCGACCGAGAGAGTGAAATTGAAGAGAATTAAATAACATTTCTAACGAAAAAATAAATACGTTTTCACATTGCTACATGTTCCTATACTTATACCGACTTGTCCTCAGACATCGAAAGTTTAACTTCGATTTAATCTTTCAAATTTTTAGGTCTCCCTCGTAGCCAAGCGTGTAAGGCGCTCGCCTTTGCTGAAGGAGAAGCAATATTCGACTTCCAGTTGTTCGAAATGATCTCAGCTGTGGAAGCACTTTTATACAAACATTACCACCATTTACGAACCGCCTCTGTGGTCATTACTGTAAAATAAGGAAGGCACTAGCACGACACCCTGCGGGACTCCCTTAACTCCTTAACTACATATATCAAAAATGTCATGGATGTCATCTATTTTAGCTGTGCTCTCCTGTTTTGTTTTGATGATTCAGTATTTTAATCGGCGACCAAAACATTTCGTATCTTTTTATAGGATAGAGCGAGATTCGTTCCAAAGTCAACCGTACAACAATTTCCGGAATCATTCAAACGCTTCCGCGGAAGAAGTTGAGAATAACAAGAAGACTCCACGCGATGAGAACAGAGAATTGTAATTCCGCTCGCGCGCGAAGTAAATCATAATAAGATTAGCGCGGGAAGAAGGCCGCCGCCTGGCGGCAGATCTCGAGATTAGAAGAAGAGCGATTTGGCACGGAGGGAAAGAATCGCGTCCTTGCTTACTTCTGCTCCATTATTTCGCTCTGTTTTCTTAGCCTTGATGGCTGGAGACGAATCGTCATCTAGCTGAGGTTGGGACTATAGGGTTCCCTAACTCATTCAACCCCTGTCCCGAAGCGTTATTTCGTGGATGTCGTCAGAAAAGTAATATTCACCGAGGAGTAATATCCACCAAGTAATTAAAAATGTTTACGACTACGTTTACGTGACTTTGACAGGATTAAAATGAATTTTACGAGAAAAATTCACGTTCAGAATACAGATTAGGAATTATAATCTTTAATTATTATTACGTTAAACTGCAGATAGAAGGCAAGTAGTAAAATAATAGAACGAAAATCTTAAGGAAATAGTAAAATGAGGATATATTTGAAGAATAGCTGGCCTATTTGTCTTAAGCCGTTTTTAAAAATACAATTATGTTACTATTATGTTTATAGATTTGAGTTATGACTCTTTAAAAGAGGGAATAAAAATAAATCTATAGGTTTTCACTATGCTTTCACAAACAAATAGATGAAGAAAGATTCTAGACATGTTTAAGAGTAAACGATTTATAAGAAAAAATGTCCATGAAATCAATATGCGAAGGCGTGACTTGGTGAAAAGCCGTAGTAGCAAAGAAGAAGCAGTAATTTTCCACAGAAATTGGTAAAAAATGTCATAATCGAAACTTAATGTTGTATCGTCTTAAAGGTTCCTTGGAAAATATAACTTCACAGAGAAACAAAGTAATGAATGAATTACCCGGAGATGTCCTTTACAAGAAAGTAAGTTTTCTTATGGCAAAGCAACGCTTTAATATTGAGGGTATCGATTGGGGTAGTTCAGAGGTGGGGAACCAACGGCCTTCGTGGCACATGCGGCCTTCAAGATACTAGCGGCTCTTTCATAAATCTAAGGCAGTTCATCTTCTTGAAACAAACTTCGGTATTTAAATTGCTTCCCATCTCAGACATCTTGAGTCAAGTGAAATCGAAATGGAAGTCATTCTCTTTTAGTTTACTCAGAAATTAAATCCATATACCTTAAGTAGAAGTATTTTAAGTGCGACCTTAGTTTATAAAACTAGGAGAAATAACGAATAAACTAAGATTTCCTTAAATTATCTCGAATCAAATTGGTGAAATGCCCTGTAATGAAAGCTTTTCTAAAGAAATAAAAGATTATTCCCCATCCTAGACAGTGTAAAATTACAAAATTAAAGTTCCCTGATGAATTATTTGGAGAACTCAATTGTTACTAAAGAATGAGATTTAAAATCAAACGTTCTCTATTTAATATCAATACATAACCAAATGGTATTATGGTAGATGGATTGATAAATTTACCTATACATATCAATTTAGTACTCGTGTTCCTCTCTAAAATCTGTCTGTCCTCAATCGCCATTACAATAGATACAAAAATTACGGAAAATAAAGGAAGAAAGAAAAGGTTTTTCCAATAAAAAATGTAATTAAATAAACACTGCAAGTTCGCTGAAATAACTAACGATAAAATCCGCGATATGTCAATCATACAAAAAAGACGAGATTAAACTTAAAGTTAAGAAAATAATTAAAAATCGAAGTTTCAATATTACTTATAATAACTCAATATAGATCATTCGGCGAAGATAGGTGGTTTATCATCAATATAAACACTGAGATATCGATTTGTATAATGACAATTGGGCAGCAACACTTACTTATTGTTAGATATATATCAATCAACCCTTAGATATCTACCAATTTTATTTTCTTATTAGGAAACGAGAGTCAGTTTACGTAAAGAACCTTGTTTGTCGTCGATTTGAAAATGCATTGTTATACGGGAAATGGGTCTAATTCAAACTTTCTCTATCTTTTGCTCACTGAAAGGAGCTGAGGAAAGGTAACCTCAAATCCGGGAGCTAATAATGGATGAGAAGTCGAAACAAAGTCTGGAGCAATCTGAACTTCAAGGAGGGCGATTCCGGGATGCGCCAGTGTTTCTGCAGCATCCGATAAATATGTCACACGTGGTCCATATCGAAGATAGAAGAGTTCCCATGGATCAGCGCCAGCGAAGTAATTATAAACTCCAGTCGTAGAAGAGCGGTGGCACAATTTCCTCGGCTATTCTTCATCTTCTGTGCAGTTGGAGATACTCTCCAGATAAATTTCACCAGACAACGAATTGCAGTTCGTTGGCATCCCAATTTTCTTCTTTAAAAAATCTTGCGAGTAAATAAATATCCTCTGCGTCGTGTTTCATCTAAGATTGTCCCCTTCCGTCATTCGTCGCTAAGACACGAGGGTTTCCATTTGTCGTTTCCGCTCCATACTCCCTCCGATATCTCCCTCCATGGGATATTTTATAGCCCGCTCAGCTGGCGGTGTTATAGATCCAACGTATGCTTACATACAACGGAATTAAGATGATTTATAAATAGTATGACACTGAATTAAAACATCCTCGGAAGGGTTTGAAAGAGAAAATCGTCTTCTAACTGAGTTAATTTTAAAATAATAAATGAATAAACTCTTAAACTATGTCTTAATAACAGAAAACTATTTCACGGATAAGAATAAAATAATAAAATTAAAGGAACACAGTAAGGAGACAAGGAGAATGATAAATTATGATGTTCCTAAGAATTATAATAATTACGGTGCTCATAGGTTAAACAGTGTTGCACCGATTATCTTTAATAAATTACCAACACATCTCTTGTATTTAACATCATTAAGGGACGTTAAAAAAATTATGAAAAATTTCCTACTACACAATGAATCAATATAACTTTTAAATTATTGTTTTATAATTTATTTTGGATAAGATGTGTATATAGATATAACGTGTTGTTTTGAGTAAAAATTATGACTGAGTATTCCTAAAGTTTCTAGAAGTAAGTTTTATTTCTGTAATTCTTTAGTATTCTATATTTCTATCTGTATTCTGGTTGTCTGTTTATTTTTGCACATCCTGATGAGCCGATTATTGGCTCAGGAGGACCAGAAGGGAAACCAATACCTTCGAGTGCAATTTTTTTGTTCAATTCTTTTTCTGATGTACCTGAATGACTTTGTAACTGCCATTGTATTTACATAGATAAATAATCAAATAAATGTTTATTTATTTGAATGTTAAAATCCGTTCCAGACTCTGAAACTTTGTATTTTTAAGTGTATTTTTTGTTTAGAATGCACGTAAATTACACGTAAAATTGGTTATAAAAAATAAATTTAAATTAAATTTTAAAAAGTACCTTCCTCGATGATTCCATCATCTGAGTAATATGACAGTGACATTCTATCAATGTCTTAAGTGTTTGAAAGTGAAAATCTCTACTAGTCAGAGTTTATTTTAAAGTAATAACTTGTATATTCCTTCCTTAGTAATTTTTTCAGCGACGTTAATTTATTTCTGTTCAATGTTTTCATTTTTATCTGCCCTTGAATTTATCCCAATATTTTCCTTTCGTGTTTTTGCTTTGTCTAGTTGGTGGCGCGTCCGCTTACTCTAAGAACCAAGGGTTCGATCCTAATGAGACGTCAGTTTTCTAACAATGGCAAAGGAAATTTACATCCAAAAACATTCCACGGATCATAATCTTCATTTGCAATGGTGTGTGCCACAGGGCTCATTAAAACGAATAATTACTACAATTTATTCACAATTTGCAAATATCAGGTATTCGGGATTTAAAAAAAAAAGTATAACATATTCCTACTGCTAAAATTTACCAAATTCTCCTCAAACTCAAATTCATCAAAAAATCAGTTTCATTCTACAAACAGTTCCACGAGTGAAATCCTAAATACGGAAAAGAGGAATCATAACTATGAATTTCGGTTTGGCTATTGCATCAATAATTCATGAACTATATTAAAATATTCGTTTTTTTCACATTTTAGTTGACTAAACGTAAGTAAGAACAACTAGCTAAGTTTTGCGGAAGCGTTTTCAATTGATGAGCCTAAAAAGTTATGTAAAATTAAATTTTTAGATAATGATTGCGTAAATCATGTGTTTTCCCAATATTATTCAAACATAGTATAAAAATTTCGGAATTAAAGGTTCAATTGATACAATATTGACATAATTATTTAATGCGTAAACATGAAAAAAATTAATAGAATCGAAACGATTTAAGGAAAGGATTTATCACTTTTGGGACCTAAGACAGATGGACAGTAAATGTAGATATGAAACCTCGAACAGTTTTTGGTGTGAATTATGAGTAAGATAACTTCACAAAATATACAAAAAAGGAGATATTACAAATGCAGAAGGGGACACCTTCTAAGAACGGAAAAATGAGCGGAAGACGTGACTGGAATGGAAAGAGAAGACAATTTGAGAGGAAGAAATTCTGCTGCGAAGGAAAATGGTGAGATAATGACGAGAAGAATAAAGAGTGAAATATGAGCAGAAAAGAAAAATGAACCGCATAAAACGGCCTTGATAATGCACTATCAAGAAAGACGTGTTGTGACAATTTTATCCACGCATTATTCTTCGACGAGAAAAGTTTACGACACATAATTTAATACCCACATGACGCAAATGAAATGGGAATATCTAATGACTGATATTTAATAGGTAAATCAAATTTAAGTAAATTTTCAAGTCCTTTTTTCCTTGGGATTCTTCCTGGTTGCACGCCCTTAAGTGCAAAGTACCTTTAACAAAGTTTAACAAATGGAGAGAACAAGAAAATCTGCCTTAGCACGCAAAGGTCGTGCACCTAGGGAAAATTCCTGAGGAAGAACGGGCATAAGAAAGTCTGACAAGACCAGGACCCGAACCCTGATCTCCCGATTGCTGGTCAGTTGCTTTATATTCCAGCTAGTTGCTATCAAGCCAGCTCAATTGGTAGATCAACAGACCGGCGAAATTTCGATAATATTTCCAGGCAACGAAATGTTAAACTAAAACATTTGATAATGTTTCTAGGCAACGAAGGCTAGATCGTTACACCAAGAAAACACCCTATGCCAGTTTGCTTTAACACATACACCGAATTTCAACTTTCAAAAGTCACACGTTTACCACGCCTGTGAAAGGCCGACAGAATAAACTGAATAGCTATATACTGTCCACAAATACTTTTTATTTGGTCAGGGTGCTCCTCTTAATATCGTAAGGTCAACGTCCCACCTCAAGGCTGACCTCATCATTTCACGAGGGGAGATTGTGGAGCGAGGCAAGTAAGGAATCATAAACTGAGCCCAATCTGACCTCGATTGGTGGGATAAATAATTCCCTTAATCAAATGCGCCCATAATAAGCCCTGTGGGGCTTGTTTGTAAGGCCCCTGCGGAGACTTTTGCAAAACGAAATTAATATATGTGGGTATTATACATAAATGGATATACACAGAACAATGAACTGTTTGTAAATTAACAATTTCCCGCAGCTTTCTTTCTACAGAGAGGCCTCTAATCTTTACCTTATATCACGAGCATACTTAATTCCGGATCCATATATATAACACTAATATAAATTGAAAATGTTCAAGCTTGACTTAGTGAAAAAACCCCATACTCATGGAAAATAAAATCTTAGTAATTCCCACAGGAATATATTTGGTGCATTTTGTTTCTTCTACATTTAGGTATCATCAGGAGTTAATCATGTATACATCATATCAGAGCCATAATGGAACAGTAACCTGTTTTCAACTCCTCAAAATTTTACCTTTTTCACAATGTTTCTTTTCTTTTTCTCCGACACTCTTTCGTCTCATAATTAATTTACTGAGTTGTAACTCGATGGACTTCTCCAATAGCGTAGAATTAAATT
Source organism: Sympetrum striolatum (assembly GCA_947579665.1). NCBI lineage: Eukaryota > Metazoa > Arthropoda > Insecta > Odonata > Libellulidae > Sympetrum > Sympetrum striolatum. The sequence goes on from OX388350.1 coordinate 64,452,641, forward strand.
ATTCCTGGGAGTTAGGGTCTGATGCTTTTTCTCTAATATGTATCTACATTATATCGTATTTATCTTTCTCGATACCATTTTAAGCATCTTCTTCTGTTTGTGAAATCCTACCATTTTACATATTATCCTTAAAAATATCATATCTCTGTCGCATATTCTCCTGTAATATTTTATTTCTAAACCATTCTTAATGATGAAAATTTAGTGGGTTGTTAACTTATCTTTAACTGATAGCCTTCAATTCAGATTAAATTTATAAAATCTAAAATTTAAGTTTTAAATTTTCCAACATTACGGAAAATCAACTTTTTGAGGAACAATTCATAGAATAAGCAATTTTTTGAAGAAGGTGCTTGATGCTATTCTTTGTGGAGTAATCAATTAGTGAAAAATATATGAATCGAGAGATTTCCTGCAGTGGTAAAAGCTCAATATTATAAATACGTAATGGTTAGTTTTGATTGTTTTTTTAAAGGAGTGCTACACCAAAAAGATGACCGTCGAACAAAATGCAAGTAAAAACAGGGTGAAATAGTGAGAGGTGCTCTAGTAAGATTTATTGTTCCATGAACAAATTAGCCTTAATTAAATTTTTGAGTTCTTGTTGGTTATAAACTACTTTGACATCTTAACTCATTTGCACATGGGCTCTAATTGTGAATGGAAGCTGGTACTGCTTTATCAAAGCCGAATGCGCTGCCTACTTGGATATCCTGTAGCCTCGATCCATACGTTCATTACATCAATTATATTATTATTATTACATGTAACTACAGATAGGCTGCTAAGCCTGGTGGCAGTTTTTTACATCTACATACATATATACTAGTGATACACATAATTAACATAAAATAATTACTTGATAACATACATTTCCCACAGAATGATTTCAAACATATATTATATTAACATGACGACTTAATAATGAATTATAATAAAATTTGTAACTGCTTTACTGGTTTTTTTAATATATTATATACTATAATTTATATACAGTTAACTCTAATGAAAATTCTTCTCGTTAAAGAAATTATTATGATTTATGCAAAAATTAATGAGCGTTCACTAGAATAATTCTTAATAAAACTCAGTCTTATACAGTGCCTTCGCTGATTCATGTATTCTACGCTTGTCTCTACAGTACACACTGCGTACGTACACATGTTGGCAAAGGAACATCGCTCCGAGAGGCAATTCTGTTGCGGAAGGATTGAGTTGAAGATCACCACGCGAGGGGATTAGGGGAGGCAGGGGGAAGGGATCTGCGAGGAGTGTCGCCCTGTACTTTCGCCGAAGATGAAGGCGTTTGTGGCCTCGAAGGCGCCTTCAATTCCCACGGCACTAACGAGAAAAAATATCTATAAGAGGAGATAAAAAGTAGGAGATGACCCTCCATTCAACCCGACATAGATCCACGAGATTGGAAGGGAAAGTGAAGGGAAGAAACCGGAAGAGATGGGAAGAGGCGGGAAATTAGGCTTTAAATTACCATCTCTTATTTAATTCAGCTTCCTGCTTCCACTTATTGATGGTACATTATTCCTTGTCTTTTTTATGCATAAAGTAGCATATCGTATCATTTTTTCACGTTGTCTCAGACGAGACGAAGCTGAGATCTGAGGTTGCGATGGTGTGAAAGCTACTGAGATCCGTATTATTCTGAATCATGACGTTCATTTAGATCACTCCTCATTAAATGCTGTGAAAAGTCCTCCGCGAGTCAAACTTATGCGGAACTCCGAGATCGGGAGGAAAATCTAGGACAATATACTTTACTCATTTACATCGTGTATTTACATCGCCTCATCCCCTCCCCTAAGCTTTTTGTTGATGAAGGAGAGGTTGACGATCAAAATAGTATTTCAGCCAATTGCAGTACAGACAGTTATAATTCAGCCTGCAACATTTCATTGTGAGACGTTAACTTGAGAAAGAAGATACATTTATGTGACCTGAATATTTTTCAACCAGTAAAGATAAGTAATTTTAAAATCGTAGATTTCGCTGGAATAGATAGAGGCTGGGAATGCAAGATTAATATGTCTGTCTGTTACGTATTCAGCCTGAAGGCCGATTGGTACCTCATCCCCTCCGGCATAAGCTACTAAGGGCTTGAGGAGAGGAATGAGGCTCACTAGGCAGAATGAGGAGTGAGGTAGTATGCCCTTGCTTTCCTCACTGAGCCAGAAGGTTATGAGCGGAACATGTCCACGCAGATGAAACACAATGGCTCTACAAGTAACAGTTTTCTTGGCATTCCGTAAGGAGAGATCAAAATTAGTGCAATTATTCACTCATACCTCAGTAGCTTTCATTTCATCACAGCCATGATCAAGACTGGGACAAAAGAAAATGAAAGATATATTTTTCTCTATCCTGTACCACATGACAAATGAAAATATTCCATTCATCAGAGTAAGGTAGCAGAAACATCAATATGTCAAATTCATGATTAATTCCATAACCTAAATAGGTTAAATTTACATATTAATGTTTGACATTCTAAGCACCTTCATTTGCATTTGGTAAATAAACTCAACTTTTTTGAAATTATCCATTATCAGATGACAATGCAATTTACAATAACACAATCAAGGTATAAAGTTTCATGATGACCTTGTAAAGATACTCATATGACATTTAACTGCGAAATTCTTGACGTGAATTGTTTTACCATGACCAACTTATGACTTTCATTTTATACCACGAGGTGCGTCAACGATTCATCATCAGGTCAAGTATCTAATAAAGTTCATCTAGGCCAAGCTCATCTTATTATTTCGAAAATTCAAGAATAAAATAAATTGAGAGGAATTCAGAATTTTCATTGTTGGTTCTTCCCTATAACAGAGTTTCACGAAATGAAGTGGGCTACAAACATGTTAAAATAATAAAATGGATATGAGAAGATGTAACTTACATTAGTGGAAAACCATAAAAGGAGTAACTTAGTCATTTCCGCACTAGATTTATTTAACCACAGTAGTTAAATAAATCTAGGGAAGAAATTACTACGTTGCTTTCTTTATTATTATGATATAATAACATACATTCAGCAAAGGAAATTAAATTATAAAACTTCACGGTTAGTTATCAAATTTAAATAATTGTATTTAAAATAAAAGGTGAAATAAAGCACCGAAAATTGGGAATGAAAAATAAATGAGAAGAGAGAGAAAGGCAGAAGAAGGTAAAGAGAGGGAGGAAAAAAGGAGATGAAAGATTGAGAGGGGGGTTTGAGAGATTGGAAGAAGCGTTAATGCGATCCGCTTTTGTTATTTCTGATTCCCTTCCTTGGTTACATTTCCTGCCTTTTAAATGACGGAGATTTCGAATTCTGAAAGCCTTCATTTGCGCCTCAAAGATCGTCTTCGTTTGGGGGGAACGACTCCACTTTTTTGGAGAGGAGTGACGTCATGGTTTCAGAGCCTTATGACGTATACAGAAAAGAAAAAAATTCTCCTTAAATGCCGAAATATTAAAATGCGCGTCAATCCTAAATTTAGAAATTATCCGTTAGCTTTACACAGACTTTCTTGCAATACTGGACTTCTAACTCCAAATCCGGTTTAATAAAGTCTTAATTTTCATAATCTTTAAACATTTAATTATGTTATTTTTCATCGATATTTGATAAATGAGTTTCAGTTATAATCCCCCTTTCTGATATTTAATAGCAGGGTATATTAAGTAATCTTCAAACACATACAGTATTTTATTAGATAAAATACAGAGATTCATGACATAGAAAACGGAATTCGTTTTTAAGCTGTTTTAACTATTCTCCATAGTCTGCTGAAATATGTTTTGATTTTTTGAATTGTGTTTATTTGAGCAGAAAGTAAGAGCTAACCACTAAAACACGCGCCATTTTCAAATCTAAATCTACATAATTATCGATTTTTAATAATACATCTAGCAATTTCATAAATATTTTGGATACTAATTGATAATACTTCAATAATATTTTAATGATAATAATTTTAAAGTATTTTTCAAATAATGTTTTATAATATTTGAAATAGTATGAATTCGCAATCAACAATAGCATGGTAACTAACCGGGCAACCTAACATAAACAATGCAACAGATGATGATGAAATGAATATCTTTCTATTCTAAATTTATTCCTATAATTGATGCTATTTATAGTTAATGAATTTTCTGTCTGTTGAAAAATCACGGATGGATTTTATTTTTTTACGGACTCATTTCATTTGTTATAATGATAGTATATTGAAAAATGTATCATAAAATCCCTTTTGATTAGTAATAAAACAGTAGAGGGCTTAAAAGAAAGTTGAGAAATAGTAGTAATTAGATAGTGCAATCAGTAGTGGCAAAGATATTTAAGAAAACTTGATAATGTAATTAGGCTCATTTCTAACATAATATATATTTTCTCGAGTTCATAGAGTGTATCCTTTAATCGACACTATCTTTGTTCCCATTTAAAGGAAGATGGAAAAACTTTGAATTCAGAACCATCAATTCTTCTCTTTTCTTATGCGGCCTTTGCCAATCTCCATTCAGCCCTCTGTTTCAACGTGGGAAGGGTCTTCCAGGGGTCAGCGCTCCGTGAGAAAAGGGTCAAGAGCGGTCACTCAATCTGAGGAATTCCGACGGCTGATAGAGGATTCGATCGGCCCTTTACGTGGAGACATCTTGCGGGGAAAGGGAAAGTACACCGATACGCAATCGCTCTCCGGGATCTCATCGTCCAAATGACGATACGATTGGAGGGAAAAGAGGATCGCAACAGTCATTTGTTCACCCTGTTTCGATGGCGATTTAACGAGGGCTTTGGAAATAGTCGTTTTCAAACTAATGGATAAATAATTCTTCTAATTGCAGGACTATTGTAACCGTGCACCACCCACTTTACATTCTTTACGTAGTTAATAGCTATATTCATAAAACAATGGTCGTACGTTGTATCAAATAAAAAACTATGGTCTAAATTATATATATATATATATAAAAGAAAGACCAAGACTTGCTTTAGTTCTTACACGTATTTTACCCTCCACGAGGGCATCTTCAGAGAAAACTGACTGAATATATACGTAATATTTAATCTAGAAATTATGGCTTTAAATAAATCGAATTCGTATTTTTAATTTGATGTGCACTTAAACAAGAATTCAAACAGTCAACTGAGACTACGAGCATTCAATAAGCGTCTAGAGGAAATTAAATCGAAGGCAGATGGAAATCTTTGCAACGCTTCTAATGATACCCTGCTTGGATGTATAATATATATTCTTATTTATTTTAAAATATCTTCGTAGTTAGTGGCTATGACAGGCTGTGACGTTATCTTGCACCATATTGCAGAACAAACACCTACTGTAGCGCCCATGTAACACTGCGCGGGCATTTTTAAACTACTACATGCACCACCGGGCGCATAAGATTCAGGGGCAAAAAGTTTTTCTCATACATTTCCTTGGTTTGCATACATTTTTACTAAGATACCAAAAAAATATGAATAAATATGTTTAGAAACCGATCAAGACGTCCCGCCGATAGATAAAAAAAACGTAAATAATGTTTTAATTTGAAGTTTTGGGTAGAAGAGACAACTGGCATAAAGTTAAATTAATGAAGCAATGAACAAATATATAAGTAATTTTTCGTTTTTGAAATGGCGCTGTTATAGTATTGAATATATTGAATGATTGACCTACAGGAGTCCTTGAACCCTAGAGATCACAAAGAGTTTTCATGCAAAAAGAATATACAGATCATGTACGGAAGAGTTAGCTTGCCATTAACGAAATAGATGGAGTAGGGGAATGCCTGGTAGGGTGATGTATGGTAGGGTCTTGTCCTCGGTACCTACCTCAACGGTACTTAACAGGGCTCTCAGAAAATCTTGAGTGAGAATATGTATGATAAGGAATAATGGTTAATATATATTCAATTTGTATAGAATAACTTAGTTTATAATTGAAAAGATATGCCTTGTGAGGAAGAAGTCTACAATAGGATGGTTTAATTCTTTAGCTGGAAGATATGTATTTTTAAGGTCAATCATTCCGTGATTTCGTAATTAATATTATATTTTTTGTATGTTACTGAATAATAATAGTATATATTACTGTATAGAGAACTGTATTATTGCATTGGATTGTAATATATTCCTGATGTACCGTATTGTTATCAATACAACTGCCACCGGACTATTGGTCTACTTTCAACGAACTATTACATGATAATAATAAAACGGTTAATTTTGGCAGTAAGCATGTAACCGCTGCACAAGTTAAGAGGTTGAGCTCCGTTTTTAACCCATTTCGTCATCGTTCTGGAGTAGCAATCACTCTTTGCATTATCAGAAAGGAGGAAAACGTACCCCCTCTTATCCCCACTTCTAGGAGCTAAGACGTAATAGAAAATTAGCATCGGTGTAGATGAAGTGGCTCCTGGAAGTTGGATGGAACGATTTCAGACAATGTCGGGGACCGTTGAGAGCGCACTCAACGAGCGATTCCGAGCGCTGCGAGCAGTACGGCGTGATGAGGAAAATTACCCGGTTAAATTACGGAGCTCGCGAAAAAAAATATTCGCAGGATTGTCACGAAGGAAAAAGAATCACTCTTTCCCTGTATTGTTCTCGTTTTGAGCGAAATGTAGGACAGCGGGTTCCAAAAAGGGGGAAGAGTTGTAGGAGCAAAAAAGTGGCACTCCACGAGAACCCCTGTCCTAAGTGCTTAATCAGAAATTTTCTGCAGCTTCAACTCCGTTGAAATTGAGGACTTCGCTCTGTCCTGTTTGCTGTCTCCGCAAATGAACGACGCGGATTTCAGTTTAACTTATTATCCAACTACTTTTCCGTTCCTAGATCGACGCAGGGTATATTTCGACGATATTAAAATATACCGGTGAAAAACTCAGGGATCGACAACGAAGGAATCTATGAGTTCACTCTGCTAAACGTACTATTACGCGGAAGAAGATGAACATACGGCATTCTTCCACAGGCATACACTAAAAGATACAACATAAAAGTAATAATAATCTAAGAAAGCATGATGTGCAACATATTGAGGGTTCTTTTACATTTACTGCATTAGATAAATAAAATACCACTATTGTACAATCTACATAATGTACCAAAAATTCCTCTTCAGGGTTCTTGGAAATATTACCCTTTCTTTAACTCTTTTACACTATTTGAATGGATTCTGAATATTAACTTCTCAATATATTCCACCAAGTAGGAGAAATGCCGACTCGAAAATCATATGATAATAGGCTTAGATTATTGTACTAGAAGGAAATTAAGGGGAGGTAAATACCATTTCGCAGAAATGCACTCCTTACGACTCTAATAATAACTTTTTATGCTGTTTATGTCCTAAAAGTATCAAGGTCATAGAAAAGTTGTGCGATTAATTTGTCATAGGCCACTAAAAATTCTCCAAACCCGTACTTAAAGCCCAAAAAACTAAACTCTTAATCAGATGGCCGTAGTCATGGCAGTATTACTGCGTAAAAAGATATAAAATATTACACTTATATTAACTTCTTCACCAACGAAATTTTAGTTGCTGTGAACAAACGTACAACATATCATAAACTTTTTACCACATATAACTTTTATAAATGTCTTACACCGATATGTATTATGAATTAAAACCTTAATTTTCTATCTAGCTTAGAAACATTAAAGAAAAAATTTCCATCGCATTAACTTCAATTAATAAACAGTGAAATTAAGTTCTGAATTCACTACTTCTTTCACATTAAAATGTTGAAATAAATAGCAATTGTACGTGCTTTGTCTTAAAAAGGGTTTAGTAAATATTTCTTGGTACCGAAACGCTATTCCGAAAAGGAACATCGTTTTTAAATAAGGAAATGTACACTCCTAGCCAAAATAAGCGCACCACCGGTCGTTAGGATCGCTAGGGAGGTGCTGCGTTAATTTTGGCCAGGAGTGTACAAACAATCTAGTACGAAAACGCGGCATTTAGTATATGGTAATATGTGATTGTTTTTAAATAAATTTTCAAAGAGTGTTACTGTTGTGTTCAAATATGCAAATGAATATCAGTTTTTGAATCGATAAAATCTTTCATTCATTTCATTTTAGAATATAATGTACGAACAGGATACCGAAGATTGAAATAACGTAATCTATAGAAACATACAGAAAATAATGTATGGCAAAAGATACATCATACGCTCCCTTTCATATCATGACAACATGAAGCGCACGAAACTAAAATGAAATTTCCCACTTTGGTCTTAAGGAGGTATTTTTAAAGAGACGAAGAAAGAATTTTCGAGGGAAAATAAGTTCTCAGAGGCAGCCTAGCTGAGAAGAAAAATGAGAGTCATGCACGTCTGGTAGAGCAGCGTTGGAGATGAAGAGATTTGAGGGCTTTTACCGCCAACCTTATGAAGCAGGAAACCATGTTCATTCAGCATTATCAAGCGCCGCTTATTGGCATGTGTCCCCACTTCGGCACAATCTCTTCTCAACGTCTAATCATCCCTTCCCAAAAGCTAATTAAAGTGAAAGCTTAATTTTCTTAAAGGTTTAAATTTAACTCTCTCAGTCAAACACGGAAATTTTGGTGACATTTCACCGTAAAAGAAAATGTCACCGAAACAAATAAAAAGGAGATATAAAACACTTTAGGCTGCATGGTGTCGTATTTTGAGAAGGTATTAAATTGAGTCTGGAAAAGTGAACACGATTTAATTTTTTTTGGTACATCAAACGTTTCTCTTTCTTAAATAAGTCTTAATTTCTTTCAAAAACTGTTTATGAAACGAGTTTTAAAAATTCTATAGACGAATTGAAATTCTTCTTTTGATTTTTCATAACGATCTGGACACCAAAACTCTTCAGATATTATAATTTCAATATTATATATATATATATATATATATATATATATATATATATATATATATATATATATATATATATATATATATATATATATACAGTAGAACCTCAATTTTACGAAGTTGAAGGGACCCAAAAATTTGCGCTTTGTAAAATTCGGGCTTTGTAAATTTGAGGTTTTCTTTCAAGCAATTGAAATCTCTACAATACCAATCCAGGTTCAGTAGCACAGTGGATAAAGTTGAATGGGATTGAAAGGAAGGTAATACTTCAATAAAATGAATTATACATCCAGTTTAATGTTCAATACAACAGAAAAAAATTCTAAAATTATTACTTTTTAAAATAATCATGAATTATTTTTTTTTTGTTTTTTGAGGTTTCAATGAAAGAATAGGTGATTTTCTCATTTAATACCCGAAAGGTAATAATTGAATGAATCAGGTACACCATCAGTAAACATTTGAAAATTGTGAAGCACTTTTATGGTGTGTTTTAATTCATCCCTTGTAGCGGGGGAAGGTGCTTCTGAGTCATCTTCATAGCTTGTAGAAGAGATATCTAAGTTCACTTCATCCTAATCTTCTATTCGTCTTCACTAAATTCACTGCAGTTATACGTCATCACATGAGAGTCACACTTGACATATGATTCAGCATGAGAGGATGCATCTGGGATGTACTGATTTAGTTGTGCTATTTCTTTACTAAGGAGGTCCTGTAGTGTGGGAACCTCCACTAACTCCTCTGTCTCTATAATTGATGTGTCACCAAAACCAGCTGATCTCCAACAGTTGGAAATAGTATTTGCAGTGACACTGTCCCATTCTCTGGCAATTCCTCGCACAGCATGGAGCAATTTCCATGGAGGCACATCTTGCACATCAGAGGCTTGATTTGCAACTAATCTATGTGTACTAAAGCTCTGCTCGTAGAAAGCTAAACTGTGCAGGTCTAAACTTGTCAATTAATTATGAGGATGACGTCAAACTAATTTCTGTTACAAAGAAGAGTCACAAGCTCATATAGTAGAAGCAGTAGTAGTAGTAAGCGCTTTGACAGCTTAGGTCACTTTGCCCATGTGCTCCCACCAGGATTTGAAATCAGAACTGATTCCTCATGAGTCACGAGCGTTACCCACATGCTCTCCAGGAGCCAATCTGCAGTATATTTGCTTCAAATTGAAAGGATTTTAAAATTAGACTACGATTATACTGATTCTCTTTATAGTATAGACCTTATTTCAAAGCCTAGGAGACTCACTTATGTCAAAGTGAATGAAGCTCACAGCCGTGAATTCCAGGAAACGAGCTCGTAAATATTTTAAGTCATTTAAGAACTTTACTTAAGTTAATTTGAAACTCCCTCTATTTTATATGCATTCTACTACGCTGACGTTTAGCGGTGATTTTCGAGAATTACTTACTCGCGGGTACTTTAAACGATCTTGCCGCGTGACAAATCACAAGTCGCGATCGCAAATTCTTACCTAACGACGTAAAACGCTTTTAACTAATAAATTACGTATTGAAAATGCATCAAAATTTAAGTAATAGTAACGTATTACAACAAATTCAGTATTCTTTAATTAAACTAATTTCCATGACAGCTGCAACGAAGACCTTCCACAGGAATGCTACTTTCAAGTAAAAGGTTTACCAAAGTTCTGCGATGGGGTTGCAGCGGCTATCATATAGCTAATATTAATTAATTCCAGAGAAAATATGGAGGTCGCAAAGGATATAAATATAATATATATCCTTTGCGACGACGAGTAGGTATTTTTTTATACACAAAATGATAGAAAAGAAATAGAACTTACCAAGCGTCCGAAGATAGTGCTGGACCAGAAATCTTCGGTAGTGGACTTTAAAGGTGTAAATTATTCCCATTTCCAGCGGTTGAATCTTACTGGTGCTATTTGGACTCAGAAAAAGCACTTTGACGTTTGGTAGCACTAGTCCGCCTATTTTATGAACTGGGGCATTATCTACAAGAAGTAGAATATTGCGATTCTTTCATGCGCTCTTCCTCTGCAAGAAGATAATTTGCTTCTGAAAAATGTCCGTCGTCATCCATGCTTATTTATTACTTTCATAGAACACCGGCAAATTTTTCACGTTCTTGAAGCAACGCGGAGCTCTTGATTTTGCAATCACAACTGGTTTCAACTTTTCGGATCCATCTTGATTACATATCTGCATTGCTGTAACCCTATCCTTAGATTTTTTACCTCCGCGACATTTCTCACCACGGGTCCCGAGGGTGGAGTCAGGTAATACCTTGAAAAACAAACCTGTTTCATCCAGGTTGTATATATCTCGAGGGAAATATTTAGACACAATGCCATCGTTTATTTCACGCCACTGCTCAACGTCTTTTGTGTTGTCGTTACCTTCTTCTCCACAGATTTTCATTGAAGTGATTCCGTATCTTTTCTATCAAGCCACCCATTTGAGGCTTTAAAGTTGTCGCACTTCAGTTTAAGAGCCAAAACCTGAGCCTTCTCCTTCAGAATTGGTCCACTTATAGGCAATTTGCACGCACGACACTAAAAAAAAAATTATGCAGCTGCCTATCAGTTGATCAAATTGTGACGATGAGACGTACTTTGTTTTTAATGATGTTGTTGTGTGACTCAAATTTTTTTCACTTGAATTGACGATTGCTGCCAATGTAGGTAAAGAAATGCCATACTTTCGAGCAATTTCTGTTTTTGTCTGCCCGCGATCACGTACTTCCTTGATAAACGACCTTTTGGTGACCAAACTCAGGGACTTCCTCTTTTTCTTGGTCAGCGATATTTTATACATTATTTTACTAATAGGCACACAGGATATCACAACACAGGCCACCTCGCACAGAGAGTGATTCTCACTGAACGCGCGCGACTTTTCCTCGCTTGGAGACAAACATTTTTCAGGGAGTCCACCATCCAACAATTATTTTTCAATCTTTTACTAACCAATAAAAAATCCGAAATCCCTGCAGCAGCCTTGAGATTTTAAATAGTCGCACTCCAATTTAGCAGCCAAGACCTGAGCCCAAAACTCACCAAGTCGAAAACAAATTTTTATCATGCTTTATTTTCTCAATCTCTCGTCCAAATAGAAACTTTACTGAGAGTTTATACAGAGTTAAACTACTGGAAACTGTTGATCTATACGATCCCACGTCGCGGATTCGCGATATTACCAGAAAGCATGATGAAGAAAGAAAGAGCATGGTTACGTCTTATAAGCTATAATTTTTCGCGAAAACTATAATCAAAATGTTTGTATTCCACGAAATTTTCACATTTTCCCATCTAAAATACTTGGGATGAGGGTCTTCCCAACACAGACGATCTGGATTCAGCTGCTCCTGTTTGCGGCGATCGTCATCCCGTTGTATTGAGCTCAGTGCGACAAAACCATTTCAAATACTTCGTAAAACCGGGGTTCATTCACTCCTAGGGACCGGCTTCTCACTTCGTAAAACATGAAATCGAGGTTTTACGTAAAATCGAGGTAATTTTACATGTATAAAGATCGGGACCGGCGGAATGGTTCGTAAAACTGTGTCACTTCGTAGAATCGAGGTTCGTAAAAACGGGGTTCTACTGTATATATATATATATATATATATAATATAATTTTCATTATAAATAATTATCAAAATAAGTTCATAATAAAACTACGTCTTAACTTTTGAGCAAACCAAAAGACGAAGAAATGTTATCAAAATATTTACACACCGTAAAGTATAATATTTACAAAATTATTCATGTAATTCACTGTCTATATTTATAATCTATATAATTCGTTTTCTTTGTATTTCATTAACTTTGTATTTTCGTTTATCTTATCGAACTGCCCTTTTAAGATGACCTTATTCCTCTGTCAAAGAATTTATTTGTAGTAAAAACAGCATACCAGATATGTTGTCTACAACTTTCTTTAAGTAAGTGCTCTGTTGTTTATTTCTTCGAAAGGAAACAAATGCGTCAAAATTACCAGAGTAAGATCAATGGATTAAATATACATGAAGTCCACTCAGTTTGAATCACTCTCACCGATGGCTTAAATTGAAGCACGCATATTCGAAAAATCTGTGTTAAAGCAATTAAAAGACGGCTTCGTAACGTGCATTGTCGGCTTATGCAATTAAAAGGCAATAGAGCGATGTAATTACTCATTGGTAAGGCCCCATCGAGAGTAGGTGGCAAGTATACGAGATCCGGTGGATGAAACGTGCACTCGTGAGCTCGAGAAAGTACAGCACAAGGCGATACGTTTTCTAAATAAAATGTTACGTTAAAGCAAGCGTTAAACAGATGCTCTCTGACGCAGGTTGGGAATCATTGAAAATAAAGGAGGAAAAAAGTTAGGCTACGAAAGTCGTAATCGGTATCATGCGACCCCCCTACTTCTTTGACTGATACTATAATGAGCGAAGATTAAAATAAATTGATGCTAGAATATGATTATGAGAATTTATTCATCAAGCGAACGATATGCGACGACAACAAACAAGAGAAGTTATTTAAACGCCAAGTGTTAATATCCCTTACCATACGCCGAAAGGCGGCTTACAGGGTATTAACGTAGATGTAGATAACTGAAACGGAAGAAATAAATGATAATCCGAGGGAAAATGGCCGTAGTCTACTATCTAAAGGGAGAGTACAGCGACACGGTTTAATACTCTTCCTTATTAGGTCAGATAAACAAGAGGAATGTGGAGCAGCGTCCTGCCGCAAGATCAGCAATTAATAATTTCGAGGGAGATTAGAGGAAAGCACGTTCCTTTGAAAAATCCTCATCCGAGATAGCGGTGACATCTGGAGTGAATAATACACAGCTAAGGGTGCAGGGGAAACTGCACTCAGATTAAGCGATCTCAATTACTCCAGACTGTGTAAATCACGGGCTAAAAAGTTAGGATTTTTAACAAGCATACGTATGTTATGCCATTGAGATGAAGGATTTGACTAATTGAAACAACAGTCGGTATTTTAGAATAGGTTATTCTTAAAAGGATATACAATCAGGTCCTGCAAAGCCCAAGGGCTAGCCTGGAAGTATCACAGATAAAAAAATATTTTTCAAGCAAATAATATAGGCCTATTAATTTTGTCTTTATTGATCCCCTTCTATCCATTGGGTTTTGGAGGTATGAATTATTTAATAGGTTTATTTAATTTCCTGCAAATTTTTTTATCTCTACCTTTGCCCTGGAAATGGTTGTTAATTGTCTAATTTCATTTTGTAATGCTATGAAGATATTTAGGACTATGAAATCAATTCTTTCCTTCTTTTGTATTTGTTTAATATCCTCGGCATTTATAGGTTAACATTACTTCTGAGGTTCATATTGAATGTCTCCGAATTTGTTTTTTACTTTTTGGCAAAGAAATGATCTAAAGTAACCACGTAGTGTAGTTATTTGTGGATGTTTATTGGATCAAAACCTAGGAGTTATCACTTTTATCAACTTCATAAAATTGCCTTGATATCTCGCAAAAATTTGTGACGCATTCCATAAAAATAATTCTTCTTCATATAATCCTGCGAGATTCTCTTCTCTGTTTCAATATTGGTCTTGTAAATAGGGTACCGTATTTCCAATACCACAGAGGAGTACTCTATAAAATGCCCGAGCCCGAAGCCCGAAAAAAATGTAAACTTCTAAAGCACCACAACTGCCCGAAAATGTTTGCTATTAGTACAATTATCCTAAGGGAAATAAGCCTAAAGATGTGGAAATTAAAGCACAATGGATGAATATTCAAATTTTAGATTATTTTATAAAGAGGGATCAAAACGGATACCATAATATAACCTCACTCATTACTTGGTAGCTTTAACATTATGAGAGTCGTAATAAGATAAATAAAATAGTGAACTGAAGATAAATTTTCTCTATCCTTACAGGGAAGATATCAAACGATATCCCATACTGGAAATGATGATGATTATGATTTCATTTCCATCCCATGGAAGACAACAAACAATATTTCCATTCATAAGGATACGATAAGCACGTCTTTACATACGTAATTTCATTGTTTGCAACGCAGCTCTGTGGTAGAAAAGGTATTCCAACTCTGCTCTAGAGTAACGGAATGGTTGACTAAATCATTTCACCGGTCCATTCGGTTCAAAACCGGAAATATCCAAAAGAAGCTTTTCTCTCAAAATAAGGAGGGTATACAAAATAACGAGGTTTTACTGCAGCAGCAAAAACCTACATTTTTAATGATATCTCAGCTAAGATTTAAAGCGCATGACCGAATTTTATAGGATAAAAATTAAACTAAAAAGTATTAAGTTTCTGGAGAAACAAATTTGGATTAAGATATACTTGAAAAATTGAAAATTTAAGAGATCTTCATTCCCAGAAATATATAAACCGATAAATCAAAAAATCATGCTTTAAGATACCCAAATGTGTATAATTGTTTCGACGCAAGAAAATAAAGTAAAGCGTTGGTATAAGAAAAACATAATTTTCAAATTCTTTAAGAGTTCTAACTCAACAGGAATGAGAAATTGTAAAACATTATTCCAGGAGTTGAAACAAAAATGGGCCGTTATAGATGGTAAGATTTTGATGTATTTTGATTAATGAATGAGCCTTATATTATGCAAACGAATTGAAATTTATTAAACGAAGCAAATTCTTGACACGTAATAGTGTGTGCATTTAATAGTGCAAATAAACTTTGAAAGAAAATGTGCCACTAACTCTATTGCTAGCGCATTAATAAATGGAATAATTTCAAATTTTAAAGAACTTTAAGTTTGAAATGGTCTATTTTAAAAACAAATTAATTTCGTATTGTTTTGTAAATAGTAGTAGGAATACCAATAATAGTAATAATAATAAAATCAACTATTAAATCTTTAATAATATTGTATGACTCAATTGCACTGAAAGTACAAAATGTTTCATCAAATATTCCATTGTTGACAATTGGAGGACAATTTAATTTCTTTTTCTGGCATGAAGGAGATAGATACTTATATTGGTATACAAAACAATTCCATTATAAGAAGAGATTTAAATCAAGAAAAAGTTCATTTTTTGATTACACAACAGGATTATGGTGAACAAAGTCTGAGAGAACTTTTTTAAATGCATCTAGAACCGTACGTCTTAATGATGATGAAAATAAAAGAAGATAAGCGACCGAAAGAAAAGAATTGCAGGTTTAAACATATGATAGAGGTTCAAGAGATGATAAGTCAAGCCCAGGAGGGATAATTTGTGAGAAATGGAACTAGGGAAATGTCGCAATAGCTTACGTAATACACCACAGGATTTCTTACTTTTATCATTTTCATTTTTAACCTTCCGGCCATGTTCGACCCAGTAGCCATTTCTTCTACATTTTTCATTTCTTTGTTTCGTTTAAAAAATCATAAGAAGTCGAAGAACGACAGATTGTGTTTGCGAGAAGAATCTATAAAACTAAACTTCAATAGAGATAAAATCTAAGTTGCGAGAACACAACCATACAAGAAGGAATTGAGAAAACCCAGAGCTAAAATAAACACTCCTGAAACTCACTAAATAATGCTAATTCACAAGTATGTACGATTGCATGTATTTATATATACATAATTGTTATTGCCTACGTATACTTAGAATAATACATAATTAATTAGTTTAATTAATAAATGGTACACTGATGGTTGTTAGAATTTACGCTTAAATAGCTCCCAGAGATTCATTTACAGTAACATGTTTAAAACGAAACAATAAAGAAATCGTATAGTAAGGTTTGAATAAATTACATAAACAAGTTTTCTACCATTCGGTAGGTTCCAGTGCCTTAATTTATGCTATTCAATGCATTTTATTTCTCTCTTTGTAATATTGAATCAGCAAAAGAATGCTAGTTATGGATGTTTCGAGGAAAGACTAGCAATACTTACAAGTAGTAAATGGCTCATACGCAAAGGAAATAAAATCCAGGAGCAGCAGAATAATATTGCTGTAATAAAGGTTATATTTATGATCTATAAACAATGCGACTACAAAATTAGTGCCATGAATATTTAATAGGAACATGAAATACGATTGATAAATTATGGGTAATTTTTCTGTTGTAAGGTTATAGCAATTTATATCCAATAAGGGATCAAGTTTATTGAAAATCTTTCTGGGAAACTATTTCCGATAACTGTATTTCATTCTCAACTCTAAAATAATTAAAACATTATATATATATAATGTTTATCATTTCATTTTTCATCTTGGACTTTTTCATTTTCAACTTATTTTCCTCACTATACTTTGTTTATATAAATTCCGACCATCGAAGTATTTTCATGGAATATTTATTATTGATATATATGCCGAAAAACACTTCAACTTTGAATTACAGTTATGGTAATCCCTGTACTAAAATTTCTTTCTTCTGGGATGCCTAATTTTCATATTTGTTAAAATTTCCAAATTATTTATCCTATTTGTAAGTAAATACAGATATTATGATATAAGTACGAATATCTAAGTTAAATTTTCCCGAATTTTCGAGCCTCGTCAACAGAAAATCAATTATTCGGAACCTAGGTGTACATACATCCACGGCTCTACTTCACTGGCAGATATACAGAAGGAAAAAAACTCTGATCGGCCTCTTAGGGATACAAGTAACTTTAGCATTCCATTTCACGTGGACCACAAAAGTACCTTTTTGTTACAGCGCTATAAATTTCAGTGAAACCGCTATCGAGAACTTACGGCTTCCTCTGATAGCTCTAGGTGTTGGGTATCCATTATGGCGAGGCGATAAAAACTTATAACCACTACAAACATCGCTGAATCTATAATCCGAGAAAAAAAGTTTCGACGTCGATTCATCTACCGAAAAAAAGACCGCGATGTATATATATCCTCCTTCGTTGAGAGAGTACTTGTACGAAGCATTTGGCGACACCATTTGTCAGGGAGCAATAAAAGCGAGCGACCGCAAGATAAAGTTCCATCGATCCCCACATCTCGAGAAGCTGGCAGTGTTCCGAGAAAGTACGGAATCAAAGCACAATTAGAGCCACAAGCTGCGCCAACTACTCGCGTCTTAAAGTTTTATCGAATCCGACACGTTCCAAGACGATGAAAAATCGCTTTAGAAACTCTGCTCTCTGCGATTGTAATAAGCGAAAGAAATAGGTCGGACGCTGCATGTCTTACGCCCCTTTCCTCACGTCCATGTTTTGTGAATGTAGATGTCACTAATCTACTAAATTATTAACATAAGATATTCTATTTATATTATATTTATTATATATTAATATTATATTTATAATTTATTAATATTATATTTATATTATATTTACATTATAATTACATCATATTTACATTATAATTACATCATATTTACAATATATTTCCATCATATTTAAGTCATAATTACATTACATTTACGTTATATTTACATTATATTTACATCATATTTATATTATATTTACATCATATTTACGTTATAATTACATTATAATTACGTTATATTTATGTTATTTTTACATTATATTTATGTTATATTTATATTATATTTATATTATATTTATATTAAATTTTATAATTAGTATATTCTACCATATATTATTACTTTATGCCGCAAAAATATACTAGAAACCACTGACAAGTAATTATATACTCAGCAGGACCAAAATAATTTTATTTTAAACAGTAGAATATACATGTGGAATAGTAACCTAAAGTCCAGTTACAGTTAATGTGAATGCAGCCTTGAAATACAAAGGATTAGTTAAATTTAGAATGTCCGGGAATTGCATTCGGGATCTTCCTCTATCCGGGAGGCAGCCTTAACCAACTAGGCTACCCGGCCAGAACATTCCAGAGTCCAGGCTCTGGTACCGCTGCAGAACATGTTCTGGATGTTCTCATGTTCCCAGCCCCGTCAGTCTTTTTTCAAGTCCATTTTTACGTGAGATTTGTACTTCATTTATTAATGGTCTCCTATTATTTCACATTTTATAAAATAACAATCAAGAATACTGGACAGTCATGTGAGCAGGGCGTTTGCCTTTGGGGAAGGTGGTCCCGGGTTCGATTCCCAGTGGGAGCCAATGAGCGAAATGAACTAAACTGTAGAACCGCTATTAATATTAGTACTAATAGGAAACAAATCCATCTCTGTAACAACTCAATCTACTTGGTGGAGATGAAGTCATTCCATGTGTACATCAATTATCACTGCGGTGACGAAGAACGTACCGGCAGGTTCAAAAAATATCCTACAGGGGAGAGGATAACTTATATAAAAGCTCAACATTAATACACAGAAATATTTACTCCTTTCAAGACTGAATTCACATTAACGTCAACTGGACTCAGGTTCCTTCCCTCAAGTACTCGTGGACTATGTTATGGAAAATTTTGCACACAAATTGTAAGATCATGAAATTTTAAGAGTAAAGCAACATGAACTACTCTATTGAATACAAAATGGAAGTATTGACGGATTACTGCATCAATGGAGTTCGAGGTTACTCCTTCGCTTTCATCGCCATCTGTGAACAATAGTTCAAATCAAAATGTCTTCAGTTGTTATCATGTCTGCTGATTAAGCATATTACCATAGATAGTATACAGACTCGTTATTGGGTAGGAAGAGATAATGATTATTTATACATATTAGTTCAATTATGTTCATGAAATGTTTTCTCTAAATTCCTTCCACATCTCCATGTGAGAATAGCCATTCTTTCACAGTTCTTAAGGATCCTAATTTCTAGTAATTCACTCGCAAGAGGCTAAAAACATAAAACATATTTCCAAAAACAGATAGACACCATCAACAACCTTTGAAAATATATTATGAGTTATGTATTAACTGCGCAGTTAACATTAAACAGTATTAACATTAACTGCATTTTCAAACGGAATGGGGACATCGTCCGAACTCCGTGTGACTTTGATTGATGAAAGGATTCCAATATCTACATTCAATTGACACATACTACAGCCTTTAATATTTAGATTATTTAAAATACTATATCACATTAACTTCGGGGCGTCAATACTAAATAATGAACAACATCTCGCTCCAAAAAGCTACTTCTTTAGAAAAACAAATCATTTTTAGATTCTAACTTCATAAGCTACTCACACAACCTTTAAGATTCACAAAAATGTATTATGGTATTACCTGCACAGTGTATTTATCCACGAATATAACAATAATAACAATCAATCCCAAAGTTATCGCTTCGCTCCTACACCAACAACGCTACTTCTTCGGAAAAACATATAATTCTTACATTCTAGCTTCATAATGTACTCATACAACCTTTAATATTCACAAACATTTATGATAATATTACCTGCACAGAGTTATTACTCACGAATATAACACGAATAGCGACTACCCCAAGTCAAGATTCAAGAGCTTAACTTGCCGCAAAGAAGTACGTTTCTCGAGTTCGAAGCATTGTCGAGCGGAGGGTAATTTATAGCCGCCGCTTACTCGCGCCAAATCACGTCAGATATAAAAATCGAAAACTAAAATACTATTCAAGATATTACCCCAAAGCCAACTATAATTGAAAATTTGAACATTTCTCTCAATTTCATTTGCAACAAATTCTTCGTCACGTGAAAAATAAAATTATTTTGCCGACACATAAATTGGACTGCACGATGGCATTTTTCAGAGGTTACGTTCAACTTAAAAAATGTTTTGCAAAGTTTTGGTTTATTTAAACTAAATAGCATATGGTTTGTATTCGTGCTTATGATACAAAGAGCAACTGAGGGAAAAACCAGATTTTTATATTGGATAAGTAGATAGTATTAGCTGTTTGAAAAACGATCACCGGTGAAATATTCGGGACTTCTTCTTATTAAAATTCTTAAAGCTTAAATTAATATAATCCATAATATACATAATAAAAAACATGCATATTCGAAGAGAACAACTCTTCCTTAATGAGAATATAATTATATTATGTAACATTATCAGAAAAATAGCGACTGTTCCAAGTGACAACAGTTGACTTGGCTCCTAAAATCTGTGAAATGAGTTCTCAGATCCACTCGTTCCAGTGGGTCGGCACTCGACAGAGGAATGAGACCGAGTACCGACCAAAAATATTTCAATGATGACTCGGAAGACGAATTCTGTAGATTGTGACGTTTTTTCGATACAAGCAGCCATGTTTTAATCGATTGCTCGTTACTCGATTCTTCCATGATAACCCCCCTGGGCTTTGAAAACAGCGCCACCTATTTTACTTTTATATTCAACTCGTTAACACATCCCGCAAAATATCGTCCCGCGATTTTTTCAAAAACATGAAAAACTTTACGGGATACGAGGAAAGCGGAACTTATCTCGTAAAAAAGTCCCGAATTCTAACAAAAAGGCTCTTCCAAACAGCTTTGGAAATCACACACGAATCTCCGGAGACGTTGTGGAAGCAGTTTAGCCAACCGCATGAAGTTGTCCATTACCTACAGAGATCCCCAATAAATGATGGTGGAAAAAAACAACGAAGAAAAGTGGAAACA
This sequence comes from Sympetrum striolatum, assembly GCA_947579665.1. NCBI lineage: Eukaryota > Metazoa > Arthropoda > Insecta > Odonata > Libellulidae > Sympetrum > Sympetrum striolatum. Next base: position 64,474,031 of record OX388350.1, read on the forward strand.
AAGGACCTAATTGGGGTGGAGGAGGAAAGATTCCAGCAGACGTGAGTGTTTTTGGTAAAAGGAAAGCGGCCATTTTGAGGTGGAAGATTGCCCTCTCTTTTCACGCTGCGATGGAGGACTTGAAAGGCCCCGAAAGGAGATGAGATGAAACAAACGAAGAACGGAGATGGAACAAACGAAGAAATAAATGAAACAAACGAAGAAGGAGATGAAAGGGGAAAGAATAAGGAAAAATTGATGTGGCCAGCACATGACTTTCTCAATATATAAGATGTAGATATGTATTAATATACACAAAACAAAAAAAAATAAATAAGATAAATGGAGTTAAAAAAGAAGAAAACCTTTTAAACCTTATCAATCAGCCAGAGCTCAATCTATAGCAAGAGTGTGAGCGAAATACGCTTTACATTGCATTGTTTTCCATGTAAACAAACCCATTGTTACGAATTTTATTGTTATTGTAATATTGTAAGAGTAATCAATAACGGCACGAAACAATCATAATTGAATAATTATTTTGAAATAAATACGCATGTTTCAAATTCCAAATCAACTTCCAAATAAAACTTCGAAGACATATAGTAATCATGTCGTATATTACATTATTATGAAATGGTATAAATGAAAACGACATTTTAACGTAAGTATGTCGCAATAATCAGGTAATTGGTTAACTATGATACGACTCCTAAACGGTGGTATCGAACTTTTTTTTTCAATTAAAACTTTTAGAAAATTAGATTTTAGTAACTTTTGTAGATAATTGTATGTGCGTAAATATCAGATTAATAGAGACATTTTGCAAAAACGGTACGGAAACGAGCTTCTAAAAATAAAGCTCGACTTCCGGTCAACCGATTTACTCAAAAAACTAATCAACTCTAACGGTACCTACCAAAGTGCTTCACAGAAAGTTTGGTATTCGTACGGCAAATAGTTTTCATATTAGAGCGCGTATACTCATACATACCGAAAATGGCCAAAACGTGTTCTAAGGACCCCAAAATATATATTTCCGTTGAAATCTCAAGTCGAATTTTTTCATGAAAACAATACTTTCTCTGAACTAGCTATATGCAGGAAGTAATAATGGAAAGAATAAAAAGAAAAGATAAAGAAATAAAAGAAAGAATATACGTATAAAGATAACATTAGTCAATAACAAGGCCAATCAAGGGGTACCGGTGCCGAAACCCCACTTTTCGTCAACCGTGCTGCAGCGATTCATGACGCATGACCGCACGTACGTCAGAGATAAAAGAATAAGTTACGCGAACTCATCAAGATGTACTTAATAAAAGACATTTCTAATTACTGTCAGGATGGCCGAGCGGTCTAAGGCGCCAGACTCAAGGCAATGCCTTACCCGTTGAGACGGGGAGTTGGGTATTCTGGTCCTCGTATGAGGGCGTGGGTTCGAATCCCACTTCTGACAAACTTTTTTCCTTCGAGATGTAGTAGGGGTTTTCCTCTCGACCAAGTTGATTATCAGGCAGGTTAATTTATATTTTCCATCACCCTCAGGAGTGGCTACCACCTGGCCTGGTTTTTATTTGAAGCAGTTATGTAAAAATAAATTCAGTTTTGAATAAATAGAAAAGAAATAGAATCCGGTACTGAAAAAAATAGTTTACCACTCTACCGTCCCCTTCGAAAGAAAGGTGAAGGAATAAAAAAAAAGGAATAGGGAAAGAATGTGTAAGAAATGGGGAAAGAATAAGTAAGAAATGAGGACGACTAAAAAGAAAACGGAAAGAAAAGAAAGACTGATCGTGATGAGGGAGGGAAAAAAACATACTATTTTAACCTATTACTCTTCATATTATAAAGTAGTAAAGAAATCAATCAATCCTATCAGTACATAGGATTTATTATCAACAGCAAAAAAGCTACACCACTGATAGTCTTCCTACATAGATAATGACAATAAATCGACTTTTTTTGGACGATATTGAGATTATTAAGTCTATTCTGGCATCTACGTTCCTATGATCACATCATTTCGTCATGTCAAATTTAAAAGAAGCATTTACCTTCATAAATTGCACACCGAAGAAAACTGCTTTGTGGGTCTAAAAACCTATGGTTTTGCCAAAAAAAATATACACCGCAACAGGAAAACACCCACGAGAAGGAGTGGAGTGAAAAACCTGTAAAACCTACGAATAGTTAAGTAAATTTTAAGGAGAAGGAGGTTTAAGACAGTTCTGAGATGCGAGCAAAGATTTCAATAAAACTCGTTGTAACTGCGATTCACTTTTTAGCATTCCAATGAGTGAATGGAATACACTATTTTTTCTAAAAGAAACTGGTCGTTATTTTCATTTTCAAGTGTCACTTGAAAATAACGCTGATGCGTTGAAACATGTTGCATCTGTGAGGGTTTTTTGCGTCGTATTTTGCGAAGTTGATTCAGAATAAAATAATTATCGGTTTCGTTTTGAAAAGTGGTATATTTCATTCACTCATTGCAAAACTTTTAAGTTAGAAAAATCTTTAAAAATCAGTGAGTGCTATCTACAAGAGAAAAAACCTTTTGGGAATCTTCGTCGCTCCCGGACAGAACAAAAGGCTTTCACGCGAAGAAAACATTCAGACAAAACTCACTCCAATGTATTCAGAAAGCACAACATAAATACTTCAACAACAGAGCAAAACGTTTCCCGCAAAATGATGCCCAATCCTGCCTATCAAAAACGTAGTTCAATCCATCAGAAAGCGGCTTTTTTTATATATATGAAGGCAGAATTCAAATTCGAAGAAATCTCCAAGAGACGTAAACGGACGTAAACAAGCCCATGGAAACCAAAATAACGATTGGAGCGCCGGTCGATGAGAGCGGGCTAAATAAGGAACGTCCATTAACTGCCAAAAAACCCTTCTTTTGCCTCCTCTCTAAGTGTCAGCCTTAAGAAAGGGGACGATTAATTGAAGGAAGGGCCGATCCAGAGTGGAGGACGAGAGAGAGACGATCCCAAGATGCATTTTCCTTAATCGATTCCAAAGCGAGCTATGAAACACTTCTAAAAGCGAAAATAACCCGAGGCGATTTATGGAACATTGCTCTGCCCTTGACGTCATCGAAAAAATGTGTTGCGTCATCCGCGAAGTTGTTTGCTAATGTTTAATGGCACAATGCAACGCGTGCACTCAAAACGCACGGATTTGGTGCATGGTGAATACGGAGCCATTATGGAAAAACACGTGGTAAGAGCATTTATCTCTCTTGCATTCATTTATTATTTTGAATACCTTTCCGATACTGCCACCGGGATCTCTGCTGTAGATGTGAGAGCCCCCTAGCGACTGCTATTAAAAACTGGGAGTTGGATTTCATTCACAATGGAATGAAACGAAATTACAGCTGCGAATTCAATGTCTGTGTGTTAATAGCCTCCCATTTACAGTCTGTAATCGCCTTTGGGAGCTAGACGGTAAGACTTTAAATATTTTTTATTTGCCAATATGGTTATGAATCGTGAAGATGAATTTTGTTCATGGGGTGGGATGTTATTTATATATATGTTGTATTACGTTTGTGTCTTGACTTCTGTCAGAGGGAGGTTTACGAGGAGTTTCCATCACTCCATGGGATCCTGACAGATACTCTGTTTACCCATCAACTTACACTTTATAGTTTGAATTGATTCTAGTGAAGTGGCCTAGATTCGGTGGAATTCCGTAATCGGGATCATGTTGAAATAACTATGGGGTCGTACACAAATTACGTAACGCAAAATTCTCCAATTTTCGACCCCCCCTCCCCCCACGTAACGTCTGGCCGGACCCCCCCCCCCCTACCTCCAAATTGCGTCACATAATTTGTGTACGGCCCCTATGCAGTTATAGTGGAATTTGCATAGTTATTTCAATATGATACTAATTAACATAGGACTATTTATCTTGTACTTTACTATGTACGACTGTATTTGGGTATATAATATGCTATGTATAACCACTACTACCAATCTACTTATCGTGTTTCCGTAATAAAATTATATAATATGATATTAATGGTATTAAAGGAAGGTGATGTGGCACTACAAATAACTGAAAACACCACCACAACGATTCTACCACCAAATATAACCCTATGTTTGTAGTTGGATTTATTGTATTTGTTCTTTTTCTTTGTATTTTTATGTCTTTATGTTTGTATTTCAATAATTGTATAGTTGTATATGATCGTATTTTAATTTTGAATAAGACTGTATTATATGAGAATGCATTTTCAATTTGTATCATATTATATAGATTTATGGATTTGTATTTTATTTTGCTATATCCTTTGTATTTTTTACAGCATGTAAATTTATTGGTTAGATGGAAGATGGGACTCATAAGTACCAACTTTCACAGATTGAATCACACTATGGCCTCCAGGTAACGGATGAACTGCCGTAGCCGCAGAATGAACCCTATCCCTCTGCCTTGAAGGTGAATGCCATGACCGCTACTCCCAATGAAAGATGTTTACGCGAATTCGAAATCCGTGCTTGCAAAGTGGACCGAAAATAGCCCATCTTGCAGATCGCAGAGATCAACGCAAAGTGCACAATCTCACTAAGAAGTACTGTTATCATCTTTTTTTATGAAGGATTTGTATTGAATTCACCATCACTATTACTTAAAGTCATGATTGGTGCTTAAATTTTCAAAACTTCAACATTAAATAAAATGCAATAGCTTCAGAGAATGGTCACAGCAAAGCTGTTGAATAATCGCTGATACTTTTTAAAACTTTATCTCTACAGATGAATCACGACTTGTTTATTTATTTATATTTTACGTTGCAAGTTACTCTTCTGGCCAGGTGGTAAAGTTGGAGTGGAGCATGACATATTAATTAAGAGATTGCCCAACATTCGTCCAACAGCGGGAGGGAAAACTCTCCAAAATCTTCCCGTAAGTAGAACACAACAATTTACCTTTGTAAGTGCAACCGCAGTGCTCTCAAGTTTTAACTGAAAATTTATCTTTCCTAAAGTGAAACGCACACTTAACTTTTGCGCCCACATTTAGCTTTCGCGTGTTACAAGGCTGTTTCCTATTCATTAAATCAACTTTAAAAACTAAGCTAAAATTAATCAATGGAGTGTTAGCTGATTTTAGTGTCGCGTATACCTTTCTGGTTAGGAAGATTCAATTTTAGCCATTAATTAATAGGAAAATACCCAAAAAGGATACAGTGCGAGATATGCATTCATTTATATCGCAGTATTTTCCCCGATTTAACGTCTAGATTTCCGCGGAATTAGGGAACGGAAAACGAAAATTATTCCCGGAAGCGGATAGAAAATAATTCCCGATCAGAAACCCTGGATGGAGTATTGCGTCGTTTGACAGCTCTGATGGAAGAAATATCGGAGGAATAAAGAAGCGTTGCTGTTTTACTTTTCCTTTAAGAAAGAAGTGGTGTTGTTTGATTTTTACCTATTCAAATCGCTCTCTTTTGACAGATTTCTTTGAAGCTCTGAGAAAAATTTTAGCCACAAAGAAAGACTTTAGCGGCGTATTAGAGTTTCTCTTCAACATACTTTGTTTTGCATATCTCCACACGTGAGAACACGTGTAAGGATGAACCCCGTTCTTCGAACACTCGGTAGAAAGAGATCCCCTATATTTCATCAACCCCTACTTTAGTTCTTCCTTTGAGTTTATTTACAATGCACGGAATGACAGCTTAAAAAATACCTCAGTGGGCAAAGAAGTTGTAATCGTGAAGGGGCTATATGGATAGTTTCTAGGCTAACATAGGAAACCTTGGAAATTTCTAACATATTGTAAAGTAAAGCCAATTTTATTCCATCTTGTAAGGAATACAAACAACACGAAAAAAATTAATATTAAGATGGAAATAGGTACCCCATAGGTATAACCTGTTATCATCAAAACTCAATATAAACATAAGGAGGGTGACTGGTGCTGATACAATAAAACATAAAATATGATAGTGGTTTAACAGAAAAGGAAAAAATGAGTGTTCTTTACACTTCTTAAAAAGTAATACCTGTAAACTTAAAAAAACTAGATACATATACATAACAATAATAAAGAATAATGCTACTATTTCTGTCAAGCAGAATAATTATAACTACCAAAATTATATTTTAAAAAATCTAGTAATATTTTCATTTTCCAATGGCCAAGACTTGGCCAACTGTAGAAACTTGCACTTGAATTACTATCCCAAAACTTTTATGACACGTGATGAAGAAAGGCAATATCTTTTTGCGAGCACTCCAGGTAAGCAAAGTGGGTAGCGCGTTCGCTTTAGGCAAAATCGATTCGATTCTCGGTGGGGTCCAAGATGTCCCAGCATCGTGGAAAAATGGGTAGCTAACCGAATTCATAGGTTCTGAGTGGAAAGAAAAATCATATAGGACGGAATAGGAGTCAATGGACACACCATTCGTCACACACGGAGAATTCCGCTAGGCCATATCCCACAAAGGGACGCCGCACCATGGACTTAACCTTTTAATCTCTTTGCACAAAAAGCTGTACGGCTTAAAGCAATCCGTTAGCAGATTCCCGTTTATTATTTTTCGTCAGAAAGAATTCAAAAATATCTGAAACGATTTCATACAGAGTACATGGGAAAACTTTTTGAGCAATAATTTGATTATTTTCAAATATTTAAAAATAAAAGTCTCAGTACTTACTACCTATCACGTTATAATTATATAATTTATTCAAATTAAGCTGCAATTAGGCCATCAGGCCTGGTGGCAGCTGTTTTTTGTTTTCGAAATTTTAAGAAATCTTTTATTTTCAAATCCCACATCCAAACCTTTTACATTTCGAACAGAATTCCATGACAAAGACATCTTTCAAAATAATAAACGATAACTAAAACGTATACTTTTAAAATATATATGTATATTCATATATTAAACTTTCTTCACCAACAAAATGGTAGGAACATAGACATATTACAATCTGCTTTCTTCGAAACATGCAATTCCAAAATAATCTCAGTGTTTAACTTTTAACATTTTTTAAACTTTATCAAACGCCTTTAGTTCTCGCGGATTGGGTTTTAGGATTGGCGGATCCGATTATTTCGTTCGAAACCAGAAACATAAAGGCCTCGATGCATTCGCAGAACTTCCCGAGCGTGGTTGAAATGGGAGGAACGTGCCTAAAATTTGAAATTTCCCATGTGAACTGTCCGCTCGGACATCAATTCCGGCCATCATCTCTTTCGTCGAAAGTTTCCATTTGTACCTTCTGCAAATTCTGGAGCTATCAAGTGCTATTACTTTCATTTTTTAATGTCATAAAGCAGTAAGTTTGTTCCTCGATGGTTTTTGAGGTATTCATCTTTCCTTGCTAATGTAACCAACAGTGGTTGACCTTATCATTCACATAATCGGGTCATTCCAACCTTATGTTACCCCTCGTGTTTTTATGATGGCCGTAATTGTGTTCCTTGGTGGTTTTAGAAGTTTAAATCTTTGTTTTCATTTTAGGTAATGGGTTTTGTATACTATCCGCATCAAAACAATATCTTGATTCATTTTTCACCGAAGAACGGTAAGGTATATAATGTGAGGCCTGTATAGAACACTGATTCACTCTTATGTAATTTTGATCGTTATTTTCTATGGTAACGAGCATATTAGTTAAAACAACGACGTACAAATAAGTGTAAACATATGCGATATGAAAATAATTACCAACGACACATTTCATAGTCACTATTTTTTAATGAATTTTACGATTAATCGATATTTCCATATAACTCAATAAAAACATAAAAGAAAATTACTAATATTAATGTTAATACTACCATTTGAAATACAAAAATTAACTACGAAAATATAAAGGTAAGTATCATTTCCCAATCAAAATAAGTAATATATGGTAATCACAGATGCTTGAGAAGAATGAAAGGGAAAGAAGTGACATAAAAGAAAAACAATAATTTTGAAAATAGAAATATTTACGAAAAATGATACCTTATTACGAAAATTATGAAAATAGAAGGATGAAAGAAAAACGATTATCAAGAAAATAAAATGGTAAAATAAAAATCATTAATTACAAAAATAGGAAAGTTTAAAAATAAACAATATCCCAGAGAAAAGTAGGCGAAAAGCAATGTACGAGCACAGCTCAAAAAAATTCATTTAAGGAGTGACCACAATTAAAACCCTTATCAGTAGTATTCATACTACAATAGCCAAGAACAGATCTGGGACAAAATCATATTTTTTTCAACCTCTATGCTCAGCCAAAAGACAAATTCATCAAACCTTTAATTACCTTCTTCTGAATTTCCTTTCCCAAATTGCGAATGCGTTTTAAATACCGAATTAAGAACTGAAAGCAAAATCTAAGCGTCCACTGTTAAAAGATACAACCCGACTGATTATAATAAAAAAGACAAACGGAATTCGAGTTGGCGGGACGACAAATTTGTAAGAAAGACACCTTTGAAAGTTGATTTAAACAACGGACGACAGAGAAGCTGCTTCAGCCAATAAAGTCTTTCGTCGTCGCGGTAACTCTCTTAACAAGCACTAATGAATCAGCTTCGAAATGAAAGCTGGACCACGGATAAGAGAGTTTAAATCTGCAATGAAAGGGAAATGTAAACTGCTACACCGCCATCATACTGATGAAGAATTTTCAGAATCAAGGACTTTAACATTAAGATTTGATTAGCTTTATTAATTAGACCTTGCAATCTGCTATTCTACTCGTATACTTTTCCCAGGACAAAAGATGCTTAAATCAAAATCTTTTGAGTTTCATAGAATTTCTTATTCTACGTCGCTGCTTTCCAGATTTCCTTCGCTCAAAAATTAACTCAATTGTGTAGCAGCAATCTACAGTTAATTACATACATAGGTGGTCTACCTTTCGGTGGGTTCACATGCATTTTAAGACTCTATGCAATGTCATTTTCTTTGTTTATTTACCTTACCCCACTCTTTATGTCATCTACAACCCTTAGCTTTAGTCTTACCCTCTGTTTTCCCTAGCATTCCACCCTCAATTATTTATTTATTAATCACACAATGCCATTGCTGTTAGTCGCGAGGACAGGTGGCAAAGTTAACTTACAAAGCAATCAATTCTAGCAATATCTCTACGAATCAATATGATAAACCCAACTACATAAAATATAAACATGCGTAAATAAAAATAATAATTAACATAAATACAAAAATATAAATATACGATACATATATTCATTTCTCTGAAAAATACACAGCGACATGAAGTAGCTGTAGGTTAATTGTGAATTTTTAAAAAAACTTGAAACCTTCTACATACTTATCTAAAGTCACCTTTGTGGAAAAGTCAAAATCTATTTTCAATTTCAAATATCTAAAGTTATTTAAGTTAATACTTCCCTCAGCAGTACCACTCATAGCAATATTTTACCCATCCATTTCTTCTGTCGATGCTTAATCACGTCAATTGAAGCCCTCTCCTTCCCAACCATCCCCAGCTTCTCTGTTTGTTTTTCTATCAATTTTATAATTAAATAAATACTTATATATAAAACTATGGCTAATGTTAAATTAACCATCATGCATTCTAGCAATGATGTTTAAACCCTTGGGGTATATGTCGATTAAGTAAGAAAAGCAGTGTACAACATGTGGCGAAGATTTGAGATGATTTCCTATTTTCTCTTAATGAATCCCAACCTGCGTCCGAGAGAATTTGTGTAACGCTTGCTCTATTTTCGTAGCGTTTTTACCAAAACGTATTGCCTCGCTCGGAACTGTTTATTAGCTATGGAAGTAACTAGGAAAAGAAAATTAATAAACAAAAGTCTGCAATTTATTTTTCTATGAAAGCATAAAGAGTTTGAAATGTTCTTCTCGATTTATGATTCATTTAAGAAACACTTAAAATAATCAGATTACATAATAGATTTACGTACATCAATTTTCCTTATGCAGCAATGTGATCTTAGGCATCACACTACTGTAGTGGCTGTAGAAATGTTTTGATTGGATTTATAATTTATTACCTGTTATAAGAACCTCTAACATTAAATCTTCCACTTGTGCTTATAAGTATATGGGAGAGAAAATGCTTCAAGAACTTTCTATTTGTTTTTGTGATGCATGTTACGTATAGTTTTAAGAGTTTCTCTTTAATCTTCTTTATAATAATAATAATAATAAATCATTAACTTTACGCTCAGAATCTGCCAGACTTAAATTTGGGTACAAGAACATTTTTTTAATAAAAAATACATTAGTGCTGGCACCTATTGGCAAAGGATTGAATGATACGCGTCTCTTGCTGGGACCGGAAGCGCAGCTCTGAGAACCCGCGAAATTGAAATGTCCAAAACCCCAGAGCGATGCAGAGATTATATCATCTACTACATATAATACCGGCTGAGGTGGTGTAGTGGTTAGCTTGCTAGCACTCCAACGCCAAGGTCCCGGGTTCGAATTCGTCGGATTTGTCTACCTATGGAATGGTTGTGTGTCTTTGAAAATAGTAATATGGGTGTAATTGGGATCTTCCATTAGAGAAGTTATAATTGCTATATAAGTTTATTTTATTGTAAATTAACTTCTCAAACGAACATAAGAAACTTTAGTAATGCTTCCAATTCTAATTAATATGAATTCTAGTGCAGTGTTTTGATAGCATTATATATAATATCTTGCAGTTGTTATTTTTATTAAAACTAAATATTGAGATCTTATCAAAGAAATAATTGAAAATATAAATAAAGACAGAAATATGCTACTTCGTATTGTTTTTTGAGTGGGCAAATAAACAAATACCTCAAATTTATCCATAACTAGTATAATAAGCAATAATTATCCATACCAAATATCTGTTTTATGACAATCAAGATAAAACTATCAAATCATCACTTACAGAATCCGTTACTATAGCAGCTGAAACATACTAACCTCAGGAAAAAGGCAGCCTATTCAGATTTCATTTCTCAGTACACCAAAACACTGTCGAAGATTTTGATATGGAATTAAGTAGAAGATTAGAAAATTTGAATCATGAGCGAATTTTTAACAGCTAAGTTCTGAGCGGCTAGTTCAATAATGTTTATATTCCTACTTTAACTATTTTAATTTATTAATTACCTCGTCGTCCGCGAATATCCTAACCTTACTACCGTATCATATAAATAAAAAAAACTCCATGTTGAAAGGTTATTACAGTTGTTAGTCCTGAATGATATATAACTATTGCGAAGGAATAAATAAAAATCGTATAAGCTTGTATGTATGTACCTTTCTTGTGGAGATATTTTCCACTCTGTTTTATTTCCGAACCAGTGTACAAGGAAGCAGCTGCTCAACTGCTAAACCACGCTCTCACAACAATGCCCTCACCCAACAATGTAAACACTCAGCAATAATCTATTAATCAATCAAATAACGATGCAATGTACACGTTTTTAAATCCATCAATTCGATGAGCGATGGATTTAATCGATGTTTCTCTGATTAATTCGATAGATTCTCGAATTTTGATGAATTTCAGAACAGTTGGTTTGTCTGCTGCTTGACAATATGGCTACTGTTGCTTCTCCACAATCCTTTAAACTCTGTTGGAACATAAATAGCGCATGGATTTTTATGTTCGTCGATTGTTGCATTATAAATAGGTTATATCCCCCATTGTAAGTTGCCATTTCCTGCCTTTTTATGAGGTTATGGAAATTAACATTTGAATGACCCGCTAATGTCATCAGAACCGTTCGGCACTTCATCGGGTGTTGATAATAATTATAATAATATTTTATTTACCGCAAACAGGAAAACCTTAATTACATACGATATAATATAAATATAAATAAAACATAGATAAAAAGATGTACATCGCAAGAAATTTAAAATAAATTTTAAAAATATTTGAGTAAAGTTTACGCTTAAAAGACGGAATCGAGTCATAAAAAATATCAATATAAAAGGTTTTACTTAATACCTCATTTGTCACCCTCATTATTCTGGCCATTGGTTCATATCGGCATACATCCACTCGCCCAAAGGAGTCCCTAAACAGCATGGTATGCCTTATCACGATGGAATCTGGTGGAAACTGGTTGAAAGAATCGTAGATCCACCGGTGAATAAAAGTACAGTTCGAGGAATCCATCTATAAATTTGAAAACGTGTCCAATTGGATATAATATCAGTCCCGGTTCGTAGCAGTATAATTATAGCGACGTTCTTCTTAAACTTCGAATCGCCTCATCTGCTTTAACGGTGCCACCGAAGATGAAAAAAGCGATCTCCGGATTCGACCTTTAGCCATGACACCGTTCCAATTGGCACCGTATACGCCTTCTTGTCACTCCCTTGGGCCCCTCCCTGGCGTCGATCCAACGCCCTCCGAGCACACGCGAACTCTGTTGCTTGACTTCCACAGGAGAGACGACTTTCAACGCGGACTGATTCCAAGAGCCCCTAAGAAACCCCTTTTGAAATATTTTCCCTGTCAGAAGCGTATTTTCATATCGGAGGCTAAGAAAGGGCGGTGAAGTGAAAAATAAAGATTTTGTTCTCCAACTTGAGCTGTCGAGAACCTTTCAACTTCTACCGCTATTCATATTTTTAATCGCTGGGAAGCGAGCGAGAGGCTGTTACGCTGATTGCAATCGGCGTCGGCGGGGTTCGAACCAAGGATCGCATCTTTGAAATTCGCGGTTCTTGTATCGCGTTGAACTTATTTTCGAACGTTTTTCCCAGTTACCTTTAAGAGTGAGGTCGGAAAGTAATCTTTAAGAAAAACTAGATGTGCTGAGCGAAGTTCTGAGTGAATGATTTAATCATACTTGGATTCCCTGTAATAGGACCAGATGAATGTAAAACTCAATGTAAATGTAATGCAAATAAATAAGATCGTCTCGGCCTTAACTTTGTGGCATTTCATCACCAAAACAACAGCAGTTCAAGCAACAAAGCCTTTAATTTGTACCGACCACAAAACACATCAAGTTACGATAGCACGACTCAAGTTTCGAGACCTCATAATCAACACCTGATACTCTGTGTATTTGATGGTTGATATAAATTTTAGATTTTTTTACTTGAACTGCTGTTGTTTTATAAAACGAATTTAGTGAAAAATACTGATAACAATAAAACCTTCTATGGGAGAACTTCTTTACTAATTGTTGAAATATATTTCATTTTAATTATTGAGTTGAAGATAAATTATGTATGCATTTGTCCGACGAATATTTATTGGCAATGAATAACAAAGTTATCACGTCAATGCTCTATACGAATCAGATGTTATATATTACAGTCAAAAGGTTCCCGAATGTATTTTTCCCGCGAAAACCGGCTGAGGAGGAGAAATGTAAAATTTTGGTGGCTACATATTGCGGGCTACCTACGTATCTATCTACTACCAGAATTTTACATTTCTCCGGCGTTTTCGCGGGAAAAATAAGTTCGGGGACTTTTTGAGCGTAGATTAATAAGTTACACAACAATAGGAATACTGGAAAACCTAAACAATTTGTAATATGTATGTTCATGTGTTATTATTACTATTGTGACACGTCATAATAATAATAATAAAACTTTCTATTTCGAGGTAGATTGAGACAGAAACTAAAATATCGATTATCCATTCTAATAACTTGTAAGGCGAGGATAACAGTTCACTTGTAAGTGAATTTCGACCATTATTTGCTTTATTTCAATTGAAAGTAAATAGGCATTAAAGTTATTATAGACATCTTATGCGAAACCATCATAAAAAAATCTGATGTGGACACATTACTTTCTACGTATGTATTCAAAACAGAAGCCTATATAAAAGCCGGTAATATAAAAATAACTCCAAAACAATGAGTGTTACAGGAAATTGTTTCATGCAACATTTGTAGTAAAATACATTACCTATAACTTTGGTGCATAATTGTATATACCTACGTTGCATTCTGATAGAGATATGTATGAAAAACTTCCATTTCTGGATAAGCAACAACTTCCGGTTAACCATTATTGAAGAATAACTCCTAAACAATCAGTGTTACAAAAAAATGTTTCATACAAAAGTTGTAGTAACGTACATTATCTACAACTTTTGTTAATAATTGTATATACCTACATTGCATTCTTACAGAGATATTTAAGAAACGACCTTTTGTTCTGGATAAACCGCAACTTCCGGTTTAGCGATATTCACCAAAAACTAATCAACTCTTGGCATTGTTAGGAAAATTCTAAATATGAATTTTCAAAATGATCGGATAATTACTTTTTAAGATAGAGCGCCCACAAAATTTTTTACCACAGACACACTGACAGACATGTTCGGGAAAATAGCGTAAACGAACTCTATGGGCCCCAAAACATCTATTTCCGTCGAAATCTGGAGGTCGAATTTTTTTGCGAATACAATACTTTCTCTATACTACGTATAGGGAGAAAGTAAAAACAAACTATACTTACAGGTATTTGTATTAAGAGAAGCATGCAAGCCGCAGAATTCGGACCATTTTAAGTGTTACGAGAATTAATACAAAGTTATTTAACCACCCATTACTCCAAATACGCTATCCTAGAATTAATTTCCCTTCCAAGGAACTATGAATGTCTTTCCCCTGTCAATCGATCTTTCCACGCTCGTATCGTATCCCTCAACATTCCTCTCATCACCGTGGGTTCTCTCACTGTTTACTCTGGAAGACAAATGAAGAGCACTCCACTTGCATTTTCTTCCCTTTCAAGTAGGTCATCGAAATCCCATCGATTTCTCCATCAAAGGGTGCACATGACGGAATCGCGTGAGTTCCAATGCGATCGGAAGCTCTATGTTTAGAAGTCGGGAGGTTTCGGTAGCTCAAATATTTTGAAGGCAATGAACGAGGAAGGAGAGTAACAACTGATATTTTGATGAAAGGCTTAGTCCATAGGTACTCTACGCTGTTCAAAGGTCGTACTCTGAATTAATCACAAAATGGAGTATTTTATTTATTAATATTTTGAAAAAACGCATTATTAAACAAAAATTAATTATTTTTAATTGAATAAAATTAAATAACCATTTAATAAATATCTTAACTCATCCTAAAATTGATCTTTTAATAAATTTGAGTACTTTTAGGCAAACTCTTATATTGCACTTTTCAAAAATAGTACATACCGTATATATTCGAGTATAGGCCGACCCGAATATAAGCCGAGGCACCTAATTCCATCACAAAAAAACTGGAAAAACTAACTGACTCGATTATAAGCCTAGGCTGAGAAAAGCAGCAATTACTGGTAAATTTCAAAATTAAAAAATACCAATAAAATTACAGTAAATGAGGCATCAATAGGTTAGTAGGAGAGATTTTGACAAAGAACTGTTGATTAAGCAAGTAAGGAATTTACAAGTCGATTTCCGACTACGGTAGACTTTATCCTAGTATCCTAATAACGAAAACATGCTCTATAGGCCCCAAAACATCTATTTCCGTCGAAATCTGGAGGTCGAATTTTTTTGCGAATACAATACTTTCTCTATACTACGTATAGGGAGAAAGTAAAAATGACGATGATTAGGGATTTTTGAATTTTAATTCATATGAACCTACAGAAACGTAAAACACTCCTGTATGTAAATAAACAGTCTCCCGGAAATTTCCCTCTGGAATTAAAAATCTCCCTGAACTAACCGTTCGTAATGTGGCATCTACCCTGGATAGTCTCTAAAAAAGAAATCACTTGTGACATAAAAACATAAAATGATGAATCTTAGACGTTTAGAATTGATTCTCTTGATTAACTTATCGAATCCATGTATCCAACACCATTCTTTTTAAAGTGGAATGAATCTAAAGCGGTTTGTAGGTGCTATTCAAACACCTGAAGGATAAGAAAGAATCGCCTTTTTGGGTATACCCCCTCATTAATGGAATGAATGACTATCCCACACATTCATACGTACATCCCATTTGGGGATATTTCCGGGAAACTGCTTCCGAGAAGTAGCACCTGGTTTAGCCGCCATTTTTTACGGCCTAGGTCGTAAATTGTGCTTAAATTACTTCCCGCCAGGGGCTCTGCTTTCTCCGAATTCGCGGAGATACGTTCTCCGGAGGTAAATAAATTCCGCCAAAGCCGTGGAATTCGTGGCGCATTCCGATCGTCTTTTATCCCGCTTATCTCTCTCCTCCATCTCTCGTTAAAACATCCTAAATTTTAAACGGGTCCACCTGTAGTCGACCATTTTGTTTCCATCTTCGATCTTAGAAATGTATTAATGCATGGGTGAATTCATTTTTCCATTATTTGGATGGAAGTAAATATAAAAGTAAATATAGGGAAGATGAAGTTCCAAAAATGTACTTCTGGAGTATTCACGCATACAAATTCATTGAATTGCTCATTGCATAAGGTAATAAATGAATAAATTCAGATAATACAAATTAATACGAAAAGCAAAGAAGTTTATGGTAAATGCTGTAAACTATATAGCAAACGAGTTGGGGATGAAAATTAACGAGATTAAATATAAAGTAATAAGGTTTACTAAGAGAAAGAAAGCTAAGTTAACGATAAGAGTGGATGGAGAAAAACAAGAACAAGTGGATAAATTCTCTTACTTGGGTCGCGTTCTTTCTTGGGTTGGAAGATGCAAAGATGAATGAAGCGATGGGAATTGATGACCAGAGTTCTAGATTTAAAAAAAAATCAGGAAAAGATTGCTAAAATCCTTGGTGTGGAGTGTTTTGGTTTATGGATGTCAAACGTGGACCATGAAAAAGGAGGAGGTCAAACATTTAGAGGCCTTAGAGTTGTGGTTGTGGGGTGGAATGGAAATATTTGTAAACCTACTGCCCTTAGGAAGATCTCAAGAATGAAAATAAGTTACTAAGAAAGAACAAATACTGAGATGTATTTTTTGGCTTTTACGTGAAGTAGAAAGGAAAATTATGGCTTGACGGTATAGCTGACAAGATTAAATTTGATATTTTTATTTAAACGCATAGTAATGATAAGGAAATTTATAGTCCTTTGTTCTTCCTAAGTATATTATATTGACGAACCTTGTCTTTGTGGACCTACCTACCTAGGGAATATGAGAAAATAACAAAGCGAAAGTTCTGCACCTTCAGTTTTCAGCTAATGCAAATTATTACTCCCTCATAATGAAATTGTAGTAGAATTGATTGAGGCAGCCGTCACATGGTGAAACTTCATTATTGTAATAACATAACTTAGTAAGAATTACTACGATGAAATTTCGACTGGTTTCAACTATTTATTGTGATCATCAGCCAGCAATTGACGTGTTACACAAAGAGAAGAGGGTTTAGGGAGGGGAAAGAGAATTCGAAGGTTGAGGGAGTTGAGGAAGAGGGTTGGCCGTATATCTCTGTGGAACTTACGCTTTATTTTTACTTTCTCCATATACGAAGTATAGAGAAAGTATTGTTTTCATGAAAAAATTCGACTTCGAGATTTCAACGGAAATACATGTTTTGGGGTCCCTAGAACACGTTTTGACTATTTTCGGAATGATGTCTGTGTGTATGTGTGTGTGTGTGTGTTTGTGTGTGTGTGTGTGTGTGTGTGTGTGTGTGTGTGTGTGTGTGTGTGTGTGTGCGCGCGTGTATGTGTGTGTCTGTATGTGTGTGTGTGTTTGTGGGCGCTCTAACGTGAAAACTATTTGTAGTATCAATACCAAATTTCGTATATAGTACTGTGGTGTGTGCTGTCAGAGTTGATTAGTTTTTGGAGTAAATCGGTTGACCGGAAGTCGAGCTTCATTCATTAAAGCTCATTTCCGGTTTTCAAAATATCTCCATAAATATGATATATACGTGTGTTGTATTACTTATAAAAGTTTTAGATAATGTGTTTTACTATAACTTTTGTATTTAACATATTTTTGTATCACCGGTTGATTAGGAGTTATTCGTGAAATACCGATAAACCGGAAGTAGCTGTTTTGTACTTTGTGGGCGCTCTAACTTAAAAACTATTCATTATATCAACACCAAATTTCACATATAGTACTTTGGTTAGTTTTTTAGAGTTGATTAGTTTTTGGAGTGAATCGGTTAACCGAAAGTTGAGCTTCATTCTTCAAAGCTCATTTCCGGTTTTCAAAATATCTCCATAAATATGATATTTAGGTATATACTATTATTTGTAAAAGTTTTAGAAAATGTAATTTACTATAACTTTTGGTTGAAACATATTTTTGTATCACTGATTGTGTAGGAGTTATTCATGAAATACTGATAAACCGGAAGTTGCTGATTATGTACTTCGTGGGCGCTCTGGGCTCTATGGGCGAAAGGCCAATTTCATCGTTTTTCATCGATCATGTCCCGTAAAACATTATTTATCATGTTTTTGGCGTCAAAGATAATATATAATATTAATCACTCATATTCCAAGTTTAGATGGAATATAGAGTTCGAAATTACTGAGGTAGATAAATATTTACATCTTATATATATGGAGAAAGTCATGTGCTGGCCACATCAGATTTTTTCATCATGCTTTCTTATTTATTAGATAACTCTATCGTACGTAAGTGAAACATTTTCTCTTTAGATACATTACTTTAATCACGATATATCCCCATCCTTTCTGGAACATTACGACCACAAAAACGAAAAGAAAATTTCAAAAAATGGTGTAACAAAAAAATCAGCGAATTCAAAAAGTGCTTATCTATATACGTATATTTCATTAATAATGATAAACGACTTTATTTAAGGGCGAGATTCAGATTTACATGTCATATCTTACATCTAACCCTATGTTATTAAATATTTCAAGAAAGGGCTTTTAGAAATAGGACAAAATAAATGGAAAAGAGAGGGAATATTTTGTGAGTTAACAAAAATACCTAAGTAATCACTTATGATGAAAGTAAAAACTCTACGGGAAAACACCCACGCCAAGAGGGAAGTGAAACATTGCGACATCTACAGTTGCAACTAAGATTTAAAATGAATAAGGAACCGCATTTTATCCTGTCGTTCTTTATCCAACTTATAATGTATAATTTTACGCAGCGTAATTTATTCTTATCAATTTTCCGGATACCACATATACTCGAGTAAAAGTGGACTCGAATATAAGCCGAAGTACCCGATTTCATCACAAAAAACTGGGAAAACTAATTGACTCGAGTGGAATCCTAGGGTGGGAAATGCAGCAGCTACTGGTAAATTTCAAAATAAAAGTAGAAAGCAATGAAATTACAGTAACTGAGGCATCAACATGTTAGTAGGAAAAAATTGAGAAAGATTTGTTAATAGAGCGAATGAGGAATTTACCAGTCGATTTTCGGCTTCGGCAGACTTTTTCAGCCGGAGAACAAGCGAAACCATCATTCGAGTATGAGCTACGGGAGGCATTTTCAGCATAAAAAATGAGCTGAGAAACTCTGCTTGTACACGAATATATACGGTATCTTTTTTGACTGAGAGAAAGTCTACTAGAACTGCATGCACCTAAATAATCTCCCAGAATAATAACTCACAGAACTAGAAATCTCACGGAATGAACTGCTAGTGAATGCGAAAACTCTACATTTTACCCTAAAGAGTCTAAAAAGATAGCATTTGTGATATAAAAACATAAAATGACTACACTAGGACGTTAAAGCGCCCTGTGCTGAAATAAAACTCGGCTTATACACAAGCATGTACGATATTTTATAGATTACGAGGTCTTCACTGAGAGTGGATCATCGTAATTATTGAAATTTCTTTAACCGTGGGAATTTCGCTCTAGAACTCTCCCGCATTGGTTGCCTTAGAGATCCTTCTCTGCCGGGAGAATGGTAAGGGGTTGGCCCCAACCTCGATGTCCGAACGCACAACCGATATAGGCCATCGATTTCTGTTCGGGTGAAAGAGGAAGTGGACTACATCTGGTAATGAGGAAACCGGAAGACTTCCCATATCTCCTCTAGAAACGCTTTTTTTAATGAAGGAGGGAGAGATATTAGAAGTGGAATCCTCTCTCCACATGGAAGAGCTGTTGACGCATTATCACCGCAGTGTTTCGACGCTTATCTTTACTCATCCTGGATAGGAGTCCCTCATCGAAAATATTTTGAATGCGAGAGGTGATATCGCTGATGGCTGCAATATCCTCGAAAAATGGAATGCACAATATTTTTAGAGGGTTTGGAAAAGGGCAAAGCAATCTGCAGATGGAAAAGTATTAGAGTGAGCAAATCTTAGGTGAAACTAATTTTTAAGACTCGTGCATTTACTTGCTCTATACCATATAGTAGTATATTATAGTACCTACTCTAGTTTCAGTTTCATTCTAAATATCCTTATACTGCTTTTAGAGGGAAGTATTCTTCGAATTCCATTCTAAATGATGAAGGATGGGGAAGACTTAAGCGCCACCGATGTGGCATTCAGGAGACCATTTTAACTGCTAATTAGTAACTGAAAATGGTTTAGCAACGATTTATACTTGGCTATGGAAGTTAGATAAATAATATTCAATGTAATCTCAAACTCAACGATAAATCGTAGGGCGATAATGGAATTGTGGAATTATTAAATAGAATATAAATCGATATTGACTCTATATTGATTGCTAGCGAATCTGAAAGAGTAGGAAAAAAACAAAGTTGAGTAACGCATACCACAAGGCAGGCGATAAATTACAGCACTTTAATTATAAATGAATTCGATGTCAGTAAAAAAATTCAACATAATAGCGATCCTCTCTTCAAAATTGCGTAATTGGAAATTAAGGACCTAAAATGTAACTTCAAACGCAGCAAAATCTATACTTCTCAAAGAAAATAAGAATTCAGCTATGGAAAACTGATTATCAGAAGATAAGATAGGGAAAATATCTTGCAACTTGTAACATACTGAATCCAGAGAGTAATATTCATAACACAGGTGGATGTGTTTTAGCCAAGCCTACACTTGAGTATTTACTCTATACGACGAAGTAAGCAGACAATACCAAAAACGAGAAAGTGATGCAGGAATCATAACTTTTGCAGCGTGCTAAAACGCGTTCCCGTATGCGAATACGGAAACATGGGAAGATGTTTTAATCCTAAAATCCGCAGGTGGAATCCATTTTTGGTCGGAATCTCAGTTCGCAGTTATGTGGGTGGAGAGATATGTAGGTGGAAATCCAGGGCGATTAATTGAGGCAAGAGAAGGAGCGAAAAGCAAGGGAGAGCTCAATTTCAGCAGAGTAGGAGAGAGAGAGAGGAAAAAGAATTAAAAAGAGAAAATCAATGGCTACTTGGTGTGGGAGAAAAGAAAACAAACTTTGTTATGGAAAAATCTGTCAAATCTGCAAGCTAGAACTATATATTTAATCTTTATGTTATCGCGTGGCATGTTGTTGCGTTAACAGTCGAATCGGGGCATATCGACCCGAAACTTAAAATCACTTTTCAGACGAGTTCATCCTAATGAGCACCATTATAATACCACGATCAACTTAAATGATTTACGAAATTAAAAATACGACGAGTTTCAAAACGAAATTTCCGTTTAACTGTTAAACGGGAAATCCGTTTTATCAATATCATCAACATGAATTCTAATCTTAACTACTCACTGTGAGTAGTTAAAATAAGAATTCATGTTGATACAGACGCAGGTGAATTTCAGCATGATGATGCACTGGATATCACACGGAACTGATAAGTATTTATAAATATTTAATCAACGTTGAAGAATAGCGAATAGTGAAAACAAATTCGAACACGTAGAAAATCAAGAACAGCGATTAATATTTTATGATACCAAAACACACGTCAAAACGTAAGTTTAGATAAGTTGTCTTTATTGTCATAAGTTTTGACTATAGAAAGGCAGATTTATACGAAAAGATAACATTCATCTTTTGTTTCCGTACTAAACTCCACAATAACGAATATTTAACACCGAAATATTGTTTGGGTCAACTTGACCCGGCACGCCTACTTCAGTGCGAATATATTTCTACCATTGACCTTATGCCTTATTTATTTAAAATCAAAAGTTAGATGCTAAAATGTCATTAAATGTAGTTCATTAAAATTTAAGCTTAATTAGACACCTTCACACTGGATTACATCACGATGATAATCTTCGATAATGGCTACTCTAGTGAAAGCACAACTGAACCCAAATTTACCTCTTCTATTGAACCAAAGAAAACAGAATGGTGTAATACCCCATTAGAGAGAAGAAAAGAAATCTTCGTGGAAAAGGAAAAGGTACTGGTATTTACTCTTGTACGAAATGCCAGCTTACGAACGGGTATAAATATTCCAACACCATCGGAAGAATCGAACTTCAATATTACGAGATCCTCTTGGTTGACTTTTGTAGTCTAACGCATACAGCAGTACGTCTTAAAAATACAATTTCTACGCTATTCGGTGTTGATTTCATTTGTAAGATTTCAATTGAGATCAGTTAGTTAATAACTTGAACAAATGGGATAGTATTAATCCTAAAATAGCAAATGATATGAATGTCTCTTACCTTTCGATGTCTACAACAACTGTTGGTGCACGCCGTGTCGTAGGTCCTGCTCCTTACGGTTCCACCGTCTGCGAACGAAGACAAATAAGCATAAATTACAGAATACGAGTAAAATGTTGCTTGCATACTGCAAGCAGATCGACAACACTAATTTCATATCGGCATTATATCGGGACGGTCCTTGAAAGGAAAAAAAGGATTGAAAATATTCTTAAAATTCGCTTCAATTTAATCGTCTGGCATCGAACCTGGGTCTTTTTGGTGAAATTTCTATGCAGCACATAAGAAGATCATCTTCTCTAAATACGTGTGAAAATTCAAGCAGAAATATTGGCTGCAACTGCCTCAAACGAAGACCTACTTTTCACGAATGTTAATAGCTCTCTGGATTCGAACCAAGGATGATCTAGGAAAAATAAAAAATGTTTTCGAAATGTATCTATAAGTTCTATATATATGCCGAATTTCAAGTCTTAATATTATTGGGAAGGGGTTCAAAATAATTCTTAAAAATCGGATCAGTAACTGATTGTAGAGACGCCTGGTGTCGAAACCTGGACGTATTGGAAGCTGTGAATGCACAAAATGACTTGCTAGAACTTGATCTAATTTCATACGTAGTTTGAAGTGGATATCATACCGGGAAGTACCTAAAATGTGTTTCCGTTATCCCCATAAGAAATGCATTGTTGAGTGCGAATGGCCCTCTGGGATCGAACCAAGGACCATCAGCGAATAGGTAAAATTTGATTATGAAATATATTTATGATTTCTAACCCCATGCAAAATTTCAAGTTTCCATGCATTCGGGAAGGGGTCCAAAAAAAAATCTTAAAAATCGCCACAATGCATTTTAAACGGCCGATTTTTGCCCCGACCTAGCATCGAACCCAGGATATTCTCCGTAAAACTCGTTTATGTTTTCGGTAGATCATGTTCATATATATAGGCTCCTTGAGTTTTGATTCTCTACCTATCCGGGAAGTATTTTTTTTTAATTCCCGAAAATCAAAGCAATGCATTTAAACGAAAAAAATCGGGACTTTGGGGCCCTCTGGAATCGAACCCATGACACTAAGGTTCAAAGTCACTTTTTTCCTGGGGGTTTCACGTTATGGCCAATATGTCATAAAAATTTCAAGTCAATGACGCTTGTGGTTTAGGCTGTGAATTTGTATCCTCTCTCTATATATCTATTATATATAGATGCTTCTCCGGATTCATTCATGTATATACCTAGATAGATAGATAGATAGGATACTAATTCAAAGCCTAAACCACAAGCGTGATTTACTTGAAATTTTTACGACGTATTGGCCATAACGTGTAACCGCCAGAAAAATTGCGATTTTGAACCTCAGTGTCATAGGTTCGATTCCAGAGGGCCCCAAAGTCCCGATTTTTCCCGTTTAAATGCATTGCTTTGATTTTCGAGAATTTTAAAAAAATACTTGCCGGATAGGTAGGGACTTAAAACTCAAGGAGCCGATATATATGGTCATGATCTATCGAAAACATCAATGAGTTTTACTGAAAATATCCTGGGTTCGATGCTAGGTCGAGGCAAAAATCGGCCGTTTAAAATGCATTGTGGCGATTTTTAAGATTTTTTTTGAACCCCTTCCCGATGGCATGCAAACTTGAAATTCGGCATGGGCTAAGATATCATAAATATATTTCATAATCAAATTTTACACATTCGCTGATGGTCCTTGGTTCGATCCCAGAGAGCCATTTACATTACTCAATGCATTTCTTATGGAGATAACAGAAAAAGGTTTTAGGCACTTCTCGGCATGATATCAACTTCAAACTTTGTATGAAATAAGATGAAGTCCTAATTAGTCATACTGTGCATTCACTACTACAAAAGTGTCCTGGGTTCGACACCAGGCGTCTCTACAATCAGTAATTTATCCGATTTTTAAGAATTAATTTAAATCCCTTCCCAATAATATTAAAACATGAAATTAGGTATATAGAGAGAGAACATAGATAAATTTCAAAAACATGTTTTAAATTTCCTAGATCGTCCTTGGTTCGAATCCAGAGAGCCATTTACAGTATTGAAAAGTAGGACGTACTTTGACGCAGTTGGAGCCATTATTTCTGCTTGAATTTTCACACATAGTAAGAGATGGTGATTTTCTTTTGTGCTGCATAGTGGGTTCACCAGGAAGGCCTTGGTTTGATGCCAGACGATTAATTTGCAGCGAATTTTAAGAATATTTTCAATCCCGTTTTTTTCTTTTGAGGGCCGTCCCGATACGATGCCGACATGGAATTAGTGTTGGCGATCTGCTTGCAGTATGCAAGCTACATTTTACTCGTATATATATATATATGATATATGAATGAATCCGGAGAAGCATCTATATATAATAGATAAAAAATAAACTCAGAAATAAGAACTGAGAAATAAAGCTTGGAAACCAGTTCATTCGTTTTGAAAGACCTTGTATAAAAGCCATTTTTAATATAATATTTTTAATTTAGTTGTATATTTTATTTAATTTTAGTTATCAATTTTATATTAATAATTATTAATATATAAACTTTCGTTTTCCTAGTTTTGTTAATTTGTAGACATAAAATTTAAATATTTATAATATGATATGCTAACAATTTTGCATCTTATGAATTTCATTATAATATTTACCTCCTTCCACAAACTAAATCATGAGTTTTATCAACTCAATCTCACAAAATTAAAGAACAAACATGAAGAGTAAATAGAATAATTGCATTTAATGATCAACCATAGTTAAAATAAACCAAAAGCGGACTGGTAACAATAGTTAGTATTTTATAATACGCAAAACATGTTATTTTGAGCTGGGCCAAAGATTGGGCTCAACTGTTCCAGTATGTGAATTGAATACCAGTTATTTACACCCGAAATTCAAGGCTAAATAAACCTCTGTATTTACAGGGCCAAAGCCTATCGTGAGCGTAATATTCCCGAAACGAAATCCCCGCTGAATTTCGAAACATAAACAGGAGGCATCGACATTTTGGTTTACCGCTTCGATTCTCGAAAGCGTTGCGAAAGATAGCAAGCTTTGAAGGTTTCGCCTCAGAATTCGTGATCAGCTGACTTTCAAACTACGTTACGCTGTCTTTAAAGTCGACTCAGCTGAGTTCTGCTAAAAAAATGTAGTTGGTGCATCACGAAGGTGGAATAAAAGGATTAAGTTTTAAAACCATTCTTAACGTATTGCGTTTGTGTTTATTTGGCATAAACTACTTGGTACCACAGGTAGTGAGTGTTGCATGGTGTTGATAAGTGCAATTAGAGTTCAAAAGTACTTGAGGAGGCAACCATTCCACCGAGGTCTCAGTACTTGAAAAAGTTTTAGTTTATACGTTTGGGTTTGAGTGACTTGTGATAAGTGTGATTTGTTGCAATACCCAATATTGCAGTTTTTATGGGGAAAGTCAACTCTGTAAACCAAAAGGTTGAAACACAGATCAATGGAACGAATCGGTGAAATTGCAAAGTTCAGTGTAATTGAAGGAATAGTTCTCGGGTCTCTTCAGTGTAATTGCTTGTGATCAACTGTTCCCTCAAGATCAGCTACGATTTCCATTTTGCGGAAGCACTGGATGGTATGTTGCCGACCAACAGGCAGTTTTCTACAGCAAAGTGAGTAAATCCTTCTCCTGATATTCGTAGAATTTTCCTTTTGGCAATCTTACGTAATTGGGAAAAGAAGTGATTTGTTAAGAGTGGTTTCTTAAGGCTAAGGGGATAATGTGACGGACTACAAAGATTATTGAGCTGTGAATTTGTCATCATATTGGGAAATATTACAAAACCTTTTCGATTTAAAACTTAGGCGTCAGTAACATCCACATCCACATCAGTAACGTAAATCTTGATTTGAAAATTTTTAAATCCTATTCCTCCTGAATGGATTTTGGGACTAATATCGCCGAATATCTTATTTCCCCTGTAAAGTGAATTTGAATTAAATTATGATTGACATTTAAACTTAACTTATTAAATCTTATTTATCCTGCCAAAATAATTACCAACGGTCGCAGGATATATTTTCCCTCCAAAGTCCTTGAGTTACTAGATACATTTGCATTACGGTTGGACTTACAATATGGCAGTAGGCACTCGTTGTTTAAAAATAATTTCTTTCATTCTTCTGAATTACAATATCATTGAAAATTGGCATGTATGTTGATTATTTCTTCATTCTATGGAAGATTGAATTTTATGGCTTAGTGAGTTTATTTGGCGTTATTGCAAGTGCTTGGTTATCCATAGCATCACCGAGAAAAAACTTAAAATAAAATCAGTAAGGAAATTTGGCGCTTTTTTTGCTACTGTAATACTTTCTGCACCGGTTTAATTAGATTATTTAATTATTTATTAATTTAATTTATTGGAATCGTCTTTAACTTCATATTTACACAAATTCGTACGGAACTAATTCATTCCTTGTTTCAATGCAGTTTAAAAGTTTTATCATTATATAATAAATACTTATATTTCAATCTTTTCTATTAAATATTAGCAAGTTAGTCGGATAGTTTAGATAGATATATTTTGGTCCCAGATTTTTCTACTTATTGTGACTAAGGGGTTTAATTTTGAGGAGTGTTAATTTCACGTCATTCATTAAAATTAAATCTTAATTTTAGTACTGAGTGGTATTTTAACGATAATACCTTGATAGTAAATATGTCTAATTGCTTTCATGTGAAAGTCGAGCATTCTGAAGAATTTCCTTAGAAATTAAATTAAATTATTGCAATACATTTTGTTTCAAGACTAAATATTTCGGATATTTCTCTATTTTCTCTGTTAAACTATATTCTTGTGAAGAATAATAGAAAGTTATATTATTCAGTCATGTTTAATTTATAAACAGATTTTAGATATTTAAGGTCTCGTGATCTATTTAATAAAATATATTTATGACAAATTCTCGTTAAATGATTAAATGAAATTTCTTTGCATTAAACAATTAACTATATTTATAAATATTTTACAGGCAAAACGACATTGGAGAAGAGGAGCAAAGAAGAAAGGAAGATGTAGTTGTCTCTGATAGGTAAGAGTAGGGAAAGGGGAACGGGGTTCCCGGGTGGAAAAGGTTCCCGGGGGGAGGGAAAGGGTTCCTGGGGGGGGACAGGGTTCCCGGCGGAGGGGAAGGGGACCCGGGGGGAAATGGTCCCCGGGTGGGACAGGGTCCCCGGGTTGGACAGGGTTCCCGGGTGGGAAAGGGTCCCCGGCTGGGATAGGTTCCCCGGGTGGGATGGACAGGGTCCCTGTGTGGGACAGGGTCCCCGTGTGGGACAGGGTCCCCGGGTTGGACAGGGTCCCCGGGTTGGACAGGGTTCCCGGGTGGGAAAGGGTCCCCGGCTGGGATAGGTTCCCCGGGTGGGATGGACAGGGTCCCAGGGACAGGGGAGGACTGTGTTCCCGGGGAATATGAGTTCTGGGAAGGGAGTCCCAGTGGGAATGGTTTCCCAGAGTTTCGGGTTGACAGGGTTCCCGGTGTAATGTTTAGGTAATAATAAATGTATTAACTATTACATTCCTAATAACGCCTAATTCTTCATCTGACGGCGCAAATTTTTCCAAAGTAAATTCCGGACATTTATTTAATCTATTGAAGAGGAAGTAAAAAGATATTCATATGGCCACCACTCCGACCTACTAATCACTTCTCTATAATTTATCCTCGTCCATTAAGTTTGAGAAAGAAATGAAATTTCTTCATTTTCGATCGCGAGAGTTGGTTTATAAGGATATTTCCCATCCGAAATTTTATCTCTTAACTGCTGCGGGACACGAGACTGTGGCACATGGTATCACTTAGATCGATGGCGAAACTTAATTTGGGTTCTAAAAGTGATTTCAAACGCAAGCTCCCGCCTCCGTCCCAAATACCCAAGTCACTCAATCAATAACAAGTATAAATTCTGAGAATAATACATTTTTCATTGGGAATGAAATAAGGACAACTGAGTCAAAGACAAAAATAGAGATAACGAAGGAAAATAATATGTAAACAAAATTTATCGAAGTTTTACTTTTAAAAGAGGTAAGGTTCGTAGGATAACATAGACAACACTGGCTAGCAAAGGAAGGATAAGTTTTATTGTGAATGTGGAAAGGGTTGGTTTAATTTTAAATTAATTAATTAAACGAAAAATCTTGAAAGATTCACAACTATTATATATATTATAGTTATATTGTCTATAACTATATTTATATTTCTATAACCGAATTTGAAAGAAATCCTTTAACATTTAACTATTTTAATTTAAGGGAGAAAGAATTCTTACAGTTCGAAAAGATTACGATCGCGTTTAATCTTACGTTAACTAATCTTAGACTTCTGGATTTGAACTGGTGTCTCACAAAAGTTTGCGAAGCTCTCCTGGATATATATATATATATTGTACAATTCTAAAGAAATTTCGGGTAAAGGATAATTCATCAGTATTGTTTATGTTCAGGCAAATATAATTTAAATATCATACAATATATATTGATAACCTTCACGCTATATCATTCCTCATTAAGTGTGTGTATGTATTTATTTTAATATTTGTATAGATTTGAATTTCATCATTTTTATTTTTAACAATTATATAGTGTATGTGTAAGATGGAGGTCGTAAAATTCTCAATGTAGCCTGATATAAAGCTTCACCTATCTTTTAGGTAATACAACTAAGAAGCCCTACTTAATCAAAGTAGGTACTAATAAACCCAACTTTCATTATTACAAGTAATGAAATTTACTCGTCTTCCCTAAAAGAATAGTTCTACATTTTCTAATTTTGAGGGATATCCCTTGCACCATCACAGCCTCATTGAATATTAAAAGGTTTCTATTTTCTTCCACTCTCTCATATACATTCACCCAAAATAAGTAGAAGGAACACTCTCTTTTGAAGAAGACATTTAAATGCGTTGATACAGTGCGCAGGAAGTAGCGCGAATCAAGAAGAGAGCGAGTATGGCTTTGCTCACGCCAAAGGGCAATTTACAGGATATTTTTACTTTTCGGAGGCGAAATCAAAGGCGGGTGATAAAGCATTACAGGAAAATAACAACAGAATGAGGATAAGTCGGGACATATTTCAAATGAGAAAGAGATAGCATGCAAATTAGGGCACTGTGAGCAGCGGAATATCAGATAATAAAAATTGAAAGAAGACACCATGACATGGCAGGAAACATGCCTCGCTAAAGATAAATTGGAACTTATTGGAATGTGGCTAAAATGAAAAGTATGAAGGAAGTTATATAAGGAGATATGTATGTAGGAAAGAAAGTGTAACTACATCTTTCCTGGGGGAAATAGAATAACAAGGAGGAGCAACATCTACTAACAGCACCTACAGAAGATACTATCATAATGAGCTAATAGCAAATATTACGGTGAGTTATTTTTAATTACTTTTTCTCAATACAAGATTTTTCAAGTGCATACCAACTCGCTTCTATATAATTTACTGCTTTCTACATTACAGAAGTGCATCCGGATAGCTGTGTGGGCAGCGCGTTCGGATTTGGTGGAAGCGGTACCTGGTTCGATTCCTGATGGGTGCCCACGAACGAAATGACCTAGGCTGTAGAAGCACTTTTAACAATACTAATATAATAGATGGCCTATGTTCAGACACATAAAGTAATTATTGAGAGCTATTAGTAGCTATTGAGAGCTAGTTCACAAACTCAAATTACACCGTTTTACTTACTCCATATACGAAGTATAGAGAAAGTATTGTTTTCATGAAAAAAATTGACTTCGAGATTTCGACGGAAATACATGTTTTTGGGGTCCCTAGAACACGTTTTGACCATTTTCGGAATGATGTCTGTGTGTATGTGTGTGTGTGTGCTTGTTTCTCTTGCAAGTCTTACGGTATTAATAGGATCATAATTCGATAACTAAAATAAAATTCGTTATTTTGTGGATACTATACAGAGAATAAGTCAAATTTCCATTAATTTTATCTTAAGTTCTGCTTATGGTTGTAATAATATGAAATATAACGGAGTATGAGTGACACTGAATAGTTACATTCATGGGAACCTGATCAACCATTGCTGAGTACAATGAATATCGTCTTTAGTAAGGTCATGGAGTTGCCCGTGCGTGGACCTCGCCTCTAATCACATTCTGGCTCAAGGAAGAAAGCAGGGGCGAACCACCTCACTACTCATCTTGCCTAGTAAGTGTTCCCTCTCTCCAAAGCATTTCGTAGTTAATGGGGGGGGAGGATACAAATAGCCTTGGGGCTGAATAATTCACACATATCGACCATTTGTACGTTTTCTGCTCTCCTTCCTAATTAAGCATTTCACACGGTGGAAATACGTTACTTGTGATCGTCTCTTTAATACAATTTACTTACTCCAATTTTCTTTTCTTTTTCAATTTCATATTATTGCCTTTTTCAGACTAAAGCTTAAGTAGTTCACATCACCAATGTATTACAGCTATTCCCTACACCTTATTGTATAAGACATACAACTACTTAATAATAACAATAAGATAGATATAAAAAACTTAAATAAGGAACTTCCCAATCTAAATCCTAATTTCGCCCTACTAATCCGCTCATATGCAATTGCATTGTATTTAATGAATACAAGAACAAAACCCATTGGTCAAACAGACGAAAAAATACTTTCATTTAAAATAGGTCAAAAATATACTTAAGTTTAGTTGAAGAAACATCCAGAATATATAACACGAGGATGAAAGAATTAATTTACGATAATTTTGCGATAGATGATGAATTACTTTTTGGCGTGAAAATTTCATGGGTAACGATAAATAAGAATGATAACTTGCGAGGAATATGACGTAGCTATTCCTTATCTGTATTTTTTGAATTGGTGGTGAAATAAATTTTATATAACCTAAATTCAATCCTCGAAGCTTTAGCATGGTGGAACTATGAACCGTGAAAAACGGTGAAAATTGCACTTTGAATTAGTCCCACAGAACTTCGCACATGTAATTAATGCAATTTCCACGGGTCTTACGCAAAGTGTTATTTTATCATAAAGCAATTTAAAGCATGTAATTCCATAACGGTGTATAAATTTCGAAATTTCCTGACATATAAAGCGCTAAATTTTCGACCCTCATCATCCATGGCACAACCCCACTTTAGAAAGAAAAAAATATATTTTTCTGACGTTTTCCGCGAAGGTCGCTCACGATATTTGGCTTTGCAGCGCTGTCGGTGGAGGAACCCCTGTCGGTAAGCAGGTGCAACTTTGGGAAGAGATGGAAAACGAGATGGCAACGAGGGTAGGAAGAGGGAAATGGGATTGTTGAGGAGGTCAACGGCTGTTGGTCACGCCAACTCAAAGCACTTTTTGTTTGCGAAAGAATTGAATCGATGCGCGAGAGGCGTTGATGGTTGGGCGGAAGAATACATAAATCCGCCTTCTTTGCTTTTTGATATATTCCCTACCGCAATCTTAAGTACTCTTTTTATTTATCTGGGATTTCACATGCCAGGGAACTGTAATGCACTGTGTCTATCTTTCCCGCTATCGCTTCGATCCAAGGAAAAGAAAACATTTCGGTTCTGTTGCGATTTTTACGTATTTTAGCGTCCAACCGGATAAAACCGTTTTTTCGCTAAAACAAAAATGTTTTTTCTGTTCCAAGATCTATTTTATTAAATTTAAATATTTTTTAAATCGAATTACATCAAATTAGCATTCTGATTTTCTTCGACAACCTAGTAGTCTCTAATCGGATTGGAACCGGCTTTATCGCTACGAATAGCAAACTTATTTATCGCACCGAAAAATATTTTGTTATGAAAGTGGAAGAAAACAACTTATATGCGATTTCACAAGAATTAATAAAAACGAACTAGGCTGCAACGCATATAGTCACCATCAAGTGCAAGAAAAGAGGAATCAGTTACTGAATTTGCCATCCTGTTTTCTTGCATCTGATGAGAATGCTATGCGTCGATACCGATGTTGTTCTTATTAAATCCTGCGGTAACGCATATAAGTTTATTCAATTTCTCCTTTATCATGCAGATCTACCGCAAAGTAGAGGCCTAAACAGTAAATATTGATATTTAAGTATGTTTACTAGATATTTTTCGATTATATTAGATCATACTGAAAATGTAAAAATTGAAACCAAAGAGAAAATTACCAAAATACTGGATGAGATCTACTTCAAAGTGAAGCACTCAATTTAGTTATTTGAAAAGTCTCTGTTATTAAGTATCTGTTAAACTAATTATGCTGAATTATAGTGTATAATGCAATCAATATTCGGAATATATTCGATAACTGTTTACGGTTTCGCTTATGAAGAAATACGGTATTGCATGCCTTTCGGTACGGCTCCGATTCAATGTCCTGTTACATACACATACGCATACGTAATGTTATAAAGATGCATCGATTGCGAAGTTCATTTAGTTCTACTTATTGTGATATATCATACCACATTAATGATAGTCTAAGAAATTTCCAATATTTATATTTAATAACTAAAAAATGGTTGAAAAATAAGCTTTTATGGGATATAATTTTCCATATGCATCGAAATGAAAGGAATTATAAAAACAAATATTTAAAAATATATATCTTGCTTCAAAGATGTTAAGTTAAGAGCCCGGATAGCTCAGTCGGTAGAGCATTAGGCTTTTAACCTAAGGGTCCAGGGTTCGAGTCCCTGTTCGGGCGACTTTTTTACAGGCCACGGAAGCTATGTGGCAGCTAAGCCTTCAGCATAACCCCAAGGTGACGGATCTAGTACTCATTATGGGCTGCCATTTCCATTTTTTCCCATTTAATACAGTTAAGTTTTTTCATTCACACCAAATAAGTTATTTAAATTCACTTCAATTATTCTTTACTTTTCTTCTAACTTGATTTATTTAGGCTGGTGATTGCCAAAGGAGTGTATTTTTCAAATTGTGTTACTTTTTGCGGTATCACTGAGTTATCATGAAATTCGAATTGGTCAACGTTGAATAAAGTCAACCTTAAATAATATACCTGTGTTAACATCAAAAATTCGTAACCATTTTCATACAATTAATTCTAATAAAAATAAATGGAATTCAAATATTGATAAGGTATTGCTATTTAAATTAAACAAAATAAAAGGAAAAATACAATAAAATACAAAAACTAAATGTTCGATAGATAAGCATTGGGTATAACCATAAAATAATTCGCCATAAGAAAGGTGGCCTGAATTAAACAAAAAAAATCGAATAAAACTTTCTATGCCATAGGGAAATAACCATCAAAAAAGCAATTTATAAGGAGCATTAATATACATCAAGGGAATAAATGATAAATAGCGGCTAAGACGGGGTTTCCCTCCGAGGAAAGAGTTAGGGAGAAAAGAAATCGATTTTTCCACTCGAAAAGTTAAAATTAGAACGGGTAAATAAGAGAGGGAGGAATCTGGTGCCACATTGGGTGCGAGGACAGGGTTACTCCGAGGAATTTAATCACCCCGATATTTTAATACTTGTTCTTTAGAAAGCATATTGCCATACATCCATTGAAATTAAAAGGGTTTTGTAATTTTATTGTGATTATTGTAATATTGTTGTTAAGATGATAATTTCATAGAATGTAATAATATGTAAGACGTACTGCCTGGTGTCTATTCTTAGTCCTTAAGAACAAATAAATATAACATTTTATGGAAGAATAAATACAATGGTAACTTGGGAATAACAAAGGTAATTTTTTCCATGTACTACAATGCAACGGAAAGGAACTTAACTGAAAACCGAATAAAAATACTAACTGTGATCTGGTACGGAGACAACGAAATCTGAACCGAAAAATCGCTTCTAAGCCCCGCACTGGACCAGAAACTTTTATTTACTCTTTCCTGATTTTCAGTCTGCATTCTGTTTAAGGGTAAAGATCGCTAACTTTACAAATAGTCAAGTCTTACTTTTATATGGCTTCTGCCTCTACACCGTACAATGATTATCTCTAATTCCACGAGAGAAATTAAGCCTAATCAAGCGATAAATGTATTAACACGTTTCTCTAATCGGAACTCTCCCACTCATCTCGAAGAAACAAGAGACTTTACTAATATAATAAAAAATAAACATAAGGAGCAACATCGAGAAAGAAGATCTCACCAAGGCCAAAAAGGGAACTATCGTAATTAGGGACAAATGTGAGTATTTAAAGAAGTGCTCCGATTTTCTGACAAAAAACTAATTTTTGAAGACAATTTTATTTGGCACATGTATTCACCCATCTCCTGAAGTAAATAAGAATTTTAAATACCAAACTGAGTAAAAAATTCCACGAGAAAATACGTTTACTACACCACAGCAATAGGTCATTCTTGTGGTGCAGCAAAAGTTTTACCTCATGAAGCTTTTTGCATTTTTAAGTACCACAAAGTTACAGCAGATTCTGTGTCATTTAAAAAATAAGTAATTATATGCATGAGCCATTCAGTGAATATGAATAAGCCAACATTTCAACTGACGATATTCACGAAGGAAAATTAGCCCGACTGCTAATTAAATATTCTCTAATTATTTAATTAGAATAAAACAAGACTGGAAAACAAAATCATTTTCAATACGCACCTATATGTCAGGTAAGTACAACACTGCACGCTCTTAAATGCCGCATACGGCCTAATACAGCAGGTTCCCCACTTCTTTATACGAAGACAGTTTTTCATAAAATCAAAAGTTCTTTACGACAATATTACACGGAGTCACCCATGAGTCGCCATAAGTTCTTTCTCCTCAAATTAAAATTCCATTTCTCTCTGCCAACTTCTTCATCCGTCGTCTGCAATTATATCTCTCATCTCGGTCTGCAGAATTACCCTTTCTCGCTCGCGTGACTCCGCCAAGGATCGATTCCCGCCTATCCACGAGGAAGGCACGACTCTCGGGAATTTATTGCAAACATAAAGGTTTCACATCAAATAAATTCTTTTAATGGAATAGCGCTATCAACAGATGATTCTCTTTGTTACTTCCATTGAAAATAAAAAGAATATCAATAAGTGCGACTCTCGTGGTATGCTTTCAGTTTTATCGCGTAGCAGTTTTAGTCGAAAGCAAGAATCAAAATAGGTTATGAATTTATAAATGGCTGTTTTTATGCCTTGAGAGAAAAGTTTCGACTTACAAGTCAAAAAAATGTTCAATAGTGTATTAATAGTGTATCAACAGTGACTAATTTCCGTAGTTCAAGAAGCGTAGAAAAAAGGGGTTGAAAAATAAATTTAAACTGTAAAAGGAGTAATTTGAAGCTAAGAAAAAGTATAACTTTTATAAACCACAAGATAATTTATACTTAAACGGCCATTGTTTCTGCTCGTAGAGTCATCATCAGGTGATGATAGTCGAAACCACTGTCATTTAAGAATAATTTATCTTGTATTTTGCAAAATTTAAACTTTGTCTTTGTTCCTTTTGGAGACTTGCTAAGAAGTCACGGCCCAAGCAGGGGAGTAATTTGAGTTCGCTTTCGTTATACTTGTATAAAAGCCCATAAGAAATTGCGAAATATCCTAAAACTGCACGAATAAAAAATAATGAGTGAGCTCTAAAGGTCACACTTGTGATTTAACTTTTTTGTAATTAGCTAGTTGTATGGAATTCTTTAATTTGTGTTTGTTAATATTTTTATACTTTCCCGTTCTTTTTTGGGAGTAGATTCTTAAACAAAACCTTTACTTTTCTTGACGGGTTTATGTATACAGCTGTAACGAACTCCATTCCTTCGTTCATTGAATAATCTATTATTGATTTGTTTTCAAAGTTTACATATGCATAAAAAGTTTAAGAAAAGCTGTTGATATACAGTCCTAAATAATGTATGTAAACCTCGAGAAAAAATCCTGTGTGAATATTTCAAAATAAAATCCAGTCAACTTTAATTCACAAATTTAAAACACTTCAACATTTGCTATCAAGGGGTCAAAAGAGATAATGAGGCTTAGTAGAGTAGATGAGGAGTGAGGTAGTTTGCAATGCTTGTCTAATCAACCAGAATACTATGGGTGGAACAAATACGCGTAAGTATAGCAGCTTGAATTACATTTTACGTAAAATTCAATCAACAGTGACCAATATAGATGCTCCAATTCAATACCTCATACTTCAGTAAATTGCATACTATCATAGCCAATCGAAAGACAATAGTTAACATTAAGATAAATTTCCCTCCAGTACCAAAATAATGAAGGGTAACCAGTTCATCAAGATGTGTTTTTGGAAAGAACTAATTGCTGTATCCTGTAATTCATGAAACAAAGATGGGTACAAATTATCTGCCAGCATATGCTCGTGGGTGCTTCTTTACAAAACAATTCCTGGAAACATCTAAACTTTCACGTACAGACTTGCATACAGCATTACTTTCCATCGCCTACAGAGGAATCTGTTCCATTAAAATGTTTCCGTAATCTGTACAACGTATGCTGGTTCTATTTCAATGATTAAAAAGAGGATAGACGCAGTGAATGGGTGGTCTCCAGTGAGAGAAACATCAGAGTATTTTCCAACTCGGAGATTTCCGCATTTAAATCGTGCCCGTATCTTCCGCACGAGCAAACTTGCAACCAACACACAAACTAAGAATAGTCACAGAAATCTCCCTTAGAACCACGAGCCCTACACCAAACTTTTCTAAACGCAACTTTTTCAACTTATTTACTTTTTCCGTATCTCGGCATAAAATTTTAACTATACTGAATCACTTGGTTATACAGTTTAATCACCCCCTTGGAATTAATTAACTGAGTGCTTTGATAATAATTTCGTAAAGTGAGCGGCATCCGAAAATGCTTTCGAAAGAGATGAATCACGTGCTTAATTTTATGAAATTGTGGGTTACGTAAGTGCTAATCTAAAATGCATCGCGCATC
Organism: Sympetrum striolatum; assembly: GCA_947579665.1. Lineage (NCBI taxonomy): Eukaryota > Metazoa > Arthropoda > Insecta > Odonata > Libellulidae > Sympetrum > Sympetrum striolatum. Next base: position 64,511,392 of record OX388350.1, read on the forward strand.
AGTATCTCGGTGTGAATGAAGGTATTTTACAGAATTCTAAATAGGAATTTAATTTAGTTGTAATCTGTACCTGATGTGCTGGAAAGAAAGTTAATGAAAAATGAGCCATCTGGCGTTACGCTAGAAATATAAAGTTATTGTTGTTAAAATTTGCTCTTAAGCAAATTCCCCTGCCACGTGCTAAAAGGCGGCTTGCAAGGTATACATATAAATGAATAGATATAATCTGTAGAATACCTTGCGTATTAACCATTCCATGATCTAATACTAAAAAACAGTTTTCAAATCACTAAGTTCCGGAGTCTGTAAACGTTATCGTTCATCGAGTTGGAAAAGTATCGTATATGATGGAGTTTTAAGCTAATAAAACACATGATTTTTTCATAAAATATACTATTTCGTGATCAAATATCACAGCACTTATTTTCTGACGAGCCTATCTGCACTATATCAGAGGATACTTCAACAATACCTAGCGTCTTTTTGATTTCACGTTTTTGAATCAGAAATATTTTACTAAAATTCCGTCTAATTTATCAAAATTTTCAATATTTAGTGCTGAAAACTACTTGTCATGAAACGAGTATATCTGGAGCTACCTTACTAATGGCTTCGCATAATGTTCGCAAAATACGATTTTATATCTTAAACCAAGCAGATATATCGCAGTGGAATTGCCATGGGCTGTCTTTTAATTTAAAACCTTATTTAGAAACTAACTTGGCTTAGATGTTTATCATTGACTCCTAACAACAAACTCCATAGGTGAATTCTTTTTCGTTCGTTTTTCAGCATAGGCTAAAGGAAAATTTATTTTGCTTTCATTTACTCTTGTCTCGCTTCTTGTTCATCTCCGAATGGATTTGAAAATTGATGAATGAATTTCGTCTGCGTCGACTGAGCTATGAATTAGAAAGCTTGGTATTATTATTATTATTATTATTATAGTTTTTGCACTTTCTCAGCGTTTCCGCTGGAAAAAATTCACCTGTCCATAGATGGTTAGGACTAGGCTCAGTCGACACGGAGAAAGAATTCACCCTAACCCATGTGATCTTATTATTAATTACTGAGGAACTTGCGCACAATGTGACATGTTTGCAGTAATACTGCTTTCTGTGCTGCATCGATGGTATATTCCTCTAATCCAATTTTCTCCATATTTTTACCAAAATTGTTGGTCATCAATCCTTCAACAGATATTACAAATGGGACAACCTGGACCTCTACTAATTTCCAGATATCCTTTAATTGCCACGTAAGCTCTTCGTATTTGTCCCTCTTTTCCATCTCCGTTCTTTGTATGTTATGAGACAGTGGCTACGCTATATCAATATTGCGGTTTTGTTCGCATTATTAATTAGCAATATATCTGGTCTGTTGTAATTAATCGTTTTATCAGTTAAAACTGGTCTATCCCAATAGAGGATGATCTTGTTCCTCTCTAAAACAGGAGCAGGCTGATACTTATAATATGGAACGATATCCTCATCAAGGAGTTCATATTTCATACCCAGTTGTTGATATATGAGCTTCGCCACCTGGTTGTGCCTTCCTAGGTATGCTGTATTTGCTAGATTTGGACAACCAGCCATTATGTGTTCGATGGACTCCCCTGTTTTTCCACATTTTCGGCATCTATCTTCCACATTCAGCTTCAGGATATGTTTTTGGTAATTTAACGTTTTCATTACTCTGTCTTGGATTACAAAAAGGAATCCCTCGGTTTTAGGATATAAGTATCCTTTGTGTATCCATTGTAATGAGGCCTTTCTGATTATTACTATTATAATTATTATTACAATTACACTACAAGTAGATTAAAAACCTTGTGGCAGTGGTTCAACATTACATATCATACAAGCATAAATTCACTCAGTCGTACATGGTCAAGCAATACATAGATAGCGTAAATTGAGGGGTAAACACTATACCTGTCATGCATTTGCCCACGGAGGGAGGGAAACCCCTCGGAAAACCTCCCTCCGACAGAAGTCAAGACATATACACAATACAAAATACAAAATTTACAAATATTATCCCATCCCATTAAAATAAAACATTAACAGAATTTTATTAACTGCTATTACAATTTATTTAACTTCGCCCTGAAAGTACGCACTTGGGAAGGGTTAAATATAACTGCAGGGAGAACGTTCCAATGATCTATTTTTTTATTAAGGAAGGAGAGTTTAGCAATATTAAGTCAATTGAGAGTGGGGTTCAATTTTATAACTATGGTCTTTCCTGCTTAAGTAAGTGGGGTTTCTTATTCTTCTCTTAATATCTGCCCATGCTGTCTTGCCTGAGTGTTGTATAAGCTCCCTAACCTGTAAACTTTCCTTCTGTTTTCTTAAGTTTCCAAACCTAGTTTTCCTAACATTTCTGTTACATGCAGTTCTTTTGAAGTAATTCTTAACATATCGTGCGGCTGTTCTCTGTACCTTCTCAACTTCTTTAATCAGTCGTATTACTAACGGATCCCAAACTGGTTGAGGTATGAATGACGCTAAATTATAATAATCGCTTATATCATTCGCTATTGAATGTTATGAAAGATGTTATTCACTGAACAGTCTGTAATTGAAAGTTTTCTTCCAGTAGCATTCAGGTTCGAGGAGTCTTACAAGGCAAACTACCTCACTCCTTTCCTTAAATCCAAAATCCACCCCTGTTGGGGAGAACTTAAGAGCAGAATTGGAACCTAATCGAGGAGAAAAATCAGTCTGTAATTGATTGCCATTTTCAACGACGGAATAGGTCCCCTCAATCCCTTTCCCGAGATGAGGAAAGTTGGTTGATCAAATTATAAATCACTCGAATTTCTACGCTGTGCTTCGAAGTGCATCTCTTCGATCCGCTTTGTCAAGAAGTGGGCCTCGCCTTGATCTCTCTCTGTTTTGTTTATGAAGGACTTGCTCGACTTCACCTCAAGAAACGTTCATCTACATTCTCAATGAGAAGACTAGGACGAGGAACTTAGCAGCATAAGCTCTCCATAACAATTCAATCAAGCCCATGGTAAAGACAAGATGTTGACGTAACCACCATCACTTAACATTCACCCCGTAAGTGTGCTGCTTATGATATTGCTGCAACAATTCCATCTAATTTGATAATCTCGTAAAAGTTAATATTTCTTATGTATGGATAAAAATTAGGGAAAACAGCTCCAAAATTATGCGGACATTTGTAAGCTCGAATTTCTAAAACATTAACTTATTTCATCACCAAAAGGTGGAAAATAATAGAGGTATCGTCTAGCAATAACTATTGTTCTAGAAGAGTGAAAATTGATTCTGAAAAGTCCGTAAAAGTCTCCCAGAATCGGTTAAGAATCCTTAGCGAGAACTCAAGCAATACACAAAAAAATCTATTTATGAAATATCTGCTGCGCCGTATAAAATATTCCATAGAGTCGAAAATGCGTACATTTTAACACAATGTAGTGCAATGCAGTCTTAACAAACTTAATAATACTGAATAACACTGATTGGATCCTCAAACCCTTCTTCATTAACTGCCAAAGCTAAAATGTGTTTCGTGCAATACCAATATCATTGTCAAAAAGGAAAGAGAATGCGCAATTTCAATGCATTCAATGCACTGATCTTCGTTATAAATTAACTTCATTGTAGAAGCATGCAACAAAACCTTAGCATTCATTACTTTATGCAGTTTTCATAAAAAGATTCAGTCCGATAGGGCCCTCATCGATAAATCTATGGAATATGCTTTCAAAACGGACGAAATTATATAATTAGCTGAATTTAAAATTTTCCCCATATAACCTATTTCGAAACAACACATCTTAACGAAGTTATGCGTTATTGAAAAAAAAACCAAAAAACGGAATTTTACATTAGTTTCGCGAAATTATGCATTCTCGTCACTCCCGTACTTTAATTACTACCTTTTTTTATTTTACTACATAACAATTTTTACGAAACAACGAAGCTATTTGATACTAGAAAAAAACAATATTAAACTGCATTATGCATCATTTTCTCGAAAAAATGCTATTTCAGATAGGTAATTGTTACGACTATTTTTATTTAAATTATGATATTCTGCGAATGCACTGTTTATTTGAAAATCCTACTTGTACGATACTCCTCTATTTTATGCATTTTATACGTATGAAATACTTCGTAATGAGGAATAAATTTACCTAGATATGAAAAAGGTGGTCCTTTATTTAGAGCTAATCAAACGCAGAAAATACTGGAAATTGTTACACTCAGATCTACTTTGCGTTTAAATATTTCTTGATTCAGAAATTTAATATCTCAAACTATGAAAATTCCATGTGTGGCCTGATAGCGTCTTGCAAGATTGAATGGAACGCTTCGGCTACTTTCCCAAGGTTAAGGGATGATATGAAAGTGTAGCATAAGGAGACTTCCATCTCCTGGATGAGTTACTCACCGAGGGACTGCTGCGTCCAAGGGGAGTTCCTGAGGGACGGGCGTCGGATGTGGAACCGTGCGTCGACGACAGAGGGCAGCAGCCGATGCGGGCGCCGTTGGGTCGCCGGGGGCGGTGTAGCCAGACGCCTCAACTGACCGTCGCCGACTGCGGAGAGACACTCATCAGAACACAGCACTTTGATTGCCGCACCACCATTTGGTGCGTTTATGCGGTATACACCGCTTTCGAATGGGAATTCGTGGTCTGGAATTCGACGCAGAAAGGAGGGAAATTTTGGGAAAAATTTCATTAAAAACGCTTCGGATTTTAGGCGGATCCAAAACCTTGCCTTGGTGGAGGAATTCAATTTAATCCACTCTCTAAACCAAGAATGACGACCCACAGTTGATAATACCTCTTGAAGCAGTGATTCTTAACCAACAAATTATAAAGCGGTCAAGTTAGACTTTTGACGTGCCATTTTTCCTTGGGTATTAAGGAATTCTTCTGTGCTTTATCCACTAGTAAGCCTTGGAATGTGAGTGATATAAATTGCAACATTTGTGTACAAATAATTAAATGGAATAAAAAACTCAGAAAATCTAATTCTTTGGGTAGCGTAATTCAGTAAGGAAGTAATTAAAATTTATTTCATTTGGTAGAGATAAATATATATTAAATAGCTGGCAATCTTTCATATGAATAAAAATTAAGGCTTTAGACGGGTAAGTTGACTATTTACTTGTAATTGTACGATGCAATGTTTTACTGAACTTTAAATCGTTAAATTTCCTCGGAAAACGAAAACAAAGTCCAGTAAATTAAAATCTTGAAGGTGTGATATATGGAATACATTTAAAATAGAGTAAAAAAACCATCATTAAAAATTATTATTTCGAAAATTACTTCGTTACATTAACTCATTTTCTGCCTCCCATAATGTGTTCTAGGTCATCTCTATGATTTTCCCCCTAAACTATTCACTCAATTACTATTATCAGCAAGTTTTACTGTCTCAAATGTGCTCAATGGATTTCCCTTATCTTTTTCCAAAGTTTTCCAACACTCTTCGTTTGCTCTTTGAGTGACATCTTAATTAGTGAGTCGATCTGTACATTTTATTAACACCATCCCTGAGTAATATCATTTACCTATTGCATTCGATCTTTCCTTTTCGTAGTGTATTGGTAGTACTTTCACATTTTTGTAAGAAAACACTTTACCCAGAGCAATCCTAAAACGACCGAGCATGTATTATTCGCCATCAGCAATTACTTTCTACGGTAGAAGGCTCCCTTATCTTAGGTTAATCTACTTATTTCTTCTCTCTAGCTACTTTCATAAATAACGGATTCATTTATTAAAAAATGAAGATCTTCGACCAGACTGTTAAAAGTGTTTACTTGTGGCATAGCTACTTTAGAAAGATCATATGGATTTTTTAAATTATGAGTTACTTTAAACCACTTGCATACTCACAAGGCTTGCTGCTATCAGACAAATGGAAATGTTTCCCGCTCAATAACAAAACAATTCGCCCGATCTATCGGAGATAATTTCAAAAAACACCGCTGTCAAAGTTCCGAAAAGCTGTTAGGCACATACACTATCTAAACTATACTCAAATTTCTTGGAAAATTTTCAAAGTGCAGTGGGAGTTACGGTAATTATTAAATGCCTACGAAATAATTACGACAATTTAATCTCTCAAATTAGTCGATAAATTGATTAAACTTGATTATAGTCATAAAAAATAATCTGAACTTAACTGAACTCTTAAAGAAATTTTAATTGAACTAATTTCGATATCGTGAAGGTTACATTAACAAATATTATTAGGTATACAGTTAAATGAAACAATAAGGATGCATTTTATTAAACAAAAGTGAAGATTACGGCTCTTGATATTAGAATTTGACAAAAGGAGAATATAGTATAAAATACGCTAAAGTTGTGTTTAGTTCATTTACCCAGTTAGAACAACTTAATTGAGAAATTCCATAGAATCATTATTTCTTACATGCTATTTTTCATTGAAATTATTTTATTTAAATTTTTTTACGTCGACCAAAACGAGTGCTGATCGGTCTAACTGTTCGTTTTTTAAGCAATGTTGATATGGGCGGTGTGACTCTGGATACATGGTTTTACCCCACAAAGGCACTCCAGCATTGCAATTAGGCTCGTACAGGTTATATAAGTTTTGATAATATGCTCAGTTAACTAACCTAATTACAACTTAACTTATACTAAAAATTAATAATTACTGAAAATATGTCAAGTCAAGTAAGGGGGAAAAAACAATAAAAAGTAAAAGTTTGGTTTTCTATTCATTAAGTGGTTTTTAGTCACTTTAGAATATTTTTCCTACATATTACTTTTTGTTTTATTGGATTTTTATTGTAAATATATTTTTCTTTTTTATAATCTCTTCTATTACATATTTGTATTACAATTGATTAATGTTAACTTTATTTTAAGTATTCAAGAATCACTTTCAAATATTTAAACTCTTTATAGTTACCAATGTAATTCACCTTTTCTGTATTGTTATTTATATTCAACGTTCTTAAGTCGTACCAAAGCTCCTCAAGGATGAATCTACACAATTATCTATTTTCCAATACTACTGAGCAGTATAATATCTCGGCGTCTGCAGTTACTCCAACCGAGTACGAAGAGAGCTGTAACGATGCCGTTGGGGGCCTCTATACGTCAACTCAAGAACTACTAAGAGAGAACTCGCTCCGATCAGTTCAAAATCATACGTGTTGAGGTTGAAATTAAACTAATTATACGATTTCAACGATTTTTTCGATATATTATTGAGCATCATATATGCTCATTCATAGGTAGATATCGGGTATAAGCCAACCTCTGGAATTTTACTAGAAAATTCCGTTTTTTTTTAGATTTAAATATTTACTACCGCGCATTTGGCGTGGGACGGGTGGTATTTTAAACTTGTTTCGCGTGTATACCGGTCTAAAGTTTCTCCATAATTACTAATAATACTTAATGAATCCCTGCATATACATTATATTTTAGCTATCTGTCTATTTAAATCAATTTTGTGAAATAACAAGGGCAAAAATTATACAATTCAAAACTTTTGACAAATTCTTTTCATATTACTAGCTAACATTCCTTCCGTATAAGTAAATAAACCGTATAAAATGATAGAGCATTTGAAAACTTCAGGTTACAATAAACTATTCGGATTCTATTCCTTCTATAAATATTATTCGATATATTAGACATGATAATTTATGGAATTTTACAAATTAACATGTTAATTTGTGAATTAATTATAAAAGGGCGATCCATAATACTTCTCTTGTGTTAACAGACTGACTCTATACTGTCTCATAGAAAGATTGTAAATATTATTATCAATTCTAATAGTTTATATATATTTACTTAACTATGTTACTATCAGTAAATTTTTATTACAATAAGTTATTTACTTATCCCGGAATAAGTTAGTGGTACATTTGCGATCAAATCACATTTCATCTTCAATACAACAATCTGTATTATCTTTAATTAACAATAACAGTAAAGGTAAGCTCACAGCTAACAAGCAGAGTGGCGCAGTGGAAGCGTGCTGGGCCCATAACCCAGAGGTCCGTGGATCGAAACCACGCTCTGCTATTCATCTTTTTCCTTCTTTTATTCAAGACAGTCGCAGTGCTGTAGTCGCACATTATCAAATTCGTTGTTTCTATTGAACAATAACCATTTGTGGCATGTAAGGTATTTTTATGGACTTTGAGCAAGAATTTTCACTTCCTGGTACATATTTTCAAAACGAAAACTGAGAATTACATCGCAAGAGATTGAAGGAATGCAGTGAAAAAGCTCGTTTTTGCTACTTCAGAAATATTTTCTTTATCATTATTTTCCACTGAAAAATGAATTTTGTTATAAATATGGCCTGTTTGTTGTTTCCAATTTCACATTATGTACTCGGGATATTTTTCTAGCGTTTTTTATCATTTCCTATATCTCTGTAGATCAAAGTAAACTGGATGTAATGCAAAGAAAAAGTACTCCATAAAGCGCATATTACCACGGATATCCTTAAGTTTTATAACATATAAAAATTACTATTAAATTTAATTCATTCGTATCCTCCTATGTCCTCCTAAGTAGTGAAATCAAGAAAAACCTAATACATATATTTCTCAAGGGCACACAATGGTCTCCAAGAAAAAAGGGTGTTGCCATTTTGTTGCTTTAAATGAGCAAAGATTCATCTTTGAGCGCAAAAACGTCAATGAATTGAAAGATAAAGTGTTATACTACATTACTGTATCGTTGTTTTTTCCAACAGTTTATCTCGAGAGTCTCTGTAAAGCCACGAACTTGAATGATAACTTTGTTTATTTCAATGTTTTTTTCAAATAACAAAGGCCAAAGATGTAATTCAACATTTTTGATAAATTACTTTGATGTTACGAGTTAACATTACTTTTGCATTTAAAAAATACAAAACGACAATATATTTGAAAACTTCATGTCAAACTAAATTTGACGATTCCTCAAATGAAAGCCATATTAAATATAATAATTTAACTTCAGGTTAAGGTAATTTGGGCATAAAATTACACAGTACTTCATGTCCAGAGAAATCTGGTGGAACATCATACTTGTAGAATAAACTAACTAAGAAGTAGGTTTATATTTGCACACAGGTCAGGACAGTATATACATACTTTTCATTATAAATCAACATATTAATTTGTGTATTAATTACAAAAGCTTGATTCATAATACTTCTCCTATGATAACAGAAGGACTCGAGACGGGTTTTAGTATTATTAGTAATTAATTTTTCATAGTTTATTGTTTTTTAACAAATTGTATTATTATCAGATATGATATAACAATATGAAATCTAGATGATTAGGCGTTACTTTGTGGAAAACCATTTTAGATAATGAAGAAAAACAATGTAATTTTCCACACTTTTATTTTACTGACGACGACGAGGATGCTACTCCGGTAGCGAAACCGGTCGTCAGTAAAATAAAAGTGTGGAAAATTACATTGTTTTTCTTCGTTATAACAATAGATTTGCTATTTCCCTGAAATGGGTTACTGGTAAGAAAGGCTTTTACCGAATTATTTACGACCAAATCAAATTATGCAAGATGTTAGCTTACTTCCATAACTAACAACAAGCAGAGTGGCGCAGTGGAAGCGTGCTGGGCCCATAACCCAGAGGTCCGTGGATCGAAACCACGCTCTGCTATTCTTTTTTAGTCCCTTTTATTCATCCGCATTTTTTAGGACGTGGTCACTGTGTTACATTCTCTAAATTCATCGTTTACATTGGAAAATCATTTTAATTTGAGGTATTATATCCATTTTAACTATTTGTAGTTCGAACAATTTCTCCTGGTCATTTATGAAACGGTAATTAAGAATTAATTTTATATCTTAAAGGGTATGTGTTTAAAGTATGTATTAAAGCAGAGTGGAAAGAATTTTTTTCAGATAAATTTTATGTCCAAAAATATTAAAATGGGATATTTTTCATATCTCTTTCAAGATTTTACAAAAGGAATGCTTTGTATTTCTTTTTCGTTAAATAGGACATATTACCTCGAAATAGGTTTGGACGAGCCTAACTTAGATAGGCTATTGTAGCATTTTACATTAACTCCGAATTCGAATCATAAAATAAATCAAGAGTATATAGAACGGCAAAGATATGTAATATTCTAGCCTTTAAATCATTAAAGAAAATCTCCAATACACTAACCTTAAAATAAAACATACCAGTAAATGTTTTTATGGTTAATTAAATAGTTGTATAATATAATAGTTTAAATAGTGGAATAGTAGAGTAGTGCACGTTTTGTGTTCTTCTTTGAGTTTAGCTTTAACAAGTTTCATCTAGAATAAATTTTTCCAAGCTCAATTTTATGGAAGGGAGCCATACTAAAGGAGTGAAACACGCTCATTACTAATGAATTCCTAAAGATGTCTGATTGTAGGCGAAACTTGTTACCTTTTTTCCAAATAAATTCTGAAGTAATTACTAATCGTATTTTATTCTACAAGCTCATAAGTTCCCAAACCTTTAATCCGCGTGGACCCCTTTAAATTTTCCATGAACCCCCTAGGTTGCCTAATTTGGTAATTTTTCATATGGAAGTCATGTCTGGTTTCCATTTGGTTATCTTTTAAAATGGAATCTTTGTCTGCCAAAAACCCTAAAACAATATCAAAAAATGAAAAAATCTTGGACCCCCATTTATATTCTCCTTGGCATGGACCCCCTGTAAATCTATATGGACCACTTTGTGAGCCTATCCATCTAGAACAACTTGAAACTTTGATTTGTAATAAACCTAGACACATTGATATGGAAGCATCACTTAAACGAATAAAAAAGGCATCTCACCGATGGAGGTTCTTCTCCTAGTGACGGCGATTGCAGGAGGCATGAAGTGGTAGTCCCTCTGGTGATAGGGCGAGAAGTGGTGCACGGAGCCGAAGTAGGCGCTCGGGTGCGGCGGCAGCGGGTGCTGCTCGTGTCGACGGAGTGTCGGGGGCGGCGGTGGAGGCGGTGGGTGCGGGTATGGTGGCAGCCGCACCACACAAGGCACGTACCAGAGCGGTTCCTCATCGCCATCGGGGGCCCTCGTTCGCATCCTGCAATACACAAATTGAAACCAACATTATTATTGTTATTGTTATTATTGCTATTGCTAATGTTTTGATTGTGGTTTTTATGTTTGTTAAACACGGTTGATCTCCAAAGGATGAGGGAGTGACCTGGCTCAGGCTTATATAAGCTACACTGTACGAGTATATCCTACAGCACTGTGCAGTGCAGAAAAGACCCCCCACGCATGAGTGGGGATGTGCCCTTACTTTAGCATACATAAGCTAAACATCCTTGTATTGTTGCTTACATTATGATTGCTATTATTATTATTGTTTGATTTTTTGTTATGATTGTTAGACCCAACTTACCCCATTGGGGTGTGTCCTGCCATGGCAGAGATAAGCTATACATTATATCTTTATATCGTTCCTAGCGTTATGATTTTTATTATTATGGCAATTGCTTTGATATTCATAATTATTATTATATTCAAATAATTTTAACCCAATTTCGTTCGCTCGTTATTAATCCTTGAACTAATAATTTTTACGAGAGATTTTTTACAACAATAATACTTTGTATTTTAAAATAAATGACTCACCGAGTCCCATCTAGGAATTTCAAAAAAATCATCCCTAAGCATCAGGGTAGGTCCTGCATTGGGCATAATTATGCAACACTGTATAAACTTACATGATTGAGCACACTGTGATTTTTATTATTATTGTTATTACTTTATTGTTCTTTTATGGTTGTTAAACACGGTTCATCTCCAAATCATGAGGGTGTGCCCTGGCTTAGGCATAGATAAGTTACGCAGTACATCCTACAGTACGATGCGGTGCAGAAAAGATAGGTCCTAGATATTTGTACGAATGGTTCATATATGTACCCTCTTTTGGAGAGTCGAATTCGAGAGACGCACTAACACTCGAAAACCAAAAGGTGGACATGGCCTTTAAACTTTGTAATTTATATTTCCTAAGCCGATATTAGGCTCCTTTTATTTTTTCCCAAACGTTCCTGGTTCGACCCTAGACGAGACAAAACGTTACCATAATAAATACATATTAAGTTCATTTACATTGTTTTTGGGCTCTCCTTCAATAGTATAATTAAAATGAAATTAAACGTCCTATTTGCATTAAATTGATCAACAAGTGTATGAATACTTCATTAGATTTCAAACCAAATTTTCATAGGCAATGGGAATGAATAACACCTTTGGGAAAAGAGGAGAAAGAAAAAGATGTGTATAATAAATAAATATGGCTGTAATATTGCTGTATATATAGATTGATTGCAAAATATGTATGTATATACACTAGTAAATATCAATCATAAGGTTATGATTTGTAGAGCTCTCGATAGATTCCGAAATATCCGACCGCAAATCTCTTTTTGGAGAGAAATGTTGACTTCCGAGAGATGCGATATTTCAGCATAAACTGTGCATAAATCCGCGTTAGCCTTTAAGTGAGAAAGACTGCATCATCGACCCTCAGAATCCCATTCATTCATCCGAAAGCGATTCATTCATACACTGCCGTTTGATGTGATTTAAGAGGCGGTGGGGGGTAACGACAATATATCGCAGTAATTCATATCGATACACATCTCTCTCCAAAGCTGTTTATCCGAGTCAAATTTCCACGGGATCACAGAAGTTAAATTTACACTCGCCAAGCAATATGCACTTATGATTGTACTGATTTTCCTTCTCTATTCGTTCATTTTAAGGAATTATTAAACTAAAGAAAATCAAGTCTACATAAAAACAAGTGTACTCTATAAAAACAGTACAAATGTGCCCAGTATGACGGGTCATAATTTCAGTTTTTCAATATATTAAAACGGGGAATTGTAACAGATTAAATATTAATAAAATGAACATTTATAAAATGTTTCTGCTTTTTTCCAGTAATTTACTTTGTTACAGAAAAGACCCTTATCCCATAACCATAATTCTATATGGTCCTTAACTATCCTTATGGGAAAAGCATGGGCTCGGATCACCAATCGCATTTGACGTCAGAGGCACTGGTTCTCTACTAGGACAACATTTTACAAGATTTTAGTTTTTTCATAGTTCTCGTAATTTCTATTCAAAAAGAATTCCATGGCCAAAAGTATAATCTTTATTTTCCTTTTTTGACACTTCTCTTGATTTTGAAGGACCAATGTTGCTAATTTAAATTTTTTAAAGAAGAAAAGCCTGCAAGACGTATAAACGAACTTTACCTGCATTTCTTATGGAAGCCTTCAGATATTTCTGAAGTCGATCCCGGAATTATTACTGAATTAAACCTTAACGGCCGTATTTTGGGTCAAACAAAAAGGCGAAGGCTGCGAAATTTGGTTGAAATCGGTGAAGTGGTTTAAGAGGAATAATCTATAAGCGTAAATTGGCGGACAGACAAACAGACCGACCGACCGATAGAGAAACTACGTAAACTAAATAATGAAAAAACTTCTGATCAGCAACGCGAAAACGCCATTAAATGAATTATTTTTATCGTATACTTATTTTATAAAAGTAAATCAAAAACATCAGTATGAAGATATGAAAAAAGTGTTGATAGTATCCACACGTATTCGTTTTTTGTAGTTCTGTGCTTCAGTCTACACTCTTGTTTAATTAATCCAGTTAAGTCAGAAAAAGAATTTAAATATGAGAGCATACTGGTCACTTACAGTAATTTTATCATGGAATATTTCTCATGCATTGAGGCACATGTACCGGACTGAATAAATTCACAAGTTATAGATGATAAGACACGGATCAGCAGATAAATAAAGTCCGGGATTTTCTAATCTCCCGCCGGGAGAGACGAGTCCAAATCTGCCTAAAAATAACAATAGATCCTAACAATAGAGCTTCCGTACAATTTTTTAAGCTAAAATTCAAAGCCATCATGTTTGAATAGATATTCCCTAATTCATTAATTCATGAGTGTATTACCTTTGGGTAGGTTCATGTACACTCAAAAGTTTCTATTAAGTGCCATCTCCTTCATTTCCTTATAGTTATCCCATCCCCTTATGTCATCCAGCATCTTTTGTCTTTATTTTTCCCTAATTAATTGAATAAATTCTATTTTTTGGAGCGGAAGCGGTAACGTTCTCCGGTAGGTTGGAAAAACATTTTGAAGTCAGACACAGAAAAGAGTATATATAGGTTAACCACCAACCAAGCGAAACTACTGCCTCACCGGTTAACCGGGAGTCCCCTATATAAGAACCGACTCACGCACACGACCTGGGACAATAAGCACCACAGTGCGTGTGAATAAGTGAATCGTTCACGCGTCCCGTTCGAGCGGGAAACTCTCAAAGAAATCGTGAAGCTGCAGCTGCCTTCGGTGACCTTCAGCAGATCGCTTAACGGCCCGTGATAGCGGACCCGAGTCCCCGGTAACAGTGACACACATTATATCACGATTTGCATTTCATTTTCTCCGGGGGACCCCACTTAAGCTAACTGCATATCACGCGTTCACGGTATGATACGACCAACGAGTGGAAAGCAATAATTGCAGATGTTGGAATCGATCCAAAAGATCTTCGTCGCCCGTTGAAATCTCCGCTCGTCTCGTAACTGCGCCCGTTGAAATCTCCACGCGTCTCTGAAACATTGAAGCGCGCTTCCCTTGGAGATAACACATTATGCAGATCGATTTAATAGCTTCACCGCTAGCCTTTCCTTTTCCCGTAAGGAATAAGTTGTGCAAAATGAGATGTGCACGTGAAATTACGTAAATGGTACGATCTGATAAATAGTGAGTCAATTCAAGCCATAAGAATCAATACTCAATCACCGTCGAATATGTATTCAAAAAATGTATTATATTAATATTTACTGTACCAACTATAATATTTTATTCCCATGTCCTATTTATTGCATATTACTGTATTGTATAGTTGTAAATTCTTCTTTACATCTTTCATATTTATTTTAACCCTATTGTTTTGCAATGTATATTGACAGCACTTGTTAAAATGTTAACGTGACAATAATTATTGATGTATGAACCGCATACATGTACTAATTAGATATAGTTATATGTAATTATATATAACTATAGTTTGTCGTGTTTATAGTAATCTTTTTCTTATTATTATCGGTAGCTTGCGTAGGTTATTTTTCTTGTGAGAGTTTTCATACAGCGGATAATATTTTTTCCTGTAAATCTCTTAGTTTTTTACACACATTTCTTTCAAACTTTCTCGTACTATCTTTTTGAGTTAATTATGAATATATTAATTTAGTTCCGACATTTGTAACGGGGGAATAAGCTAGTGTATTATAATAATTCCTGTTATGCATATTATTTTATCCTAATAAAAGAAAGAATATTTGAAGGAAATTCTTGCTTTTATCAAATTTTAATTTTTATCAGAAATCTTTGAGAAAATAATCCTCTTACAACGATAAAATATCAATTATTTGTTAAATCCATTAGGTTATTCTATACTCTAAGACTAAAGATAAAGAATAAATGCAGCTCTATGGGAAAAATCAAAAACGAAATAACCTCATTCAATTTTCAATATAATTTACATTGAGAATTCGATAATTTTATCATTACTCATTTAGAGGATGCAATCTTTTATCGATTATTAATCATCCATTCCATCGGCGATTTTTTCACTTATAACGATGCAATTCTATACTTTCTAAAGCAACGAAGCAGAATTCCATGCAAATTCTTAAAGATTTTTATTTTTTGTTAGGGATGTAACGATTTCTTTTTGTCTGTGCTCTTAATCATATGCCCATAGCAACCAATGATCTTCCAATAAGACATTCGCAAATGTCAGTGCTAACAAGTTGACATTATACGGTGCTCATTATGAAATATGTATAATGAATAAGTTAGGCCCAAAGTATATAAGGAATGACCTCATCTGAGAGTGAAATTGAAAGTTGAAATTGCCTGATTACTTGAATGTTTTTTTGCGTGCTGCTCTCGCTCTCGCCTCCAATTTCCTTAATTACACTCTCAGTTAATGAAATGGAACGTCGCGGACATCCTCAAGTTCGCCAGGTTTGAATTATTAAATCCTGCATTGAGCTAAAAACTTCCCTTATGGTTCCGTATCTATATGGTACCCTATAGACCAAAAGAGATAAAATATATACGTTCCTCATGAAAACTTCATCTGTTAAATCTTCCTTCTAGGCTTTATAATCTAACATAGTCATCACCATCGTGTATACACTGAATTATTGGATTACAGGAGCTTTAAAAAAAACACGTTAACACTTCCGTTTCGTAGTAGACCTATTGTAAATTTTGAAATATTCTTGCATAAATTTGAGAGAACCACTACATAATAAATTCAATTCAAGATAAAATCGTATAAATACGAATCAAATTCGGTAAAATTGATAAGAAAAACAGACAATGTTATAAAACAAGAAAAAATAAATTAGATGGGTGAATCATAATACGTCGAGTACAGCTTAAATCATTCATATGCCTTAGTTGATTAATATAAATTATCTATTAATATTGCTTCTAATATTAGATAAATAGAAGTCACCAAATCCTCCACTTTAATGTATTATGTCTACGTCTCTACTAAGTTTGCACATTTTTGCCAATCCTCAACTCTATCAATCAATATAAGGAAAGGGTTGAGGTGACTTTCCACATATGGGCGTGCACCCAGGAAAATTCCCAAGGAAAAACGGACTTAAAAAAAGTCTGACAGGGCCGGGAGTTGAACCCGGGATCTTCCTCTATCCGGGAGACTTTTTCAAGTCCGTTTTTCCTTGGGAATCCATCAATCAAGTAAAATCGATCGAAAGGGTCATGAATGCGCAAAAAAATGTCAAAGAAAGTTTTCACCTTTTTCATTGAATGCAGGCGAAATCGAATTCCACCATAGCCGTCGGAAATGTTGCAACTCTGAGCTTCTTCAAAACAAAAGTTAACCTTAGTCAAATGCTTCAAGTTATGTGCTGTCGGTATATTTATTCTTCAATCCAATTTCTGCAATTTTGATTCACTGCCTCTACACTTATAATCTACCCATTCCTTTACGGCTTCTGAGGCAGTATAAGTCTATGTTTCATCGACAATTCATATGTTAATTTCTAACAATATTTTCTCGAGCCATCTTAAATCGATCGATCTCAAAAATTTTTCATATCTAGTAGTATATCAAAACAAGTCGATTCGGATTCCTTCTTTTACTCAATTCTACATACAAGCATGTTTTCAATTATTCCTATTTCATTATAAAATTTTAGAATTTTATCCCTTGTGACGTCACAATTCTGAAATTCAATCTTATATATGGAGAAATCTTATGGTTATCATCCGACCGATTTTGATTGATTTTAACATTTTTATTCGCTCATTTTTCCTCGTATCTTTTATTCTTAGATAATTTTAATGAGCAATTATACATTTGAGGATTTGTATAAGTAAGTTCGTTAAGTTAACTCGCTCGTTCACGGAATTTTCATGGAATACCACTAGGTTAAGGTCCGAAAAATCGACATTATTATTATATGTTTGTAAAATCAATAATTTCTGAAGTATTTTATTCAATTCTGTTACGAGTAGATTGTCCGGCATATTCTGTATACTTTTGTCGCATACTTAAGAAATTAAATTCAAATTTTTTCGTTGCGCAATTCTCCATCTTGAGCTCGAAAGTAAAACAGGGATTGGATAGGAGTCCGATTGTTACGTTGGTAGCCAAGGGAGACACACTCTCTATTGTTGCCTCATCCGCGGCGGGAAAACAAGATCGCGAGAAGCTGTGCAAGAGCGCACGGGCGTAACCGAGCGTATAGTGTGACTGTCAACAGAGGGAGACACATTCGATGCATGCGAGCCCTTCTTCATACGCAGTTCTTTCAAGGCGCATGACAAGTGGCTCAAGTGAAAGTCGATTAACCCAGACGAAAATTATTCGATAAGATCATAACCGGTTCCAGCAATCGAATGGTAGTGTACTAATTTCGGTACGCTCAATTGCAGAAAATGTTGGAAATTCTCCTTGGTAACAATTAGTCATTCTACTGGTTTCTGTTGGTATGGTATCTATTGGTTTTTGTTCAGCAAAGTATTCAGCCAGAAGGCTGGTTGGTGCCTCACTCACTCAAATATTAGCTACTAAGAGTAAAGAGTACTGTAATATTAAAGGGGAATGAGGCTTACAAGACAGGAGGAGGAATGAGGTACGTTGTCCTTACTTTCCGCAACAAGTCAGAATACTATAAGAAGATCTTGTCCACATAAGTGAAGTACAATTTGTAACACTTTTTTTTGGAATTCCGTAAGTAGAGACCATGATCAATGCAATTATTCACCCATACCACAGTGAGTTTCATTTCATCACAGCCATGATCAAGACTGGCACAAAAGTAAATGAAAGATACATTTTTCTGTATCCTGTACCAAATGACAAATGAGAAATTATCTATTCAACAGAATATATGATAGCAGGAACTAGGTTTTCGAATCTTCATGGAAATTTTCTTAAAAAACTCAATATTGCCTATAGGAAATTTCATTGTTTTCAATTTGTTTACATTCACTTCATGGTAACGAAGGCAAGGGAGAGAATAGTTACGGGTGATGCATGAATAAACAAATCTTCCTGTCTGTAAGCCCATCAGTTTGACTCTATCTCAAACCCGTTAAGTTTTAACTTACAAAAGTAAAAATCTTCAAAAGTTAATATAATTCTACGCCATTTAAATTTCTATGGGGTAGGATGAATTTTGCTCCTTCAGCGAAAACACCAGCGATTTTTAGCACACAATTACCAAAATCAGAATAGATAATTTGAAGTCACATTATCTATTCTCAATAATAGTCAGGAAATTTCAAGTGCGTTCCTTATTTGTTGATAAGTCACCTGTTTAAAATTCCAAAGGATATCTACTGAGGTATTTTTTACAAACACTACACTTTGTAATAATGACCGTAAGGTATAAAAGTTTCTGAATTGAAATTATAAACGTAATGTACTGATATAAATAAATGATAAATACTTCCTTACGATTATTCTTTGAAAAGCAATAAACCAATGCACCGCTTACGTATGCGTTTACACTTTATAAAATCCCTATAGATCGTGATATCATCTATTCGCACTTTATTGCAAAGTTCATAATGAACCAGATGTAATGTAGATGGGTTACAATCTTACTACTAATGTATAATGATTAAAATTAAAGTGTAAGATAGATTAGTTTTATAAGTATATTTTCAATTTGAAACATTGCAGAAAAATATTTCTATTGCTCCTGACACAGGGCATGTCGTATATTTATTATCTTCGGTGAATCATCGGACCCATGGGCATCGTTAACTTGATTTATAATATTTACTTTCCAATATATAAATTACTTTAATGATTATCCACTAATTAAATACATAATAGTACTAAATATGTGCATAATGTTGAAGTAAAAACAATATTAAGTATTTCAATTGAGAACTGGCATTTGCTTTAACCTAAAATAGTATTTTTTTTTCGTTTTCCGACTTATATGTTTGTTTACTTCTGCACTCAACCGAGAACGATCTTGTAATGCATTACACACCACCAGAACTTTCGGTTTCACAGAGGCAGAAGAAGAAGTCTAAAGAAAGCATAAATATTCAATCAGCAAACTGTTTACCCCTTGATGAATGGGGAATTAAACCATTACGATTCGATCAACACAGCGTGTGGCGGTGATTGAAGAACGAAAGGGAACATACACAGGCGAAGGCGGATTAAATGGGAAATATGGGTGAGATTGACCCTTAGAAGGTCATTCTAACGGTGTGCGGAGGTGGCGTGGGTGGGCATCGATCAGCAAAGGGGTCCACGATGACCCGCTTTCCTTTCGGGGGCAAAGCTACCGCACTTGCGAAACCTCTTCGCATAAATATTCCCTTTATCTTCGCTGTTAGGAATGACAATGATTCTATTGGCAAACGCGGAAGGTTGATTTACTCACTGAGATTCATTAAAACCTCTATATCAACAAGTATATACACCGTGTTTGGATCGACCCACAGATAATTGGACTAAAATTTCCGGTTTTTAAATGTCACTAGTTATTATTTATTACATTACACAATGACAAGGTAATTGCGGTGGATTAATATTGATCATTGATTTTGAAACTTTGCTAAAAGCACACTTTCAGCAAAGACAGAACAAAAAAGCTAATGAGGTAATATTTTGAAGATTTTACTTTTCATTTTTTAATGTAAAATACCTTCGCAAGTTAGTCAAGTCAGGCAAGTTTAATAAAGATTTTTATAAAATTAAGAGGATACTTTTCCAAGCTTCAAATAGAAGGAAGTGGGCCATATGCGATTTTCCTCTAAAGAAAATCGGGGTTAATGGTAGTTAAGTGAGGTTTTTTAAAGGTCCATCCCTTGGCGCCAGTTTTGCAGCGTTATCACAGTTTTTTTCCCACGACTCGAGATCAGAGCTGATAAAGAACGTCGGCTTATCAGCAGGCATCGGGATTTTTCAAACCGAAAGGTAAACAAAGGCGTGCAGTACGATTTGAAAAGTTATAAACAATTGCAATATACAACAATTTGATATCTCCGTCGTATCCTTCGTCTTAAGACTAGTACATGCGTCTTTTGATCTACGCTCTACGATGAAAATTAAGGTGTTCTATGTTTTCTATAGAAATTATCCGGTGAGTTGTGGCAACGCTGCATTACCAGGAGATCCATAGGCGGGGACTTAATGTATTTGAATGCGGAAGATCTTCATATCCTTTTAATAGTTTGTTATATATATCCATTTCACATATAAATGTTCACAATAAGGTGTCGCAAAATATTGTTCGTTTCCTTTTTAACTTGTTTAAATTCCATTATTTCACTTGTAATGGACGATATTGTTAACCTTTGCTAACTTCAAAACTAAGGTAGTTTGATTAAATAGGAATATGAGATTGAGCAACTATTCAGCTATTTCAGAGAAAAAATCAGCAGTGCATCTCAAATACTTACGTTATTATGACCATAAACTTTTGGAAAGTCATGGTTTACTCAAAAATTACGAAAATTCGTAACTCGATAACAAAAGAAAAGCAGGCACCAAAATTTCATCCATGGAGAGAGAAAAACATTCATCAATTCCATTCATAACTTAATTACTAAGTTGATTATTAAGAATGGAGCACAGAACAGTGCCTTTGTGCGACCACTAGAAGTATTGCACGACCTTATTCTCTCTTTTTTAATTCAATGAATTCAGGGGGAAAGAATTATATTTATTTGCACTGATCGTTCTCATCTGGATTGGAGAAAAGTTCATGAAACCGTTCGTCAAATCATCATTTTCGAGACTGAGGAATTTATAGTTAAATCCATAATGCATGAGTAAATGCTAAATTTTAGAAGTCAAATTTACTGATGAATTTAGTCAGGTGCTGACACACTAAAACAGTTTAACATTGCATTAACGTTTTGGAATGTACATGTTGGTTTCCAGCAGCGGTAGTTAGTGAGCTACTAATTAACCACTACTAATTAACCACCCCTTCCCTATTTGTTAACTGCCGCGTATTGTACTTGCATTTAGAATAAAAGATAACATAAATCCCCCTCTAATATATTTTCATTTAATGTCATTTAGGCTTCAGCTTTTATGTACGACGTCTACATTAAAAAATCTTTTTATATGAATCTATAGATTATCACTAATGGTTCAGAAGACCCAAAGCAATCCCATTAGGAATGCTTCTTAACTCCCTCTATCTTTCAACGGTAAATAAAAACATTGGAATTACTAACTTTTCTTTTTGCTACTGCATATGTATACACACTCTGCATACCAAATTTTAGTGTATGGCAGAGGGTGCTCTTACCATAATTCATATTATCTCTTTGGTAACTAACGCAAATAGTCGTTGTATATAGAATTATTAATAACTATCCATGTCTAATAATACTTTATTGACATTCTCTATTTTTGTGAGGCTTAAGCTTCGACGCCCCAAAAAATATATTCTTTTATTGCATGTATAGTTTACCAGTTACGATTCAGAAGAGCTAAATCGATCCCGTAAGAACTGCATCTTAAGTTTCGCTTTAATCCTTTAGTTACTGTTTCCACTGCGAAATTAATTTGAAAATAATCATCTACGGTCTTAAGAGAAATTGGATAGGGAAGGTACCCTATAAAAATACATATAATCAACGTAAATTATAGCTTTTGTTTCCAAACTATGAGATCCTTGGTAGATCCCCATAAATGCTGCTTTTAATTAATTGTTCCATTTAACTAAGAGTTTCTTACTTAATTTTTTAACTAAGATGAATTTGAATCTGCTTACATACCAATTGCTACCGTTTTGAGTTCTGTTGGAGGCACATTTACTTCGTCCTACGTTCCTAAGCGGTAACTGCCGTGGGAGTACACCGGGTGAAGAATAACATGGTTCTACGTTTCCTATGTTAAATTGCCAGTCATAATTGTCATAAAGCCTTAATTTCTACGTCCTTAATGTAAGCCCTATTTTCGTTTACTTCTGAACAGTTAATGCAGTCTCAAGAAAATGATTGGAATTCCTCACACAAATGAACGAAGCGTATGAGTAGAGAAGACTTAAATGTAACACTGCGATGGTCGACCTCCAATACCCAAAACTATGGTAGGTAAGAGGGAGAAAACAATAGATTACGTAGGAGTACAGATTGCATCATTTTGCGTCTTACTATACTCCTGAAATACTTAATCCGCTGCGTTCAACAAGCCGTCATCCGTTCTTGCAAAGAGCACCAACTCAAATGAAGCCCTAAGACCCATTCCAATAATTCAGTAAAAGGAGGAGTTATTGTCTTGCATGTCCAAATCGTTCATGTACTATATACGTTACATTAGTATATTCTACAAAATTCAGAGAGGGCAATTATGGGACGGAAAGGAAAAATCCATTCTGCAAATTCAGGCGGAAGGCAGGGTAAGTTATACGAAAATAATTAATAAGTCAACGAAGGGTGTTTTTTAATTAGCATCGCGTGGTGTACCATACACCCTAGGCAAGCACTAAAGGGTTAACTTTCTACGTTCTATGGCGAATTTGATTGGACATAACAATAAAAAAAACTTAAGATAAATTGCATAAGGTAATTATTCTGTAAAATGTCAAATTTTTAAGCTTTATATATTTCGTTTCCTAATTACGAAAACTTTCAAAAACTCTTAAACTTCATGGTTATAACATTAACTGTTGAATTATTACTTTCTCCATATACGAAGTATAGAGAAAGTATTGTTTTCATGAAAAAATTCGACTTCGAGATTTCAACGGAAATACATGTTTTGGGGTCCCTAGAACACGTTTTGACCATTTTCTGAATGATGTCTGTGTGTATGTGTGTGTGTGTGTGTGTATGTGTGTGTGTGATAGTGGGCGCTCTAACGTGAAAACTATTAGTCGTATCAATACCAAACTTCATATATAGTAGTGGTGTGTGTGCTGTCAGAGTTGATTAGTTTTTGGAGTAAATCGGTCAACCGGAAGTCGAGCTTTATTCATTAAAGCTCATTTCCGGTTTTCAAAATATCTCCATAAATATGATATATACGTATATTGTATTACCTATAAAAGTTTTAGATAATGTAATTTACTATAACTTTTGTATTTAATATATTTTTGTATCACCGCTTGATAAGGAGTTATTCGTGAAATACCGATAAACCGGAAGAAGATGATTATGTACTTTGTGGGCGCTCTAACATGAAAATTGTTTGTCGGATCAACACCAAATTTTATATATAGTATTTTGGTTTGTGTGTTTAGAGTTGATTAGATTTTGGAGTAAATCGGTTAACCGGAAGTTGAGCTTTATTCATCAAAGCTCATTTCCGGTTTTCAAAATATCTCCATAAATATGATATTTAGGTATACAGTATTATTAATAAAAGTTTTAGAAAATGTAATTTACTATGACTTTTGTATGAAACATATTTTTGTATCACGGATTATGTAGGAGTTATTTGTGAAATGCTGATAAACCGGAAGTTGCTGATTATGTACGTTGTGGGCGCTCTGGGCGCTGGGGCGAAAGGCCACTTCATCGTTTTTTATCGAACATGTCCTGAAAAACATTATTTATAATGTTTGTGACGTAAAAGCTAATAATATATATAAATTAATCACTCATCTTCAAAGTTTAGATGGAATATAGAGTTCGAAATTACTGTCGTAGATAAATATTTACATCTTATATATGGAGAAAGTCATGTGCTGGCCACATCAGATTTTTATCTAATAGTAAGCAATCTATCATTTTCCCTCCTTCAATTAAAGGCGTACTATACACAGTAAAATTTCTTTATATGTCAGAAGGATCATAAGTTGGAATGAGAAAGTAAATGTCATTTTTATATTTTTGTATTCATTAATTACCAATGAGGTTCATCATCTCTGGACATTTTTTTCCAAAACTTGGTATACGAATGCACTATTGACAGTAGACAGAAGAATGATTTCAAGTCTGCTACCAGTATCTATATGCAAGGCAATATTTCAAACGCCAAGCAAATAGATTCCATTAGCAGCCCTGAAAAGAACTTTTTACTTTCTCCATATACGAAGTATAGAGAAAGTATTGTTTTCATGAAAAAATTCGACTTCGAGATTTCAACGGAAATACACGTTTTGGGGTCCCTAGAACACGTTTTGACCATTTTCGGAATGATGTCTGTGTGTATGTGTGTGTGTGTGTGTGTGTGTGTGTGTGTGTGTGTGTGTGTATGTGTGTGTGTGACAGTGGGCGCTCTAACGTAAAAACTGTTAGTCATATCAATACAAAAATTCATATATAGTACTGTCGTGTGTGCTGTCAGAGTTGATTAGGTTTTGAAGTAAATCGGTTAACCGGAAGTCGAGCTTTATTCATCAAAGCTCATTTACGGTTTTCAAAATATCTCCATAAATATGATATAAATGTAAATTGTAATTCTTATAAAGGTTTTAGATAATATAATTTACTATAACTTTTGTATTTAACATATTTTTGTATCACCGGTAGATTAGGAGTTATACGTGAAATACTGATAAACCGGAAGAAGATGATTATGTACTTTGTGGGCGCTCTAACATGAAAACTATTTGTTGGATCAACACCAAATTTCATATATAGTATTTTTAATGCAGTCCTTAGAGTTGATTAGTTTTTGGAGTAAATCGGCTGACCGGAAGTCGAGCTTCATTCTTCAAAGCTCATTTCCGGTTTTCAAAATATCTTCATAAATATGATATTTAGGTATATACTATTATTTATAAATGTTTTATAAAATATAATTTACTATAACTTTTGTTTGAAACATATTTTTGTATCACTGATTTTTTAGGTGTTATCTATGAAATACTGATAAACCGGAAGTTGCTGATTATGTACGTTGTGGGCGCTCTGGGCCTAATGGGCGAAAGGCCAAATTCATCTTTTTTCATCGAGCATGTCCCGAAAAACATTATTACTTTCTCCATATACGAAGTATAGAGAAAGTATTGTTTTCATGAAAAAATTCGACTTCGAGATTTCAACGGAAATACATGTTTTGTGGTCCCTAGAACACGTTTTGACCATTTTCGGAATGATGTCTGTGTGTATGTGTGTGTGTGTGTGTGTGTGTGTGTGTGTGTGTGTGTGTGTGTGTGTGAGTGTGTGTGTGTGTATGTGTGTGTGTGATAATGGGCGTTCTTACTCGAAAACTATTAGTCATATTAATGCCAAACTTCATATATAGTACTGTTGTGTGTGCTGTCAGAGTTGATTAGTTTTTGGAGTAAATCCGTTAACCGGAAGTCGAGCTTTATTCATTAAAGCTCATTTCCGGTTTTCAAAATATCTCCATAAATATGATATATACGTCTATTGTATTACTTATAAAAGTTTTAGATAATATAATTTACTATAACTTTTGTATTTAACATATTTTTGTATCACCGGTTCATTAGGAGTTATTCGTGAAATACTGATAAACCGGAAGAAGATGATTATGTACTTTGTGGGCGCTCTAACATGAAAACTGTTTGTCGGATCAACACGAAATTTCATACATAGTACTTTTATTACAGTTGTTAGAGTTGATTAGTTTTTGGAGTAAATCGGCTGACCGGAAGTCGAGCTTCATTCTTCAAAGCTCATTTCCGGTTTTCAAAATATCTTCATAAATATGATATTTAGGTATATACTATTATTTATAAATGTTTTATAAAATATAATTTACATTAATTTTTTTTGAAACATATTTTCGTATCACTGATTGTTTAGGAGTTATTCATGAAATACTGATAAACCGGAAGTTGCTGATTATGTACTTTGTGGGCGCTCTGGGCTCTATGGGCAAAAGGCCAGTTTCATCGTTTTTTATCCAGCATGTCCCGAAGAACATTATTTATAATGTTTAGAGTTCGAAATTACTGTCGTAGATAAGTATTTACATCTTATATATGGAGAAAGTCATGTGCTGGCCACATCAGATTTTTTTTAATGTTTGTGACGTAAAAGATAATAATATATAAATTAATCACTCATCTTCCAAGTTTATATTGAATATAGAGTTCGAAATTACTGTCGTAGATAAATATTTACATCTTATATATGGAGAAAGTCATGTGCTGGCCACATCAGATTTTTACTTTCTCCATATACGAAGTATAGAGAAAGTATTGTTTTCATGAAAAAATTCGACTTCGAGATTTCAACGGAAATACATGTTTTGGGGTCCCTAGAACACGTTTTGACCATTTTCGGAATGATGTCTGTGTGTATGTGTGTGTGAGTGTGTGTGTGTGTGTGTGTGTGTGTGTGTGTGTGTGTGTGTGTGTGTGTGTGTGTATGTGTGTGTGTGATAGTGGACGCTCTAACGTAAAAACTATTGGTCGTATCAACACCAAACTTCATATATAGTACTGTGGTGTGTGCTGTCAGAGTTGATTAGTTTTTGGAGTAAATCGGTCAACCGGAAGTCGAGCTTTGTTCATTAAAGCTCATTTCCGGTATTCAAAATATCTCCATAAATATGATATATACGTATATTGTATACCTTATAAAAGTTTTAGATAATCTGTTTTACTATAACTTTTGAATTTAATATATTTTTGTATCACCGGTTGATTAGGAGTTATTCGTGAAACACTGATAAACCGGAAGAAGATGATTTTGTACTTTGTGGGCGCTCTAACATGAAAACTGTTTGTCGGATCAACACCAAATTTCATATATATTATTTTAGTTGGTGTCGTTAGAGTTGATTAGATTTTGAAGTAAATCGGTAAACCGGAAGTCATGCTTCATTCATCAAAGCTCATTTCCGGTTTTCAAAATATCTCCATAACTATTAAATATAGGTATAAACTATGACTTATAAAAGTTTTAGAAAATGTAATTTACTATGACTTTTGTATAAAACATATTTTTGTATCACTGATTGCGTAGGAGTAATTCGTGAAATACTGATAAACCGGAAGTTGCTGATTATGTACGTTGTGGGCGCTCTTGGCGCTGGGGCGAAAGGCAACTTCATCGTTTTTCATCGAACATGTCCCGAAAAGCATTATTTATAATGGTTGGGACGTAAAAGATAATAATATATAAATTAATCACTCATCTTCAAAGTTTAGATGGAATATAAAGTTCGAAATTACTGTCGTAGATAAATATTTACATCTTATATATGGAGAAAGTCAGGTGCTGGCCACATCAGATTTTTTACTATGTAGCCATCGGCCTCTTCAAATATCCATGCTCAAGACATAATCTTCTTTTATCTTCCGTACTATAGATGCGGATTAAAGCAATTCATTGCCCGCACGAGGTCTTGGAATAGTTTTTCCTGGAGTGCGATGCCTGCTCCTCCATACATATTCGACCACGTATGTTTCGAACGGTCCTACTCCTACCCTCTCGATTCTTCTTCTCATGTCTCTTTTAATCACAGACCACAGACTTTCCACATTCTGGGTGTGAGTTTCTTTTTCTCCTGGCTTAACAAAATTTAGGGAATGGTTAATTGTGTAGTGAGTGTAACCGAAATCCCTTAAGCCTGCATAGCCTCTCCACATATCGGTTTTAATGCAGGTTCCTTTCTTGACGAATCGCTCGATTGCTTCTCGGAGCGTAGAAGCATCTCGCCGATCGACCACACAAAGGAAAGTCTCCCTTGTGTCGCGATCAATGTCCCCCAGGACCCATTTTGTCCTCATTAGACGACCACGGTTGTATTTTCTACGACCAAAGGCACTCTCGTCAATTTCCACAGTGTGTCCTGGGCCACCGATCTGTGAGCTATCTTCTTGCAGCCAGACGCAAATTAAGTCCCTGAAGGCCTGAATCACTTGTCCAACAGTGTGTCGTTCTACTCCAAGCTCCCTTGAGATCATGCCAGAGAGATAGCGATTGATCCATCCTATGGATATTGCAAGGAACTCATCCAAACTAAGTCGGAAATGGACAAAAATAGTGCCCACCTTTGCTGAGCTTACCTTTCGACAGCTCTTATCATTGCACCGGTAGACAGGATGTCTACTTTTCCCATTCGCTTGTAATCTGCGCAATCTCCCACACACACAAACCTAGCACATGGATATTATTCCCGTTGAAAGAAGGAACTTCATTACGCCCACCACTGCCAGGTGTGCTTTCAAGGCAGAGATGCTCTTGCAGTAATCCATAATCGGCTGTGAACTCTAGATCAAGAGTGAAAGTCAACTCCTCTTCTCCTCTTTTTATATACGTTCCCTTAGGAATCTTATCTACTTGGCTGAATCTCCGTCACGATTTCAGTTAATTCTTATGATTAAATTATCAATCACCAACTTCACACTTCGTTGCGCAACTGGCATGGGAAATTCTTCCGGCCCAAACGGCGGACAAAGCAGAAACTGAACCTTAGCTGAACTGAATGCAGATGCACATATACTTAGCAGAAACGAAATTAAATATTTCCCGTATTTTTCCAGTTGGTAAAAAGAGGTCGTTGAGAGGTTTTTTTGTGATGGTTGCACTTCCATCGTTGCACTTAACCGATTCTGGTCGTAATTATGTACCTGCCAATGCCGGTTACCTTCTTACATAAAATTTCTGGTTATGCATGTAATCTAATGTCCTCTTTTACAATCAGCTAAAATCCTCGTATATTCTTAAAGGAAAATGCATGAGTTTGGATTCAACAATGGGATCGGTCGTCAGGGTGATGAAAATAAATTTTCGTATTCTATTTTACGGATACTCTCACGAATTCAAATAGTAAGCAATATTGCACGAATATAATACGAATCTTCATTCAATTTCGTACCAACTTCCTAATCCAGTCTTTCTCTTCCATTTCCTTGGCAACTAAAAAAATAACGGGTTATCAGTTGTTGAAAGCGTGCATTAAATTTGCTAAAAACAAACACTAAAAACAGAGTCGGGGAGCGCCGGTGCCCTACCGCCATTACCCCAATGTACCTGGGTACCGGGGCTACCCAAAGTGCATGACTTGCAGAAGAAGAAGAATAAGGATTCAAAACCACACTTAGGGCGAAATGCAACATTCACAACTGAGCAAGAACAGGCATTAGCAGAGAGGATCAAAACTCTAGCCAATGTGTTTTTTGATCGTACTGCAACTGATGTACGAAGGCATATGAGTACGCAGTTAAAAATTAAATCCCCCGCAGATTTTCTGAAAACGAACGAATAGCTGGCAAAGATTGGCTCTATGGGTTTCTGAAAAGAAACCCATCTGTAAGTGTTCGTAAGCCCGAAGCTACGAGCATACATCGAATAACGGGATTTGATAGAGAAGAAGTCACCAAATTTTATGACAATCTTGAATCAACTCTGTCAAAAAGCCAGTTCACACCTGACCGAATCTTCAATGCAGACGAGACTGGAATAACAACCGTGCAAGACCCTGGCAAAATACTTGCAACAAAAGGAAAAAAAAACAAGTTGGCTCTGTAACCAGTTGGTCGAGGGGGAAGCTAGTAACTGTTATGTGTGCAATGAGTGCTTCTGGCATCTTTATTCCTCCACTTTTCATTTATCCCAGGAAAAGAAAGAGCCCGCTGTTAACGAAAGATGGTCCGCCTTGTGCCATATACGAATGTTCTAATAAAGGGTGGACAAATGAGATCAAAACGGAATAATTGAACTTGCTAGTAATATACATTAAATTAAAGCTTATTGAGTACACTACTCGATTATAATATAAAACTTATGATATTGTAATCAAAATCAGTACTTACGTTGCCACAAATATTCTCCAAAATTAGATTTACCACCACTCGAAAATTCACAACGCAATCACTCAACAATGTATGAAGGCGGACTGATGCGAATCACACAATTAGTTCCTCTAGTTCTCTCCAAAAGAACAGCACCAGGGCTACCTCCCGACCGGGGCAACCCCACGCTCCCCTACTTTTGTTTTTATGCGCGGGAATTAAATAATTCATAAGGTGCCAAACAGCACTGAACGGTGAAAGACTCATTAATTCGAATTTTTCAGTTCTCAGAAAGTCTCTTGTATTAGTCGATTAGAGAGAGATCGCATTCTCCAGGTGGGGAGTGATGAGTCATTTGAGGTGAGTTTCCTTTATTTTTAGAAGAATTCTGGTAAGAAAAACGGTATACTAGTATCATTCAGAACTGACCGTTTGACGTAACGTTAATGGAAAGGTTGCTATATGTCCAATATTACTGGAAAAAAACAGGCATTCATCCTAAAAGACCCATTAATTCGGTTTGGGGTCATAAGCATATATCCATGATTCCACCCCTGTTATACTACCTAAAGCTCGGTTCACACGGTGTATGTTTTCTAGCTGGATTCTTTGCGTGGAGCCCTGCATACTCGCTAGCACGAAAATTTGGTGTCTGCCTGCTGCTGGGCATGCTCCCTTGCTGGATTTTGAGGAATAGGACAAGTGCTATTTTTCCTGCATGTTTCGCTGATGGTTGGTTGCTATGCGTTGCTAGCTGAACTATTTATTGCTAGCAAGCATGCAGGGCTCCACGCAAAGAATCAAGCTAGAAAACATACACCGTGTGAACCGAGCTTTAGGCATTTCTTTCGCCCAAACGATATGAGCATTTTTTGAGCGATTATCAAAATGTGGGATTTAACATGAATAGATTTTTTGGTAGCCTAACATTCGTTTAATGTTGAATATGCGCTAGTCCCATTTATGCCCAAGGATGCCCAAATTTCAAGATAAGTCATTTGACGATCGTGAAATATCAGGCAGACGCAGCATCAATGTTTTCTGGAACAACAGCCGATTTGGGTGGACCTTCATGAAATTCGACGCTAAGCGAACCGCAACCTTGATGGATTTCCGTGTTCCTTCAACATGCAGAGGCTTTTGATGATGCTTTATCGCCAAAAGTCGCATTGCGTTTATCAATGCCCCGTTGTTAAAAAAATTCAGGTCAAAAGTTGAAGAAAATAATCTCACGGAAATGGTGACGACTTAATTTTCATTGTATGTCCAAGATGAATTTTTCAAGGCGCTGTAAAAAATACAAATGTCAGTATGTGTATGTGAACGCGTTCTTATTAGGTAGATAAGATCAGGGAATAGTTATATCCAGGGAAAAAAGATCACCCTCAATTTCGTGATTAAACATGTTTTCTATAAGAGAATGATAGATGGTGTTCAAATGAGGCTGAAAACTGTTCACTGTAAACTGTACTGTAGGCTGTAAAATTTGTTCTTAAAACGTTCGGTTTGTTTCGTGGCTTCCTATTAAGATCTAGAGAAAGTTATTTCTGGATCTCTTGACCTAATGTAAGTGACGGTTATAGAAGTCTTTGTTCTTAGCTATGTAACTTTGCATTAGTATACGTGAGCGTTTTAGGCATGAAGTAGTGATTCTCATATAGCCTTTATTTTCATCATTCAATGTGGAGCTCTGTTTTTATGTTCACATTTATAATGGGGCAAAACATTCCCTCGAAAAGATAATCATACTCAGATTACACCTCAAGGGATTATCATGCCTCAATTAAATTATTTCAGCCATTTACGTACTACAATTTCATAATTCGCTTGTTATTTGTTTAAAGTTCGGATAATGATACAAAAATATAAAGAAATAACATATAATAAAGCTATATTTACTGTGCATTTTGTTATATTTTCTCATTTTTCTAATAAATGATTTTAATACAATATATAAAAGAAAATATTCCTCAGGAAATGCATTTTTTAAGCAGAGATGATATTTTCCATTCATGCGTACCACTATCATTTAACCGGGATATCTGGGGTAAAATGATCTTTTGTTTCAAATGAAAAAAATTCTTAGTTCACTATTGCTAAACGGATTAACAAATTGTCAATAGAAGCAAAAAAAGATCTTAAAATGCATACATAGTTTTCTTCCCCTTATTTTATCGCACAATGAAACTAAAACATTTGTAAGAGTTGTGTAATTATCATATATTACACAATAAAAGTAAAATATATTAGCTTCTTAGGTCTGGTTCCCCCTATACCCACAAAAGAACATAACGATAGGAACATCGGACGTCCGATGACAGCACCAGGATAGTTCACCGCATGAATTAAAAGGGCAATCCTTGTGCTACATGAATTTCACAATACCGCCGAAGGCCTTACGAAATTATGGTTGCTGATTTGTGGAGCATTTTTTACTCTTTAATTACTGTAATTATTTAGATTTAATGGAGATTTGCCATATTCGCATTCTTGAAATCCCCGCGGCTGGATCTCCTGGTAATGCAGCGTTGCCACAACTCACCGGGTAATTTCTATAGAAAACATAGAAAACCATAATTTTCATAGTAGAGCGTAGATCAAAAGACGCATGTACTAGTCTTGAGACAAAGGATACGACGGAGATATCAAATTTTTGTATATTGCAATTGTTTATAACTTTTCAAATCGTACTACACGCCTTTGTTTACCTTTCGGTTTGAAAAATCCCGATGCCTGCCGATAAGCCGACGTTCTTTATCAGCTCTGAGCTCGAGTCGTGGGAAAAAACTGTGATAAAGCAGCAAGAACGGCGCCTAGGGATGGATCTTTAAAAAACCTCACTTAACTACCATTAACCGAAAATCGGTATATCTTGACGAACTGTTGAATATTAAATCATATTGTATGCTTTGTGTCAATAGTCATTATATGCATCATTAAATCACATTATAAAAGATATTTTACTTTTTATCACTTTAGATATTTTTCACTATATTTTTTATTTGAAGGTCGACTTACGCAATAGTATACGTATATGAAAACAGCGATCGTAGAAAGGTATCTAGTGCATTAGCTATCTTCCCTATGATTGGCTTTTAAACATATTCGCACCGAACACATTCGTATGAAACGAGGGTGAAACTTAATTCATCTTCTGATAAATCCAACAGCTACAATTTGTAATAGAAACCCTTTTCTCATAGCTTAGGACCTAGTAACCTTTCATTATTTTTCCCTGCTAAATAAAAAGTGAATTTCGCCCTTACTTTGGATGTCATCCATGTAAGCCAAAACTGTACAACAGAAAACTTAAAATAGCTATAAAAATTTTTTGTAATAAGCGTTTAGAAAAACAACTCTGCATCTTAATTACATGGACTGGCATACGATATATCTGTTATTCGTGATTTGAAAATCTGTGAATCAGCACGAATACTCGTTGAATCCTCATCCCTTCTAAGAGCTATCATAAGCTATGGTGAGGGGATAAAAGTGAATCAGTATTCCCACAATTTTTTAAAGATTCAGAATTATCATGAAAGCGGAAAAAGCGCGTAGGTGGGTCACAATGATTACATAGATAAATTTCCGTAGCCTTTAACAAGTAGTTACTAAGATAATTTCCATTGATAAGAATCCTGCCTACCTCTATAGCTTTAATATAAACACAGGCATGAGCATGACTGAGACGAAAAATGTATACACTTTCTCTTTGCTATACCAAAATAAAATTGGAAAATTAATATTAATGATATTAAGTAAAATTTTATACATATGTTATCATGATATAGCAATAGGAACAGTCTATAAGGTTTTAGGTATTTATATCTGGCAACCCCATCAATGAAGGATAGGAGGCTAGAAAGATGTATTTAAATAGGTCCTACACTTACTGAATTTATACGTACGATAAACGTTTGACATAAAATTAATACACGTGTATTTGAAGTTACAAAGGGATCGAATCGGAGAAGTAGGACGACATTGAGAAGGAATAAAAAAAATCATTCGAACGTAATGCCGTTCAGTGTTTCATCGGAAACTTCAAACATGGTGGAAAGTGATATTATGATTTCCGGTTAGGTGAGTTTTTATGGGAATCCCGTCTCGCTCCAGAAAGAGGGAGGGGGAAGGGGGTGGAGGAGGATTGGAAGGGAGGGGGTGGAAGGGAAGGGTGGAAGAGAGGGGTGGAAGTACACATTTATGCCTTTCAATTGGAGAGGCTATTTTTGATCCAACTTCGTACTTAAACGAGCCATGAATAAGGAATGCCATTCGCGAACATTCAAGAAAGACCACAAATGACCAAGTTTGACGGCATTCTTACAATTGAGTGCTCCTATGTCTTTGGAAATCTATAGTTTACATATCTGCAGCTTCAATAAATCGTTTCTTTCAAGTGGACACCGAAAATATACGAGGTAATCTTTATTATATAAATAAATAATTTCAAAAAGTTGTATTTTATGAAATTAAACCCTACAGTAGTTAAATTAGTGGAAAATTATGAAATATTGACAGCCATTCTTGTTCCTCACGCAAGATCTTCACGAATGAAGTTATTTTCATTCGCATTTTGGGAAAGAGAGAGGATAAAGTAACATTAATTTACTTTTACCACAGTCCAATACGTCTAACTGTGAGTCCATAAGAAAGAAAGTTAGTGAAGAATGATGCTGAATTATGGAATTCTTATAGGTCATCTGCACCGAAAGTACTATTCAAATGGATTAATCTGCTCATCCCTTCGACTCCTTCAAACTTAGGACTTCTAATTCAGTGAGGGAGGAAAGGACAAACTCCCCATCATACCAATCGGCCTCATTCCCTCTCAAAAACAGTTGTTAGTTACCGCAGCTCCCGTATCTAAAAATACAATCTTAAATCCTGTATTTACCATTAAGCATAAAGGAAATATATTTATTCATTTATAAATCTACGTAACAATCTCGCTGTGGTTTACTGAGATAAACACGGCGATAAATATCCATAGTAGGAATTAAATAAAAAGTCTGCGAAATATTTATGAATGAAGAAATTACGAAAAAGAAGCAGTAATCATAAAATGCTATGTCAATAGAATTTTTTTATTCACAACCCGAACTGATAATGAAACGTTAATAAATGGATGATGGCTGAAGGTCAATAATAATGTCGCATACAAATTTGAAATTCAGAATAATATCGTAAGGCAAGACGGTCAGACTACTCAGAAGTAGAAGTAGTATACCGGACACTAACTGTATTTACCCTCAGTGCCACATGGTTAATCTTGAAGATTACTTACGAGATATGATAAAATTAAAAATTAAATTAAAATAAGTTGCATCGGCCGGGAATCGAACCCGGGCCGCCCGCGTGGTAGGCGAGCATTCTACCTTGAACAACCGATGCGCGTGCTAACTGGCCTATATAAATTAATAAATAGTATTCCCAGACCTAGCCGTAAATAATTTTAAGGCAAGATTTTTTTACGACTGGAGTGTGGATTCGCAATCTTTTAAGTTCTCGCATACTACGCCGCCAATTACTTTCTTTTCAAAGGTTTTCACATCAATCCGCTAGATGAAACTTGTATAATTCTCCGGTGATAATGAATACGAAGTGGATCAAGAATTAATCCGCGGAGCAACTGCCGAGACCCGTAATTTGTCACGAAGTTTTATAAGCTCCACCTTGCCCCGCGGAAAAACTGAAGCCATTCGCGTAAGTGGTTTGAGCCGGCTGAAGTCGAAAACAAAGAATTAATTAGTTGAGAGCTCGTCGGAATCTAATGATGTAAGCAGAGGAATAATTATGAGATTAATATTACATAATCAAGAGTACCCGCGTCCTTGGTTTTCTTCGCTTAATTCCTGTGCTCTGAAATATTTAGATAAGTGTACATTATATCTCATTAAAAGCCAGTTTTTCGGTTTTAGCTTAACATCATTTATAATTCGTACATCAATCCTTAAGTATTCGCGTGAGTTACGTAACCACACGCCTTGGGTGATGTTGACCCGCAGCTTAAATTTGGACGTCAAGCCTTTGTTATATTCAGAAATATCTTCAACAATTCAATCATTTCGGCCTTAACTTCATCTTAAACACATAACATAAAATAAATATCACTTAATTTCACAAAGTTTGGGTAATTTACTAATAAATATTTGTGTAATAAAATAATAGTTTATTTTATCTTATGTGCATCTTCAGTAATATTTAATTTAACCTAAGAATGATTTCATTTAACTTAAAATTATTATTTATTTTCACTTTAGTAATATTTAATTCTGCCTTAATAATATTTATTCAAACTTAAGTGATATTAAATTAAATACATTCACAACGTACAGATACACGAATTTCCAGCGTGGTTTCTGTTGAAAGGAAAACATTTGGAAATTTTGATCTGCTTCAGCATCATTACAATCTCAATGTAATTCTTCTAAAATCGTACATATTTATCAACTTCATGAATATAAGAACAGCAGAGTTGAAAAGAGAAGTTAAAAGGGTAATCGAAACGTAATAATGCAAGATAAAGGATTATTTAAAATATTGCTAATTTGGACTCCAAGGTTTCTCGAGACGTCTCGTCAAGATAAATTATACCTTTTCACTACGTGAATGAATTGCCTTCGATTTTGAGACTGCAGAAAGGTAGGTACGAATAAATATAATGAATTATCTTGCTCTTCGGTAGGGTTTCTTAAGATTCGTCCTGATCTAAAGTAAAATAGGAAAATGCGTTCAGAGAATGTATGTATCACCGGATAGCAGAACTTCTAGGAACAGGATATCGAATAATTTAGAATTAAATACTTCAATGAAGTTACAGTAGAAATGGAAGTCGAAAACCATACTTGTACGAGGATATTACATTGCATTTTTTAATTTTATAGGCAAAAACTGAAAGTAATTATACGATTTATAAAAAAAATATCAGCGAAAGTAATGCATTTAGGTTCAATAGGGGGAAGACAGTACAGAAATTGCAGGAGGAAAAGGATTGCAGTTGGACATATATAGCTAGCTGCGCGGCGACTTCTATATTTAGAACGTCCGAACAAAAAGTCCATCGCTAGACGTTTGGGCTGAGCGGCTGAGTGGCCGACATCCACAGTTGGCATTGTCACCCATCCACACGCCCTGTCCACTCCCTAACGGAATTCCATTGAATTCCCCTTAATGGAACGATTCGAGTGATTCCAGACCGTAATACACGGGTTTCAATCACTGACGACGCGTTGCTAAGGTATCTCTTAACAACCGCTCCCCCGGTCAACATAAGTTGGCGTAAAAGTGTAGTAGATGAAGCCATCAAGAGCTATAGGAGACCCTAATGCAAAATATTATTTATATTAATATTATTGTTATTCGAGTTCTTGCACTTTCTAAACGCTTCATGTGGAAAATACAACTTTCCGGAAGATGATTAAGACTATCTTCAGTCGACGCGATGAGATAATTCGCCCTAATCCATGCGATCTAATTACAATCAACTGAAGAACTTGCGCACAATGCGACAGGTTTGCAGCAATACTACTTTTTTGCTAGGTCAGTGGTATACTCCTCCAAACCAAGTTTTTCCATATATTTACTTAAGTTTTTGGGCACCAACCTTTCACAGGTATTACGAGTGTGTGACCTAAACCTCTACTAAAAATTCTGGCAATATTTGTAATTCTTATTTAGCCCTTTATTAGGCAAGGGAATGCTCTAGTGGATCTCTCTCCCACATAACTTCGTGTGTAAATTTTAAATATACATTTTTATAATAAATTGAATTAGCAGGACTAAAACTGAGAGAACGAAGAAAAGGAGAAGATTGATAGATGCAGGACCCCCAATTCTTACGTATTTCGTAATTTTGGTATCTGGATATTCTGGATGCAATTATGTGTAATAGATATTTCGAGCCATAACTTTAAAATTATGCAGGATTAAATACTGGATTAAATAATTAGAAGAAATCCTTAATCGGATATAGCATTTTATTATTGTAAACATCGCCAAAGGTCATGTACCATGAAGAGCAACTAAAGAGTCGAAAAACTAAGGAATAAATATTACCAAAAAGTATCAAATAAACTGGCTCATTTTCGCTTCTATAAATATAAAATCAGCATAGAAATCAGACGAATAAAATATATAATGCGAATGCGAATGCTAAGTCTGTTTTTGATAAAAGTAAATTTATTCTAATTCTAATGTATCAGACAGAGGATGCTGTGTGCATTAGAACATACTAGGTCGAGCATAAGATGTCGTTAAAACAGGAAAAAGTCACAAAATGAAGGAAATGTCGCTAGATCTAGCGACAACATCACTGAACTGGCAACTATCCCCTCAAAGTCCTCCAAAGATTTTCAGTTATGGTCGAATACTGCCCTCAATAACAAAGGCCAACCGATGGGGTCCGGTACCGTAACCCCACTTTTCGTCAACCGTGCTGCAGCTTAAGATTCATGACGCATGACCGCACGTACTTCAGAGATGAAAGAATAAGTTACGCAGATAAGTCATCAAGATATAGTTATTTAAAAGACTGACTAAATGGCAAACAACTGTCAGGATGGCCGAGCGGTCTAAGGCGCCAGACTCAAGGCTTTGCCTTACCCGTTGTACAGGGAGTTGGGTATTCTGGTCCTCGTATGAGGGCGTGGGTTCGAATCCCACTTCTGACAAACTTTTTTTTCCTTCGGGAGGTTTTGGCGGGTTTTCCTCCGGGCAAAGTTGAATATCAGGAAGGGTAATTTATTTTTCCCTTCCCCCTATGCATGACTGTCACCTAGCCTGGTCCCTATTTTTAGTATTTATACATAAATATAATTGTTTTAAATAGGATGCGGTACTGTAAAGAAAAACAAATAGTTCTGCTCTACCTTCAGTTAATCTATATAAAATACGAGACTCAGAAGGAAGTCTCAGCGACTAAAAATTACCACTTCTTCGAACTATCATTATGTTCACAAAGCTGAAATATTTTACTGTCAAAATTGCTTTGGGATAACTTATCGACAAAGTTCTCCTCGTGCATCTCTTTTCGTTCGTCCGTAGAAATAACTTTTTGATTAGTTATACATAGTTCTGCAAAATTATTCTAGGTCTGTAAAATTTATTTTTGTCAATCTATATATATAGATACACTTTTTAAATTATTCTAATTTCAATACTCTCCTGAACTACATACAAGTTTCTCAGTCATACAAGATTAAATATAAATTGGCATTTATGAAACTCTTCCTTACATCCAAACTTGTTGTAGTTGCTGTCAACATTCATTTTGCTGGTTGAGCAGTTCTACTAACTATTTTCCTCTTTAAATTGAACTTTATCAATTATACTTGGTGGAATTCCATCGTAGAAAAAATTATACCAAAAATCTTTCGCAATAATATTACTGTAAGGAAAGAAATATTGGAACACGACCGTTAATGAATTAGGGGTTTAAAAATCTCCAAAAGCCGTCTTTACGGCGTTCCTCCTCTTACTTCCCGGTAGTCGGATAAATAGAATTTGTATTCTATGACCCCTGAGGACGGTAACATTGCCATTGAAAACCGCTTTGGGTACTGTATATTATAGTGCGGTATTCCTTTCTTGCTTTATCCGACTACCGGGAAGTAAGAGGAGGAATGCCGACAAAGACGGCTTTTGGAGATTTTAAACCTCTAATCCTATATATATTAAGACAGAATCGTGTCCGTCCGTCTGTCCTCAAAAAAGGGATGCAACACCTTTAGCAAAATCTGAGTCTAAATTCAATCTCCCGCAACGATTTATAGTGCGCTGGAGGCGGACGGCCTGCACGCACAGGCGTGCAAAAATTTAAATTTTTTGGTTGAGTTTAGAGGTGCAAAAAGGGCGAAAAACTGAAAAAAAATCGGGGAAATGAGGGCAGTGGGAGACGTTTTCTTTTGGGATGACGAACGCCGCTTACCTATCGCTTGCGCGTCATTTAACATAGTTAAGTCTTTATCAGTTGATCTCACTGCTGAGGGTGAGGTACCGACTTTGCGGTCTCTGACATTATCTACCTTTTCGGAATCTTTGACGAAGGCCTCGAATACCTTTCGATGCTGCCCCATCAAACGTAAGGGAACTAACCTGCCTGCGGAGCAGGCAGTAGGTAACTGCTAGTACAATAATATTTAAAAACTTATACAATATTCAACTAGATTTACAGACATAGTGCACTCTAATGGCGTAGTACGGTAGCGTGTCTGAAAATCTTGTGGAATTGTACAAGTTATTTAGTATTATTGTACAAGATTTTTTATACAATAATTGTTTCGTATTTTCTCCTATTACGTCAACTGAACATGAACTGCCTTCCTTAATTCTTTGATTCTTCTGAGGATGCCGATACCTAATTTCTTTAACGTAATTACCGCACCGTTGTATTCGATCTAACGTCACTTCTCGGAATAGATTACAAGAGCCGTGATTTGCCGAAGCTGCGAATATCTAGTTTCTAGATATTGCGAGGCTCAGAGTCACTCGGGTGTAAAGTGTGAACAATATCAGCTGACCCTTTGCTATGCATTACGAGGGGATAAGCGTTTCCTCTAGGATGTTAAATGCTCCAGCTCTCTCGTCTCCTACGCCTGTCCAACCCGTTAACGCGGATGGCTAGTCCATTGCGGCTAGATGTTCCTCACAACGGCACTTCACATGTTCTATGAAATGTAATCTATACCTCACTCAGGCACGTGCGGTTTGGGTGGCATTTCATCGGACCTTCAATTCCGATGAGAAGATTCTCTCGATAAAGGTAAACATGTTTGTATTGACA
Source organism: Sympetrum striolatum (assembly GCA_947579665.1). Lineage (NCBI taxonomy): Eukaryota > Metazoa > Arthropoda > Insecta > Odonata > Libellulidae > Sympetrum > Sympetrum striolatum. The sequence goes on from OX388350.1 coordinate 64,552,420, forward strand.
TATAAAGAGTTCATACTCTTCAAAAAAACATACGCATACGCAAGAGTACAGTGTACACTGTACGACAGCCAATTTCATAGGTTTTCTAATTAATTCCTCGAATATTCAAAGGAAAGGGGATCCATCCAATCCGTATTGGTGTCTCGTTTTTCTTTCCTACCAAGGATATCAATCTCATCACTTTTAAGTTTCGTCATTTTGAACTAAACTATTTAATATTAATATCTATAAAACAAATAAGATTTAAAATGTAATAAATAGGTGCGTAATAGGAATGCTTTGCTCCTGCTACGAGCTACCGTGTGGAGGAATTGATGAGGATCATAGGTGCCACATAACAGTATAACATTTCTGAAATTGCTTCCTCTTCTGGTCCCATAGGAAGCATCTCAGCCACCTCCAGAGGCATACAGAGGTGTGAATATCAGTGTTCATTGCAAATTACATCTTTTTACGCAAAAATAGGGTCGTTTTAAAAGAAAAAAATTGAAAATATTGATGTTTGTGTCGAAATTTCGAAACTTCGAGGCAAAAATTCTCACAGAAGGTATTTTTTTATTTAATAAAAATACACTTATAATATCCATGTGGGTGGGCCACTTTTTCCGGGGATTACATTTCGATCAGAAAAAAGTGGCAAAACGCCCCACCATGTGTACACTCCTCTTTATTAGGCGACATTGGGACTAGAAATTTCCACCTTCCTATTACCCCTTAATCCTTTCCATGCTGCCTTGATATAATTACTAGAACCGTTTCAAACGTTTAGGACACTCATTTCCTAAATGTAGTTGAGAATGTACATTAGTAAGAGCGCTAAATGATGATTATAACGATAATATAAACGACATGATTTTAGTTCAGATATCTTTCCTTCTTTCAATACTTGCATCTTCGTTAAACATATTCTCTACATCTGAAATCTGTTATATATTTTTGCTCATCATATTACCTGTGTTCAATATTTGCAAACTTTATTATTTGTATTTTAAATGGTGCCCTCATGACAGTGAGCCGAGTTTACAACGGTTGGTTTTTGTAACGTCGAATTTCTCACATAACACCCTGTATATAATACAGAAAATTCTTTGGTAAAAGAGTTAACACTTATATTCTATTCGAAGAGACTTTTAGCAGCAATTTATAATAATAATAATTTGGCGAAAATATGAAATTTAGCTACTCTAAATGGTCTTAGATGTAAAGATTTTCAGAGTACTAAATGTCTTCTATTGTCTCCTTATCCAAGACAAATTCTTTAACTCATACTCCGTATCAATGGCTAGAATGTGACCTCCACTGACATGTAGAATATATAACGATAAGTAAATTATTATCGATAAGCTGTGCCGTCAAAGACGAAGGAAAAATTACTTGTGATTTAAACTGCGCTGGATTTGCACATTTTAAAAAGTCTCACGTAACTTATCTTCAGGAAAAGTAAGGTTCAAACACAGAACTCAACGAAAAATTTCCCTGAGATAAAATCCGATTTTCCATTCTACAATAAACAAAGCTTAATTCTTCCACTTATTAATATATGTAAACAAGAATATATTTCTATCACAGTTGATTTAGTCGATGGCTAATACTGGAATCATCTTATTCTTAGGGTATATTTGAATATGCAGTCAAAAATGTAATTAATTTGTCAATTGTATCGAAATTTATCAGACGATTCCTAGTCTTGGCAGTAAGTATTGGTACGAAATGCAATGTTGCTGATGATTCAATGTCCGGTGGATTGTATTCCACATATTTGTGGTTAAAATTAGATACTGATAATGTGAAAACGAATTTTATCGGTTATTTTGCGAAGTATTCAACCCGAAGGCTCGTTCAAACCTTACCACCTATAACATTAGCTACTAAATGCTGGGAAAATGGAATGAGGTTTACTAGGCAAGATGGGAGTGAGGTAGTTGGCTCTAGCTTTCTTCACCAAGTTATAATGCTGTAAACAGAACAAGTCTACGTACGTGAAGCACAATGGTTTACCCTACGAATAACTCACTTCCTGACATTCCAAAAGCAAAGACCTTAATCAATATCATTACTCAGCAATACTCATGCTTAAGTAGCTTTCACATCATCACGCCAATGACAAGACAGATAAGTTTGAATTGGTGAGCAAAATAAATTGGAATATTTTCAGATTTACTTTCACTTGGCGTGATAGACTGGACTGGGAAATAAAGAATCATTTAAACCTCTTAAACGAGCTCTGGAATAGATAAGTCGTTGGAGCAACTGTTGTGGCAACCAAAAGTTTAACGATAGCAACGTAAACACTTTTTGACTTTGCCTCGTATATTCCACCTAATACCGATGATTCTTCATAGCTTTTGCGATTTTGAACGAAAAAATATTTAATGGCAAAAATAAAAATCACTAAAATTTTATCATACCCAAGTCACCTCGATTTTGCAGAGCCAATATTTGATAAACATAATAAATCGTCCTTATTTGGGTGAGATTGAGACTTCAAAGTCTCTTCTTCCATCTAACCCATCGTCATTAATTATAAAATAAGAAGTAGAAACAATTAGAAGAATTGTAGATGTAAAAAACCTAAGAGATTCTTAGGGAAAAAAATCCACTGCAAGAAAACACCCACAAGGAAGGGGGTTGTGAAAAACCTGCGCAAACCTGCGGATAGTAATAGCTAAAAGATAAGAAAAGAGAAAAACATTCAAAAATAAATACTCTACCAATAAATACTTACATAATGTATGTATCATGGAGCAGTTTAATTTATATTCATAGCTACTCATAATATACTACAAACACATAATTGTTAAATGTACTGATGATTACTTATGCAATAGCTAGATTAAAAATCTTGTATTTAGCCCAAAATAAAAAACTGGTCCATAATACCTCCACCCCTATAACTGATTTTTTCTATAAGAAAGATGGTCTATGAAAGACAAAAATACGAAGTTCACTTTAATTTCCTACGGAACATACGAGTAAATGGGTAAACAAATTTATAAATACATACGCGGTGGTGATTGATATAACATAACTATCATCTAATTCATTCCATACAACTAAATTACCCCTCTAATAGATTCCGATTCGTCGCACCAGATGGCGAAGTGGTACCGCCATCCTTTGTATGAAAAAAGGGCCTCAAAATGGCGCCATACTTAAATGGGGCCCAAAGGCGGAAGTGGAGTCGCGCAGTTTCTGTGAACTCTCGAGAATCCCAAAGAGTCGAAAAGTGGCCGCTCGTGAGTTCGTGAGAGAAACAAAAAGCACTGCGAAGAGGTGGGGAGGGAAAAGGGGGGGCTGATTGATTGATTGGGCCCTTTATTGGGGAGGGGAGGAGAGGGGGAAGGGGAGGGATGAAACAAAAGACACACGCGAGGGAGTTGCGTGCACGACGAGGAAAAAGGAAAGTAATCGATCGGTGGAGAAATAAAAGGATGCTCGTGAGGATTAAAAAACAAAAGAAGTGAGCGAGTCTCATTCTATCTCTTCTCTCGAGGAGAGGCTGATCTCCAACACGAACGCCTAGACGCCATTTCAGGCGAATTTACATTCTTCCGGAAGTCGGGGAACATCCATCAGTGGGTATGGGTGGGTGGGTACTACCGCAACTCGACTTACGAATTTAATACGTTCCTAATACATTTTCATGTCTTGATACCAATTGCTAGCTGTATCTACTGGAAGTTATGTTATCTCGCCAAAGTTGAACTTCTCTTAAATTGACTTTTTTGTATTCTCCTTTGAAAATTATCTGCTTTTGATTTATCTAAATTAATTCTACTTATAATTTGGTGAGACTGCATTAAATGGTTAACTATCACTATACAGCATTTTTACACAAATTGGCAGCTCTGTATTGCTGTTAAAAAAAACTTGAAATGTTATCTACGAATCATCATTTTATTCATGCTATTGTAGAACTCCTCATAAATGCGAACTGGTATGAGGCTATTTTACAGCACGTGGAAATAGTATTTGATCTTGTCATTACTTTCATTACTGACTAGAAAAAATGGAAAGTAGTATAGTAAATCATTAAATATGAGAAAACAATTTATTCTGAATTGTACATACCTCTTTAATATAATATGAATATATCACTTACTTGTACGATATATTTTCAAATGTAAGTGGATTAATAAAATAACAGTTTAAAATAAATAATCAAATAAATAAAAGACCTTATAGCATGACAATATGAATACACCATTCAAATGTTTTGGTATATTTTAGTGGCATAACTTGTAGGACAAAAGACATTCTTGATATCAACTATGCAAGTGCCCAAATTCCTCTTTTATTCTCTTAAATACAAGGCTTTGGATTCGATAACACCAACACCGACAAGGGTTCCAATTTAATGAGTGGAAAACCGTGTAGAAACATTTGCAATTCGACCAATCCGAATTTAAATCAGTCAAAAGCTTTGAAGAAGAAATGAGATGTTCCACAGATGACAAGTAAGACAGCCTATCTTTACTTTCCTTGATTCATTGCGTGATCCCATTAACGAGAACTTTTCATATCATTAAATGCATACCAATATGGATGCCACAACTCAGCATTAGTCACACTTCTTTTAATGCCATATTAGAAATGAGCAAAACTTAGAAAAATTGCATGTTATTTTCATTCTCCGCGAAGAAATGGAACATGTTACCAGGTCTTTATGTCCTTACCAAATAAGGGGTTAGAGAAAGATGTATAAAGTTACTGTTAATATGTTAATATATTTAAATGATAAAATTTTATTTAATTGTATTATTGAAATAATAACGTATGCAATTATATTGTAAATAATGTATAGTAATGAATTATAAGTAATGTAATCGTACATAAATGATGATTTATTTGTGTAAACGTATGATAAGGTTCTAAGTTGGTGTATGTTTAGCTATGGAAGTGATGTTAACTTAGATCTCTAGAACTATACGTAAAGACTTATGCGATAGTAAATGGTCAAGTTTGACAGATGAGGCAATGAAGATTGTCAATTTGCCATTAGTATAAATTATAAATATTTTGGCCAAATATGTATGTATGTGTCTATTTTTCAATAGTTAGTAGTTTTTGAAAAGGGGTTAAGACTTCGATCTGACATTTGTCTTACTGCCACGTGATTTCTACTCGAATGAATAAACAAAAATTGAATGAAAGATACGTTTTTCTCTATTCTGTACCAATTCCATATGAAAGAGGTCCTTTCATATTTGTTAAAACAACTAAAGACGCCTTTATTCCGTAATGCTTCTCGTTGTTTGCCTGGCGAAAGCAACATGTCTACTGCTACAGAGATATGACTAGAGTAGAGGCTGAATTTTGTGGCTGTCCTTGGCTGAATCTCGGGTGCATGAAGATCCATACCGTCTCCAACCGCACCTTCGTTTCCTGTTTGCAGCGACGGAACCTTTCTCTCAGTCGGCCTTCGAGTTTAGGTGGATGCGTTTGGGAAGATTGCATGTGAAAGTGTGCATTCAATTCGCTAATCGAATTCCTATCAAAAGGATCTTTTCTATCCACGGACTGAGAGGAATCTGGGATGAGGGACGATTCCATAAGAGTTTCAACTCATTTTGGCCTTTCCTTTTCAATAAATATCACTCGACAAAAGGTGAAAAAGTTGATAATTATTTCATGATACCTAAACGACTTCATGAACACCATACTAGTTACTTGACGTACTTTTTATTAGAGGCTCAACCTATTTTTAATGACTAAATATCTATAGATTTTCAATGTATGTAATCATTTCACTTTTCATCCCCCTCTCGATGATTCTCTTAAAACATTACCAGATCAACTAAAGTCTAAAATGAAAAATCAAACTAAACTAATTAGCATGGCATTAAGGTATCATTACAATCTTGTGTTTATTAGATTAATATATTAAGATATTATTCTTACAAATTTGAGACTAAATAAGTCTGCCCTTCCATCAAACCTACCGTTATTTTCTTTAATTCAAAAAATAAGATTCAAATAGAGTCGAGATAAAGTCAAACGAGTTTTCTGAATAAAATCATTAGGGAAACTTAAGGAATGATTTTCTAATTGTAAGTTGAATAATAACCGTCGAAGAAAACGACTGCAAAGGATGTGAAAATCCTAACGAAACTGACACCTGAAAGATGTCAAAGAAACATTGCTCTGCACGACATGATATTATTTCCTTGTCATAAAACCAACATAATATCAAAGCTTTAATTATTATAATTATTTACCAAATTGAAAATGGGCAAAAATTATGGTGGCTATGTGAATTCAGACATTAATACAGTTCAAAATGGAACCATAGTTAAAAAGCTATTTATAGTAGACAAAGAAGAGCAAAAATTGAAAATAAGAGGAGTAAAATTAAAAATAGATCAACAGATTTCTTTCATGTCAAATAAATTTCGGTGTAAATGATTTTCCCGAATTCCTTCACATTTTTCTTAAACGTGTTATCCCTTTATTGCCTTTTTATGAGGCGTCTTCAAGGTTTGTCGTTTTATTTTCACGCAACTTCAAAAATAATATCAATCATCCCGCAATTAATTGAATAATACAAATCTAGAATTCTTCGTAAATAATAATCATCAAAAGAAAGGAAATAGAATAGGAAATCCTGCATCAACGTGAGTGATGCGTTTAATTTTCCGCGAGGGCACGGAATCTTGTCTATCGGAAGTAAATGTGCACTGATTTATCTTTCAGAAAAAATAGCAAACTGGCTATCCAGCCTCAGAGAAATAAGGCTAAAAAATTTAATGCGTGAGGGAAACAACTTATGAACCACATTAAATGCATCAATCTATTGATACAAATGATCTGATAATAACATACGATTAGTGGAGAACAAAGCAGAAAAGAAGTAAACGTTTTTATGATGTAATTTTAGCGATGGTACTTAAATATCCGTTCTATCTTTAAGAGCAGTTTTCTTTGCTGCACTACTCTGATTGAATTTTATTCCTTTAATAATTTCGTCACGCCAAATGTAAGTAAACTCAATAGGCACGGCTAAAATTCAACCTAATATTACGTAAATATTGCCATGAAAAATTGTAAAGCTCTTAGCTCATAGGAATTATTTAACTAACTATTAGCTTCAATTTAGCTTTTCTGGCTTCCAAACTGGATAAAGTTTACTTAAAACAGAATTTGACACAGTGATTTCTAAGATAACAAAGAAAATTCGTGCTGGAATCAATCAATTCGCTATCCTAAATGCAAACTTACAGTGTTTCTCAAATCCAAAAGTTAAAAAATCATTGTAAGTAAATAAAATTAAAATAATCGATTTTTTAAGTAGACGAGTATACTAATTACTATTACACTACGTTGATTTGTAACATTTTAAAGTTTTTTTTGCTTTCACATCCAAAATAATTTATTTAGTCTTCATTAAGTTCCTAAGAGCTATAAACGATAAAAAGTGTATTTTGCAAGACATTCGTCACCACGATCGTCCGTTACACATGTATATTAGTGAATGAAATCTAGATAATCAGGCGTTACCTTGTGGAAAGCCATTAAGGTAATGAAAATATAACACTTTAAATTTTCATTACCTACATGTATATTAGTATTTTATCAACTTATGCTTTCCGCTAGGGATAATTCTCCTCTAATCGCGGAATTCGTAATTGCATCATAGACAGTTTATTTTCTGAAAGTTCTCCTTGGCGACCGGATCCCGATCAACATAATTGTGTAGTACCGTTTAATATGCACGCGCCATGAACGCACCAGAGATAAACGCTGTCGCAAGATGACTTTCATCAAGGTCTGCAGCTCCGCCAGGGGGAGCCTGTTTACCGTTAAATGATACTTTGTTTCAGAACCCTCCGCAAACTCGTGAATCATTTTCTTTGATTCATCTTCCTGCGAGATTCAAACGGGTTCCACACTCCACCCAGTTCAAGATGGATGGAGCCCGCAATCGAATTATCTCTCGGTAGGGTCGTTACGTATATTTTGAGAAGTTAAAAAGAGAGATGGAGGCTTGGATAAATCGTTTAAAAACTAACACCAACGATTCGTAAAAGTAATTTAAGTTAAACAAATACGTTGATCATTCAGTTTATATAATCTCTGTCAAACATCGATGTCATACTTAAGTATTATGAACATTAAATAAGGATGGGATGTAAAGGGTTTCTGCTACCATACTCTGATGAATGGAATATTTACATTTGTCATGCGGTTCAGGGTAGAGAAAAACGTAATTTCATTTTCTTTTGTTCCGGTCTTGATCATGGCTGTGATGAAATTAAAGCTACCGAGGTATGAGTGAATAATTGCACTGATTTTGGTCTCTCCTTATGGAATGCCAAGAAAAGTGTTACTCATAGAGTCATTGTGCTTCACTTGCGTGGACATATTCCGCTTATAGCATTCTGGCTCAGTGAGGAAAGCAAGGGCAAACTACCTCACTCCTTATCCTGCCTAGTGAACCTCATTCCTCTCTGCAAGCTCTTAGTAGCTTCTGCCGGAGGGGATGAGGTACCAACCGGCCTTCTGGCTGAATACTTTACAGACAGGGATGTAAAGAATAAAGAAGAAAGTACATACATTTCTACCACACTGTAATTTATTGAGAATGACCTTTGGGACCTTAGACTCAAGACTGATGATGACCTAAAGGGTCGAAACCATGACCGTGCAATAAATTACAGTGTGGTAAACGTATAAGTGCTTTCTCCTTATTCTTTATAATGGAGGACTACCACAAAGTCGAGGCCAGATTAGTAAACCCAATCAGGTATAGGAAATAGTCGCATTATGACCGAAACACTTCAAATTCCATCAATATTATACCGAGCTCTCCGTAAATATCTTGAGGGATGAAAATGAACACGTTGTGCGAATTCAGATGGCTTCTGTGCGTGACCTATCTCACCGAAATCTCCTCAGGAAAAAAGACCAAACTTCTGAGCTCATTTTCAGACCTTAAAAAGGGTGGTCGAAATTTAAGAAGAGTACATTAAAGGAACACATTTCCGTAATTTATGGATGATGAACCATTTAACTCATTCAACCATTAAATATATTCTTACTGTCACAGTTTCTTCAACTGATTATGTTACATATTCTGCCAATTTTTAGATTTAGAGCAGTTGAAATTTGTAACACGAAAGCTCGCGCTTTATACCCTATTATAGTTAGTAAGGTTGAAAAAGCAGCTAAACAGCTAATCAAGAAATTTCTTCCACGAATCATCTTTTTAAGCCAAAATACGAGTTTTCGTAGATTACTATATCATACATTTTATGTTACGACCATACACTTTACTATCAGACAAGCATGAGCATCTATCATTATGGTTCATATTTTTTTCTTATTTACACGTACGTTAACCGAAGTATCACAGTAAAAAGTAGCCTTCTCCAAACATTTCTTCTAGAGAAATATTCCTTGATTCTGAGACTTTAACAAAATAACTAGCTCACTTCACGGTGATGGTAAACATGAAAAAATAGTTTAAGCAAGTAAGGGTGATAGTCAACTGAAGGAAATAGCTTCTCGCAAAGAGAAGATACTTTGAGTTTCAATCCTGTTTCAATTATATGTGGCATCGATTTAATCCTTCCGAAAACCATCAACTTCTATAATTTTTCAGGGGATATTTATTGAATTAAGTATCAGCATGCAACAGAGCGTGGTTTGTGAAGTGCAAGCGTAAAGAGAGATTAAATATTGTGTAAAAATAAAAGTCATTGCTCTTTCGGATTATAAAGCAACATAAGCAGAACCGTAAAAGAGGATTCGACGAATTCTTTATCACATCCTATAGGGGTAAATTAGATACGAATGCTTCTTACAAAAGAATTTGTGGCATTTCCCATAGGTTGAAGATATGACAAAAAATATTATTCGAATAGTTTTGAGTTTTTTCTATACAAAATGTTTATCTTTGATTCATTTGTCATAGACCTAAGAGGAAACAACATCAATGGGAACATACAAATTTCTGTAAAGCTCCAACATTTTAAGTAGTAGTAGTGCGTACATAAAATTAGATATCATTTCTGACTAAAATTATAAACAGACTGCAAACGCTGCTTAGGCAAAGAAGTCCTCATTTTACTTTTAAATTTAACGAAGTAACCCTTTTGTGCTGACCTTGACGAACTGAATATTTCTCCTTAATCTTTTGAAATAGAATGCATAAAAATATATCATCCATTTCATATTTACTTATGCCTCAATCTAGCTCGTGGCTTTGGTAATAAAAAAGCTACTGAGGTATTAATGATGCTGAATAATGGCATTTTATTTACTTTGGTTGTTCCCTGTAGAATCCTTAGAGAAATAGTGCTATTCATGGGCTCATTGAGCGGAACTCGTGTATGTGTTTCACTTAGATCTCTCTGAATCAGATGAAAGAGAAAGGAAAAAAATTACCTCGCCCTCATCTAGCCTAGGGAGTTGCGTTTCCTCTCCATGGTTTCTGTAATCAAACCATGGAGGACCCAACCAGCCTTCAAACTGAATCTTTTACAGCCAGACAGATGAGATATGGAAAAAGCTTTCTCAATTCGGCACAAATTGCATAGCATTGAAACAGAAAGGACTTCTTCCCCTTCATTACATATGTGCATATTTTGAATGAGAGAATCAAATCTATGAAATCATAGATAGCTCTTGGTTTTGCCGTATTTCACTATATACGCAAATAAACCACGCTAAGTAGCAGTAACCGCCCACAAACTGCCTCAAATAGCGTCGGGCTCAAAGAGATCGTTGGGATCTTCAGATCTGGAAGGGTATCGCAATCGGAACGGGATCTTTTGAAAAAGAAAAGCGCGCTCTTGTTTGGTCAGTCACGAAGTGAAAGGATGGCCATCTGCAGGAGAACCGCGGAACAAAACGAGGAACAAATGCGAATCGATTGAGAGCGGAAGAATTCCAAAGGAAATGCAATGTGCAGGGGGGATCGCTTTTGGGAATCGCTTTTCGTGGAAACAGGAGAAAGGATGGATGGAATTGGACAGCGCCTTTTGTCTTCCACGGCACACTTAAATCTTAACAAAAGATTCGAGGCCAACTAAAAACATTCGTATTGTTGTCGTATGGTAAAAAGTGCTTCGACAGCTTAGGCCATTTCTCATATAGGCTTCCACCGAGAATCGAACTCGGGACCGCTGTCACCAAATGCATTGCAAAAGCCGATAGCCCAAAAACATATATCATTTTATTTCATTCTAAATTCAAAAAATATAGCTCATGTACGTAACTGCACACGCTTCATCTCTCCACAGACCATAATTGTATAATTTCTGTTCTAATAATCTGGTACAATCAGTCAAATTTGCAGCGACTCTAAAAATTTGAAAAGTATAATTTTGACTTTCAAACAAAAGCAAACTTTCAAGAATATTATTAGTCTAGTAGCCTGACAATTAAGAAAGCGGAGATATAAAGCAGCCAAGAAACAAAAATTATTAATCTTCAAATGAACGCTGCAAACCGTCTGTCAGCCTCTAGCAATATGTGCAAAAACCATACATAATAATAAAACATATTTATTCGGGCGAGATTGAGACTAAAAGTCCCATCTTCCATCTAACCCATCGTCATACAATATACAATAATCAATCTTAAAGAGATAGTATGAGAAAAAATGAGAAAAATTGTGAATGTACATCTACACATATACCCTACCAAACGCCTTTTGGAGAGTGGCAGAAGGAATATACCCTTAATTTTATTTCATTATTCAGTAATTGTAACTTATCTGCGCGAAAAAAAGAGTTTTCGATGCAACTAGTCCTGACATCTATTTCCATATTTTTTTCTCGCGATATCTGATTGGCTTATGAAATATAATGGGCGTATAATATTAAATACGTCATCCGAAAACGTATTATCTCTAAATATACACACTTCTATTACTAAAAATAGAACAAAGAATAACACTCATATAGCACGTACAACGATAAGTAACCATTCAGATCAACATTTAAAAAATTTTTAATGACTATTAACGCACTATTTTCATACAAAATGCATTCTATATTTCCACTGCTTCTCCCAGTTAACAGTGGTCGGGATCGCGGCCCGGAAGTAGACAAATGAGAGGAACGTTATCTTCTCGCCCTTCGCATCGTGATCCTCCGATGCAAATCTCGACCCCAGCATCAGACCCGTTGCTCCACGACCTCCCAAACTGCAGCCGCACGATCTCTTACGGAATCTGTTCTCCCGATCGCCACCTTTCACTTAACTCTCTTGCCTTTACACATCCTCGACACATCCCACGAATCTGTTTCTAACGCCGTGTTTCGAACGGTTCCATATCTTCGTCTAAATTCCAATAGTTTATGTTTTTGACATTTTTCATTTAAATTACGATACGCGTAACGCCTTGCTGAAGAAATATTATAATAGTAATGGTAAATTGACTCTAATTTGGGCGAAATTGTGACTAATTAGTCTCTCATTACGTCTTATTCATTCATCGCATTTAAGATTTGAAAAAGAGATAGCTTGCAAAAAGTACGTGGTGCATTCAAGTTATATCACCTCCAATTTTTTTTCTCATAAACTAATCACAGACAAACTGTGAATTTCTGTCACATCTTGACGTAATCTCCCTGCAGCGGTAAATATTTTTTACATTGACAATGCCATGATTCCATGACCGCTGCGAACGCTTCTTTAGGGGTCTGCTTAGACACTAGAAAATCGCTGATTCAATTGCAGCACGGCTAGTGAATGTGCGACCACTAAGAGTGTCTTTCATCTTTGAAAAAAGCCAAAAGTTACATCCATGACACCATCACCACATGTCTCACTCAGCAGGCGATGAGTTTAAACGGTGGCACAGCAGGCAAATTGAGAAAAAGAATGATTACACACTGTTCCTGTATTGAGAACGGCGCAATTTTAAGTATCAAAAACAGTCCTAACTGTATCTGCTGCCATAGGAATTCTATGTGCCATACAGTGCTGAAATCTCTATCACGCATTTATGATGATTATGCGCGTATTTTAAAGAAAAACCGCATGTTTCTATCAGTAGCCAGTTTTGAGAAAAAAAATCGGAAGTGGTATAACTTGAATACACTACGTACGCAAGAAAACTTAAATATTATACGCAAGCGATAAATTTTGCTGCAAGTTCTAAATGTTCATCTTCTCTATCTTCTATTTCAATACCATGTACAGGGTGTCCGGGTCAAACTAATAATAATACAAAATGTAACGACTTGAGAGTTAATTAAGATATTTATTGGCGGTTTGTTTCTAGAAGTATGGTAGCACAAAATGTTTTCTACAAAGTTAATGCATCTCTATATGTGCACCATTAGTGGCAGAAAGATATCTAATCTGTATTTTAATCTCTCCAAGTGTTTTACAGCATTGCAGCCGTAACAGTTGCAATAACTGCAGGAATGCGATGACGTAGCTATGGTAGATCACGAACTGATGTCTGATGCACATGATTCTTGATAAAGAACCATAGAAAAAATCAAGCGGCCTCATGTCTGGGTTTCTAGGAGGTCAAACAATCGACGGATTACCTCTCACAATCAAGCGATCTGGGAACTCATTTTCCAAGAAATTTCTCACAATTACTGTATAATTGCATGACGCGATATCTTCAAGCAAACATAGAAAACATTTCGAGTTACCAAACTTTGGAAGCAAACCGCGAATAAATAACTCAATTACATCTCAAATTATTACATTTTGTATTATTATATGTTAAACCCGGACACCATGTATTTATTTAGCATATCTTAGTTTGGACGCTGCGACATTCATTTATTTGTAGTTTTGCTGCATGCTAAAGGCATGAGGGATAAGCATATACAATTACTGGCCCTTTATACCAGTAAATTAGCAATTAATGGTAGTTTTATAAATATTATGGCAAAAAACGCGAAGTATTCATTTTGTCTTCTATTAAAAAATTGTAACTGATGCTATGAAAACGTAATTTCTTGGCAAAATTGTCAATAAAACCTGTTATTTTCAAACACGTTAAAAACTGAAGCCTACGAATCGTAATTTTCTACGTATGAACGCTGATATCCACATTCCGGCGTCCTAGTGAGAGGCTATTTTCTCAACAAAGGCTAAATTACATGGGATTTTGATTCCCCATAAGTAAACATACTTCCTAAAAAGGATTGAAACGGGCTGTATAAAGATTTGCAGGCAACAGAGTACATACTGCATCTGCAGCAAGACGAAATGAGGCATTCGAGGGTATAGATGTAGATAAAAATGTGAAATTGCAGCTTTGAGACATCCTCCTGAAATAGCAAAGGGTTTTAAAGCTCGTATCTCATCCGGTTTCAACACACGAGTCTCCGAAATGAGAAGATGAGATTGTGTCATCCTCTCCGACAATATTGCTGCATAAACATCCAATAAACACTCGCCGGATCACGATGATTAATTCCTCCACCCTCAGTTATTGTCGCGCGTCTTAAACCCCTTTCGTAATCAAGCATCCCCATTTCCGAGCTCGGATCAAAATGGTCAGATGGGTCCTACTTTATGAACTTGCCACCGGGAGGCGCATTTAACCATTCAATCATTTCCTCATCGTTTTCTTCGATAATGAAAACAGCTTAATTAAGTTCTTCTTGATGAGGATTTTTTGATTATGATTAAGACCGATGTAGCGATTGTGAAGATGTGAATAAACCAGGCTTAAAAGCGGCCGCATATGGAATTGATTTCAACTTTATAATCCCCTTTTCTATCTGGAGAAGCCCCAGTGTCAACTGAGGATTACGAAAGGGTTATGTCTTCCTCCGAAATGCACACACGACTATTCGATTGATCGTTGACAAATAGGAAGGGAAATAATGTCGCGGTTACAAAGGAGAAAGGACAATTTCCATAATTGCTATTCAATGGAGAAATAGGGTGTGTGTTGAAGGCACGTCAAGCATTCATCCTTTCGCTATAACCGAAGAGGTTACGCCCCCTTAAACGAATTCGTCAACCCACTCTCTTAAATGCCTTCTTATTGACTTGTTGGGGAAATTGCATCGCGAGTCCGGTTGCCACCTAGAGAATAGTCCATTTCGGGAGCTTTCTAATATATTCATAGAAATTCCGAAAGATACTGAGAGAATTGTCGTACTGTCGAAAATACACATGGATTTTCAATCTTTCGGTAGGTTCATACGCCTTAAAAATCCCTAGTCAACGCCATTTCTCCCGTTGCTAAAATTACAATTTTTTGTAGGTAGCTAACACCAACCTTTGATATCTAACACGAAAAAATATACAGAAAAAGGCAATTTTTTCAACACTTTGTTATTTAAAATCTTGATTATCATGCGAACGAAATTTTGATAGAATTTCCAGGTAATGATTTATGAAATCATTTAACTATGAATTAATTCTGTTTGAATCTGATATGATCAAGTTATACTTTTCGGAAGGGAGTCATACTAAATAAACGAAAGACACTTAGTAACTTCCACAGAAAATATTTTCTGTGGAAGTTACTGAGTATCTTTCGTTTATTTAGTAATTCTATTTGGTTTTCTCGATCATAGTAATTCTTAAAACAAATAAATTAAAGGATCATGGGCAGACATAATTGCGTAGAAATTAATTCTGGTTGATGAAAAAACTGTACACAGAAATTGTATGGAGTTCATATATACATATTTAGTTGGCTTTGGTTAGTAATAATCAATGCTAGTGTAGTAACGTATCGATGTATTTGACATGTTAATAGTGAATAATGGTGGAGTAATGATATGCTTTAATTATGTGGAGTAATAAGGACTAATGCATGAATATTTGAAGTGTGAAAATACCACCTATTGAAAGTTGAAATTGCGGTTGAAGAATAAAATTATTACAATAGCAATTCAGGGGAAATTAAGGATCAATTTCCCGTTAACTTTTTACAGGACCAGTGGGTACTGTGCAATAAAGCTAAGAATGTTTACCTCTAACATCCTTTCGGTGAAATTATTCCCTTCTTTAAAAATTAATTAGACTCAATCGATACATTTCTGGAGTTTATTCATATGTGGCTTAAGTATACAACAGAACCTTTCTGCCTGCTGCTGCTCGATACTGCGTGCTGCTAATATTCGATTAAATCTTAAAGGCTGCCGACTTCTTAGAACCAATCCGTATTACAAGAAATAAAATCATATGGAAATTTCAATTATGATATTGCTTAACGAATCCACATACGTATTATAAAATAAAATTGCAATTCGACATAAGATTCTGTAATACATCGCATCATATGATATAACGAGGCTTTCTGCATCATCAAAGCTATAACACAGAGTACCCAATGTCAGTAATTACTAAATTTTGTACCGGATACATATCCTTATTACATCAAGGGGTAATTAAAGGAATTTTCCGAGCTAATATCAGAGAGAAAACAACCGTACCCTCATACTACTATCATTATACTTATCATATATAATTATACTACCTTCTAAACATTGTTAACAAGACCTATAATTTCAAAGATAAAAATAAACAATAAACCCAACATTACGCTGATGTAAATCTTCGAGTTACGTTATCAGTGCCGACTCATAAACAACCGATCAAAATCAGATTAATTCTTAGCGGCAACGGAATTAAGGAAGGGGCAGAGGACCCCAGGCCTTTAGCAAATAAAAGGGGTCAAACATCGATACTGGTTACCCCTTCCGGCAATAACACCTCCGCGAGTCATAAGCGGTGATGAAACGCTGCCCACATCAATGAATCGCATTATTTAATCTTGAGTTCTAATCACTCAACAGCTCTCACCGCATCCCACTTGTTTATTAACTGTTTATCTATTTAACGCCAATAGTTACCGTTAGCAAATGCCCGCCATGTTTCTTATCTTCACCGCAAGATCTCTTATTCTTTCTCCTACCTCATTCATTGCATCTATTATAATAAAAATATACTCTTCTACAACCGTTAGTTGACACACGGTAATATATTATAGTAGTCCACATATGTAATTTATATCCCTGTATCATCTGATTCCTGGCAATTCCGTATGAAATACAGATTGGTTTGTCTTTTTGAATATATTTCCTTTTTTTAGAATTTGCTCTAAATAATTGTCCTGCGAAATACGGAGCATTAAAATGACTAGAAAAATTAGTAAATATTCTAATTTTTATCATGTTTCTTTCGATTTTAAATTGATAAGAATATAATAAAATTAATTGTCTCTCTTAAAATAGTATCCTAACTAAGACTAACACCTCCAGCCCTATCTTGTGTCTCAGTTACGGTATTTTCGTGCAGGAAAAAACGAAAAAACGAAAAAACAAAAGACAGACGAACAATAGATAGAAAACAGATAGAAGATAACTAGATAGACAAAACACGACCTTTAGATATGTATTTTCGTCAAAGTTTATTCATTTTAGCATATATCTGACCTAAAGGACGACACCCAAACTATTAACGACCTATTAAATTAGTTTAGATCAGCAATCACCTTCTGGATACTAATATTGTATAAAATATATGGAATTACGTCAAATTTGTAATCTTTTTAATGAATAAATTTTATTTTCTTGCATCAGGCAGCATTGCCTAGCGAATGCTGCAAACGTTTGCTCTGATTATCTTTGTATCTGTCATATAAGGTGTACCCGAATTTTAGGGGCTTTTGTTTTTTCAAAAATCGTAAATATCTGCTGAAATATAAGATAAATATAAAGCTGAGATTATGGCTTAATCTTTTCGTACTTGAAAAAGTTAATATGGCATTTTATTTGTTAATTTCCGTAACCTTCAGCACGTATTTATACTATGAACCAGAATATATTTCAAAAGGGAGAGGTGAAGCGTGGTTCTGTTTTAGAAATAATTTAAACTGTGTACAAATCGAACGTTTCCAGCTGGCCAGAAGACCAACTTGAAGCGAAAATTTAAATAAATAAATCAGGTAAGGCATTAGACAATCGCCAGTCAATCTTTTACTCATAATCTAGTCTTGGACTCCAACAAACCGGTCTTAATTCGTGTAATGGTACCGACTTTTTTCCTAATTCCCTTAACCTAATCCCGAATTTTTCTAGTGGCATGACTTCGGTCCTTTAAATTTCGGTTTAGCAAGGTTTGATCGCATTTTGCAAACGACGCTCCGACACAAGAGCGTGTCTTCGATATCAGCAGAGGAGGGAATTATATTTATGGACGAACGCAGGAATGCAGTGTCACCCACCTTCCTGAGAATGGTCACCGTTCCAGCCGAATATCCCGCTCGGCAAAGGCCGCGCAGACGTCCTTGGACATATGACGAATATACGTTACGAAACCACTCCCAAACCATTGCTCCCCTCAATGTCTGATCGACAGATCCCTGTATCCATGAGAAACGAGGGTGCTTCCCAACTACACGCAAGCACCCGTCGGTCGTTTCCAATGATTATTGTTTACGCATTCATCGCATGACGTCAGAATGATTATTGCAAGCGTTATATGTAATGCTAATCATGGCAAATCATTTAAAAAATTTATTTTACAATATTTTAGAAATTTTAGCGAATAAACTTTCAATAATAAAAACAGAGCTTACGTGATCTCCTATAATTTATTATTAACATTTTAATACTGTAATTTTATAGATATACCAGCAGAAGTGCCCGTTGATTCTCAACGGGTATGTTAAATTTCATAAATACCAGAGTAACAACCTTGTTCGTAACACATACTTCGGTATTATTGACAGATAGCAAATACCAGACTTTCTAATCCAATATACCAAGAATTGTAAGTTACGATGAAGTCTGCAAAGCCGCACCAACTCAATATTCAATTTCATATACTCCGAATGAAAAATATCTCCAACTGAGGCAATATAAAAAGATATTCTAAGATCACATTTGGATAAGCAGTACCATGTATAAAGTTACTTTTTCATACAGGTACAAGAGACAAATGAATCAAACATTTAACATAAATTACAGAAATAAATTATATATCACTCTAATAACCGCCGATGAATATATTTTGCGGATGGTAAGAGTATTATGGAGCTGACTTGTATCTCAATCTTAATACGTGCGACATAAACAAGGAACACAAATAACACAAAAGAAATCGCAATACCAAAATAGAAACAAAGATTAAACACCAATAACAGAAGGATAGTAAATGAATATGGATTTCTCACGAAGGAAATTAGGGGCTAGGGGTCCCAGATAGCAATGTGGGCAACGCGTTTAACTTCGCTGAAACCGGTCCCGGGTTCGATTTACGGTGAGAGCTCATGTTCGAAATTACTGATATGAATGAAATGAGTTGTCGAATTACTACTAATATATTAGAACACAAAAAATATTTTATTTATTACGACTACCGTGTTGTAAGTTTATTCATCTCAATGTACCCAATATCATTGAATATACTATACAGTATATTCCTTCAGTCACGACTCCTCGGTAGGTTTATAGTATAAAGAACTAAAAGAATTAACTTTTACTCGTACCACTATAATTGTTCTATTTATAGATAATGGTACGGATGAAAGCTTATTTTCTACGTTATTTACTTCATAAAATTTATTCACAACTACCGTTAGCGATAAATTCTAGCTTTAAATAACGAAACAGGTGAACCTACTGGACAAGAAAAAGATTTGTGACCACACACTAAACACTTAAAGAGAACTTACTCCATAACCTAGCCAAATAAAGAAACTACATCAATGCATAGGGTAGCCGCATTCCTCTGTAAATAGAGAATTTTCTTTTTCTATTGGCCATAGAAATGCATTTCTAGAGCAAACTGGTATCGCGAAAGCTCAAGGCATTACGATGCTCGGTGCAGAGTGGAAAGCCATTCTGGAAGAGATAGGTGAAATTGAGACTTGGGCGAAAAGATGAATGTTTCTTTAATATCAACTCGTAAAAAAACTTCTATGATCCTCTACCTAACCATCTCATAACATAGAAATTCCTTTAAACTGGTATCAAACACAAGTCAGACATATTGAGACGAGCGAAAAATATAAATATTTATTTAATATCGACTCAAAATCCTCGTCTTTGTCATAGATGCCATATTATATTTCTATTTTATATTAAAATCAGGAATCAAATGCAGGGTATCCAACAAAGTAAAATCCACGGAGGACAACTAGCCGCCAACGAAACCTTATGTGGATCAGTAAAAGTTACCTGTATTTTTTCTAAAACTTTGATTGACTTTCAATTTTTACATATCTGTGTACATATTGTTACATATGTGTGGATCTAAGTTCTTCGGTAGATTTTCAAAATACGAAACGTTTTTGATATAATAATAAGAATAATGTTTTATTCCTTTTCTCTGATAAAAAGATACATATTTTGGAACATCACGTAAGGAATATAGGTACCCTGATAGTGAGAACCACTAGTTTTAGGGTTACCGACTCTTCAGTTAATAAAACAAGAAAAAAAACAGTATTTGTTGAATTCAAACATAATTAAACTATGACCATGTGTCATGGCAGAGATATAATAAATTCTAAAAATAGTTAACTAAAAGAAAAACATTAAATAAAATATTATTTGTAATACCTACCGAAGAATTTACAGTTATTAAAATAAGGCTGCAGGAACTAAAATAAAATCATAGACAATAAAGCTCCGGCACTAACACCACAGTTGAATCTTCAAAACCTACTAAGAAGTTGTCAAGAAAGAGAAAAACTTATAAGTGTACTGTCCCAAATCGGAATCTGTCCACAAGTGCCGTAATATTTGGTAGTTCCTCGTCTCTATAGGGGTTTTTACAGTAAAGTCGTGAAAAAGGGCGTGCAAGCGAACTCTTGAATGTTTCCGAATTCCTCTGGAGGTGCTCCAAGGCGGTCGCTAACCCCACCATCTCCTTGGCGATTCCCGGCACACACTCCGCCGTCTGACCACACAATTCGGAGACAAAAGGACATCGGGAGGATCGGCCAAGTGATCTACAACCCATCCCCGATGCCCGCACATCCAGGTTATTTTTTCCGCGCCCACAAGCTCTGTTTCCATTGTTCGACATTTTTTCCTTCCCCGGAGGAAAAACGGCCTAGCGATGTTTCCTCAGCCCGTTTGTCTTTGCGACAATTTTTGAGACAACCAACTGGTTTCGGGTCTTCTATTAACATTTTTCCTTGCCTCTAACTTTTTTACTTCCGTACGGGGTTCTTGAACTCCGCCTTTTTAAGAGTTTGGAATTTAAATATTTCGGTTGTTTCCTACAGTTGTCCTACAGTCCTACAGTCTGTTGAAAACGGGCGTTCAAGCACGAGTTATCAAACTCACTATGATGTTACCAAGTTACATTTTTCTGATTTTTCAACGGGACAATCCGCAATATTTCAAAATTATTGGGGATATGGTTCTCAAATTTAATTTCATCTGTATGTACAGAAAGGAGAGTTTTTTTCTATTTATGTATATTATCATCCAGCTCGCCTAGAACCGGGGAAACGTGATTTTCACATGACTCAAACGACTCAAACTTCGCAAGGCATTGACTGTCGTCATGCGACAAATCGTAGCAAGTTCTATATTCATCAACAACCGGATTCTGCTTTACGAGAAGTCAGAATTTTTATAAATTAAAGTCCAAATTAGAGTTTTGACATGCAGAATTGGGATGTAAAATTATATCTAAACATGGTAGAATCTTTTTTTAAGAAAACTGGATTAAACTCTATAGTAACCTCATTTTTTATGTATTGAAATGAGTGTTGTTGAATCTGCAAAACATTTCGCCTTTGAAGAGTTACCGAGTTCGATAATAAATGAAATTGATTTTGTCATTTTTCTACAGTTATCAATAATGACGATTTTCATTGGATTAAATCAATTTCAATAAAAGTATACAAAAACAGTTTGTGTTTAGTTAGAGAAGTATCAAGATAACTGTTTAGTTCTTTACATTTCAAACAAAGTAAGCTGAATCTTTGTTTCGTGAAACTCTTCCCGTCAGAACTTCGAACTCCAAACCGATTGATTTCCATAATGTTTTCCTGTGATAACTTTTTCCTTATCCCTCCAAATATTTCAGTATTTCATGAAACCGATGTATTCGAGTAACATCAAATATTTATCTGTATTGAATGGTTCTTATATATGAATTCAGAGACAACTGTAACCTATTAAAATATTTATCATGCCAGTAATTGATAATTATTGACCTTGTGATACGACTCAGGATAAATATACAAGCAATATATCCTTAAATCATACACCATCTTTAACTTTACTTCGTAATGAGGTTCGGCTATTAACTAATTGTAAGGTAAATCTTTCGGAAGATCTAAAACGATTATCAAGATGCGAAGATTTTTTTTCCTATTTTAGCTTCCTCGAAGATATAAGTTCTATAGTTACCCCGTTTTAACTCAAGCTCCCATGTGGTCTAGTGGCTAGGATATCTGGCTTTCACCCAGAAGGCCCGGGTTCGATTCCCGGCATGGGAACATTATTGTTTCAGATTTCAAATACTTTCGGAAGCTCATTTTACATTAAATATACCAGACATATCGAATGTTTCCAAGGCAAATATTGGTTTTAAGTTTTGAACTTGGTATATATTCGAGTGAAACTGATTATTAAAAAATCTTTAATTTAATTAATTTTGGCGAAAACGGATAAAGGTTGTTCGCAAGGGTTTCTCAATTTTCTGGGAAATCTCAAAAAAGCACAGTGAGGATCCAACAATAATATTTAATTGCAGCTAAAATGCTAGAGACGTCACGGAGAAAAGCCTAGGGAAACGGGGGAAAATTTCGCGGATTGGTTTGCTCTATAATGCATAAGCAGGAAAGTCGAGTTGGATAGCTATGAGGTCATGATCTAATGGCCCTTTGCATCGAAAGCGCACACACATAGAGAATGCGCAGAAAATAACATCTCTGCCTGACAACTAACTGGCAGGAGTGTTTATTTATATGCAGAACTTTTTTGTTAATAAAGTTGTCACTCTGAAGACTC
Organism: Sympetrum striolatum; assembly: GCA_947579665.1. NCBI lineage: Eukaryota > Metazoa > Arthropoda > Insecta > Odonata > Libellulidae > Sympetrum > Sympetrum striolatum. The sequence goes on from OX388350.1 coordinate 64,575,339, forward strand.
AATATATCGCAGCCTTACTTCTGAAGACACCTCTAGAAACTAGTTCTTATATTTAATCTCACGTCGTTGCTCGCTTTTCTCGTTTACTTTATTTTTTTATTTTTAATGCTTTCATTTCAGGTTCCAGAAATTAATTTCCTTCAGGTTAAAATTTAGCTTATACCTCCTATTAGTAGGTTTCGCAGGTTTTTCACACCCCCTTCGTATGGTGTTTACCTGCAGCGGAGTTTTTTCTCCTAATTACTTCATGTTTTCAATTTTAATCATCATAGTACTTCCTTTCTGCTTTTTTCGATTTTGCTTAGTTTTATCTCTATCTTAGCCATCTTAGGAAATTGCAAAGTGTTAGATTTAAGAGGAGACTTTAATGCCTCGATCTCGTTCTCAGTAAAGTCGACTCTTTTATATTTGTGTAAATAAGTAACCGGAAGGTACCGGGTTCGAATCCCGCCTGATCGGACTTCTCCGATCAGGGAATGGTTGTGTGTGTTCGTCGTTGCTGATACCTCGGTGAAGCACCTCCTGATAAGATCCATCCATCAAAGCTTAGGAGGACTTCACCGATAGAGGCAACGGTAGCTCAGCGAAAAAATTGTTTCCCAATGTTGCAAATTACAGCACGTGTAATTAAAACACAAAACATTAAGGAAAAGCGGTTAAGGTTCTCTTTCAGTCCACTCAGACAACGAATTCCTCTTCTCATACATGAGATTCGTTAGTTGATTACGTTAATGATTCATAACTCCATTTTAACTATGCATTATAATACCAGACCATAGAATACTGGTATTCAAATTATGAGTACACTATTCACTTCCACGCTCAGTGAAGTAAATAAGGATAAAGTTAGGTTAGGTCTTAGCTAGTTGTCTCAAATAGAGTATGCATGTAGAGTATGGAACCCTGCCGACAAATGTCGTATTTGGGAGTAAGAAAAGACGCAACGAAAGGCGATACGATTCGTAAAGAATAGCTACGATAAAACAGTGAGCGTTACTCATATGATACAGGTCGCGGGGAGGGAATCATTAGAACATAGAAGACTAATTCAAAGGATAAATACTAAATAAGCTCAGAGAAATTACGCTCTCAGAAGATGTAACTGATATAATGTGACCTCCCTGTTATATAGGTCATTATGATGCTGCGAGGAAGATCAGGAAATAGATACTAGAAGGAATAGTTTCAGGGATTCATTTCTTCCACAAACGATACACGAAATCAATGGATTATAAAAATAGAGTCAAGGTGCTTGCATCCCCTGCCACACGCCGAAAGGCGGCTTAGAGGGACCTAACATAGACATAAACTACCTCATTCCTCACCCTGCCTAGTAAGCCCCATCTCATCACAAAAGCTATCAGTTACAAATGGTGTAGATGGAAAAAGACGCAAAAAGCGTTCAAGCTAAACTCTACAGAGAGAGAGAGAGAAGAAAGTTGATCCTATGGCAGTAATCTAAGAACACCCGTCCATAGTGGCCTTTGAGGAGGACCGCCGCTATTAGAGAAACAGACTGCATTCGTTTGTGAGACCCACATTTCATTCTGCAGATGAGACCGAATGCTCCATAATAGCCGCTGCCCCCCCCGGAATAGACAATCGCCGGAGAAAAGACAACCTTCTCCGGTTGCGCGGGGGAAATCGTGAAATGGGAAGATCTGCGGCAATTATGTGCCACCGAGGAAGGCGGAATCCATCCGAGTAACGGAAAGTGCGGGAATCCTTAATAAAGCGGGAAAACTTGTTTATAACTGCATCCACGGGAAAACAATACAGCGGGAGGAGAAATGAAGATTCCTGGAAGAAGGCCACGGAGGATGGAACTATAACTTTCTTCTGCAATGTGTGCCGAAGGCGCATCCAAGAGTATGGCTCGCTGTACTCTGATGCCTATAACGAATATCTCTGTAGAATACGTATGGGCAACTTTTTCCGGAGAAGGAGCCAGATAAAGGGAAAAACCTTTTGGTCAGCGAGCAAGAATGTGTACCTAGCTGCTAAAGACTAAACACATGTTCATTCACTTAATTTAAATTAATATTATTTATTAATGATTGGTTTATACAGTTTTGATAAACCAGATGTTTACGCTTAAAATCTCAGATATTAAAAACCGGCTAAAATATCTTTACCTAAAATAGCTTTTGCTTCATTCAAGGAACATTTCATCTGGGGTCATAAAGATCCCACGTGCCTTATTAAGGGTTAAATAATCGCTTTCCTTGGCTCTCAGATACTCGTAACAAACACAAATATTTACATCTTGGAGGGAATTGCACAAACGTAACTTTAAATAAAGATATTGCTAAGACATAAGAAACTTTCCAGTCAACTTGGAAATAATATATTGGATGCCACCAAGCGGGCCAGAGATAACCCGAGGGCCGCAAGTTGTCTATGCCTACTCTTGAGGAATAATTACATTAAAATTTTAATCTTTGGGAATTCGTAGTAAAAGTTCTCCCAAGTCCAAGTCAAAGTAGACATTCTAAAAATACATCTTACTTAATTTTTAGAGGGCTAACTTAACTTTCTAAACCTCTAGAAATTTTTGTACATCAGATATTCTTGCAGGCTTTAGTTATGCATACATGCTCTATTTATAAGCAAGTGCTTATTGCATAGGTGAAGGAAGCGAACTTGGGGCACAAGTAGAAAGGTAGCCTTTGCTAAGCGATCATTCCTACCTCAAAATTTCTTCATCTTAGGGAGGAAAGAAAATTGTGACGAAATCTAAGTTTTCGGAGCTGCGCCATGATTGCTTACACGAAATGTGATTTTACGAAAATATGGTTTCTACTGATTGATTTGCAGAATAAACCGCAAAGGCATTCACCGGTTACGGCCTTCCAACTCCACTGTTGCGGCCCAAGATGTCAAGGCGAGTGTTCTTTTCATAATATTGCACAAAAGAAACACTTTTTCACCTTGAATTTACTACTTTCATTCATTCTTATCCACGAAAATATATCTCGAGACTGATTGAAATTTATCACACAATTTCAATGCTACTTCGGAAGTGTATAATTATGCAAATAATTATTTTCGCGCATGAAATTTAACGAAACAGCTCACAGATCAAGATTAACCAAGGCTAATCTTTCCACCATAACGTATGCTCAAAATTGTATTAACTAATTCTATCTCCAAATCTTGAGAGGCTTACTGAAGAAAAACATAGACTAATTACAAACCAGTAGGTATAAAAATCAGTAATAATTAAAGTGTCGTAGTAAGTATCATAAGCTGGAGTAAATATTTGTCAATCAACCAAAAAATTTTACCAATATTAATATATACATCCATTATTATTTCTGTATATCTCCTTTTCATTAATGGTATAATTTCCATTATTTAAATTATATTTCCTCGATAGTGGAACTAAGCAAATTCATTTCAAGTTCTTTCTCTGTAATTAAACATTATTGATGTATACTTCGAAAATTCTTGTTAAAATTATTAACACTACAAATAGCGGGTTCCCGACCAAATTGCCTGGTGGGCAGCACGTTCGGCTTTGGTGAAAAAGGTTCCGGCATCGATTCCCGGTAAAAGTCAAAGTTCGAAATAATCTAAGCTGACCAAGCACTTAAAACAATATATATACAACTATATTATAGTTTCACCCGTGTGAGTGGAACATAGAGGTATATTGTCCATAGATATTATAAGTCTGTAACCCAGGTCGCAAAAGAATGTGAGTTAACTAAAGCTGAAAACTTTCAAATTTTTAAACAGATAGTGAAACCTCAACAAATCTCATTTTGCGTTACTTAAAAAAGTTTTGACAGCAATAAGAGTTTTTTACAACCTTTTTTCATGTAAAATACTGGGTATTAACAACCTACCTTCTAATTAATAATGTTTTTGAGGCGAACAATCTTCCGTTGGTGAGGGAGATTTCAGATTCGACAGCAGTGTTTCGGCTATGATAGAATCTCTCGGTTGGAACTCTCTTAGTGATAGAGGACGTGAATATCGACGGAAGCTTTTTGATAAATTTGTCACTACCGATTTCGAGGAGGAGATAACAGATATTGTCATCCCAGTTATATTCCTACGTGACCTTCGAGAGAAAACAAAAAAGCGATACAGGGAAGTAGTTGCCAGGACAGATAGCTACTTTTGGTCATTTTTCCCGCGAAGTATTAGAGAAGCTAATAGCTCTCCAGATTAGATAGGTATTTCGGTGTCTTACACCCCTTGCCACGCGCCACTGGCGGATTGCAGGGTTTAAATGTAAATGTTAAGTGTAAATCGTGAAAACTAAAAAAAACATCGATTTTTCATAAAATTTGCGGAATAGAAAAAGTAAATGCTTACTCTGCTATCAATAACATTTTGGTTGCTACAGTACTTCAAACGCATAAAAAAATCAAGAATTTATTTACATCGTTCGATGAATCGGCAGCAACTGTGAGGTTCTTAATGGTAATAGCCAGGGAGAGAAATAAACCCCCGATGTATTTCCGAGTAAGCGACTGATTAATGACATGTTTACAGCACGCAAAATATCATCGCTGAAATTATACAGAATGTATAGATAATATTTCGCCAGCGAATCAACCAAAGAGATGGGAATCTGTGACTTGTATCGTATCTTAATGAACGAAAAGGGTTACTCTAAGGAAAATGAATGATTGCTTGTAACCTAGGGAAACATCACTTACTCATGTCGTGGAACTCAAGTCTTCCTAAACAGCAAGAGTCTGTGGTCCTCTATGACTTACAGAGCTACTACAGTCTGTTTCATTGGAGATATCAGTGCCATATCGACAAAACCGGTAGCTGTTACCATATCAATAGGTAGGGTCTATGTCAAAACAGAACCAGAGGTCAAAACGGAAGTCGATACATACGACCTATTCAGCAGGGCATCTCTATAGCAATTCTTTGAGCTCACTCCGATATTTCAACCTTTCGAATTCCTATCATCTCATATAGTTTCGCAACGATGGAGAGAGAGAAGAAGTCTGCGTGATTCCAGTCTTCCGTTAGTGAGGGAGGATTTCACGGAGCGGCATTCACGATCGCCTTCGAAAAAGTCAAGGCAGCGCTGGCGTGCACACAAGTCACGAGGGAACGTGACGCGCGGTCGATCCGGACTCCAATAGAGTCTCCGGGCGAACTTCAAACTCCTCCTCAAAGGGAAGAAAGAGGCTGCTTAGCGATTCATCCTATTCTGCGGTAGTAAGCTCTAAAAAGGGCAATTTTGCGAACATGGTTTACCGGACTCAAGTGCACTTTTCGGTTTTATACATCTTATTAACAATGTGACAAATAGTAACAATGCAAACAAATATAACAATGTTGTTTTTATCATCTGAGTAAACAAAGTCTATTCCGTCATTTATGACGAAATAAATTTATTAACAATACCTAAAAAACGAACTTCACTCTCTTCTGCCGCAGAAAAATATTGCTGCGGATAGAATTTGTTTATTTGGTTGCTAACACAACATAGCTATATTTATATACATTGTTACCTTGTAAATCGTTTCAACAGCAAATTTTCCATGTTTATTTTGAGAACGAAAACTTCTATTTCTAAAAATTGTATTCATAAATTACTATTTCAAACCTCCTATGGTATAGAAAGCATATCTTACATTATAATTGTCACCTTTAAGCGCAGGTTTATATGTTTATCCACATGGTGTCATTATATAGCTCTTCGTATGGAAAGCGTTGAAGTAATTAAAAAAGATTTATTTCACGAAATTACCTATAATATAGGAACATGAAACGGATTCTTTAGAGGACCAACCTACTATTACATACAGTATTATTTTACTAATAGGTTGAAATGGTATTCGACTAAGGTCGACTTGGAAATACCTTCTTAAGAAATAAACGTCAAGTTAGATTTTACCTTTTTCACTCTTAAATAAAGTCTCCATAAAAATATGCAAGTAATCTACGTTTAATCCTGCACATTAAAAATGAAAAAACAACGGAGTCACTCATAAGCTGTACCATCAATAAATTTTGAAGGAGTTGACACCATTAAAAATAATGAGAACAGTCCAAAAATGCAAGAACCAGAAAAATATGTACCGATAATGCATACTGCATTTATGTCTTCCCTTTTTTAAATAAACCCTTCGATAATGCCACCCGATTTCCATACTTGCACAGCAGATAAACATCATACAAAAAAACACCATATTCAACTAAATGGAGAAGACACTCAACTATTTTCTGAATCTCAATTTCAACGAACTAAAAATCAAATTCACAAAAGAAAACAAATAGCAATTCTAAAAATCAACAACAAATTCGTCAAAGATAAAAGAGCGGGGCAATAGAGAGTTTAAAAAGCGAAACTCAAAGAACTTCCGTGAGTAAATTTAAAGTATTTTTGCGACATGTTGCCATTTCTAGTAGCAATTCCACTACTGTTGGCATTGGCCTGGCCAATTAATATTACTTATTTAAAACACTTGATTGTAAAGATAAAGAGTATAAATATAGTAGATTAATGCGTTAAGCTTGCTAAACTAAACAATAAAGAATTGACGGCAATTGAGGTTTTTTTACATCGAGTACACGTGAATTGTACAAAGCCCATTAACCTTTGCGTCGCTAATCATATTATAGACATTATTCAATATTCCAATGAAAAAAACGTCAATAAATGTCATTTATTGAAATATGTATTATTACAATATTTTATTTGGGTTTATAGACATTATAGACTCCCTGCATATATTGACCGATCACATACGAAATAAAAATTGTAAAAAAATGAATTAAATATAGTATACAACATACGAGTTGTTGGTTCAAACCGGTCTTCGGGCTAAATATTCTACTCAGACGATCTTAACAAATTCCAGTAATATCTATTAATTATGCACGCATGACGTGAAGCGATACGTGTGTTAGGTTGCGTATTCACAAAGATGCCCCCATTTCCTTTTCGTATTAACATATTTAGAATTTATATGGGTTCTCTAGGGACCATGGGCTGCTTTGGATTTTGTTTTGTGGGAAAGAATAAAGCAGTCACCTTTCTCCCAAGTCACGTCACCGTGATTCACCCAAGTTGTGAGTCAGACACTAAAGTGACCAAGAGGAACCCGTGCATATATCTGCTGAGATGAATAAGCGTGCATTTCGACCTTTACAGCCACGGTGATGCTGGAACCGTCTTTTGATCTTTCAAACGCTTTTCAACGAAAGTGTTGTTCGTTTCAATGTATAATCGGTATTACGGCTATGAAATTGGTTTTCTTCAATTATGTACTGCAAAATCCATAACCGATCAATTTGAGGAACATTAACTCTTTTCAATTTGCTTTGAGAGTATGGATTTTGGCATCTTTCAAGCAGAAGACCTTGAATATAAGACTCCGAGTTGCTTTCCGTGTTGTAAAGGTCAAGTATGCGTAATCTGGTTCAAATCAATGGAACTGTGTATGCGTATCCATATTATAATTGATTTTACATGTACTAATATTTCTATATTTCCGTTCGATAAATGAATATGTATGTTCGTCTGAGAATCCTTCCTTCCCAATCCTTCAAACTTTGTTCGATATTAAAAAGTCGATACCCAACAGATAATGAGCTACTCTTTGATTTACCAAATGGTCGAGATCGATTAAAAATTAACGCAAAGTTCATTTTCGTCGTTTTTAGACTTTCCTTCTTTTTCAAAACTCAATTATAAACACAGTAATAATGCAAATCGAAACACAAACTATGTCGACTCACTCTTCATGGCGTTCAAACTGATTGAAAATAAGGCTATAACTGCTTAAGCTGCTGCGGCTGCTGTTCCTCAAGTGGGAACAGACAATGGTGAACTGTCAATGAAGATTTATTGCGGATAAGCTGTTCTTATGACGAAAAAATATCTTTTACGAGGTTCATTAAGGGATTGGAAACGGATTAAGTCAGAATTTTTCAACCTGAAACATCCGTGAATTTAATATGAAAAACAGTGATTAATTTTGATATAATTAACTATTGCAGCGCCCATTTACTGAAACATTCTTTTAACTGTAAAGCTGTGGAATGAGGTTTAGAGGATAATTTGGAAGCGTTGAATGGCTATTACTATCGAAGGAAACAACGATGATCAATTATCGCTTTTCGGTACAAAATAATGCAGAATATATCGAAATTTTGTAATAACCACTTTCAAACGTCGTCGTCTTGACAACAAAGAGTATTGTAGAAGCCAAGTTTATACAACCTCACCATTATTATTATTTTATATGAGACAGTAATAAAATTAATGTTACAACATCTTTATTCAGGCAAGGTCGAAACCATAACCCTCCTCTTCCATCTAACTCATCGTAAAATGTTGTACGTGTAAATATTACAGGAAAAAATTAGAAGAATTATGGATGTAAAAAACATACAGATTCTTAGGAAAAATTATCCACTGCAGGAGAAAACACATGAAAATGAAATGAAATGTGAAAAACCTGTTCAACCCTACAGATAATATTAACTAAAATATGAGAAGAAACATGACAAAAAATACATGTTTGTGATACATCAAAAATTATAGCCAAGTTCATACTTCAATAAGTGTTTTCAATATACAGTAAAATACATTTAGGACTTGTGTTGGAATAAACGTTGATGTGTACTTGAGCTTTGTCTCTAAATTGACTCCAAACAATTTTGCAATAACGTGCATAAATTCGGACAGAAAAAAACTTTTGATCATAATTCAAACAAGGAAATTAATCTATGGGCCTTCACAAAAATCCGCGCTGACTGACTTTTGTTACATCCCACACTAATGGCATTGGTAAACAAAGAGTTCTCAAGCCCAATAACGGTTGCCGTAGAGAAATCAATCAACTCCACAATTAATTGATTCGTTCCGCGTGGGTGACTCGGAGGCATTCTTTCGAATCACGGTGCATTCGCAGATTCACGAGAGAGGCGTGATGGTTGGAATCACGGACACAATTTGAGGCGGTCTCGATTTGAAACAAGCGCCGAATGAAAGAAATGCGAGCGGAAACAAGAGGGAAGACTGTGGGAAGGGCAGTCCAATCTTCGGACTAAGTGCTCTCGAAATTTCATTTAATGTGGGACGATCTTGCGACTGAACTTAACTCATTCGGAAACCCAACTCTACGAGCATTCCTTTTGGATTTTTCACTTAAAGTGGGGGAATCCAGCTGAGAGTGACTTCGATAAAACTACAACGATTAAGAATTATGCGGTGAATGCCCGATTATCAGGGTTCCAGTTTAACCAGAATGTTCATTCGCTAGAGCGATTGTAAGCTAATTTTAGCAAACACTGATATTTTCTATGCTCACAAATATGACGGTGGTACAATTTTCGTAAAGCTTTTATACGGTCATAAGAGGATGGAAGTTATTGTACTCCGTAAATTAATATATTATATATATTAATAATTAATATAATTTTCAACTTCACTACATTTTGAGCACATAGCTTCGGTAATGGCCTAAATAATATTTCCGTTAGGGGATTGATTCATCATGTATGAATGCACGTAGAAGTATTTCGCATGTACACAATCATCGTGAATTCATTTCATATAGTACTCAAATATAACTTTATACACACAGATATAAGTATTCATCTATACGTGGCATCCATCTATGTTTGCACAAATTTTGTTTCATTATAATTCTTCTTGCCAGTTTTATTAGTCGATGTTAAAGTACGGTAATTATGATTTGATGCATTGCGCAATCCATTTAAATTTTTAGGAAATGATAACATGTATTGTATAACAATGACGCCTGATTCAAGTTAAACCGCAGCGATAATGTGATAGTGATAACAAGACGATCATTTTTCATGTTAATCAATTGGCAAAAAGTTCCTCTGTAGCATGTAAAGCTATTGGAGATTAATTACATGCTTCATAGTATAAATTTAGTGGGCGGATGTTAAAAATATGAGAATGCAGCTCACATATGACGATCTAAAAGGAACTATTGAAAATATAGCCAGTTAACTTAAACTGTTTCACTATAGATATGTTTAACGATAATGTTAAAGTTAGTTTGAGTATAGGTCATCACGTGTTCCTTAAGCTTTCATATGTATTTGTTTATTGAAATATATATGTGAAAATTTCCAAAAATAAGCTTAAATTAAATCGTATGTATTTGTTATAGTGTAGTGCATGGCTATCTCCTCTGTATCTTTAATTAAACCGAAATTGACTATTTTTAAAAGGTCTTTTGTTTATATGGGACCAAAAATTTTTAATTTTTTGCCTAAGGAAATAAAAAATGAGAAATGTTGTTATAAGTTTCTTCAGTTAGTCAAGTCGTGGTTATTATCAAATGAAAATGTTGATAGATTTTTTTGAATATGATTTTTTTGGTTACTATAATTTTATTATTCTGATAGTAATAGTATTATTATTCTTGTTATTGTTATATACATGTATCTGGTTTTTTTCTCCCTTTTTTGTATAATTTACAGGTATTACTTTTTTTTCTTTAAGAACAAGTGTAAAGAACACACAAATATATTCTTTCTTTTTGTTAAACCACTTACTTTTTTATGTTTTTTGTATGTATTAGCACCAGCAATCCGTTTACTTTAGTTTGATGGTAACCCCAAAACAGGTTTTACCTATGGGGTACCTAATTCCATCACAATGTAGAATAATTTTATTTTATTTTGTTTGTATTATCTTAAGATGGAATAAATTTATTATTATATTATATTATATTATATTATTATTATTATTTCGAGTTGTGTTTATTATATACATTCAATCTATTCATATGTATGTGACAATGTGGATACTATACCAAGTACAGTATTATTTTAGTTAAATGATAGAACATATATATAGATATATATTATGATTGTATGATAGATCTTAAATCTTATGTACATACTTTTAATATATATAGTCTAGCTAAATTGTACAGCCTACGGGAGGTTTTTGGAAGGGTTTGCCTCCCGTCCTTGGGCAAATACCGGGCTTAAAATCATTTTTATGTTCCCCTTAAACATTGCCACCAGGCCTTAAATAAATAAATAAATATTTCAAATCATCACCCCCGGACTCAGTCATCCTCCCTCTCAACCTGAACTACCGAGATATAATTCGAAATCACGACGGGATTAAAAGCGTCTTCATCGACGTCTCCAAATAGTCACGGAAGAAGAGCAATTTGAGAGTAGATGAACTGGAGCAGTGGCAAAACACGAGGAGAAACTGCACAAAGGAAGTCTTGGACGACCTAAAAGGGAATCAGGACGACAATTGCGGGGAAAAAGCTCATTTATGGAATGCATAGATAATGGCAGAAGACGCGGTGACTTTCGATTTACTGACGGCGACCCACTAACGATGCGCTAAGATGTGTAGCTAAATGCGGCTGTCAGATGAAAACTTGGAGATGATTCGAATCATTCTAATAAACAAGGGACGGGGAGAGGTAGAATATTATAAACATTCAATAGTTCAAAATTAAAATATTATAAAGGTTCAACAGTTTGGTAACCATGGTAAAACAAATGCATTTCATCATATGCTATATAAATGTCAATTTCCACTAACTTTAACTTTTTCATACCTTTTTATGTGACGTTTTACTGAAGCTTTCAAGAAACAATTTACACAATTTTCAAACTTTGCCAAACTTCAAAACGTTATAAGATGTCGTCAACTTACTGATAAATAGCTTTCATAGTCTCAGGGTTCCTGATATGTTGATGAATAGTATGTTTGTAAGAATGAGAATCAAATAACTTAGTAATATGTCACTAATTTATTTTGTGATACATTACTGAGTTATTTGATTTTCAGAGTTTCACAAAGCGACAGCTTCAACTATCGATTTTATTTAGTATATTTCTAATTAATTCTAAGTACAGGATAGAAAAAAATTCTCTTATTTTTGCCTCAGTCTTGCTGATAGCTCATATATTTGATGTTAAAATTTTATGCAAAGTAAAATATGTATTTATATTTGTGTGTATTTTGTATCATATAATATGAAATAACAATAAATAGATAATTATGCTGACTAGATGGAATTATGTATCACAATATGTATAATTTTATAACCATATTTTATCTAATGTGGCATGTTCACTTTCATTGTGTTACCTAAATATAATTATGAATATATATAGACAATAAATTACTGTTACTATAACATAACTTATATGAAGTGTGGTATTCATACGGTCATGTGATACACTTTCATGAACTTCTCCCTCTCATACAATTCAGAATATTTGAGAGAGGGCAAACTACCTCATCCCTCATCTTGTCTAATAGTAATCCTCATCCCCTGTCTCGATCTTTTGATAGCTAATGGTTTAAGAAGAGAAACCGCCTCTTTACTGCTTAAAGAAATGTTTTTGCTTCTTTTTTAACGATAAGATTTATAAAAAATCTACATTTACGAGAGTCGGGAAGATATCCTATAGTTACCATAGCAAGAAGATGCAGAATGAGACACAATAATACCTTGTTAATTCGTCATCGGATAATGCGGTAAACAACATAAGATTCTGTCTTTTTCAGACATGGATTAATTCGGAATCTATCATCAGCTATCAAAAGCCTTAGACGAAAGTACCACTTTGAGGCTCCACCAAGAGATCATTCATCTTAAAAGACTACAGAGCGTTATATTTTGCAAATCCTATCTGCAAGACTCATTTGCAAATAAAAGAGCATTTAAAGGGAGAGAGAGCATTTAGTGTCATCTAATAAAGTTATTGAAGTTAATTAAATATTTTTCCCTCATATTTTATTTTTATTATTTTTTTATTTCTCCCCATCATTTTTACATTTTCATACCATTCCCTATTTTACTTTATTTTATATATTTTTATTTTATTTTATTTTCTTTCTCACTTAATTTAATTAAATACTATTCATATTTTTCATTTTATACATATGTTTGGTTGTATTTCAATGCTCCTTTGTTGATATATTTATACATATTTTCATTTCTACTTATACTTTTTCTCAACTTGTTTTACGATTCATTGTAATTGGTCAAATTGGCTGCTTATGAATCAAATTAAAATAAATAAATAAATAAATTAGTGAGCATTAATGTTAAAAAAATCCATATTGAGGACAATTTAACTAAACCACAGAAAAGGTACAGAAACGACCATGGTTTCGCAGCATGGCTGCATCATCAGGTAAAAGGATAGGAAACAACACAGAATATATACACAAAGGAGACAAACCAGGTGGCGAATCAGAAAACAGTAATGGTGGTAAGAGAGGAAGGAGAGAAGAGGAGTAAGGTGAGGTTTTGAGTGAGTGATGGAAATATATGAAATGATTAGTATTACAGTATTTGTTTGTTGATGGTTTGATAATATTTTATTTTACTATTGATGGTGTTTGGTTTTCGGCAATGTATTTTATTTATTTATTTGCCCTGATTTATCATGTCTATTCATTACTTGCACATATTATGACCATCATTGTATCATAGTTTCATTTAATCTCTCCCACATAGTGCAAACCTAAGTGCAGATTTATATATTAATAATAATAATTTTGAGCCACATTAACCCCGAGGCCCTCAGCTTGGGCCTAGTGCGACTAATGGCAATTCCGTTCTTGTTCGAAATACGCTGTGATAAAACATTAATTAATATCGATACGAATGAATATGAATACGATAAAATATGAATTTCTATAACCACTTAATTTTAAATCTCCAAACATGTTTCTTAATGCTTTGTATTTAATCCTTGTTATTATTTACATTAATTTTTCTATTCCTATCTGCATGTTACGCTAAATACAATACGTATAGACACCAGAGGTATTCTTTGCAGCCATTTACGGTTTTCTACATTCAAAGACACCTTGCAATCATTCTATATTACTTACATATCTCTGAACTCCAAAAGATCAAATCCTTTATGTTTAACGTCACTTAAAAGTCCTGTGCTGAACAGACCTCCATTGAGAGCACGCCAATTACCTTTTCAGAGCTCGGAGTACATGTATTTAGGTGACATATTTCACACCAGTACGTTGGGTGACAAACGTAATAATAGTCACCAAAGCTGATTCACTTCAGAGAAACAGAATGGTAGAATACCGTATATAGTCTGCCATAAGTCGACCTTTAAATGCAAAATTTCCATGAAAAAAATATCAAGTCGACCTATACCTAAATATCTCTCTCACAAGAGAGCTATTTATGATCTGTCCGATGAACTATGCTATAAAAGGCGTCATTAAAACTTCTACAAATCTTTCTCACAAAGAAACATTGGCCCAAATATTGAAACAACACAAAGAAATATCGTTTACTTACAGGTTGATTACCAGCATGGCTTATAAAGATGTAAACGAACGCAAAAATCAGGAATTACAAAGTAAAATTAACGTAAATCAAATAAATAAAATATGAGTATAAATAAATATAATTATAAATAGAAATCTTAGTAACATTTATCCACGCACGAATTACTGAACTTACTTAATTAAATGAGAATTTATAAAAATCTCTTTTTTCTTTTAATTTGATGAAACCCGAATAGTGAAATAAAGCATGTTTACGGTGTTTTGAATGCAGAAATAACGAGAAATTGAGCTCGAAAAACTCTTAACTAATATTAAAAAATTGCGAGCGCAAGCAAAGTATAGCAAAGCAAATGCATGGTAATATGTGTCTGCTCGTTATAAGAAGACAGGTTTTAGATAATGTAGATGATAGTAGATTACTAAAATAGATATATGAGATATATATTGTAAATAAAAAGCCACTGTATCGTAGATCATAGATTAGGAGGATTGTAAGAAAATATCGCTTGACAATAAATTGGATTCCATTTTTGTCAAATTTAAGGATCATCCATTCGTTTTACTCGTGACAACTTCAGAAGTGAAGAGGCTTCAAGTAAATGGGTAAGAGAGAAATGTTGAGGAAATTTTCCACAAACATAACCAGCAATTATTGAGGCAAAATTCAGTTCTGACAGTAATGAGCTGTAATATCGAGAAAAATAAAGATACCTACCTATAAATGGAAATGTTATGCCGGAAATTAAGTCGTCATAAATCAGCAGAGTAATTATAACCAAAATTTGGAGAATATGATGATACTTATTTTCGCCAAAGGCGAACGCGGTCCCGGGTTCGATCCCCAGTTCGAATTTTGGGGCCCACATTCGGTTTTTACCCAGCACAGTGATGAATACAAACAAACAAAAACATGTATTTATTGGGTAAAATCGGGACTAGAAAGTCCCATTCCAGAATACTAATAACTGTGTAAGTTGAGAGGTAGTTGTTTATATACGTGAAAAACGTATATGTGTAGCAAATATTGACGATAAAGAACACTACAAAGATTTTTGGATCGGGCTCCCGGATAGCCATGTTCCGGGTAGCCATAGCCGGGGTTCGATTCACGGCGGGGGCCTTTTTACTGCATGACCTCTGCTGTCGAAGCACTTTAACAATAATACTATTACTCCTAGTAGTTCCTATTCACCAATGACAAATAGCGTTGGATTCGATGCACTAACCATATGTCATTAACACCATAGAACACCGGGCGAAGGATTTATTTAAATAAGTAAGAGGAACACTCCTTAAATGTCACATGACGCGTCCCGTTCATTACTAGTAAAAGTAGTTGCTTCGGCTTCAATTGGAGAGTAACGAACAGTAAAGAGAGCGATTGACGCAATGTAAATGCGTTGCGAAACTCAGTTCCTTGTGCAGTCTAAGGGGAGCATGTCAAGGTCTCCAATGAGAGAACCCACTCTTGGGCTGCTGAGGGACTCATTCGCGGGAGATAATTAACAAAGCGCCCATGAGACTGAGCGAAGCTTCCGGAAAATCCGGCAGAGAACTGGGATGTGCCGGAATTGAGGAATGGGTGTCAGCGGGCGACCCCTCTTGCAGAAGGTCAGCGAATCTCACTAGTCGAATCTATCATTGCCGCGTCGGTTGTTATGTAGGGTCTTGGAACAACGGCGTGGTGCAAAGTACACTCAAGACGTAGGAGACGCATAATGAAGGAAATCACACCAAGAGAAACGACCACCGATCCGTCAGAAAAGAAGAACGGAAAAATAGGGTTTTTGAAGTTTCGACTCATACTTCTACATAGACTACCGTGCATTCCAGTTTTGTGGTCAGTTTGATAACTTAAAATTGTAGTTTATGTCTTTTAATGCTAGCAATACTTCGAAATATTAATCGTCACGTCTAGGAACCCCGCATGAAAATAACCTGGAGTAAGACTAGAGTATTCTAGCTGTACGGAGAAATTACATATAATTTCATATGCATTTAATCCGTCTATACTAATCAGAAAATCTTTGTCGCACTGCAGCAGATTTACGGCTTGTAAAAGGGGGTGCATGAGGTTGGCCAGACGTTATTGACTGCTTCAAATCTATGAAATTCCCTTTTGAAAACTACAAATTTTATTCTTAAAAATATTACCGATAAAACTTTAAAAATAAATTAATTCTTCTCGCAAACAATAAGCGATAATAAATGCTAAAAAAGCAGTTCTAACGTTTGGTTTTCACACCCTCTGCCACTCCCCGAAAGGCGGCTTGAAGAATATGAATGAAAACGAAGATGTTTACGTAAGTTATACCCATTTCATAGGGCAGAATATATTTTTTTAGATTTCCCGCATAAACAATTAAACACTGAATATGGCCTTTGCTCGTCAGCAAATCATACAGCAAGTTTAGGAGATTATATAATAATAAAATTAGTTATAAGAGGCTTCCGGATAGCCAAGTGGGCAGCGTGTTCTGCTTTCGTGAAAGCAGTCCCGGGTTCGTTTCTGATGGGATCCAACCTGCAAAATTACCTAAGCTGTCGAGGCACTTTCAACGATACTTCTACTACAATTAAATAAAGAAGGTCACAAGTAAATATTATAACTGAAATGCACTCTTCAAGACTTGGAAAACATGTCTCCCAGTTATAAAGATCTTTATGAGAAATTAACATTTACTTTGTGATTTTTCGGCCATAAAAGAACAACTCATAACATACTTAATAAATATTCCAAACATTTGCTATGAAAAATCAAAATTCTGCGTACCATATCCAATGTCGAATATTTAATCCAGTGAATATCGTTTCATCATATTTTATTTGTCGGCTACTGCAGTGCATTGATAATAAAGAAGGTAAATTTTTGAGATTACTAGTTACAGTATCTACCGCCTGATTTTTCTTTCAGCATCTGATTGATGTAACAGGATGGAAGCGTAATATTATCATGTATATTACACCATCTAATTGTCTTTGAATTGTGGGCTAAATTTAATTATCATTTTGATCTTCCCACTGATATCTATTTCCATCAAACTTCAAGAAGCAACAAACACGATTTACCTTAGAGATTCGAGGCAAAAAGTACCGATGTACCAGTTTCAATTCACACCTGCAACAAAATACACTATCCAGAGTTACGACCTTGACTTCGTGGTAAAACGCAACCAGGAGATATAAAAACAGCAACTTCTTCACCACAGATTGAGACGAGATGTAATTCTCGTCTCAAATAAAAAGAACCGGTCGAAAATAAAAAGAAATTTGCGGTAAGGTGTAGAAGTCCCTGCTTTTATTTCTTCGTCAACAAAATATTTTTCTTTGAGGAAAGGAGTCGATGAAAGCTATTCGGCAATATTCAAAAAGCTTTAGATGTTATGTTTAAGTTGATAAAAATAGCATTAGGAGTATAAGAGCAATACGAGTTGAAGGAATTTGAAATACTCAGGTTTAATAATTGGGATCCTTCGTAAGCTAGCTCCTGCGGAAGATAATTGTACTCTTTCAGGTATCTCCGACTGAATTCAGCCATGATAGCTTCTTCCCATACTTTTATGAATTCCCAAACTCAATTTAGCAAAGGTTGTACGCAAACATAAAAATAAATATTGAATTTAAATTTTCATATTCGTCAGCAAGAGTTTTTTCTGGTCGGGATGTTTATTTCGATAAACCAACTACCTTACTGCAAAATGTAGGACAAAAATGAACCTTAAAATTGAAAAAGAAACCTTAAAATTCGTAAATTAAAAATTTCTTTCCAACTACAGACTATAATTAACAAAAGAAAATACGAATTCTACACTTAAGATTGCAATTTTACGTATAAATTAAATTCTCTGAAAATCAACTTCATTGAAGCGTATTACGTCATGTATTTTTTTCCTAATTGAAGCAAATAATGAAAGAGGCAAGTGGAAACATCTTCATCAGATATTTTTCAATTTGAGAGGTAATGAGGTAAAGCAAATTAAAATGCTCGAGAGCCCGTTAAATTGAGACGTTTAAAAAAGTGGAATCTCCTTATTTTCTTTCACATTGTATTCTAGGCAGTTTATCAGCCGTGAAACAATATTGAAACGCTCTCGGTTACCTAATCGGATACCGAAAAATATAATTACAGCACCCCGCCACTAAGGAGGTAAATTTTACAAAATTATATCTTCATGTCTATTCACTATCTAAATTCGATAATTTTGGTGAATTTACTCAGTTTACAAGAACATATGAAAAGTAACATGTAGCTAGCATGTATTTTCACTCATCCAGGCATTCAAATCTCCAACATTTGACCAAACCAGTATATTTCACAAGGAAAAACGGACTTGAAAAAAGTCTGACAGGTCCGGGAACGTTTTCCTGGGTGCACGCCCTTATGTGCAAAGTCACCTTTACCCTTTCCTTACAGTATATTTCATTTTACATTACTTGATCATTATTGATTAACATCAAACCAAAGATAAGAAACAAAATAGAGTAGATGACACAGGTATTCAATTACTGATAACATTAAGATGGTAATGTTCCGTGAGATGAGAAATCAAATTTAAAAAAGATAATGATTATATTGTTAATTAATGTATCCAGTAAGTGAATAAAATATGAGGTATTCTTATTCAGTTTTGATTTATTATTTTTCCATTTGTGCAGCACTTAACAGGGTGATTTGCAGTGAACGGGTCATCAAAATAATAATAATAACATTTTGAATTTTTATTTAATATAACAACTATGCAAATAATGTATTTAGAGCATTGGGGTTTTATCAATAGTCATATCAAGCTTTGTATCTCTTATAATCTCACGGATTTTTGAAAGAGAATACCTTAGTATGTATGGTTCAATATACTCATTCGTCTACGTTAATTCACCGCGTGTTTTTTCTTAAATTTGCATCCTTAAGCCCTTTTATGAAGTTCAGTTCCCATTCTTAAAGAAAATGAATTATCTGCCATTAGGTTCACATTCACTAGAGACTACATCCCTAATCAATAAATATGGAGAAATCTCGACACAATGGAATCACAATAGAGCCACTATCAGCCTATCACTATCTTTGGGCATAAAGGACGCACTATAATAGAACTCAACGTTCGTTGAAATCTCCATTATGAGTAGATTTCCTAAAATCGACTATCTAATAACTAACTAAATTTAGAAGAAAAAACTTCTGACATGATGTACGTACATGAGGAAAAGTAGAATAGGAAGTGATATGAAATGATTAGTGATTGCAATATCGAAGGATCCCGGACGCTATTCTTCTAGTTTTTGAACACTGGTACTTGTCTTAACTCTGATATATTTGTATTGTATAAATATCGATGGATATGTATTTTATTCATGTCAATGAAAGCGGTAAGTTGCCTGTCTTTCAAAGAGAAACTAAAGAGGAAAGAATAGATGTTTAGAGTCCAAAATAATTCAAAATATGAAGTTTAAAAATCTGTTAAAAGGAACTCTTTTAAATATGAAATATTATTAGTATATTTAAATCCAATTATGTGGATTACCTAATAACAATATCACCGATAGACTTGAATCAATTTGTTATAAATGTTCACACCCAATGATGTAACTATTAGTAGTATCTTTTTCAAAGATAACTTCATCAAGACTGACGCCGATATTTGTAATTCTCTTCATTATAATACACATTATGATCTTAAAATTTTCATTTTACTAAGGCTTGGTGTCTTCGGTTGATTGCTTATGTATGCCTCAGATTTTTGTACACAATTAATGAGCGCTTTGTATTTATTTTCACATGTCTTTGATTTTGTACACCATTAATAGGCGCTTTCATCTTGAATGGTTTTCCAACTTCTGAAATCGTAAATAAATACCATTATTGTCAAAGCATATCTTTCACTTTTTAAGTACGATTGGGGTGGTACACGAATTTTGTCATGGTATTGCAATCTCCGATAAAGTACTTCAGAGATGAAAAAATTAGAAAG
The DNA here is from genome assembly GCA_947579665.1 of Sympetrum striolatum. Taxonomy (NCBI): domain Eukaryota; kingdom Metazoa; phylum Arthropoda; class Insecta; order Odonata; family Libellulidae; genus Sympetrum; species Sympetrum striolatum. The sequence continues at coordinate 64,595,580 of OX388350.1, forward strand.
TATCTGAAATGACGCGGAGGTGGAATGCCTGAGATCTGAGGGTAGAAGACGTGATCAAAGAAGGGATGGATGGGAGAGGTGGAGAGCAATGGATAGGAAAAAGTTCCATCTAAGACATTCGATTTAAAACTATGAAGATTGCTAGACTCGGTATAAAAGTGAAGTACATTAGAAAGGATGGAGAGCTCGTTATAACGTATAAGAAGCGTAGGGAATAACGTACTAATCCAAAAGCAATGATACAGATAACAATTGTTTACATCTAATTCTACATAAAAAACAATAAATATTGCTTATAGATTAGCTATAAAAGTGAAGTACATTAGAAATAATGTAGAGCTCGCTTTAACGTACAAGAAGCGTAGGGAATGACGTACTATTCCAAAAGCAATGGTAAAGATAACAATTGTTTAAATCTAATTCTATCCTTCTAGAATCCTTCTTTATGCTAAAGCAGGTTTATCATTTATAATGTGTCTCTGTTAACCATAATTTTAATCAGCATGTACATATTTGTCCCTTATAACTTGTAAGTAAGTGTTTGTAATCGTCTCAGATGAGTTTTGTACTATGAAAACGTGTAGACCACCCAGTTCAAAAGTCAGATAATTCATTTAGAAAACTTTATGTATCTAACCACAGACTTATTTGAAATCCCACATATATATATAACTATGCTGTAATATATTTACAATGATCGGGACACCATATAGTCGCATTTCAGTAATAATAAAAAAGCAATATCTCCTCCATTACTTCAGGAAAACGTTACCGATTGGCTGTTCTCAATGACTAAAGCTGACGACATGAACATTTCATCTATGATTTAAAATTAATTATTGACACAACTTGACAGAGTTGGCATTATATATTTGCAATATAACTAAAAGACGAATAAATTCCTCTCAGGTTCTCAGACGGGTAAGAACCAAGTCTTTCTACCTAAAAGAGCTTAGGCAAAGGTGAAACAACTATAGCCATAATAAAAAAATGACGGGAATCGTTCATCGCAAATCCATATTTGTTACGATAGGCACGCTTCATTGAAATACTACATAAACGATTATTGGTATCGCTAAATTATTATTTTCGTTTGCTGGTAACCGTCTAAAAAGTATAATCCATTTTGAAAGGGTTAAAGGTTTATTGCACATAAGGGCGTGCACCCAGGAAAAACGGACTCCAAAAAAGTGTAACGGGGCAGGGAATCGAACCCGGGATCTTCCCCTATCCGGAAGGCTGCCTTAACCATCTAATCATAATCATATTATCCTTAACCATATAATCCATTTTAATTAGTATACTAAATAGGCTGGTCCTACCATCATTTCTTGATGAATGGAATATCTTCCACATGTATTTCGGTAAAGGATTAAAAAAAAGTATTTTCTATTATTTTATTACGGTCTCTCCTTTGCAATGCTTAGAAAAGTGTTACACAAAGAGTCACTTTTATTCAATTACGTGAATTTGTTCCACTCGTATAATTCTGGCTCGGTGAAGAAAGCAAGGGAAAACTACCTCACTCCTCATCTTGGCTAGTAAGCCTATTCCCCTATCGAATTTTGAAACTCACCAAAGTATTTTGAAACTCACCAGAGCACTTCGAAGCTGATGGTGGAAGGGATGAGATTCAAACCAGCCTGAATACGGTCCAGACAGACCATATAGGCGACATTGTAAGCAACTTCTGGTTTAATTCCAATGAAAATAGAGGAAAAACTTAACGGGCTACTTAAAAATGGATTTTTCTTTTTATCGGGCCAAATATTTCGTGATAGGCAGTGGTATTAAACAGAGGTCCGATTTCGAGGAACGAATTACTTTCACTTTTCTACCTATTTGGAGAAAGCACCATGAAAAATGGAGCACTTGTATCGTGGCAACGAGATGTCAACACTTTCAGCTTTACGACTCAATCCAAGGACTGTCTCTTTATTCGTGTTACCAAATACCAAAGTTCACTGCACAATGACTACCCTTCCAATTGAGCCTCGCCAATGCCGAGAACAATTACATCACGTTTCTTTAATGCAGCGCTGCATACGAGCTTTTCTTGCCGCTCTCACTTGCGTGGTTTACGGGAATAATTGGTGTTTATAAAAGAATCTCAACCTTTACATTACAATTATAAATTGAGTATATACGACTGTGGTATTGAAATGAAAACTATTTTGTTATTCAATAATCGATATAGCGATGCTACCTTTAGAATTTGCCTTTCGCGGTAACACCAAGTTGCCAATTGAGCAAAATATAATATTTTAATACACAATCTGAAAAAAGCAATACTGTTCCTGAGAAAAATTAAGTTATATAGGAAAAATTTATATCTGACGCCATATTATACATCCGAGAAGTAAAATTCCCCAACGTTACCAAACTATCCCTATTTTCTTGCATTTTATAACAAATAAGATCAGTTTCTGTGGTGAATGTTCCTGTCAGTTACAGTCAGTAGCAAATTAAATAAATATTGTCATGCGTTACTTGGTGGAATTTCATACATTTAGGTTCTGACGATGGCGTTTGGTCGCCGAAACCGGTAAACCTCTTTTTGGGTTCTAATTGTGGAATTTGTACAAGTTTTATCTTTTAACTTTGTCTTTAAAAGTTTGTATAGTCATTGGCAATTCCCATACATACGAAATGTGCATACTACGTGCATAATACGAAACTTTGTGCCCATATTTAAGGCTAATAATTCATAATAACATTATGTACCTATTAAATCATTCTACTGTAATCGAACATTATGATATTTAAGTTTATAATGCACAGGTAAAAGGCAGTGTCGAGCAGTGTAAATCGAAGCTATTACGGGAAACATCAACCAACCATCGAGTCGCCTTCCAAGAAGAGGAATCGTTGAGTGAAACGCAGGGTTTTCTTCAGCAAGGAATTTAATATCTTTTACCAAGCCACAGAAATAAAAGTTTGGTTGTCGACTAGCTTTGGCTGGTAATGGCTATCATCAAGCAGAAGGAATAGAGGAAGAAGAAGACTCTTACGGGGAAAAGGAAAGGAGGAGAGTAGTTAGTTAGAAGGAAAGAGAACTGGAAGATGATTAAGAAAAGGGAAATAGATTTTAAGGATAGAAGAGAAGTCTAAATCGTACGACAGGTAACCTAGGAGAGTTGCCTTGGATTGAGGATGCTGTAAAGATGACGAGACTAAAAGGTACGTTCACTAAAGTAAAATTATGGTTTCTCTTGGAGGGGAAGGATTACTAATTGATGATCCATATTTTTCATGTGGTACGTAGCAGTGCGTGGAGGGTAAAGCTTGAGTAGTGTTTAACGGGGATGAGATATTTCGCAAATATCTAAAAGGAAACAGGATTAAAAGATTGTAGATGTTCTCCTTCATAGGGATCTCTTTCAATTTGACCAATGTTGACGGTGTGACAATCAGAGCAAGTTACGCCGGAATTTTAAGAGGGGATTTTTTTCCTATTGACAGTGGAGGATTCAAATTAGAAAAATATTATATTAGTAAAATGTATTTCATTTCTTGTTGGCATACAACCCTTTATTTTACTCTAAACTACCTCGTCACGTCAAAATTCCACAAAAGGTCTTCCCGTGAATTCTTGTTTTCCAATAACCATAGCTGACGGTCTTAGACGTTCGAGAAAATATCAAAATAGAGGGAGCAAATATTTAATTAAAATTAAATTGACAGATCTTCCCACTCCCAAATATAGTTAACTGCAGAAAGCTAAATATAAATGACATTTAGATTGATAAACAATTAGATTTTCCAAGGAATCATTTCTAGCATTGTGAAACATAATTCTATTGTTTTCAGAGGAGATTAGTGATTCCTCGAAAACAGTGGTACTTACAAAGAGAAGTGGAATACTAAGTAATCAAGATTTGAAAATCTATTTGGTCGAGGGTGTGAATGTGAAGGGATACATCTCACAAAGAGCGGCTCATGCACAAAGGAAATACACCTACAACACCAACCCCCTCTTGTAAAAGTTCCTCAATCGAAGAAGTACGTACGTACAATGAAAGCGTGTCGATTCCGAATGCAGACCTCGATCTCTCATGCGTATGGGTTCTTTACCACATCTTTTTGCAGGATATAAAATTCCTCCCGTATTAATTACATAGCCCAGATTGAAAATGAGCCTCGGAAACCTCTGTTGGCATTTATTACGTGGTCTTACGACTCTTTTCACTTTTGTTTAGTTGCGCAACGTGTAAGTTTACGCCGACTTCTTGTGTCGAACTCGTTCTTTAACTTTTATGATAGACGTCTCAGATGATGCGAATTCATCGCCTTCTAGCAACTCGCACATCCACACTCAATTTAAAGGGCTGTACTTTCTACGGAAACCTGAGAAAACCTTGGAAGATTTTCCTACGGGAATACAACTCTATCATCTGAACTGAAAATGTCTTCACCAAATTAAACACTATCTATGGAAGCTATGCGGAATATTTTTCGGTATAACTCCCAATTTATTCGATTAAATCTATCAAATTACCATTCTGTAAAATCTTGAATTGATACGAAAAATACTCTCTTCACTAGTTCGGGATACGATATCCATGCTCTGCTGAACAGAAAATATACAGATGGAAATCTTTAATAAATGAATACATACCGAATTTATATTGTGAAGAGTTTGCAAACCATGTCGTAAGACCATTTTGAAAGGGTTAAATGATTGTTGATAACCCCAAAATATACTGAAATGTTACTCAAAGACAATAAATTTGACAAATAGCGCCATGTTGTTACCGAACCTATCTTACAAAAACTTTTTCTACGTTGAGATCTACGAATCTGGTAAAAAATAATTTTATTGTGCAAGGATTGCAAGGCAATTTATTATGACTATTTTTTACACTTGATTGTGCTATTTTTCCCAAGGCCAATCCCACAAAACTTCGTACGTAAAAGTAATTCATGTTATTTAATATATAATTTAATTTAATAGAAAATAGTATAAATAAAACAAAAACGCGTAAATTTATCAAAATACGCAACATCTTTAAACATTTACAGCAATAATGTGAGTGAATTTTCACTATTGATGTACGCCAATTTCATCCTTGCTATGAACTGTAGAAAATAAAGCTTTAAAACAAATAAATTTTTAGAAGAAATATTACAATAACATATTTTGGAAGAATCTGATAAAGTGTAGAGAATTAATTAAATGTAAAGATCATAGATATTATTAAGGATATTCCAGTAAATAAATGCTTACCTACGAATATAAAATAGGCATTATAATACAGAGATGAATATGAAATGTCTAACTGAACGCAAATACCTGGAACTGAATCATAAGTTGGAATAATATTATCGAAGTATAGCAAGTTAAAAGTGATGATGATTTTCAAGAAAATGTTGCATTTATAAGAAAATATAATAGAAGAATAACTTACAAAGTTAATTTTGACAGTGAGGTTATTAGATCGAATCTTCAATTAGTTTTGCTGAAGAAGACGACAGCGATTAGGATGCAATAAGTTAGAAAAGACTTATTGTTAGAGAGAAACGACATAAACGAAGTGACAAAAATAATAACTTAAAAATAAAAATACTGTGGAAGAATTCCGGATTGGAAGAGAGAAGAATACACACAAAGTGGTTCGAAAAAAGAATACGTTATAGCAAACAGATGGCAGAACACTTCGATCTTTCGACACCCAACGAATGAAATTTCCAAATTTACCAAGAGGAACATACATATAATTAGTAAACACATCAGACTGCTTGTTTACGAAATGGAATACAGGAATCAGTTTTGATCAATGCAGCTCGATTAACTAGATGACACAAATACAAAAGAAAATGCATCAAGAATGTATTTGAAACCGTTTCTTTAGAAGAAAATATCTCACAGATGAAATGAAAATAAATAGGAAGGGAGGGGGGGGGAAATGGCTGAAAGAGATACCTAAAACCATACAGTGCTCGCGTGGGACTTCTCTTGGCTTCGAATTAGAAGGATTTCCGATTAATCCGATACTGAATCGATGAGGTTACACTGCAAGGGGCGACCGAAGCTGCAAAAACCTGCAGAATTCAGAGATGTAAATTCCTCCGCATTTCGAGGATTTGGAGACTTCAACGGCCGTTCTCTCGTTGGCCTGCTTCCCATTTCGCGAATCCGTTATCGAGGTTTTTCGCGTGGCGTGGAACGGTCCGATGGCTGCCGATCGGATGCGCTCCACTAATCGCGGCAACAGCTGATCGGATCAATGCTCGCATTCATAAATAACTCCCCCGCGCGCAAGACCCTAAATCCCTTCCTCTTGGCAACCGCATTCGACCGAAGTGCCATAATGTTGACAATCCGGCTTTGCATCTTCCGGCTTCGATCCGCGGTGAAATAAGTAGAATGGAATGGAATTATTCCGCACCTGATGGTGACTGTGAAAACTATGATCAACTGAAACCGGTGAAGTTTTAATAAATATATTCAGGAATTACTACAAACTTAGGAACCATTAGGTGTTAATACGATTTACCTTCCTGGAAAGTGGAAGAACTGGGTTCGAGTCCCAGTCATGTCGCTACTTTTCACTTCTAGTTTAACGTTGGTTTTAAATATATTTAGTCTGTAATACGAAAATGTTTCCTACTACGTGCTCAGCAAGGTACGAATTCAGCCCACAAGGCAATGATCACATAAAGGCACATATTAATAAAAATAATATCTTTTTTTAGGCTATATTGAGACAAAAAGGCGACTCTTTTATCTAACCCAGCGTCATACATTACACAAAATTTAATGTAAAGTTATATTACGAAAAAAATGAGAAGATTTAAGAATCACCGGGATAAACCATGGTAATTTAGTATTATATTCAAATAAAACACATAATGATATATGCCATAAAAATTGATTTTAGAGAGAATTTAGTCCAATATTGAACTATAAATGGTGACTATACAGATTAAAATAATCATTTACATAGAGACATGAATTAAGTGATATATCTATAAATATACTACGCAGTAATACTAAGTATGTACTAAACAAGTGCTTTCTTGCAGGAGTAAATGCATTATGCCTCCACCAAAATTTGAAAAAAAAATATCTTAATGTGAATTACCAAGCCTTCTCGTGGGACCCCATGTTGACAAGGCTCTCAAGTGGATCGTAATTACAAATCCTATTCTGAAACCAACTCCAAACTATATAATAATATATGCATCAAAACTGCAGTTTAAAATCTAATTAGTTCGTCCGTATTGTTTAAAATTATATAATACTCCCGTGGTATTAAAATATAAGGAATTAAATCAACCTCAGGGTTTCTTAAATCTTACCAAATGTTCGTTAGTTAAATCAACATGCAAACGATGAATTTTTGCCATATTTCAATCCCTTGTCTGAACTAAATACGTCACGTTGGACTCCCTTGGCCTAATTCCTAATAATTCCAAGAACTAAAATATCGAGATATATGTCTTCACGTGCTCAGTCAATTTTTTCCTCCTACGTGCCGATATTTCCGACATTTCGCACCGAAAGGTTTCTAAGAGTGCACTTTCACTCTCCGATCGCTCTCCAGAATATTGTGGCATTTTCAGAATCACTCTTTCGCCCACGAGATGCCGCTTTCATAAGCTATTCCACTTTTAATTTGAACATGGGAAACGGAGCAACCCGATGAACACAGAGTCTTGAACAAAAGAGCGGGGAATTTCCCACGTAAAGTAGTTTCAGATCCTACTCTTCCCTTATGTAAGTTAATTTCCTCACCTTTTTTTAGTTGGCTGATGCAGTAATCATGCATCATAATAAAGGCTTAGCATTGGCTCAGTCAACGGTTAGGAAACCTTTTTAAGGAAGCATTTGAAACCACTAAACCGTACTATTGGCGTATACATACAACATGCAAAATAGAAACGTCTCGTACATGGATTTGTAATCCAATTTTGAGACACATCGTGAGAAAATTTTAGATCAGTAAACGATCTAATGCGTTATAGTTCCCAAATTAACTTTCTCTCGGCGTATTAAACAGTGGTAATAAACAAATTAATATTGGAATAAGTAATCATTTAACTAACGAACGCATAAACTTCACAATGAAGGGGAATTATTGTGGATATAAGAATTAATATAAATGACATTTTTTCCACGGAAAGGTTTATATTATTTCATAATCGTAGAAAACGGACGCGTGCGTCGTATCGTATCGTTAAAATAATATGTGGGAGGTATAGACCTAAACGAACAACTATTAGAGACATTCTTACTCGGGAGTAAAAGATGAAAAGTGTGTATTAAAAGTAGCTCAATCACTTGCTAAATGCCGCTGTATTGCTTACATTCTGATCTGTAAAGCTGGCAATAAGGCATACAATGAACTCTTCAGAATAAGTATTATAGATAGGATTATATGTACCCATGACATGTTTCGTTAAAACAGGATCTCTATTTCCGTCATTTCTTGAAAGAAAAGAAAACGGAATAAGTTCTAGGTGGATTTAAGCAAAGTAAGTGACAGGATGTTTAAGATAGAAATAATGAGTAAATAAAGCAATCGACTGGGAGCTATATTACACCAAGGGCAGCTTGGAGAAGAGCAACAAACAAATCTCGAGTTGATAACCAACGATGATAATGACATGACGTCGCATTGTGTACTTAGCGGTATAACCAATGATAGAGGTTTAATAGTATGGAAAAAGAGCACGATAGAGACTAACGGGAATGGGAAGTTATTTTGCTTAGCATACTGATGCATAATCATCACCTGCATCATTTATAAATTTATCTTCACGATCAGCCCGTACGTGACGGCTTATTAAATCCTTTCGCACACATCTTCGAGTGCTTGACGCACAGCTTACCTTCGTATGATAATTCAGGGGAAAAGGTGCACGAAGCAATACCACGTCAGATATCTTTATGAAGTAACGATGCGAAAATTAAGTCGATGTAAAATTGCTGGTTTAAGTACGAAAACGAACTTCATTAATATAAGGATATCAGAATATAATTTATAAAACGCATATCTGAAGTCATTGTTATTTTGATCAAGAAACTGAGTTAAATCTATTAAATTAAGAATACGAAAGAACAATTACGTTAGTAAAGATAGGTAGTAACGTAAAGAATGATAATTCTATAAAGCTTAGCTAACCGAGTGCTATCTACAATGACGGTAAGATTTCCTCTGCAGAAAACTATGTTAGATTCCTATATCGTAGATAGCCAAAGGAAAACTATAGTTATCTTTAGGAAGCTGCGAGTTTCAGGGGTCAATTGTAATGCTTTTTGTAAGAATACACACTAAAAAATTGTTCTAAGTACAAGGCTTCATTCGTACATTTATTAAAATACATAGACGGGAACAGATTTTCATCCCACTTGGTTGGTTAAATATCCGAAATATAACAAATTCTTGCGAATTTTAGCATTTTGCGGCAGAAAATTGGCATCACTTCGCTGTTTACCTCGAAATGTATCGGATGTATGCATCTCGTAATCTTCAAAAATCGAAAAAACTTGAAAAGTATCAATTGTCGACAAATTTACCATGCATATTTATTTAGGTTTTACGTTGCTATCAATAAAGCCTCGGTTGCTACAACAGTCCTCCCCTGAGTTTATTCACGTCGGTCGTAACCGCCATTGTTGCTGTCATCAAGTGGTTCAACATCGGAAAAGAAGCTCAAAATACTTTAAACCTGTAACGTTCAAAGAAAACATCAAGCAGAAAAATTGTCCCAGGCCTTGATAACTATTTAAACGGCATCAACTACTCGCAGGAGTATTATCAGTGTCAACTGTATGACGCACACACAAAGTAATCCAAACCCAAATACATACAAGGCCCTGCTATAAAGATTATTTCAGTAATATAGGTAATCGCTTCTTAAAATTATACATAATATATTCTCCCTTTTATGATGTATATCTTTTGAAATGGGTTTGGCATAAAAGGTATTTCCGGAAGAATTAAATTACCCGGGTAGTTGCATACAGAGTATTTAAGATTCCCTACTATCACTCCTGCACCAAATTATAAATACTGTTTCTCGTTCAAAGCCATAGCGATCGTTTCAGGGGAATAATTCGCTTTTCTGCATGGTATTTCCTCGCGTTCATTTCTCTTTTCCCATCTGTGTCGGGTCGATTCAAGTGGCAAGATGGTAGCATAATACCCATTGCGTTGCCTGCATACGTTGTTCCTTTGAATTTCTTTAAAACCGCAACCCGACTTTCATTCTCGCTTCTTCTAAGGATTCCCAGCCTCAGCCAAGGAGCACTTGTTCTCGTATCAGAGGAATTTTTAGCGGATCGCGCCCCCTTGCCCTGCATCTTCTGAGTTCGCGGGTGTAGGATTTACCTGCAGTATCCCATATACTTGCTCATATTTCAGATGAGGCCTGACTAAAGCAAAGCAGCACCGCTCTCTTACTTTTTCATCGTACTTAGCGAGGTAATATTTCCCTAAAGCCATCAGCATGAAGGCTGGTTAGATCCTCATCCCCTTCAATATTAATTACCAAAAGCCTCGGAGAGGGAGTGAGGCTTCCTAAGCAGGATGAGGAGTGAGGTAGTTTGCCATAGAGCTCCTCTTCCCAGGATGAAAAAGCAGAATATTTGGTAAAAGTCACCATTATCAACAGGCTGAGAGCCCGAGAAGAATTTCTTCACAGCAGAATATTTACTCGTTTATACCCCCTATGGATAGCCAATTTCATATCGCTAAGTAAGAAGAGACAAGGATGAATTACATTGTTCAGCATCACACATAAGTCAACAGGTTTTATACTATCATCTCCCGTGAATTATACTGAGACAAAATTATGTGAAAGATACATATTCTCCGCCATGTACCATAATATAAATGAAAACATTTCACTCAAAAGGCATGGAATGGTAGCAGGAGCCACGAAACTTAACGACATAAAATAGACGTACGAGAAGTTAGTAACATCCACAGGAATAAGTCCGGCGAGACTAATTTCGTCTACACGTTGACTTATATTAGATTTATTAATTACATAAACGAAAATTCAGAATGAATAAACTTCGTACATGTCAACAGGGACTTTAATTCTGCTTTTAATGTGTGCATCTTTTCATTCTGCAATCTCTTTCCACGAAGTCACGCCTTCGAATATCGATTTCACAAATAAAAATTGTTGAATTTACGTTAAAATAAATTTACGTAGTTTTTCTCTAAATAATTCTAAGCATCAATTACTATTATTGTTGAAATATCTTTATGCTAATGTATATGGGTTCGAATCGCTTTCTTCTACTTCGCATGAACGTTTGTGCATAAATCTCAAACACAAATACAAAATATTAGTTGCCATATATCGCCATATCATATGATTCTAACCGTTTCTCAGTTGGTTAGCCCAGGACTTCACTCATGCATAAATACATACATGCATACTTAACAAGAATGTCGCTCTATGTAAATGTACGGCAGTTGAAAAAGCTGACTTCGGTGGTGACCGTCTTTGTTCCCTCATCCGCGGTTAGGTTTATTCGCGTAGACTTTTTCTCTGCGGTAATGCATCCTCATCTTTCCAGGAAGATCTCTGGGAGATCATGTTCCCAACCTACAGCATCAACGCCGCACGCAAGCCTTGATACACTTTGTTTAATCTTCGAGAGATCCAGTGGAAGATGCTGAGAAGGAGAGGCCGATCCTGCCGCCATGGAAAGCACTCGTAACTTGTGACTACAAAACAAAGTCCGCTATCACTTTAATCGTCTTATTCATGTAGTTATTACTAAGGTATGTTGCTAACCTTTGTTTTCTCTACTTCCAATATAAGTTGGTAGTGAATAATTTTATGTCTCCTCAAATATTTTCCTTTCCTTGACAATTTCTGGTTTATCTCCATAACTTTTATTACAGTTTTCTTGCAACGAAAATTTTACAACGATGAAGGTTAAAGCACTACCTACTTCCTTCCAAACTTCAATCTCCGTATTTTCATATCGTTCACTAATTGGAGAACTTCCTTAACGTTCAACTTTTAATGACAAAGAATATTTGTGTTCTGATGCAAATTGCATCCGTAGATACCATAGGTATCATAGGTTCGTACTTTTCCTAGACCTTTCGAAGATTTTTTTTTATTACTTCTTCCCTTTGTGGGTGTCTCCCAGCAGTGGAAATATTTTTTATCAAAATTAACAGTTTTTATTTGCCTAACAAAACTATTTTTATTTCCACATTTCCTTTCCATTGTCACTTAACTAGTTAAAAACCTGTATACAGTAGTTTACATATTCTGTTTAAAGGCTATATAACTTTAATTTATCTTGTATAAAACATGGATCAAATGAGAGATTTAAGATTTTACGTAAATACTTTTTGAAGTCTCCATGTATCCATTCCTGCCTCTTATTTTAGAGACGTCAAGGGCTACGGAGTAAACAGCTTTGGATTTTCACATACGATTAAGTCCCGAGAAATCTTTTCTCATCTTTTGAAATATCTTCGGAGAAAAAATTTGAATGCAAGTTGTGACGCGGTGTTTCTTCCTTCCAAATAGCAAAGCTATGGTTTTCCGTTTGTTGAAAATTGACAAAATTTCTGCTAGGCTTACTTTGATAGAAGGCAAAAACTGTTGTTTATTTTATGCTTACCATTTCTTCACGTTTTAAGTTCGACTAAGTCACGAATCTGCCAATAATTTCGAAATTCATACGTTTTTCCTTACGTTTTTCAGTAATTAATAAGGTAACCGCCATTACTGCCTAAACTTCTGTGACCGATGTAAATAAACTTTTAGGACGGAGTTTTTGTTTTGGAAAACAAACTTTTATTGATAGCCAGGTAAATATTTACTGATTATAATAAATTTAAAACCGTGAAAATGACGAAATTAAAAGTAGTAATGACACGTTGTAACTGCGATTGACTAATTTTATTGAATTTATTTATTGTAATTCATCACTTTCAACGGAAATATGGAAAGTTTACGAAATACGAAATTCATTCAGCGCAACTTCCCGAAGACTAGTCTTTTTGCCGCAATAAAACATGAGCAAATTTCAGTTTAAATATCTAAGTGTGAATCCAAAACAAACCTACTTCAAAATTGGATTAGCAAGATGGTACGTTTTTATAATTCGACGGTGAAAGTTTAGAATTAGGAACTTGGTTTAAACTATGAAAGATGTGCATTTAACATAAACAGGTATGCAAACTGAGATCGGAGACTGTGTAGTTTGACATTCGCAATAACTTTGAATAAGGAATTTTACAACAATAACGCTAAATTTACATAACTGAATATGAATTAATGTCATATTTTTTAAGACAGCTATTACTACATTGACATTTTCTGTCCATTATCCAAACAAAACAATGCTACGAACATCAACTATTACTCAACGGAGTAAACAATGCATTAATGACTCAATCAATTAATGTCAATCGCAAGAGGGATATAAAGAAAAGCAAATTGTGAAAATGGAATTTACACTGAAACCAAAGGGATTTAATTCTCATTTTTTTCAAGTTGAAAGCTTACAAATAGAAAACAATATTGAAAAAGAGAATACCGTCAATATATTGACCGAGCGATTGATCCCATACTAAATAAAGCGAGTCAATTCTCGTTCACATATATTATGCACAAAGATAATACTTGAGCACCAATAGTTTGAGGTGGCATGTAGCAATGCAATTATTTACTAAAATGAAAAGCGTCGCGTAGGAAAATAAACAACTCAATTAGCACGCTACAATATAATAGGAGTTTCCAAACCTTTTAAACTGCGTGACAGATAATACATCATTCAACGGACCGCAGTTACAATATGTATTTTTAAAATAATAACATTCTTTTAATGCCTCATTTACTAATTTCATTATTCCTAATAAATCTATTGTGTATGGCTTAGAACTGAACTACGCGAAGGATAGTTGATTAACTTAGTCAAGAGTATACCTTATAAAATCCCTAATCGTTTCCAATGATGGTTAACGCTACTACAATATCTCTGAATGAAAGAGCATAGCGGACTAGGTTATACCTATTCGTGCTGGACCTCGATAAACCAAAACTTTATACATTTTAGAGAGAACTCGAGCAAATCCGCAATAGGGCAGTAACAACGGAATGAAAACAGTTTATATTATTGTGACTAAGCCTCATTAAACTATAAATTATGCTGGAAAATGAAGTAGATGTGCAATATAACATCAGAAGATAAAAGTATCCAGTATAAATGCGGTACATTTGGAGGGAATTACGGCATTCCAATACATAAGCATTATTTTATACTATTTACGTTTTGTAAAGCGTAACAAACAACAGGGAAAAACTAAACTGTCAGTATGGTGATCTTTATGATGGCTTATTTGAGCCCCCTTCATGATTTTTTCCATAGACACTGCAGTGGGAATGAGGCGATTAGACAAGATGAGGAGTGAGGTAGTTTACCTTTACTTCTTTCGCTACGCAGGAATGCTATGAGAGGTAAACCTCAACGGATGCACAACGCAGCAACACTATGAATAACCCTTATCACAGAAAAAGGCATGAATGAATTCTATCATTCAGCATTTCCTATACCTCAGCAGCTTTAACATTATCAAAACCAAGACTCATAAAAAAGTAACCGAAAGATACATTCACCTCCATCCCGCACAAAAAGACAAATTAAAAGCCCTAAATTCATCAAGACTTAGGCAAAAGTACCGAAAGATGCATTAACCTCCATCCAGTACCAGAAGACAAACCAAAAACCCCCCATTCATCAAGACACGGCGCTATCCACGAGCGTAACTGTAACGCGAGAAATGATAAAGACATTTTCTGACATTTGCGAGGGAAAAGAGCACATGGCCATCGTCGGAAGGGAACGTATATCCCAAGGAGGTCAGCGCTGGATAAGTGCGAAACGCTCTCCGAAGCACCACGGAGGAACACGCCCCCTTCTGGACAAAAAAGCACTCACCCTGTGGACCCCCGGGCCCTCCTCTGGACAACAGGTGTTCCTCGGGAGCACGGGAAAACACCTCAGGCGGGATGCGAACCGCGTCCGCCGGCACTGAAAGCAAGAGTATTTCTCACAGACACAACGCAATCGACGGCACTTAGTGGTAGCGGCACCATCCGAACAACGTCGAGGGCACAACGAAAGCACGACCGCGCACTGCGGAGACAGCGGAACATCTGAGCTGCGGTTTCGCAGACGGGGCGCGAGGTGTCGCTTGAGCCGGTCGTGACGTAAGAGGTGCATGAACCCGAGGGGGAGGGGGCGTGAGAAAAGCTGGAAAGGAAGAGAAAGCGATAGGCAATAATGAGAGGATACGAAATCCATTAAAGGAAAGGCGATCTTCTCGAATTGTGGAGCGTGCGTGATGGATTTTCTTATGCGAAGAGAGGCTGCGTGCCCTAGGACAGTGATGCTTTTCATCCTCCGCCTGCACAACAGGATCCTCGCTTAACTTACTGGAAGCAGCGCTGCATCTAAGGGCATCCCGACCGGTGCGCCGCGATTGATCTCTCGGTGTGCCGCGTGGTAAACGTGAGAGACATTTTTGATTCCGCGATAGGCTTCTGCGTTCTCAGTTATCGTTGAATTATTCACCAAGTAAAAATGTTAGAAGGTTCCACAGAGTGGAGGCTGAAGTCATTCAAGACAGACACGTTTATCAGAAGATTGTTATAAAGATGATGATTAATATAATTATTAAAAAAGAAAAATTCTAAATAAAATGAACACAAAAAATAGAATAAACATTGCCAAACTAATTATATTTCCTTGTTCTAACTCTATGTTCCGCTATAGTTAAATTCATCTTAGTATGTCATATCAGATATAAACTCAGGAGCCAATGTAAGGCTCAGGTGGGCCTTATTGTAAATACCTTAATCATCATGAATATTAATGGCTCTTTCGTACAAATTATTGTATTTTTTTGTTACTGTGCTGCTATTGCCAATATCTGGTGAAGTCCTCCTGAGCTCGTCAGGAGAAGATAGCAGCAATGGAAAACACACACAATCATTCACTGATCAGAAAGCTCCGATCAGCCGGGATTCGAACCCGGGACCTTGGGGTCAGAGCGATAGCGTATATTGAACGCTAACCACACGGTTAATTATTATGATATTAGTATTATTAACCATTATAATTAAGACAATTGTGCAATAATTGAACAAATTATCCTAACCATTACAAAATATCGTATTTAATAATAATAATGCACTAGGTATAACATAAATTTCCTAAGATTACAAATGACATACCCAAATGTAAATAGAAATTTTGAAATCACGGTTCCAACTATTTTGATTGAACTTACATTCAATTCACAATCCATAGAAAAACTATCTACATTAAATATGCCGCGGCTTATTTGAGTGCCATGTGCTCTCGGGGTGCCGAAAAGGGCTCCAATCTGACATATTTTTGATATTTCTCATCACATATACGTATTGTTTTCACTATTCTTTCGATATTTTCGCGTGATGTATTAAGACTCAAATGGTTAATCCCATACTGTTCCTCTGATAAATAAAACAGGGAGAATCAACATGGGATTGTTTGTTTTCTGTAAACCCTAACATCATTTCAAGTTAGTAATACATTAAATAATAAAAAATCTTCACTTTTTACATACTTGAGCATCAGTGGTTCTATCAAATCATGTGGCAATAATAATTAAATAGTAATCAATCGGTCTTTAAGATTAAGCTAACTAAATAGCTGTTGCTAACTGCTAGTTAATGATTAGCTGTTTTCCAGGTGATATTACATTTTTCAATCCTAATACAATGTGTGTGAACTTACGGATACAAATTTCCTCCATGTTTCAACAAAGTGTCCCGTATACGACTTGTTGGGAAGGTCTACGAAGAACCATGAGTTTGATGGATTCAGTGAGTCCGGCCATGGAATACTTCGGGCTCCCTCGCCTACAATAATATTTCTTTTTTGAGAAACTGCTAAAACAGATAATGAAACAATAATGGTTGATGAACACAAAACAATGAATGTATTGTATGAATGTCTGCGAGGTGATTATTGGCTCAACCGTAAAACTTACTAGGATATATAGGGATAGTGAAAATAAACTACAGTTAACCTAAATAATCAATTTGAAATACCATCCACCTTGGCGAAACCGTTGGAAGAGCAGAAAGAAATTTTACAGCTTTTTCAAATTTAATTTGGAAAACAATCACAAAAACAATTGAAAATGACTTCTCGAACAGCAAATTTATAATGAATGAAACTATCTTTGGGCTAATCAATAAAGTTCAGAGCATCAAAATACAGCTCTAGAATCAAATTATAAAGATCATGTTTTCTGTAAAGTCTGTCTTGACTATGCTCCGTTACGAATGGGTTCTTATTTAATGACAATAAAATTACTTGTAACCTTTAATCGTATTTATTCCTCAACAACGCCACAGGTTGGTAAGGAACGCCTTTCAAACAATCCTAAGTTTAAAGGAATATTAAGATATTGCCATAAGTTCACGAATTTTCAAATTCTAAGGCAAACAAATAATTTTCGCTCATTTACTTTCTTATAACATTTTTATAGATTCCCTGCAATCATTCTTTCCAATTTTGGATTCCAAAAAAATTTTCTTGCTCGGGTAAAACCGAACATTATTTCTTACGGTTGATCTGTACAATCTAGAGTGTAACCTAGGACTTATGACGTAAATACGAAAATATTTCTATGGAATAGCCGTGAAATGAAAATTAAGTAACCGATAACAATACAATAATAATGTAAAACTTAAAAATTAAATGTCCAATAAATGAAATTTTTGGTAACCTTTAAACTCTTTGTTTGTGTTTGCCTCTTTTTACTATTTCTCTTTAAAACTGTTAAAAAATTTCGAAATTATACCCCTACATTTCCGTTGTCTGGAATGCCAATTTCAAAATCGGCTGGAAAGTTGCATAACGCTGGGACAGACACACAAACGGACACATACATGTTTATTATTACTACAGTACAACCCCGGTAATCCGGACACTCGCTAATCCGGAACCCTCGGTAATCCGGACGGTCCATTGGGAGTTATGCAAACCCGCAACTTCTTCTTGTGAACATATAAATACGCATATTAGTAACAAGAAACGAGAGGTGGACAGACTATTTAAAAAATTTCTCCATTGGCTGCAATGATATGATGGAGAGCGAAGTATTTCGTTTGTTGTGATAACACATCTAAGTTGTAATACTTTTCTGAGACAGTATTTTTCAATTAGAGGAATGCTTAATATATGCGATACTAAATAATTTCGAAAGACAATAAATTTTCAGTTGCAGCAGGGCATGCATGCATTATCTATACAATATAATTTTTGGGTAAAAATGTTTTTAGGCTATTTTTTGAAAACCTCGCTAATCCGGAAACTCCGCTAATCCGGACGCCTATGTGCCTGAATTCGTCCGGATTACCGGGGTTCTACTGTATATGTGAGTTTACCCCCCACCGGAACAGTCCCAGTTTCAACGCGTGTTTCCCGTCAATTTTTCTAAAGACGTAAAAACTTGGTGAAATAATATCATTTAAAACATGGAGATTTCAATGACAGAAATCATTTAACCGCAAAGGCTCGCGGGGTGATAAGGCAACTCCGACTTAAAACGTCCTAAAAATAATTACAATAATTCACACTAACACTAAGTTTCAAGGCAACATTACTGTTTTCTCTAGGTATTACCCGCTTCGGAATTTAGTAATTTCCATTTTCTTAATATCAGAACATGGGAACTCTATCCATAACTACATATACGACAACTACTAATACAAGTACTATAGATTGATTTTTAACTGAGTAACTTTCGCAAAACATTCATATTAGCGACGGTTTCCACAATTCGTGTAGTTATCAAGATTTGTAGATAGTTCGAAGAAAAATTAAAATTAAAAATATATTGCAATTTTTAATCAAGAACGTCGTGAAAACGAATTGAAAACGGTTTACATTTTCGTTTCCAGCACGAAAGCCGCCAAAAGGCACACAAAGGAGGATGTATTAACACCAATATCCCAACCTAATAAAGCCCGTAAGTTTATCTAATGGTCTACGGAAAGAGCGACCAGAAGTAAACATTTGTTTCAGCAATTAGTTCCTGGTGATGCTCTCCCGATGCCTCTCGGAGGTCGCGCTCATTGTATGCTGAGTTACAACGCCATCGCCTTATTGTTAGACAAAATCGTCCATAATCGGTCAGAACTGGAGCGAATTCCATTCCCATGATTTTTACCATAGCCGTGACCCTACTGTCGAATTTCAACTACCGAGGATAGGCATTAAAGTCTCTACTGAATTACCTTTGTTTTTTCTGAAATCTCCGAAATGCATTCCATTAAAACTAAATAAATTACACAAAATAAATAAAAAATGGAATTAAATTGATGACAATTTTTCAAGGGAAAATTTATTCCGAAAAGAACTATCCGAGTCATCTATAGTCGAACCGAAGATGTCTTAGATAAAGATAATGACATTGATAGACAGTTTTCATGGACTTATATAGTCTGTTCACTGAATCTTTGCGGGTTAGAGAGAGAGAGCGACAATCGCATTTTCTCTCTCTTTTATGATTGATTATGATATGATTTAATTCCTGACAGAAGCTTGAATAAGCCTTTCTGTTTGCACTTATGCGAAAATGATCATATAAATCATATTTTAGCGCTCCGCAAAACTAAGTCACACGATTGCGTGATTATCAATCTTGACCGAATTGGTTGTATCGCCGCTATCATTAGGATTCAAGTTAGCACTATAACGCCACCTGTTGACTTCATAGGCGAGGATATTATACATAGTTACTCCAAATATAACAAACGTTAGAAAAATCGTCATCAATACAAGTTACTGTTTATGATGTAAGAAAAATTAATCGTGTTCATGACAAATAATATGCAAAAGCCTATTAGAATACCCTACACAGTTTTACCTTGAATTAAATAGCGTTCGCAGAACTAACTGAAGCCGGTACCAAATAAATTCTATTTCCGGATTAAACCTGCATTATATTAACTCAAAACGGTAGAATTAAAGCTTTTATTGCCGAAAAAGTTCGAAAAGCAGTTGGGAGTTGAACCTCTCTACCAGTAATAAATTAGCCAATTATTCAATCAATGCTTGTTTATTCTTGGTCAATAACTTTTGTAGAATTTATTACGAAATAGTAAAGAATAATTGTATGAAAATGCCAAGAATCGCATAACAATTTTTCAAATAAAAATCTCAACATATTTTTCACTGAAAGTTAAATTTAAAATATTCGTAGACAAAAGTCTATAATGTTTGATTTGAGGAGAGATTTACAGCTTTTGAAATAAATCTATGGCATTGGAAAGAAACCAAGGCTTCAACATTATGTAGACATTAAAGTATAATTTTAATATTGAATTAGTGAATGTCAAAATAAGTTCCTATTTAAATAGTTCATTGCAATGCCTATTAGTCACAGCCTTCAAATATTGCTGTATGGAATATTTTCCAAGTCTTTTGATACAGGATGGAGGAAATTCACTTTCCACAAAGTTTCGCTATTAGTTGTGATAACATTAAAGCAACAGATGTTAAGAATGCTGAAAATAACATTTAATTCAGTATCTCATTAATGAACTAACAGTAATATTGATTGACTTTGTCCAGCATTTCTACAACTAGATTCACTCATAGGACCCTTAACCAGCAAGGAGATATTGGGAAAACACTCTCACTCCCCATCTTAATGAGAGAATCATTCGAGTTGTTAGAGCATTCGATAGATAATTGTGAGGAATGAGCCAATAACAATGATCTGAAATATATTACAAATGATGACTCACATTGATTTAGAACTTTAGATATTCATAAGGCTTTCAGTTTCTCACCTTTGTAGAAATGATATAAAATGTTTTTGAACAATTTTTAAGGTTATCCTTACGATTGAATCTAATGAAAGAATAAGAGACTATAAATACTACTCTTACTAAACTATGCATCAAATACCAATGTAGACAAGGAACAGTCCAAAGTGCAAGGGTACAATTTTAAATTCATCAATGTAAATACACATCCATTTTTAATTCCATTTATGGATCCATCGAACTGTATTTTAATTCTTTGGTGGATCTTCGATGCTTTCCACCAATGTCCATTGCTTCCTTGGTGATTAATAACCGATGCCGATGGTTCTGATGACAGTAGCGGGTCATTCAAATGTTAATTTTAGGGGAAATAACCTAATTCTAATGCAACAATTGACAAACAATTATCCAAAAATGATTTATGTTTCAAGAGCGTATGAATAATAGCAGAGATGGAACAAGTTGTACATGCAACAGTAGCCATCTTGTCGAACAGTACCTCATGCAGTACGTTCCTGTGAAGGGGGTTAAGAAACAAGTGCTCAGACTAATAAATATGAGAAATAATTCATCGTAGATATGAGTACTCATAATATAAAACTCTGCTAATGAAAATTATATTTAATTCCAAATGCATTCATAGCATGTCTTATCTTCTCATTGTATTCACATGATAGCCTACTTCAGGCATCATGGTGACACTTTCTAAGGCTTCAAAATTTTAATAAAAACATATTTATCATATTTTTTATGATTTTAAACTAAGTGAAATGAAAGGATAGTGTTCTTCAAAGAGTGTAACAGTTCTTTATTGACTTACTTCCTTATGTGAAGGATTAGAGAGAGCATTCAAGTTTGTTGTTTTTCCCAATTGGACTTTTGCAAAGTTAACCAGCCAAAACATTGTGTGAGTAACTCAAAAAGGTGAAGAATAATAAATAATATATAAGAGATCTAGCTTCAATAACGCGGAACACTGCTTACACAGAAATGAAAGACAACACTTCTTTCTGTGATAGGGTAAAGGAAAAAAGTGAGAAAAATTTTAGCACAGAAAGGTTATAAAACAAGGAAATGTCTTGACCATAACTGCTTAAAAACTAACAAGAATAAATGCATACGACAATATATTATTATTAATAATGCAGTGGTTCAAATAATTTGGTTGACTGAAAATAAAATCACCCACTAATATGGTTTAAAATCTTTCATACTGAAATACAGAAATATATATAATGAATCTTAACATAGTCCTTACTTCGGACATAATATGACATCAAAATGGGTACAAAAGATACATAATTCAAATAAAAAAATAAAATTACAAAATAGTCTTTAATGATCTTAATTCTTAGAAAGATGTCTTTAACTGTCTTAATTCATAAACAATCACATTGTCAAGGAAAGGTAACACAGACAATCACTGATGCGTTAAGTTGTGAATTGTTTACTTCTGCTCAACATTCTTTTTGTAGTCAACTCTGATCATCTTAAATTCACTGCTGCTCTTGTTCCTATCTGGTGAGCGCAGCTGTTGCAAGGGTTCTCTGACGGCACTCCCTAGAAATTTGGGAAATGAGAGTCAACGTGAGAAGAGAGTTGCAAGGAGAACTTGTCCGATTGATGTCAAGAATCATGATGAGACCTCTCATACTAGTTACGTTGTTTGTTTGTCACTGCTTGGTGACGCTTTTTTTCACTACTGCACTACATTCTTCGTGCAAAATTCTACTGAAGTAGCAGTAATCCAGGGGGTTCATTGCTCAAACCATTGGTTCTTATTGGTTGAGGGCTTATTTCAAAAATCTGAATAAAAACCAATGGAAAGTTAATACAATCCTACTCTGTTTTATTTCTGATCCACACTCTCTGTCAACAATGAAATCAATACTGCTACTTCAATATGATTTTCTACCAAAAGTAAAGTGCAATAGAGAAAAAAAGATTTTACCGAGTAGTGACAAACTAGCTACCTAACCAGTATGAGTCAATTACGTTACCACTAGTCAAATCTAGGCCGTTAATCTATGCCTATAGGTTAAATTAATATATGAACAGGATATCTTTGTACCTTATTCTCAAAATTGTGTGGAAGATATCCATGATACTTATTACTATTGTACTGTCTACTTTCAGGTTAAAAAGGTCTAATCTTGATTCTTGACATCGTTCTGATGAGCCGTCCTTGTGAGAGAAATATCCTTTCAATATCACAGGAAAGAGAATAAGTTGCATCCTTCTTGGTAATAGAGCCGATTACAAAATAGATCTTAATAATCTGGTAATAATTTAGATTATCGACAGAAGAAGTTTCCCACATCAAATCAAGGTCAACGTTAGAGCATTTAATTGTAAGATAACAAAAAATACATGTTATCTAATATAATTATTAAAGATGCAAAGTTATCATAGAAAGATCAAACATTATATTTTACCAGGGATACCATAGTATTGTTTTTCAGTCAACATAACTACTTCCATCAATTAGTGATGGATAGATGTAGACAACAAATGTTGTTAGTTTTAATATTACATTTAGAATTAACTTACACACAAGCATTGATATGAGCTTAAAGTTAATACAGGCTAGCCATCAAGTTTTCTCTTGTATGTAAATGAAACATTGACTAAAGCAGCAGAGAAAAGAACAATAGAAGCAATGGGCCAGTGATGTTGGAGAAGTAGAAATTAAATTAAAATTGATAGCCTTTCTACGTAATGATGACATCCTTTGGCAAACAAATGAAGGAAGTGGATGAAAAGGTCAGGAGAAAGATGAGGGAAAATTATCAGGCACACTTTAAGGCATTGTAATCTGCTGATGATATTATTGGAATGAACGACAAAAGGAGAGAATGATAGAGGAAGGCCAATTGTAAATAACGGGAGATAGATAATAGCATTAAAGATAGGAGTTATGGCCTGGAGAGATGGTATAAGCATCCCCACATATTACTGACCCAAGATGATGGTTGTTTGTCCTGATTCGAAATTCAGCAACTCATGAGTAACACTGTTGATTCCTATAGGGTGATTTACACACAGTATTCTAATCCTGAGAAAATTAATGAAAACCAAACATCCTTAAGAGTGGAAGCAATTATTCTATTCTCTGAAGGGTGCCCACAGTTAACTAAAGGCAAAACATTGAAGCCCAATGGGGAATTATTTTTACACACAAGATTAATCATAAGTACTGAAATCATTTTATACTCTCACCTCTTTCCTTGTGAACACTGGTTTTGCCGTCAGCTTTGGCTCCATCAGTACTACTGCTGCTTCTCTTATCAGGAACTTTGCTACCGTGGTCTGTGCTGGGAACACCTTTGTTGATACTTCCCAGACGAAATGCTGGGGAGTCACATCTATGTCCAAGATTAATTTTAATCTTATCCGGGAAGTATTCTTCCACATCATCGCAGGTGAGATCTATGAAAAGGATTTCCTTCCTAATCTTTTTCTTTGGTGTCAAAGCAGAAGCATTGGCCTTCCTTTTCAGACCACCAATCTTTTGTGTCGTAACTGTTTCCACCTTCTGAGCTACTGCTGAACTCCTAGTCACTTTTTTCTTTGCAGGTGAGTTAGATGATGGGTTGTCTTCTGCATTAGTCTTTTCCAGCATTGATGGGAATTTAGATAATGACTTGCCCTTTTCAACTTCTGGTATCACTTCCATTTCACTTGGAGCCACTTTCTGCTTTGGTAGTGTTGAGGTAGGTGGCGGGTTATTTTTCTTGTCTTCCAATGTCATTTCACGTGTCTTTGCTGGTAACTTAGATGATGCACTTTCTTTCCCGGCATTTCTTTGACACTTCTCTCTGATAATTTTAAGTCGATCTATAATTCTCTGTCGTTCATCCGATATTAAGTCTGTTTGGAAAACAAAATTTTTAGAATAGTCTTCAGATAGTTTCTGATAGTGTAATTGGGTCTTATTCCTAATAGATGTAATTCTCACTGCTATGTCATTCTTACTCTTCACAGCCTCATATCTCAGCACCTCTGCCTTAGGAACTTCAGCCTTGGATTTCTTCTGCTCTGCCTTAGGTACTTCACTTTTTTTAGCTGGTGTGCTAGCTGGTGAAACGGATTCATTTTCTGCCATTGCCATACTGGTGACAAAAGAAAAGACCCAAGATTAAGCTATTTCAAAACTATGATTTCAAGGCATTTGAATTATTCTATGGCAATGCAGTAAAATAACTTTATTTATAACTAATTTATAGATAGTAGATGGATTTGATATGGTACATTCTCCTCATTATGTTTTCTCAGGTCTTCAACCAGGGAGATGGAGACTTCTGATGTTCCAATGGTAAAATGGTGTGGAACGAATCCATCGGAAAGGGTCACCAAACTTGATAAAAAATTTTCATTTGCTTTAAAAAACACTAAGCAAACAAGACAACTTAAAACCAAAGGAAAGAAGACAAGGATCTTAAATAAGTTAATGACACAGATGTGCCCTTATGGATGAAAGAAATTAATTGATTGGGAAAAGAAGTTCTAGCAAAGGGTTGGACAAAAGATAATTAAAAAGTTTTGGGATGCAGTAGAAGAGATAATTGGGAGATGGAAAGACAAAAACAAGGTATGCGAAGTAGTCCCAATGATGTAAAATAACTTTTAACTTTGCACTGGGTTCGAGTCCCAGCCAAGTCACTATTTTTCCCTTCTGTACAACCTTATGTGACGTACGTTGGAAATATGAGTGGAGAAGGAACTCGGAGAGAAAAACAAGGGAGAATTTCCTTGGATCAGCACTGGCCTTGGAAAATTGCGTGAAAATGTTTTAAATCGAAGGTTTTGTGACGATGTAGAAGAGAAGAAATGGCAAGAGAAAATAGGATGCGAGTACAAGAGCAATTGTGGAAGTATGGTACATGAATATGGAACACATTGATGCAAATATTCGGTGGACAGAGGAAGCTTTTCAGGGTTGAAGAAGCAGCGGGTTGTTGGGATACAATGAATAAATTATAAATATCTAACATATAAGAGGCATGCTTGAAAAGTAAATACCATTTCACTCTACTGACGCAGTGCTGTGAAAACTGCCACTTTGTGCACATGAGTGTGATTCCTTGTTTATTTGGCTTTGCAAATACGCCATTACAGCATAAGTGGATAACATTCAAAATTTCTTTTATCATTTGAAATGAAAAGATAGGAAAGTTGGGACATGGCTGTTAATGTATTAGAGGTTTAAAATCTCTAATGGCCGTTTTTGTCAGCGTTCCTCTTCTCATTCCTCAATATTCCGAGAAAACAAGACAGGACACTGCACTTTTTGAGAGCACTCAATGCATATTTTGAATGCTATGCATTCCTTGTCAGGAGTGAATAGATACAAAAACACACTTACATCGATACACTTTTGTATCTATTCACTCCTGACAAGGAATGCATAGGTATTCAAAATATGCATTGAGTGCTCTCAAAAAATGCAGTGTCCTGTCTTGTTTTCTCGGAATATCAGGGAATGAGAAGAGGAAGGCAAACAAAAACAGTCATTGGAGATTTTAAACCTCTAATTATTTGAAATGCTTAAGCCCATTGACTCTCCCATAAACTGTGAAGGGCAGTCAGTTATCAGATTCTTCAATGCCGGGAAACATGAAACCAGCTGACATTCATAGTCTAATCTGTAATATTTATGGTGAAAATGTGATAAGAGATGGAATGGTTTTATACAGAGTGGGTGGGACAATTAAATGAAGGACGAAAGAATGTGCATAACAAAGAGATGAGTTGGCAGCATTCTGTCATCAATCAGGAATTGCTTAAGAAAGTTGATGAAAAAATTTGGCAAAATCGTCATCCACCTAACAGCAACGACCTAGAATCTTCTGAATAGCACATACACCTTCACATACAGCAGTCCCTGAGCAGTCAGCACTATGAAAATGATGAAGATGTAAAAAAAATGCAGTTAATCAATGAACTTCTTCATTGGTGGCAGATTTTTATGAAGCGGGGTCTCAAAAGCATGCTGTTCAATATGATACATACCTCAACAAAGGTGGAAACTATGTAAAAAAGGCAGTTTAAATTACATGTTTCCTAACGAAAATAAAATTATTTTTGTACAATTCTGTTTTACTTTTTCATGCCAAAATGGTACTTTTCAAATATGCCTCATACATAGCTACTTCTCTGGCTATACCAATATATATATACCTAAATATATAGGATACAAATTCTAACTATGTTACACAGGTGTCATTGACTTGAAATTTATACAATGTACCGGTCGTAATGCGTAACCACCAGAATAATTCGGACTTGGATCCTAGCTATTGTATTCGAAGCTTTTAAGTTTTTAAGGTTCGAAGCAAGAAAACGGAATCTTGTTTTAGGACCTTCCCGTTATGATATAGACTTCAATCTTTGGATTAAGTTAGTGATATCCCTACCAGGTCATTTAATATATAAACTGGAAATTTACCAGATTTTGTTTTAGTCACAAAAACTACTCGACAAATTCTGCCAATTTTCGTCAGTTTCAACACACTTAATGCTGATTTAAGTACACTAAATAACTTCTGAACGAAAGAAAAAAAAGGCTGACTGTGTGAAACAAGAAATTTACCAACTGCACAACAAATGATAACACATGTCGATATTATCGAGAACCAATAGTATAGAATGACAAATGTGTAAGGCTTCAGAGTTGGTTCTCATTTATAATTCACATTCAGGTGGGAATGTTGGGAACTGCTCAGGTAAACAAATAGTAACAATCATTTGCATAGACCGAATTTTCTCGTTAGGTATTTAATCTAAAACCAACCACAAGGATAGCTCGGAAATATAATGCGAAGTATTAATAAAACAAGCATTCTTCCAATGTAATAAAATTCTAATTTATGAAGGGATTATATTGAAGTAGAACGGTCATACTCAAACACATGCTCGCATAAACATACACATGTTAATCCAAAAAATAACAACAACTTAACAAAAACACATTTCATTTCACTGTATGGTAAATTTCTAGTTTCAGAAATTTATCCACTGTTTAACAAAGGAAATGGGGTGACATAACACTTACCATGAATGAATGAAGTTTATTTCTACTTTTAATTCGACTTAACATGCACTTAACAACAGATCACGACATAGAATAAAGGCTGTATAGACGGCCGAATAACAGAAGGTTAGAAGAACACTAAAATAGAAGGTCAAATTCATACTTACAACAGCAGCGATTTAAATCAGGATCTAAGCCTACACTAGCACATCCGTATCAGGTGCTAGTGTTTATCGTTGTTGTCATGCGTTGGTGTTTATGGAAGTTTTGGCGCCCTCAGCCGAACACGGCTTTACGCTTCTATAACGGTGCAATGTAGTAAACTGGTAAAAGAGGAAAAATAGCGATATTTAAAGATTATTTAAGTGTTTCTATGTCAGAAATCTCAAATTTTATCAACTTAAATTCTTCAAATCCATTGTTCTATCTTATTACCCTGAATTGCTAAGGCTAAAGACTTCGATAGGTTCGATATCTACAGTAGGCCTAGCGGCGTAATGTTTGATTTACATGAGAGCTAGGCAATCTATAAATTATGTTTACGTTAGGCAAGTCTCTGGTAAGTAAATGTCATCTCTTCAAAAAGAAGTCCATGAAAAGATAAACTTTGATTATCTGCTTAGAAAGTTTGATATTTTCATTAATTTATAACGTTATTTCTTATAAGTTGATACGCTTTCTTGCAATATTGTTTTTTTTAATATTCACAATTGGTTTTTCAGTGAAAATTATGCTAAATTTCTAGAAATTTACCAAAATTATATTTACTTAACTTATAAAATCCAGACATGAACCATTAGAAAAGGGATTCTACAAGAATATTATTTTCATCACATGTATTCAGTAACAGAACAATAAATTTATATCCTTCCTCAATAATCTAACAGGCACAACGCAGTGTAGATTTGTTATCAAAACCACATACTTCTGGAATAGAACCCATGCTATCTATGAAGTAAATTATTGAAAAAGAATTATGGCATGATATAAAAATTTCAACTTCAAAGATGTATATTCGCATATTAGAGAATATTGTTTTGAAGTACTCTGAGGTTAAATACAAAAGAAAAATACTGAAGGAAGGATTAACAGACCAATTATCGAAATTTTTTCATTAAATTTCAGTTCACTCATTCTATAAAACTTCAAAAACTTCGAAAGAATAATTTATTACAACACTTATACAAGTTCACAAAAAATAAATTGTTACAGAGGTTGACTGGTTTGGCAACTGATTATGCCATCATCTTTTTACTATTCATTATTCAAAAACTTGTTAGGAATTGTCTTCAGATTGTAATGTAGTATGTGATATTCCCCTTCCATTGATATGTCGCAGATTACTGGATGTACACTGTATTTTCAATTTTCTTTTACAATCTGCCAATTGCACCAAATTCTATGCAAGTACTTTTTTTCTGAACATCATTCTGATATGACGCTCACTAACTGGTTGAAATATCTCAATAAGTATTGATTGTATATGCACCTTTTACAGCTATGTACAACTCGACTATTTAGTTGTAGAAGAATTGTATACATACGCTAGTCCTAAGCCAGAAGCATTGAAGAGATGGATATTATGAACTTAAGCTGGGTTACCGCAAGCAATGATTACTGGCACCAGTTGTTTGCAAGTAAACTAGCACCAGATTACGTTTCCACTCATTTCAAGAATTTTTAGCTAGAACAGTATTAAAGAAAGTGTCAAATGAGAACCTACACGTGTATTTCAATGTAGATAAGGGCCAATATTAATTATAAGTTGAAATTATTATTCATTGCAAGGATTGTGATTTTATAACCACATGATGACTTGAAGATTTATAAATAAATCCAATAAATTGCTTTTCATGAAAATTTTGACTAAGTTGTCAGCTCCCATTCTTGAGATGGAGTTTCACCAAGTGAAGGCTTCAGCTCCTGATTATATGCACAACAATCGATTGATAAGAGCAATTTGAAAGATGCGAAGGAAAACGGAGTGGATTAAGTCTACTGGCACCAGTAAGTTTTTTAAGGCCAGGTGCCTGTAATCATTGCATGTGGAAACCCAGCTTGAAACACCTAATCAAAAAACACTGGGAAAATTGAGATTGATAAATAAGCTATTGTGGGTTTAAGCAAAGGACCCAAATGATCCCTCTGGAAACATATTATAATTCAAAACATTTCACTTCCTCATAGATTATAATTCATAGGAATGCCTTCTTCCTCTATTGATTTGTTATAAAGTTAACTATAGACTAATTAATTGATAGTGCTAAAGTTAGTCAGGAGTTTTGAAATAACTGCAATACTCATGAAAATTATTTATTTCCAGCCTACGGGTAAAATTTGAAAATGATTGCCAACAAACATGATTGATAACTATTTACAAAACCAACTTCCAGATGACGATAAATGTGATCTTGAAGCTGTTTCTGCCAACAAGTCTTTACACAGCTATAAACCACTGAATTTGCATCATCTACTGCTGCAAACGTGCAGTTTCATACTTGCAGGAATATTTAGCAAGGAGGTGGTCGACACTTAGAAACATATACCAACACAAAAACATTAAAAGAGATCATAAAAGTAGTCCATTCCCTGTCCTAATTCCCACAATGATAGCCCAGTGCCTAATTCATTGGCGAGCTCTATCCTCTTCTGGATCGACCACAGAGTTGGATAAAATACAAGCTGCTTACCCTTTTTGGTCCTGAAATCAAAGATATGCATATAAATTATTAGTTTAAAATATCAAAAACAATACATAGATACATTTAAGAATGAGCAAAAGATTAATCCCTAGAGAATAGTTCATCTACAAAATAGTGGTGGATATTCCGTAAGGATATATTCTGTGTAGGATGTATTTGCACATAATGGCATGCACACAGAAAAAATAGACTTGGAAAAAGTCTTACGGAGATGGGAATCAAAGCTGGGATCTTACGCTATCTAGGAGTCTGCTTTGACTACTTAAGCTAGCCGTACAGATAGATAGAGGATGATCCCAGGTTCGATTCCCGACCCAATCAAACGTTTTTCTTTGGGATACACTGTAGCCCACTGAGTTGTTCAGCCTGGTCCAAATCAGACAATAAGTAAGGCAGAGCTATGGTCCACACAATCGTCAAATCTTAGAAATATCTTTTTTACTTATTTATACATACCCCACAAACATTAACTTTCTTGACTTTTACAGAGGTAGGTAAATAACATTAACAAATAATGATCACACAAGACCATTCCCTAATCGGAAAAATCCGACTAGACAGGATTCGAACCCAGGACCGTGGAGTTGGAACGATAACATATGCGAGCACGCTAACCACTCGGCCAGTATTTTGTAAAGAAAACATACCTAAGAGCACACTTGGCCTTTGGAAAATTCTGGGCCATGTTATATGGAAAGTTTATTTATTTTAATAGATGTCAGTTACAGTTACTTCAGAGACTTGTCATACCATAAGTTATCTCAGCTTTAAATCATGTTTAAAATCGATTGTGGCAGGCTTTACCGAGTGGATATCTATGTTCTTGCATTATGAAATGGATTTGGGCTATGCCATTTATTTACAATGTCCTCCACACATAAATTACCGATTTTATGATCATCATGAAAAACCACCTTATTTACACAGCCAAAATCTTCAAAAGTTCTTCCTCAATTTCAAAGATTCACAAACATGAAGTGTAACATGCATCATCACTACGAGTAAAAAAATGTTACCCACCTCATTTCAACAAAGTTTTCTTCTGATTCGTAATCATAGGTGAATTTAGGAGCTCGATTTGAACTGGTTAATGCATCAGAGAGCGATTCAACAAAGGTTGTCCCGACGATAGGCCCACCACCATCAGGAGTATAAGAATAGCCATAGAGGTTCAATCCCATGAGGATTTTTGCTCTTTTTTCTGAAAAACTGGCCATTTCGGCAGCTGTAATTTCCTCTTTCTTTTCTGGACTGGGAACTAGATGCTCTACACAATCTCTCATCCACTCGATTGGGGCATTTGGGCCTGGTAACAAATGAAAAAATGTTCATAACTTTATACCATTTTTCTTGGCATCGAGGATGCCACCTGGTTTTTGGAAGCAAAATTTTGGAAAAAAGGTATTGTTAGGATTAATAAGCAAGAGAGTTATGTAGATAATTCATGTTGGTAACATCAGTACCAAGAATCGATTACTGTTTTTCAATGCAATTCACTGCATTAAAATTACGTGATTTCGGCTGTTACAGCATGTTCATTTTAGCAGTTTATTCATTGCGTTGATTATTGTAGTTACTGAAATACTTTCAAGTTAACCATTTTAATTCTTGCATTTTTTGCCAGATATGAAGTACACTCCTGGCCAAAATTAACGCAGCACCTCCCTAGCGATCCTTACGGCCGGTGCTGCGTTAATTTTGGCCAGGACTGTACGTTATCTACACCAAAAATAACAAATTATCTGGAAAATATGACTTATGTTGTATGTTTATAGGTCATTTTTAGGTAAATGTGTAGTTGCAAATAACTTTCCTCTGGTATTAGCATTGACTTATGAAAAAGTAACCTTTGGTATCAAAGATGCACTGCAAATTTGAGAAACTTATAAAACAGACTTATCCTGGACTCTAGGAAATAGGGTAATAATTTCCAACTATGAGAGTGGATCAAAATATAAGATAACAAGAGCTCACAAGGACAACATTTATCCTGCAAGCTAATGAACATCTGGAACTGATTGATAGCAATAAAAGAGGACTGACTGTAATCACTTTTATCTCAAAATTCAACTGACTGTGATATGAAAGCTGTTCATAAACAATGCATTATAAATAGAGAGTTTTTCAAGTTTCAGGAAGTGTCTTTTCTGATGATCTGTTTCAATGCTAACAAGTCAATAAAACAGAAACAAATAACCAGTTTTAGCATGATTACACTATCTTCAGGTATCACTTCACCTGATAATGACTCAGGCACATGGAAACCAGTCATTGGTTTCCTTGTCTTCAAATGATAATGCACTAGTTTTGGCCTATTTATAAAAACAACGGATTTACATCGGAGCACCAACAGGTATTGGCGATTCATTCTTTTAGCCATTCATTACCAATATCTCAATGAATTAATTTACCTGGCCTTTGTAAAGATGAAAAGTCATACGTCATCAGTGAAAATGCATCCACGTCCCTTTCAAGTGCATCGAAGTCTTTTTTGTCAAACATTTCCTTGGTCATCCTGCAATTAATGAGAAGATGATAGATACATTCTCTAACCAGAATTTTGTTCTACGAATAAATATTTTGAGCAATTACCCTCTTGCTGGTGGCACCACTAAAATGCATTGAAGGTTGGCCGTGTGCAACACTTTGCAAAGATAGGAGATGAACATGGCTAGCTGTCTGTTGACCTTCCCAGCAAGTTGACTCCATACTTCCAGCACAAATCCTTCATAACCCTTGTTCTAGATATCAAAAGAGAAAAAGATATCAATTTTCTTTGTAAGGTAATCATTGCAAGGCAATTTAATAAATACCGAATTATTATTATTTGCTATCATCAATAAATAAATTTCATTTCCATCATTCATTCAGCTACATCAATACTTTTGGAAGGTTTGAATTTACCCCCCCACCCTTCTTAGCGAGTTTTCTTGCAAAGGATAATTTTTTCACTATGGATTCTTAGGTTTTATATGCCAACAATTCTGATTTTTCCTCATGCTATCACTTAAAATTTACTACAACAGAAAATATGATGGATCAGATGGGGGGTGAGACTTTAAGAGTAAAGACATTATTGATATTTCCATGAAAAAAAATCATTGATAAAAATTATTAATGCATTACATAAGCAAATGTTCAATTCAGAATCAGTAATTGTTAATACGTAGCTAGCTAACCTCAGAAAATAAACTAAATTTTCTAAAAATTTACACCAGGTTAGTTAGTTCAACGACAAAACATAAATATATTTTTCAAAAACAAATTTCTAAAAATGATAGTATATTGACGAAGGATAAGAAGAGCGAGTTATAATTGGGCAATGATGCCATTGTCAATGTAAAATTCTCTATAATTCTCTTCCTCATGGTCTTGTGTTTCCCTTCCATTATTTAAGAGCTAAGTCAAAAGTTTTATTTTGAAGCATGCTTTCTATGACATATTCTTAGTTTTGTGACTTTCATCCTTACTTTGAGTGGATACAATTCAGTACAAAAATGATTAAAGAAAAGATGTACACTATTCTGTAATTATCTACCTATGCCATGTAGACAACTTTCCTTTTTATTAAATGATTCTTATATTTTGACAACTCCTATAAATTGTATTTAATGCCTTTGGATAGTTAAATTATTATTGATGTGAGGTATATAGTTTGATTTCTATATATAGATAACAGTTGTACATACTATATACAACTGTTATAATATAGCAAGAGAGAGCTTAATAGGGATCAATTTTTGCCTAATTGAAGGGCTATGGAATGTTAAAAATTGCATCAAAATTTCTTATGACCAACAGAAGTGACAAAATATGAATATAATAAGTAATTTAACCAGTAATTTCAAAGATATAACTTGACTTTATAGTTTCAAAGATACTGCAAAATTATGTCAATTGCGTTATACACAAAGCCCTGCTACTAGATTATGTCTGCATATGAAAAGAGTTTGGCATAGATAGCTAATACAACTGTATTAATACTGACATAGTAATTTAGAAGTTTTACATGATTTAGCAAGGATAACAGGATAAAATTCGCCAAAATTTGCTTTTCATCGGAAGTGTTTTAGCCTATAGGTTTTATGTTAAAAATATGTTCAAGTATTTTCCTTTACATGTTTAATGTAGAATAATTACCATTTATAAGACTAGAGGATTGTCACAAAGACACACTTTATTTTCCAATAAAAAATCCTCCAATAAAAGTTATATACATAAATCTAATTTACTTTCACAGATATCCATGTCATGAACCATTTCTTGAGATCACACTTAAATTGGTTGACCTTAACCAACAGTTGTTAGCCAGTTAAAGAATTTTTCCCATGCATTAAATGAGTGTGTCTATATCATCCTCACCATAAGTACATATTATCAAGGATTACCAATGCAGTTTCTTTCAGCTTATAAGCAAGATCCTTCTGCTCAGTACCATCTGACAACAAAGCAGTGAAGTCCTTAGAAGACCAGCCATCGAATAACACTCTGGGAACCACTAGTGAGAAGAAAAACTTCTTTTAGTTCATTGATGTTTTAGGATCCTTAATTTTACAAACAACATATACTTTTCTCCTTCCAAAATATTTATAGAATAATTAGAATCCAACAATGTGAAGCTACCATAGAGCTACTTTAAATAAGCCTCTCACTGAATGATTCTTTCGAAATCTAAGATACACCATCTAGGAACTATTAAAAATTACTTCACTTGCATAAATTCTACGATGAAGATACACGTTAATAGCAAGGAGGTTTTGATATCCATGAAAAAACCATGAACTACCGGCAAATATATTTGACTTGAAAATAAACCCACTAATTTTTCTTTCATAAGTTTAAAATTTTTTGCCAGCTTTAATACAGATTAGGTATTAATACATGGAACATCAATTTTAAACTATCTATCTAATAATAAAATACAGGCACTCAATACCTTTGGCAGAACGAGAAGCTCCTGGTTTACGTACTTCGTCGACCCAACCAGAATCATGATCGTGAAGACCGGTGACCTCATACTGATGATCACTGATTCGCTTAATTTGAAGCCAAACGGGAGAAATGAGAGAAAATTTCCCACGAAAAAGCTTTGCCACATCGTACCCGTGATTGTTCCACTAAATAATTAAACATCAATATCGGTAAAAGAAGAATGTAGAGGAACAAAAGAAATATCGATCCATTAATTAATTTATATAATCAATACTGTATATTCACTTTAAAATAGACAAACATGCCAAACACTTTATTGACAGAATGACAATAGTGGAGAATGTAATGTATAATTACTCACAGGAGTAACGTATCCTAAAACAGAGCCAGGGAATACATTTTCATTCGTTTTCTTGTAGTAAGTCTTGTGCTGAGCTATTATATCTTTGGCTGATGGCTCCGGTACAACCAAATTTCTATCTCGAACAGACGCAGATGCTGAACCCACCTATTTCGAACAAATTTAACAAGTTATTCCGATGATCTAACGACGAGGAGACCCCTGAAGAATGCATTCACAATAAATACCTTCTGCTTCACAGTTTTTATCTGTTTTCTATCACTTTTGGAGAGAGTAGCATCACAATAGTGCACAAGGGATGTACACACTATAACAAGGAATAAAACTGAAAAACACTTCATTTTCAGGCTTCGGCTAAATGTAGGACGGTGAAGAAGATCCGAATTCATTATTTTCTATAAGGTGTAAGACACGTTAACCCAGAAAAAGAATCTTACTTGAATGCAACGTACGACCCTAAGTTCATATTAAATTATGTCGAATCAACGTCAAGAAAGATATAGTAAATACGGCTTGGGTGCACATGAAAACTTACAGACAGTAAGAAAACTGAAGATTAAAAAACTATAACAATATTACGATTGGCATCATTTCAGCCTCAAGTCCAATCACTGATTTGAAAATACTTGGAGAACATTAGTGACATGTCACAAAGAGCATGGGATGACGAGATGTTTCAATGGTGCTCGTCAGATGGCATGTACATACATCCTACCTTCGAGCGCGAAACATAGTTTGGTCTAAATACACGCACGTAATTCATATTGTTCTATAAACTGTAAACTCTTATTCTATCAATTTCCCTGCATTAATTACAATAACAAATTTCATTTCAAAATATATCAATACTATAAGAAAACTGAAATTGTATGCTTGATCTCTTCCGTTCAATGAAATGTCGTTTCCATATTACTCCAAAAACTTTTATTTTCATTACTAATATTCATAAATTTTAGATCAATAACTCTAAAAGATAACATATTTTTTTTAGATGAGAAAGATGGACTCGAAATCTTTTTATTTTCTCTACGAAGTTAAATAAATTAATAGCTTAACTACTATTGCAGATGTCCGCTGCTACAATTTACGACTCTACATTTAATTAAGTTTCTTTCTAACCGCAATCTTTAAGAGGTTACTGGTTTATATTATGATCCTGATACACTGCATGCATTGTACTAAGCTCATAATGGGCCTATGTTCAGTTTGAAGAAAAGGCTCTCAACTGTCAAACTCTTTATGGGGTAATGAGAAAAGCATGATTCCATGGCAAGGTTCCATTAAAAAATTAATTACCTAAACAACAAAGAAAATGGATATAATCAGATCAGATGGATATATATGTTGGGTTAAAAAATTTAGGAACGGGCTTATCTACTTATTTCTAAAGAGTATACAAACAAATACTAGTCTCAATCTCGCCTGTAATTAAGACCCCTAATAACAATAAATACTCTAGTCATAAACTCATACAGTTCATAACCATTCAAATTTAAAAATTATTCAGGAAACTTCAAACTAAATATATCAACATTGAAATTGCATGTAAGTTATATTATTGTCACATTGAGTGTATGGAAATTCCTCTAAAGAAAACATTTTTCTATACATAGTATCTAACAGGTTTATAAACTTGTTTTGTGAAAAGCGGAAGTTCTAGGAACAGGTTTATGCAACTGGTTGAATCCAACCACTGGATTAACAACAGTGAGGATGATACTGAGCTCACTGAACAGCTCCATAATTTTTAAATAATTGTTTCCTTATCTCTCAAAACAGTTTCTTTAGTTACTTTAATCTGAAATCGTTAACACTCAAATGTAGGTGATATCAGTAACCTTCACTTTGTGACATGAGTAATTGGTTCTTCTACTCCACTTAGCTCTTAATTGAGCACATTTCTCGTCTTATTTGCCTTTTCCTTTGTATGTAATGTGTGTGTTTCATCTTTTACAATTTAATTTTGTCTGGTATTGGATGTAATTGGGATTTCCAAACTTGCTTGTGATAAATGAAATAACATTGTCATTATTGATGCAGGTAAAGAAATATTCCTAATCTGCTTTGAGAATTACTTCAAGAACTTGCCTCCTTCCTTTTATCATAAGCATTAGTGATTACCTTTGCAACTTCACATCCTACTATAGCTTGCCCAAAATAAAAATATTTCTTAGTCCAGTATTACATTCATGATATAGACTCTGTCTACTATTAACCTCATTTTTCCCCATTAATTACATTTAAGGAGTTTCCAATAATTAAAATCGAATGTCCAATGACAGGTATAACCCTTTAGCAGAAAATTATATTTGAGGCAATACTTAAATCCCACAAAATTATTCAGAGATAGACAAATTCTGTGATAAACATTATAAGAAATTTGATTAGTCATTCAATGCTATTCAAATGAGGTATATAACAGAAGACGAAAAGTATAACTGTACAAAAATATTCAAAAATAAAGCAGGTCACAATAATAAATGTTGTTCTTAACCAGAATAAAGAGAACATAATTTAATATCCATCTAATAAAAAAGGGTAAAAAGAACTGCTTTTGACAAATTTTGAATAAACTACTATATTCGGATAGACTTTCAATGACATATCAAAATAAATAAATCTTCAGAAGAACGTATGTTATAACAACTAAACAAGGATGAAATATAACATAGAAACCATTGACACTAAGAATAAGTTGAAAGTAGTATTCGAGAGTGCTCTTATCTAAGAATGAGATAGAATTTACACTTAGAACAATTCTCAATAAGTAATGAAGAGAAATATCGATCACGAAAAACTTAAAGAACAAAATATTAATACAGAAAAGAATGAGCATAATGATTAAAGAAATGAGAAAATTGAGAAGTTTTAAATAAATTTTATTTTGAAAATACATCCCTTGAAAATTAACATTCTCTAGGATTTAGTGGAGAGAACTCACCCTTTTTCTGATGCATAAGGCATTTTGCCTTAAACTCCTGAGTATTATACTTCCAATAACTCTTTTGTACTCCATTTGATTTTTACGATAGATATTTTTAAGAGTAATTTCTTGAATTACTTTTTCAAACAGATGGTCATACCCTTCATATCATTTACTTAGGATTTTAAGTAAATAATCTGATAACCAACCATGTAAATGTCACATTTCTTTCGGTTAATTTTAGAAAGAACATTGTGACACAGATCTGATGCTGAAAGCTATAATTGACTGAAATCAGAGCATGAACTACACTGGTAATTGACAATCATAAAAATAGCTCCAAAGAAATACAAGGAGTAGTAGTGATACAAATATAAAATAGTCTCCCTTTGCTGTAGTAACGAACCTTTTTAAAATTGGCACAAAAATGTTTATGCTCCAATGACATGTGCAAAATAATCTCACTTGAGATCAAATTTTGTGAAATCATATACCTTATGTGAGATTTCAGTTCAAAACCCGAGAAGCAGCAAGCAAAAACCACCCACTAGCAGCTTCGGGTTATTTTCCATTCTGAACATTGTAGTATGAAACCCAATTAGCTATAATTGAATAAACATAAATCAACAATTTACAAAAAATACCAAAACATAACTTGGCAGAATTCTGAGAAACTTTACTTATGAAAATAACATCAAATCATAAAATATTTAATTAACAGTTTACTAAAGAGGATTTATAACAGCTTAGTACTAATTTAACAAATAAAATGATGAGAATTTACGTTGTCTAGAAATTATGTAAAATAACTACCTCAAGACAGAATAACATTTGTGCTCCATAGATATTGTATACATACATCACATGTATGGAAGATAAATGCATCTTAAATTAAACGATGATAAAAAAATTTCACTTTTAAGTAACAGGATGTTACGGTTCCACATAACATTAAAATTCTATAATTTTCATGTCCTTGCATGAAATTTTTGCACGATATCACAAACGTAATACTTTCGATTCTTGGAATTTTAAATAACATAATTTGGAAAATAAATTAAAATAAACACTGTTTACAAGCACTTAATTTCAAGAAATTAAAATTTTTGTGAATCAATCTTATACAACGTTATTGAACCATTACTTCTTTTTAGAAGGAGACTTGCCGTATAGGGTATCGAGGAAAAGCCCTGTAAACACTAATGTGGTTCCCACCCACTCACGCATAACCAGTGTGTTTCCAAATAAGATCACAGACCCTAGTACCGTGAAGAATTTTCTTGTTGTCGTTACGATGGAACTTGGTAATGGTCCGAACTCACTGACGACGAGTAAAATAAAGTACTGCCCGAAGGCTCCAGCAACCGCTAAGGACGCAAGCTGCCACATAACTCCAGAATGCCTTCCAACAAAGCTCCAAAATTCCACTATTTCTCCAGAGGCAATCACTGCACCGCTGAGAAATAAGGTCGACCACTTGTTTAATCCTAACATCATGTGCCCAGAACGGGTCTCGTGCTCAGCTTTCATACGCTCTTGAATTGCCCCAAGGAGACCATCCATCAATAAAGATGACAGAAGCAATAACTCTCCCACTCCCAAAACACTTTCCGACGTAGCTCGACTTTTACCTTCTTTGAGCATAAACAAAGTCACACCAAGAACTATGAGAATAACAAAGAGGTACTTTCTCCATATGTATGATTTTCTTCCGATGAGTACTCCAAGTACCATCACCGGTATTGGTTTACAGGATTTCGCTACCACTTGTGTAGGGTAATTAACCCACTGCAAAGCCATATTACTCGCAACCATTGCTAAAAGATACATTACAGCACTAAGCGAATAATAGACAGTTTTTGTGGTATCTTCTCCTTGGGGCATAAAGTAAGAGAGCATAAGCCGAGCAAATATGGTATTTACTATACATTGCAGTAACACTAAGGAAAGTGCATAGGTAAACTTTTCTTCTTCTTCACCGTTTTTACCGCCGTATTTGCCGCGAGTGATTCTTTCTTGCAGTATTCCATAATAAAAGTAACATATAAATATGCCTAAGGCAGAACCGAAAAATTTGATTCGTTTCTCCATCGCGATATAGCTTGCGCGAACGAATTGCAATAACTAATGCCACATGGCTAGTCCGAAGATATCACATAAAAGCAGACAAAGTACACGTTAAGACATTTTACTGGCCAGTGAAAAACAATGGATGGTTGAAAAGAGAGAGACATCTAAGAGCGACGTTGGAAAGCAATAAAAGTGACTGTCTATTGTAAATACTGGGAGGGTGGGTTGGGTTCGATGGAAAGATATCTTGAGGGGAATCACCGAATTTTATTATAAAGAAAGCTCAATATCCAGGTTAGCTTGAATTCTCAGGTACAGAAATGGATTCCGATACAACTGTAGATGCCAGTTTACTTTCTACGGGAAGTAAACACTCTAGTAGTAGGGCGAAAAAAGTAAGTGTCAAAAAGGTTGAAGAAATCGAAAAAGAGATGGATATATATCAGAAAGTGTCGTTGGTTTTCTTGCTTTACTCGGACTTAGACTTAGCGTTACAGCGTTTGCAGGCTGTTGAAGCTCATCTCAAATCAGCATCTCACTCATCGTTAAGCGAAATCTCTCTATTATTCGACTGGGCTTGTGCTGTTGCGAGGAGAAGTGGGGAAAAATCGGAAGCAACAAGTGATTTTCTTCCAGATGATTGCGGAATGGCTTTTGTGGAAGCCTTGTCTATCGTTCAGGATTTTCAATCATTGTGTAAACATAACTTGGGAGATCGTAAAACTGGTACATTGGCTAGAGAAATGTCTTTGAATAAACACAACAAGCATTATGTAAATTATGCTCGAAACATCCTGTACCGTTTGTGCGAAGACCTTCATCCAAAATCTAGTGAAAAGCTTGTGCAAAGAGTTGAATCTGAAAGGCCCGATCTTGCTCGACGTTTTTTACCCGATGCACGTCTCTTGGAAGTCACTATACTTCACTGGGCATCTCGAGGATATATAAGAATAACGCAGGATGATAGCATGGACGTAAGGAATATTACCAGGCATCTTTCGGTAAGTTAACAATGCAGTGGATCAAACCAAAAAATTGCTTGCATTTGCATTATTCTTTAATACACATATATCGACACATTGCAAAAAAGCAATTTGCTATTATTAACAATGAACGTAATTTCTTGAAAAATCTGGCTTAAATGAACTACGTTACCTTATATACTGTTTGCAGAGCATTGTTATGAGGTTCGCCCCTCAGTTTCCTGTGCACCTGGTAGTGTAATGAAATGTACACACACTAAATTCAGAAAAATTCCTATACTTCAAAACTTCTTCCCGACCTTTATACTTAAGCTCCTCAAGCAAGTTAAAAAGTTTTGACATTAATTGATTCGACATATAATTGAAATCTAATGTAAGATGGTTAAACATATATAAGACTAAGGTATGCAGTGTATCATTTACTACGATTCAAAACGGTTTTCAAATCTGTACTTTTAATTTTCTCTAGCATTACTTTGGAAACCACCAGGAAACTATAGGTAAAGTATCTATCCTTCAATTGCCTCATTGCAATCTCACACTAATAGAACAGAATTGCATCTATCTAAATATACTGAAGTAGCCTGAATAATTTTGTTTCCTAATTTGTCAATCTCCCATAAACATGCATGCTGTATTCTCATTTTATGTTGTTTCAATAAGCTATAGTTACCAATTGCCTGTAGTTTTTCAGTACTTTAGTAGTATATGAAATTTTTCTGTAGTGATACTATTAAAATCTCTTTTGGAGTGATTTTTGTGAGAATAGCTTGATCTGTCATTCTTTGCATTGTAGAAATTTGTCTTAGGTCTTAACAATACTACCATGACAATACAGTGGTGGAATGGCTTGCATGTTCCTATGACATAAGGAGCTAAACTGGCAGGAACTTTGCTCCTGGTTGGATCACCCGTGCCAGAAAGAACAATAGGTTAGGGCCAGATACGTCTTTCAATTGTTGCAGCCATTATGAGTGATAAATTCACATTAAGAACACTGCTGAGGATGGCAATGGAGACCACCACAACTAATTGTCTCTTTTATCTTATATGCCACAAAAGTGTCACTGGTAATTGCATAAATGGGGGTCATCCTTCTAGGTAGTGTGTCATGCCTAAATTTCAGTGTTTATTTTGCAAAATCCTTACCCAACGAATGATAAGAAAAGAAGAGATGCAAGAGAAACAAGGCTGGGAACCTGCAATGTAAGAAGAATGCTTTGGAAAGGGAAGTTGGAAAATGTAAAGGTAGAAATGAAGAGGCCCAACATAAATATACCAGGGTTAAGCAAAATACAGTGAGAAGATGGGGGAGATTTATAGATCAATGATATGAGAATTTGGGTTGAAATTAAACATAAGTAAAGCTATAGTAATGAGGTTTACAAAGGAAAGAAAGCTAAGTTAACGATCAGAGTGGATGGGGAAAAATGAGAAGAGGAGGAGAACTTCTCTTGCTTAGGTAGTGTTCTTTCTTGGAATGGAAGATGCCAAGATGAGTTTTGAAGAAGAATAGCTTAGGCCAAAGAAGATTTCATGAAAAAGAGGGAACTGATGACTAAAGGTCTCGATAAAAGAATCAGGAAAATCCTTGATGCAGAGTGTATTATGACATGGGTTTGAAACATAAACCTTAAGGGAAAAGGAAATCAAAAGATTGGCAGCCTTCAAGATATGGGTATGGCTTAGGATGGAAAAATTAAGTTTTGATAAGAAAACATAGAGATGATTTTAATCGAAGTTATACAGCATAGATAGAGAAAATGGTTGAGTCAAATATGTAGAGGAGTGGGGTTGCTAAAGAAATTAATTGTGAGTTTAACGCAAAGCCAAGGACTGAGGGGAAATCAAATGCAAAATATGTTAGATGAAGGATGGGATATGTTACCGAAAAGTAAAGGAAACGACATTGAATAGAGAATATTTAGGCACATGAACCTACTTAAAGGTAGAAAGTATGTGAATTTGGAATACTAAATTTATAAATGTAACAATCCTTAAAAAGTTGGAAAGTAGTTCTCTATTAATACCTCAAACCCAAATGACTCGTATTTGTTTGTGTATTTTTCATGTCTAGGATAGTTGTTTGGAATGTATGAGTTATTGTAATCTGAATGAATATTTCAGTTCATTAGCTAAATGGAATAATATTCTGTAGCTTGATCAGTGAATGGAATGTTGAGCATTCGTGCTGACACAATCAAAACATGGTGTACAGCATGAAAATTTCTTAGTGATGGAGGGAATGCTGTAGTAATTTGGTTGAAAAATGCTGTTGATTAAAATTATTGGCCACCTTCAATGTGACATGATATTTATTTAAAGCAAAACTATTCTAATTTCAGGAAATGGGTGAATTGAAAATGGCTGAATTTCTAGAAAAACATCTTCCATACAAGAAAGAACCCTTGAAGAGCGAAATGAGCACAGTGGACGATTCTCCAAGGTCAGAAATGGTTAACGAACCCCTCTCTAGCCTCTTCACTCCATTAGCTGTGAAGGAAGGCATTTCTCTTCCGGAGGTCGGAGTTCAAGTAAAAGAAGAAGCTGCCAAAGCCATTGAACAGCCAGCATCTCTCCCTTCTCTATATACGGTAAAGAAGATTCCTAGGGCAGACAAAAATGTAACATATGAAGTCAATCCAGACAACATGGGGTACTGTGTGATTGTTAACCAGAAAAATTTCTACATGGATAGAGACCTTAACCTTCAGGTTAGTCATCTGAATATTATTTTAAATTTTGGTTAGCAATTGATAGATAAAGGGAGGTTATGGGAGAGGTCCTCAGCCCATGCATGTGTTCTTCCATAAATGTTGTTCAGTTATTGTCTCCCATAAATCAAATCCTTTCTTTATTCTTTCTATACATTTTTCTATGGATGATTGTTTGCTAGAATGTTTACAAATTTCATTTTGTTCATAAAGAAGCAAAATAAAATCTCAAGAAAAACAACTTAACGC
Organism: Sympetrum striolatum; assembly: GCA_947579665.1. Classification (NCBI taxonomy): domain Eukaryota; kingdom Metazoa; phylum Arthropoda; class Insecta; order Odonata; family Libellulidae; genus Sympetrum; species Sympetrum striolatum. The sequence continues at coordinate 64,640,367 of OX388350.1, forward strand.
TTGTGTAAAATATTTCTTCATAAAATTTAATTTGGTAACAGTTTTAAATAAAGCTTTGGTAATTAACTTCTTTACTGAGTTCTACCAATCCATGGTTATTGAGTTTGAAATTCATTTCGTTATTGATTGCTACTACAGTGATGCATTTGTTACTTTCCAGCCATTTCTTCCTCAGTCACCTTTTGAAGACAGACTTGGTACTGATGTGGATAGAGACAGACTGGTAGAAGCATTTACATCTTTGGGATTTAAAATAATAGTGAAAACGAATCTTGCTCATAATCAAGTTCTAGACTTTGCTCACCAGTTGGCTGGAACCAAAGAACTTAAGAGGCATTCTTGCTTGGTATTCTGCATTTTATCTCATGGACAGAAAGGTTGGTATTTTGATATCTTCTGCTATAAGAATCCTGGTATGAGTGTAAATAATCAAAGTTTTAAGGGCCATGAGTTTGTTATTTCCTTATCATTAATGTTTTACTCTTTGGTAATGTTCTCGGATACATTATTTTATTTTTACTCCTTATAATTGTCTGTTCTATTAGTAAATAATATTGAAATAATTTATTTCACTAGATGTTGTGTACGGCTGCAATAGTGTCCCAGTGAACATAATGGACTTGGTGGAGATTTTCTGTGGATCCAAGTGTCCAGCTCTGATCAACAAGCCTAAGATATTTATCATTCAAGCATGTCAAGGCTCCAAACTACAGCAGAGTAGGTTACAAATAGTTTTATGCTCCCTGTTTCTCTACCTCAATGGAATTAATGTTGTAAATTTATAGTGAAAACATTTCTAAAATCGTCCTTGGAAATATAACCTGATATTGATTTATAAAATTGAACTAGATCTATACTGGTTTTGTTAAACAAGGAATATCTGATTGAATGCCTGTAGGTTTAACTATTTCAAAATCTGCCTTCTGATCTATAATCCTATGTGCTACTTTTCATAACTATAAATGAGCAGGCTGTTCATGGAGCACCTAAATTTAGATTGGTGAAAAATCATTCTTGTTGCGTAATAGAACTATGTTGTAGTTGCTAAAGACATTGCATATTACATATTTCATTACAATAAGTGAGCAGTAAAAATTAAAGGACCATCACCAAGTACAAATTTTAATTCTGAAGCTTATTATGCAGTAAATAAATTTAGTTTCTTCTTGCAAAATTAGACCCCATTACAAGATGATTGATTCATGTCTGAAAAATTCTACGTCATAAGGTTTAGTGCTTGCTAATTGAGATCTTTATTATCTGGAAGATGAATGTAAATTTGTATAACTTACTACATCAAAATCTTGATCTTACCACTGATTATAAACTTTCACAAATCTGTCCTTTTAGTTTCATCCAAATCTTCAAGCCCAACTTGGGTGGAATTCAATCTGTTAACTTTTCTTTTGCCCTCTCATTTATCAAGCATGCTTTTCTCTCATTGTTTATTACATAGACAATAATTCTTTCAATATAAGTTGAGTAGCAAAAGAGAATCAAGTTCTTTAATGGTGCAAATAAATTGTAATTATCTAACTTTCTTTTAAGAAAATTAATCTTACAAACATTATTTTATATGAATTTAAATTATTGATAAATTTTATGCTCTACACTACAAATAAACAATTATCAACTGTTCATAATCAGTTAAATCTAGCTCATTGTCATGGTGTGTGGTTACTTTGCACATGAATAAATTTTTAAGTAACTACTTAATCTAAACCCAGTTTTTGTAAATTTCAGCCAAACTTTCCAATCTTGGAACTGATGGACCTACAAAATCTCTCGCTGGAGTGAAGGACTATGTCAAGTTTTTATCTACTGTTCCAGGATACGTTTCTTTGAGGCACAAAGTTAAAGGTGATTTTATTTCACAATATACGCACATAATATCCATATTTATGCAGTGTTAAGACTGACATTATTTTCCAGTCTGAGACATGTTGCCATTCCCTTTAGTTTTGCCCCAGCCTAACATTCAAGCCATAATTTTGGTGGAGCCGCTCATGAATATTCACTGAAACGAAATGATACACCTAGCAAAGTACAGTTTATACGTGTATCATAGAGTAACTATACAGTATATATATAAGTATAGTTACTCTATGCTTGTATATTATCAGAATTTTCTGAACAAAATTTCTATGAATATCTTAGAGTCAACCTCTTCATGAGAGAGATGTAACAAATCACACTCAACTTTAATTTATGCAGCATAACATTATTTAGTGTAAAATATATCATTGGATTAAAATTTACTGATTATCTATGTGAAGTAAAACAAGATATTGAATTTTGGGAAGCTATTAGTATATGAAGAATGCAACAATACTCTCCCAATCTCTGCATGCCTTTCCTGACTTGAAATATTTACTATTTTTTTAATCAAATCTTCATTAAGATTGTTGTATAAAATTTCCTTTTCCCTTATCACTTTTGGATATACAATATTAATAATTCGGAAGCCAAAATTAATTCACTGGGTTTAGCTCACTATTTAGTGATTAGGGAAGGTTCTAGGTTTGTCTTACAGATTATGTATGTAAAACATGAAAATTAAATAATAAATTTCCTATTCAACCCTTTAAAGAGTATACGTAGCATTTCAAGAAGTGATGATCTTGGAGAAAATAATGCATTGGTATTATTTTGTATGTGTATATTGTCTCAATTATTCAGTTAGTATAATGAATTTATTGTTGGGTGGATGGATTTACCAATGTATTGCAGCATGATTTTAATTATCTGTACTATATGTGGGGTTTAGTTCTAAGTTTCTGTGGGGTAATTAGGTTTGCAAAACTTGAACTTAATACTTGTACATTGAGGAGCATAGAGGTAGCAAGAGAAATAGAATACTAGGGCATTTTTAATAAGATTACTAATATTGTTTAATACTCATTTCATCTCTGAAATGCAATATTATTTTTCTCCTTCCAATTAATATTTCTTATTTATACATGTTAAAGCTTTTATCTTTTCCTATCTGAAATTTCAGGATCGTGGTTCATTGATACTTTAAGTGAGGAAATCATGTGCAGGGAGCCCAACTGCAGCCTGCTGGATGTGTTCACTCAAGTGAATGCCTCAGTGGACAAAAAAAGTTCAGTGGTGGGAAACAGCATGATTTCAATGATGTCCGAGTTGAGGACAACACTGCGTGGTCCTCTGTATTTGCCACTCGAACATGATACTATGAAAAAGGCAGCACTGCTTTCAATACAGCGAGCTCTGTTTGAAAAGTTGCTGGAAGAATTTTACGAGAGTGACATAAAGAATCCCAAGAAAGAAAGGAAGACGAAATGGTATCAGTGCACTTCACTTCTCCAAAGCTATCAGGAAAGGTATAATTCGTAACTAGGAGCAATGGAAACATTGAGGAAATTTGGAAAGTTTCTTGTTTTAGTTGAAAAGTGCTATAAGTAAAGGTCATCCCTGTTGTCAGAAATGAGTGATGCTGTAATTAAAAAGTGGTATAAAGCGGTAATTTAGCTTTAATGTTTGAACAGCTGAATGCAATTTGGATTCTTTGAATTCAGCTGACTTCAGTATTGATTGGATTGTGATTCAAGTAAGTTAATGATGGAAGAAATCGGTTTTCCATGTTTATAGTCATTTCAGATTTATTGTATTACATTTTGTTTTTATTTAATGGCTGAGGTGTAGCCTCTTAATACCACATTGGTGAAGTTGTAATAACCTACAGCTACCAATGAACCATTACCACTTTGTGACAAGAGTAATAAAAGGGAAGAAACCTTTAAGGTGTTTTGGAAATGAAGGTTTAAGGAGTTTTCATCTGGGATTCGAGCTGCCTGTACTGGTAATTTATGGGTGCTAATTGCTTTGAAAAGTGGGGCTGCGATACCAAGTAATTCCACATATGGACCCAAAGCTTTGGAGGTGAGGATGAATTCCAGTGCCAATTTTGCATAACACTGTCTTGCAGAGGGGATCCCATCCTACATGCATCAAGGACGCAACATCAAGAACTATTTCAATAGCCAATAGAAAACGTTCACTGAAGACAAGCATCACTATTGTGCAGATTTGCAAATACTTTTATGCTAAGAGAAACAAGTGGAGGGACTGCAGAGGTTGAAAATTTATTTGATAAAAAGATAAACTTTATCCAAAGAAGTTATTTTCATGTCAATATGAAAGTTCCTTTACAAAATTTCCTGTTGGTGGTATTGGAAGGTTATCTACACCTAACTTTTCTCAGAAATTATTTAATGATTGTTAAATTTTTGAGTGGTGTTAGTTATATAACCAACTCTGTTTTATGCAGTAAAATGGTGCAGGTTGATTTTCTATGCTGCATTTTTGTGATGTATCACCTGTAGAAACAAGCTCGCTGATAGATCAGGATATTGAAAGATAGTATTGACTGCTGTTAAAGAGATTAAATTGGTAATGTCCATTTAAATAAATGTTTTATGCTAACTTGTTTTACGCTATAGAGAATTGTTAAAGTTTTAGCCTCAAGTTAATTTTATATGGATTTGTTATAGCAAATATAATTTTATTTTTAATTTCACAATGAGCAAAAAAATACTACAACTATTTGTGGGAAGGAAATACTTTTATGAAAAATTTTAAGGATATTGAAAGATAGAATGTATAGTCCTGGCTTCAGGGGTTCAGTAGGGTGCTAAGCTAATCAATAAGTATCTCCTCTCTTGGTTTCCTGAGTGAGAATATTTAAGGTTAAAAACTGGAGGAAGAGCTAGGTTTAGAAGCCCTTTCAAAATTTATTGGAGAGTCCCAGTGATACCCTGCTGCACCTTTGATTGACCAAAAGTCTCAGTGCAATGGGGGACAAAGGGAAAAGTGACTCACATAGATTGAATGTTAGTCTTTCTTCTCAACATGATTAGTCCCTTGCTAACATCTGTACTAAGCCCAATGTGAAAACAGCCATGTTGATCACTGATTGATTTGCTATGTGATTTCCCATAGCAAAAAAATCCCATAAATAGTTCTGTACAGTCTATGGCTGTAATTTAATCATGCTCCTAAGTAGCAGTTTGTTCTATTTGACTGGATATGGTCATTATAGTGTGAAGCATCTGTTAAAATATTAGGGTAATGCAATGACTTTTTCAAATTTCAAAAAATTGATTATGAAGTTTACCCTTTTTAAACAACTAATTAGTATTGAAAAAATGTAATTTCTATTTATTTATTCATCACTGCATATTTTCTATTGCATGGGGAGATGCACTTTTAAATTGTCTTTCCCTTTATAAAATGTATCATGCTTCATTTCCTTGTACTACTTTTGCCTGTTTTTCCATTGTGATACTTTGACAACCTTTTTAAATCAGTCCATCAACTCTTTTACTGTTGTTACATCTAAAGCTATTCCTTTCCTGGAAAACATTCAAGATTGCTGATCAATTGCACATAAGTCTCAAATTACATACCCTTCAGATTTAAAGGTAGTGGGTTACATTTGTTTATAACGAATATTTTAAAATCATTAAAATTTTATAATATACAGGGAGTATATTCAATTGCATGGTAATTTTTTATATGCATGGTAATTTTTTTTAAGTGCAGGACTACTTTCTATGAATATGGATAATTTCTATATATAAATTTATGTGGTAATTTAAAAAAATATAGCATGTAACTTGAAAAATATGCACTATTCAAAAGAAATTATATGAAATTTACGTAATATATGTTGAAAACATTGATGAAAAAATAAAAGGAAAATCGATTTATCAATACATATTTTGCAATGTTATAGCAGTACTATAGAAAATTTTGTTTCATATCCTTTATAATTTTCATAGTGTTGTCTTTTTTAATCTTAGAGGTGACATGAATACAATTTTTCTAAAAAATGTTTGATTAAGTCAATTGTATAAGTTCCTTCAATAAAAAATAAGGAAGTAAAGCTCTCTGGTGCTGATAATGTAAGATGCTGTAATGTTTTTCTAGGCAATAAGGACATTTATTTTAATTTTCACTGATCTTTTGCATTAATTAATTTCTGAATAGTTGTGATTTGAAATATTATCAATTTCAGAGTATTTACATTCAGGGTATATTAAACTATTGCCAATATTTTATGGTTTTACGTATATTATGTTTGAAAATAAATATTGCTGTATTAAAATAGCATTAAGGGTATGATATATTTGCTGAATCATTGTCTGCAGAGGTCAGAATGTAAATTAATGATTTTCTAAACCTAATAACTTCCAATCAAAGCTGAAATTCAGACTTGCTTTTCTGGAGGTGATGACAGCATGGCCCCATGGTACAAATATTCTCATCCTATTTCAAACCGAACTAATCAACCATTTGCTTCAGGGAAATTCATGTAACTTGGAGATTTTCCTCTATGAATAAGGCTTATATCCTTGTGATATCCTGCAAGTTCTTTGTAATTGATCAGTACTAAATAATCTTATCACTGATTTTCTATAATACTGAAACTGTTTTAAGACAATCCCTTTGATTTGTATTTATTGTTATCTGATTTTTATAAGAATAAATCTAAGTCTTCGTCACTATCTACTTTATCATTTAAATAATGATTATAAACTATGTTTTGCCCCTCTAGACCCCAACCTTATTCAGGTAGCATATGGAAATTTGCCAGAACTTTGGACAGTAGAAATCTCAAATAATTCTGAAATGCTGATGGGAAAAAGTAAAAATGGAACAAAGGATTTATGAAAGAAATCAAGGAAGACAAAATCAAGCCTATCACAAAATTAGTACTCTTCAATACAAACTATGATAATTAAAAAAAGAAAATTCATTAATAAATAATGAAAACTTAAGTGACTGCAGGAAACAGAAAACTCCATGGAGATGAGTTTGATAAAGAATGAGGAAACAGCAGAACAACAAGGCTCACCAACAAATAAAAGTATTTAGCAGGCAGTCAAAAATACTACCATATAGAAAGGCAACTAGCATAACTATTGCCATACCAAAAAAGATTCACTAAATAATACAAATATAATGTCCATAGGTTAATGATGTTAAGAATAAGAAATGGACAGTGCATTTCAATGTCTTAGAGCACTTTTTAAAATATTGTTTCACCAGATTTCAGTGGAGACTAATCACTAAAAACAGGAAAGATATTTGAATGTATGTAGTACAGAACTCCATCCTATCTCGAGCCTCCATTTTGCTAAAAAAGGATTGAAGGAAAGTAGAGGAACGTACTGTTATGTAACCAATTTGGATTTAGGCAAAGCAAAGGAACTAGAGAGACTATTTATGCCTTGTGCATGATATTAGATAAAAGACATTCCTTTCATCCAGCAAATTAAAAAAAGGGATCTGATTCAGTTAATCAGTAAGGACACTTCAGAAATATAAAGAAATAAGATACAGATTGAAAGGACAGACAAATAATTTTTCATCTCTAAGAAAATCACACATCAAAGATAAATATTAATGGAAGTTATGGGATAACAAGAGAGGAAATGATTAATTTAGGAGTATGACAGACATTTTCCCTCCCCCATTTTCAACTTTTATTCCATAGCTTTGGATGAAAGCACTGATGCAACGCATATTGCTCAACTTGCCATATTTATTCGAGGTATTGACAAGGAATTTAATATTACTGAAGAACTGGTCTCGTTAGTTCCACTGAAGTACACTACTAGGTCTGTTGATTTGTATGAAACACTAAAGGAAAATTAGCGAGATTTTCCTTAACCATCGACAAAATGTCTGGTATAGCCACTGACAGTGCTCCAGCTATGGTTGGAAAGAAGGAAGGACTAACAAAACTAATAGAAGACGATGCAAAAATGATGGATAATTTGCGTTTCATGAAATATTACTGTATCATACATCAAGAGAATTTGTGTGTAACGACTTTAAAAATGGAAAATATTTTGAACGTCGTCATGAAAACAATAATTTCATAAGATCAAAAGGATTAAATCACCGCCAATTTCAAGAGTTTCTGAATACTTTGGAAACTAGCTATGGAGATGTTGTGTACTTTACTGTAGTCAGGTGGTTAAGTCGTGGTAAAATGCTTAAACGTTTCAATGATTTGAGAAATGAAATAAAGTGTTTTATGGACTCAAAAGGAAAACTTGCACCAGAATTGGAAAATGAAAATTGGTAGGCTGATTTAGCATTTTTAGTGGATATCACTGCTCATTTAAATGAACTGAGCATGCCTCTCTAAGGTGAAAATCAATTAATAAATGATATGTTTCAAGCAGTGACGGCATTCGAAATTAAGCTGAAATTGTGGCAATCTCAAATTAAGAACAATAACTTAATGCACTTTGAAACAATGTCTCAACAAAGCCATGCAAACAACGAAAAATATGCGGCATGTTTGGCTATTTTGTCACAGGAATTTGAGAATAGATTTCAAGATTTTAGAAAACACCAATTGTATTTTAGTATATTGGTTACTCCATTCTCTGTTGACATTAACACATTGACTGCAAACTTGCAAATGGAATGCGTAGAGTTGCAATCAGATATGCAACTTCGAGAAAAATGTATTCATGTGACTCTATTGGACTTTTATAAGTTCTACCTGTCTTAAGAAAAATTTTCAGAACTTCACGAACATGCCCTGTTCATGACGTTTCTGTTGGGGAGTACATACATTTGCGAGCAACTTTTTTCCCGTATGAAGCATACAGATATACATGCACTGGTATCGAAAAATCAGACTCAGTGTTCATATTAAAAATTTTATGTTCTATTGTTTGAAAAATAAATGTTGTTTTACTATGCTCATTTGTATTTGAGTTAGATTGTGAATAAATATTATATTCTATATTCTTCTACTCTGTAGAAGATGTACAAAGTTTTTTTCCTTTGGTTTCGTTAATATAAGGGTTGCCTAAATCAAGGGGTCCTTGCTGGCCCGCGCGCCTGAGAAAATTTGTTATGCGGCCCTCCAGCACCAAAAGGTTGAACACCCCTGCTTTAAACGGATCGACAACACGTCGTGGGGAATCCATCTGAGATTGGGATGCAAGAGGAAAAAGTCGATTGTCGATGATGCGTCTTTCTTTCCGTTGAACCATTATAATAACCATTTGCAACAGGTATTGCTTTAATAGTTTTGGTAAAATTTCAGTCCTAAAGTGAAATTTTACCATAGTTTTAAGCTCGCGAAGAAAGTTTATGGTAGATAAAGAAAATATTAAATAATCTGTGGATAAGGCAGTGAAAAGCGGTTAGCTTATGTGTGTAGTGGTGATTAGAAGTAAAAGGGATGGCACTGTTAATATAAGTTGATTTTCTGTATAGTAATATAATTATAAACATTGAATTCGAATTTTTAATTAACTAGACGTAGGGTGAGGTCAAGAAAGTTCAAGGTGTTATTAGTTTCAATTTCATGGGAAAATTAAATACTAGGATGGATACAATCCAGGATAGAGATGAAAGAAGAGAGTTGTCGGTTTTTCCCACCCCAAAAACAAAAGATATCATCAACGTACCGAAACCAGCATAAAACAAATTTTATCAAATGGGAATTTGAATAAAACAATTTCTCTTTTAGGGAGTCCATGAAAATGTTACCTAAAACAGGGCAAGACCATATTTTTGTTCATAAAACCCACCTTGGAACTGAAAAAAAGATTTCTTTAAACACACATTCGCCAACGACAACAGTACTTGTTACTACTTCATCCGCATTGTTCCTTTTTAGTAACCCAACACAACAACAGACTCTACACAAGGAACTCTGGTAAATGAGTTATAAACTTCGAAACAGTTTTGCATTGTTAGGAAATTTCAAGTCTTTCACTTTTACTTGCAAATTCCACTGAGTTTTTCACACAATGGCATAAAGTCTGATAAATTAGCAATTAAATGATTAAATTCAGTGGCCAGCTTATGACACGGGGAAGAAATGTTTGAAACCACTGGGAGGATAAGGATGTCTTCCTTACGTATTTTTTGGAAGTCCATAAAGACGAGGGGGTAAAGGGTTGGATTCAGAGAGGTGAAGTTTCTCAGTCTTCTATAATCATCTATTTGAACAGAGCTTCTTTAATGTTGAAGTAGATATTTTTGATACTATTGCACAAGAAAAATTGGAAATATCTTAATGTACGAAAATGGAACCAAGGAATTTCTTTCATACCATTCGGTCTACATTATTCAACTATCGAGGAGCTATAAATGGTAAAAATATCATACAATTATTTTTACAAAATTTTATTAATAGAAAAAGTGATGGAAGAATAATTAGTTAGACGTTGCAGGGAGTGAGGCAATTTCAAGCGAAATCTCAGCCAAGAAAAAGCTGTGAAAGATGAGGAATAATGGATAATAATCAGATATAGACATAAGAAGCTGCAAAGGGCCAAACTGTGACTCGGATCATTAACTATTTAAATCAAGAGTAAGGGAGAGAATAATTAAAACAGAAAAAGGTCCAGATATAGTTAAGAGAATATGGGACACAGATTAGTTAAATGAAGACTAGAAAGTCACGAAGCAAAACCGAAAAGGATTAACTAGTAAAATGCAAACCAACAGCCGATGAAAAAACTTATAAAATAACCATAGAAAAAGAATGGGAAAAATAGGGAAAGCAATCAAAGAAGCTGTGGAGGAAACTATTGGAAGAAACAAGAGAATAATACATACTGATTGGTTTTACAACGAGTGTGCCCAAATTGTATAGGAGAAGAATAAAGCTAGAGAAAGCATGATAAGGAAAGAAACCAGAACTAACACTGAAAGATACCAAGAAATGAGGAAGGAAGCAAATAGGATATGCAAGAAAAAAGGAGAAAATGGAGAACAGCTAGAGAATATAGAAGAATACAGCAAACAGAATAAACAGAGATAGTTCTACTAAGTTTTAGAAAAGGTGAAAAGAGGATACCAACCAAGAATGGAAGGATTTAAAAATACGGAAGGAAATGTAGTCCAAGAAGAAGATAAAGTTCTGGAAAGATTGGTAGAACATTTCAAAGAACTTCTCTGTACGGAATATAAGGAGAGAGTAACAACTGAGGAAAATGACAGGCTAAGGAAAGAATCAAATATAGAATCAATCAAATCAAATATATCAAACTTGCACAGAATTAAACCCACTAGGCTGGAAATTGCACAATGCATACAAAAGTTAAAAAATAATAGAGACCTAGGGAAGAAAATATTGCAGCAGAGCTAGTAAAATATGGAGGAGATATAATAAGTGATGCTATACATAAACTTAGTTGTATAATATAGGAAGCAGAAAAATGGCAGAAGGATAGAGCATGGGAATCCTAAGCCCAATATATAGAAAGGGAAATAAACTGGTTCTCGAGAAATATAGATGGAAAATACTGTTAAATATAGTATATGAAATCATCATAAAAGAAAGGCTGAAAGTAGTAACTGGGAGGATAATTGGAGATTCTCTGTGTGGGAGTAGATCCAAGAGAAGTAAATTAGACCAACTGTTTGTAATCAGACAAATTTTAGATAAATGCTATGATCATAATGTTTAATTGCATATGCTATTGTAGATTTTACACAAGCATTTGATTGTATAAACAGGATCAAACTCTGAGAAGCAATGGAGGACATGGAAATTCCATCCAAAATAATTCTATTGATTCAAAAGGCATTGAAGAAGAGCATGGCTAAATTAAACATACATAATAAACTGAATTTGAATTCAGCACTGGAATAAAGCAAGGATATTCTAGGATTACACAAATCTGAAGAAAAAATAGATCAAAGAGGAACAATATTTAACAAATAAATAGAAAGAAGCAAGCAAAATGGGATTGATAGTTAATACCAGTAAACCTAAATATATGCTTCTGGCAAACCTAGAGTCACCCAGGATTTGGAGTTAGAACAGATAAAATTTGATAGTGTGGAAGAGTTTAAATATCTAGAATATACGAGTAAAATGTTGCTTGCATACTGCAAGCAGATCGACAACACTAAGTTCATAACGGCATTATATCGGGACGTCCCAGCAAGAAAAAGAAGGATTAAAAATATTCTTGAAATTCGCTTCAATTTAATCGTCTGGCATCGAACCCGGGTCTTTTTGGTGAAATTTCAATGCAGCACATCAGAAGATCATCTTCTCTAAATACGTGTGAAAATTCAAGCAGAAATATTGGCTGCAACTGCCTCAAACGAAGACCTTCTTTTCACGAATGTTAATAGCTCTCTGGATTCGAACCAAGGATGATCTAGGAAATAAAAAATATGTTCTTGAAATGTATCTACGTTTTCTCTCTATATACTTAATTTCATGTTTTAATATTATTTGGAAGGGATTTAAAATATTTCTTAAAAATCGGATAACTTACTGATTGTAGAGACGCCTGGTGTCGAACCCTGGACGTATTGGAAGCTGTAAATGCAAAAAATGACTTGCTAGGACTTGATCTTATTTTGTGCAAAGTTTGAAATCGATATCATGCCGGGAAGTACCTAAAATTTGTCTCCGTTATCTCCATAAGAAATGCATTGAGGAATGTAAATGGCCCTCTGGGATCGAACCAAGGACTAACAGCGAATACAAAAAATTTGATTACGAAATAAATTTATGATCTCCAACCTCATGCCAAATTTCAAGTTTCCATGCCATCGGGAAATGGTCCAAAAAAAATCTTAAAAAACGCCACAATACATTTTAAACGGCCGATTTTTACCCCGACCTAGCATCGAACCCAGGATATTTTCCGTAAAACTCATTTATGTTTTCGATAGATAATGTTCATATATATAGGCTCCTTGAGTTTTGAATCTCTATCTATCCGGGAAGTATTTTTTTTTAATTCCCGAAAATCAAAGCAATGCATTTAAACGGGAAAAATCGGGACTTTGGGGCCCTCTGGAATCGAACCCATGGCACTGAGGTTCAAAATCGCAATTTTTCTGGAGGTTACACGTTATGGCCAATATGTCGTAAAAATTTCAACTCAATCACTCTTGTGGTTTAGGCTGTGAGTTTGTATCCTCTCTATATATATATATATATATATGGATACATGAATGAATCCGGAGAAGCATCTATATATAATAGATAACTTACAAAAAAAGCATAATATGAATAAATGAAAGAATACAAGCAAGGAATAAAACTTACTTTGCAAATATGAAGATACTCAAGAGAAAGTTAAGAAACAGAAACACTTAAATATAAATATATAATCCAATTACCAGACCAGTGGTAACCTATGGAGCATAAAAATGGACACTAACAATCACACAAGAGTATGGCCCTGGTAAGATTTGAAAGCAATTGCAGAGAATATACCACCCTGTTATTGAGAATGGATTATGGCAAAAGAGAACCTAAGAGGAGTTAAAGACAATAATGAATTGGGAAAGATGTAGTTAAGTTCACAAAATCTTTGAGAATATAATGTTTGGACCATGTGGAAAGGATGCTTGAAACAGCAATGCTGAATAAGGTGATAGAAGGGAGACTGATGCCGCTAGAAGGAGGGGAAGGTCCAGATTGAGATGGCTAATTCATAAAGGACATGAAGAAGATGAATGTGAGAAGACAGAAGTGGAGGCTGATCGGAGTGGACGCTCACATAGGGTTGTAGCTCCAGAGAGAGAGTTTGTCTATAAATTGAGACTTAAGGAGAATTTTTAAGTGACTTCTTATAAGTCTGGAACAAAAAATATTAAATGTTATCACACTTTCTATGCCTTGTGTAATTTTTTGTATCTATATATAGTTTAAATCAGTATATATAATATTAACATAAGTATACCATACAACAATTGAAAACCAGGAACTAACAAATGAGCCAAGAATGGCTCACATGGACCTTATCCTGTTTTCCCTGACTTTTCTTGTAAATATAAATTTATTCTTTATTTTTCATATTACTTTATTTGCCAATAACTCTTTTTTTAAGATTCTTTGTACAATAACTATTCCTTGTATAAAGAGTAAGATAGTTAAATAATATATTGTACCAAAAATAGCACTTTGAATTTAGTGTTTCATGTCAAAATAAAATCTACTTGCATTATAGTCCACTTTCATATCAATGAAAATGAAATGTATTTTAAAATCGTTTTTAAAATAATACTGCTAATCGGAAATAATAGTTTACATCAAAATTTTCTAAAATCAAAAGTTTATTTCAAATTTTTTTACAATCAAGAAAATAGCAAGAAAACGATTTAAGTAGTCGTGATAGTAATCAAAATAAAACCTATTTTATTACAACCATATTTCATTTAAAAGAACAAAAAGATATATTTGAAAATCTTCTTTTAAATTATATCGCTCACCAGAGTTAATGGTTTAAATTAAAGCTTCCTAATTAAATATCAAGAAAATAGCCGAAAAACGACTTTCGTAGTGCTGTCAAATTAAAGTCTACTTTCATTATAATCAACTTTAATTAAAAAAACAAACGGATGTATTTAAAAATCTTATTTTTAATAATAATGCTTTCTGGACCCAATCGTTTAGTTACATAGTGTGGATATATATAATCAAAATAATAGTAGTTTGACTCCATCGAAGCCACATTTATTTAAACAACTACTATGCTAAAAATAAAAATAAATAGCTTACAGTCGTTTCTCTAGATAAAACTATACAACAGGTATGAGTAATTTAAGTTCGGATGTTTCAGCAGAAAATACTCTTCGATTCTAAAGAATTACTTTTTTACAGGAGCCGTCATGTGATTAGATAATATCTGCATATCGTCGTTATATCAGCTAATACTTTACTTCATTTAAGGTCTTTTGTTTTAATAACATTGTGATTCAATAAAAAGCGAATTACTGGAACGTGAGAACTTCCGTATTTTGCGGTGAGAAGTATGATCAGTCACTTGATATATTTACAGTAAAAAAATAGCAATTCGTTTAAAAAATACGGCATGAAGTACCTCGCATAGAAGCAATTGTTAGTATTTTCGGTAAAATTGTCGATGAAGACTGTTTGGAAATAATTCAATATCTCCCTTGATACTGAATATATTTCAACAAACCCTGCACCATGTTGTAGATAAAGGATGGCGGCATATATATATAGTATTAAAACGATCATAGTACCTTCCATTTTCAATATATTTCGTTTGAAAAACGACCATTTTTCGAGTGATTTTCCGCCATTTTTGATGTTTCCTCGCTTCCCCGGTAGGGCGATTTAGACTTAGTTCAACTCTAACAGACACCCATTTCCTATTTCTGTTAAAAAACCTTGGAAGCCAATTGAGCTTGCAAACCAACTATAGCTTGCAATCCGAACGTCAGGGTGACTATCTTTTTCTTAACACAAAGCAACATTTGCGACAAAAACACTGCTTCAGTTAGTGAATATTACGCTTATTCCGAGATGTGAAACTCGTCGATCGCCGCTACATCTGGCGTCCAAATGCCTGAACTATCACAAAAAACATGGTCTCCGGAGGCCATTTCTGTACCTTGTTCACTATAATCGACATATCTCAGTAACTACAAGAGGTACTCCCTTCCTTCCTTCCTTTAAATTGCTAAATAAGCCGCAATATTTCAAATGTCTTCCCAGAAAATTTCTTTGAAATAGGGCAATTTTTAATATAAAAACAAAAATTATTTCCGAACAGTCTTCATCGATAACTTTACCGTATTTTCTTACCTCTTTAGATTTCCTCAAATAACGCTTTTAAGTAACAAATCACAGCACTCCTTACAAAACTTTATTTTGAGCGAAAAAATTACAATATATCTGATGACCACTGGTGACGAAAAAAACAATTTGCCGAGTAATTGCTCAACCTCACTGTATCCATTTTCGCTCACAAAAGCAACACCTCTTAACACGTATATTCTTTCACCTAACATTCTCCGTTAACTGAGTGGATTAAGTGTACTTTGAAAATTAAAGACAGAAATTAATGATATTTTATAAATAAGCACTGCAGTCACAATTCCACAAATTTCTTAGAGAAATTGCGCGACACTCGAATTATTTTCCGCAGCACTTCGTAAACCGACTAAAATCCTTGTATGTTCAGAAAGAAAAACTGGAAGAACAATTTCTTGGTGATAGAGCACGAAACACACTTGCACTTTGCCAATATAGGTAAGTCCTCTGAAAGATACGTTTTCGATGTGAACAACTCGATTGCACGTGAAGAACTGAAAATGAAGGCCAAAAACATGACTACACACAAAGCATTTCTATATTTCTTGTTTGCGAAATCCACCTTCCACGTCACCCCTTATCTATTACCCATAGGGATAGAATGGCCACCAGAAAAGCAGGCTGAAACATTCGGTCTAATTGTGCAATGGAATATTCTTATCGGTGGTCAAACTAATTAAGGAGAAAAAGAGCTCAAACGACTCATCCCTTTTCGAGACATAACTATTTAATAATGTATAATTAAGATGGTAAAATCTTTATGTCGATTGCGCTTCAAATTCTTACAGATATTAATCGTTGCAGAAGTCTTTCGGTTTCACTAATTAAATTACACTGATTTGTGATGCGGTTTACACCGTCTTTAGAGTGAAATTATGCCTTTGCGTTTTATGTAGCAATGGGAAGTTACGCATTTAATTTTCTGTCTCAGCAGAGAGTGGATTATCCTGAGTTATGATGGAATAAATATATTATTTGAGCCACAGAAGTTGCACTATAGTTCACTTGCACGAAAGTTAAATTATACTTTTGCTCTATGAGTTTAGAAAGATCATAACCAAAATGTTTATTTTCTGGGAGAAGAAAAACGGACATACACTCTCACTTAAAAATATTTAAAATTAAGATTGATGCTTCCTTTTGCAATAAAAACTGTTCAAATGAAACTACATTTCTTTCAATCAATTTTACACAGAGATGAATATGAAGATATAATATTGAGGTTGTACAAGAAAAAAAAGTGCCTTGGCTGGGGCTCGAACGGAGATCCTCACTGAGGCAACCGAAACACAAATCGATAAGTAGAGTTTTCCCCTCCAGATATAATATTTCCACTTAAATGTGGAACAGAATAGCCGATATTTCATTAGTCTTACTAGCAGTATTTGTGAAAGAGTATACTTTTTATACTCGAATATAAGCCGAACTCATTATAAGCCGAGGTACCTAATTTTATTCCGAAAAACTGGGAAAAGTAACAGAGTCGAATAAAAGCCTAGGGTGAGAAATGCAGCAGGTACTGGTACACAATGAAAAGAATTAGCTATGAAATTACAGTAATTTAGGCATCGGTAGTTTAGTAAGAGAGAATTGACAAGGAATTGTTGAATGAGCAAGTGAGGAATTTTCCAGCCAATTTACGACAAAGACGCTTCTTTGCCACGGAAGAACTGATAAGGGGAGACCTCCCTCGAGTTTAAGAAGAGGGGCCTTGTACTCAGCATAAAAAAGTGTGCAGAAAAACTCGGCTTTTGCATGAGTATATAATTGTATCCACTGTTAACTTCATTTACATGTATATATAACCATAGGGCACTATAATACGTTTTAATGCAATGTAAGTTTATCGCTCTTAAGGTATTCGATTTAAAATGAATTTAACACAGCAATGATCTGCTTTAGTGGGGTCACACTATGGCGGAAATATAATTTATTGATATTTAATATTATGTATTTATAAACAAAATTATTTATTTGTTTTATTTATTTTATAACATATCTGTTTGTTTTTGTGGACCTGAAAAGGATCGTAGTTTTATTCCAATGAAACTTGTGGAGAAGAGAATACCATTTTATTTCATTCGTAATGAATTTATTCAATATCAATACGGCCTCAGTCGATTTTATTTAAAAACTAAATAAACTGATATCGAAATCTCTGAAAAGACGCACTCAATGTTGAACGAAAATCCAACTTTTTGGATTTACGTGCGCTGAGGCATGCGTCATGAAAAAGAGGTCAGGTCAACTTGCAAGAGGCATGTGCTATTGCAAGCCTCTCCTTCATCATACCGTGCGCTATGACGCATGCCTGTGTTGAATAGAAAGTTGCACAAGTGTGGACATAGCTATTTGACATCTTTACAAAATAAATTGCCTCATGTTGCATTTTTTTAATTCGTGAACATGGCACCTTTAGACATGGTCCCATACACTGCATTCATACTGAAGGCGAGGCTCCACTAACATAAAGTAATGTCACAGGCAAATTTCTTTTATCCTACCAACTTTTGTCTAGCCAAAGCTGAGATTCTTAAGTGTTGGTCTGAAAACGTTACAGATGTGGGTTCCCTATGTATATCAAATATGATCATGGTATGTATTAATAGAACTAAAAATTAACTTCACCATTCTACACATACACATTATTATGTTTATGTATTTAAATCAAAATGAATTCAAATGAGACCTACTTGGTTTGCTAGAGATAACAGATGAGTGTAGAATAAATCTTAAAACCAGACAAATTGCTTTAAGGAAACAACTAATTAAAATATCGCAAGTATTTTATTTCAAGCCTTTAACAATGAAAATCCAATCAAATTGTTTAATAACATTTATGACAAACATCATGAAAATTCCTGAGAATACAACATAAAATAATAAAGGCACGGTGGAAATGATTCTATCTAAATACTCCAAATATTAATAATTTGAATATGTGACAAAATTGTTTTTAAGCAGATAAATGCTATTGGAAGTGTTTGAAGTAATATTCAGTCTAAAACAAACAACATTACACAAATACTGACTTACATCAAAGCTGTGACATATGAGATAGCAGTGAAACCATGGTGCAAAATATTATTACATATATCTTTTGCAAAATTTTTCAATTTTGAAAATTTTGGGGCCTGGTTTGATTTTCAAAATGCTAGAAATAAAAATACCAAAGAAAATACAAAAACATTAAAAAGATTGTAGAAAAGCTCTTGGAGCAAGAAAGAGAAAACAGACATCCTTAATATCTGTATTAAGAAAAGAGTGTTAGCATTAACAGTCTTTAGGAAAGATTCATGTGCTTGGATAGAGCACATTCAACTAACATATACTCATGGACACTGCTTCAGAAGCAATCATGAATGAAAACTTTTGTTAGGATTATTTTGTACTTTTTTCACTGCCATACAATATATTGCATTGTTATTCTGAGTACTTGAAATAAATTTCCAAGGAGAGATTCCAAAGGTAATATATTTCCTGATAGAGATTTTACTTTATCAACACCATTTAAACTAAACCTCCCTTTCAAATATCCAATACCTTTAAGATCATAAACTCCTGGACTTAAATCCATATACACGCAATACTATTTAAGTTTCTGCAGGCAAAAAACCAGATCAAAAATACTGTTTTGTAAAACTCTTAAAAATTAATATACAAAAATGTGATTGTAAGTTGTGGAAAATTGAATGTAAAAATCTACTTCTTTCCTTTGTAAGGATATTTCTTGCCGCCATGTCTGGCGACAAAAGCAGCTACATCAAACTTGCGCTTACATCCTTCATAATTCATGTAGCGAATTTTCCCAAAGACAGCTCTCTCTGCCCAGCCTTGGTCATGGATTCCACATATTGACCACATGCATCCTGCAAGAAATATTTAAACAATTTCATTCTCAAAAATAATTCCAAATGTCACAGAAACCTAGCCTAGAAACCTCTACTTGGACAATAAGTTGAGGTAAACATGATATTTGGAAAAAGGAAGATACAAAATGTGAAAAATATGTACAGCTAACAGCAAAAAAAAGTTACCACCCCTGACCCACCAAGAAATTCTAAGTCCAAATTTCGGGCCGGCGAGCCTTTCTCTCGAGAAGGGAGGGAGAGAAAAGAAAGATGGAGGACATGGTCCGTTACGCTAGCTCGGCTCTCGCGTTTGGATGGAGAATTTGCGTTATTTATATAAAAATCATTTACTACTATCCATTATCTGCCGCAACATTTGGTGTGTTAACGCGTACTATTTAATTTGACGACGATCAACTGGAAGATAACTAAAGAAATGAATCGAATTGAATGCAGCATTCAAAGTCACTCTCACTTTAATTTTCGATAACAGATTATTAAATCATTTCCAAAACAATACAAATGAATTTAACTGAATACAGCATTCGGTATCAAATTAACTCACATTTCGTTTTTCGAAAATCGATCGTTTAAATCACTTCCAACGATTGATTATGCTCATCAATGTGAACGAAACCAGCAACTTTTCTCTTCTTCCTAATTTAAAATAGGCCAAAAAGCAGGATCTCGGATTCAAAAATGGCATTTGTCGTCAGGGGGACCGGCTGTTTATACTCACAAAACTTTCCGTGTATTCCGTAAAATATCTCAAAAATTCAATTCGGAAACAACAATAAACGACCAAAATAAGGTTTTCTATTCATTTACTCTGCTATTGGTTCTTGTCTCAATCTCGTATGACTATTATTTTTAATTTAATTTTGCAAAAGAAATGAAGCATGCAGCGACAAAAATGAACTTTACGTGCATTTCTTACGGAAATGCTTTGACTCGTCTGGGATCGAAGCAAGGACGAAGTGTCACCATTTTTTACAATATAAACACTTTCGTATATATATATTTGAATGCAATGTTCTATAAAAATTTCAAGTCAATCGACCAAGTGATTTTTGAGTTTTGCGGGCACAAACATAACCAGGCTGAATTTTTATACATAAGATATGTGCATAATTCGGTGGATTATTATAATTTAATTTGATTGCTTTTACAACCCTTTCGTTTAACTTTCCCCATTGAAAAGCGTTCCATCATGAAGAGAAATAACTAAGGAATAAACACAAGGAAATAAAAGTTCCACATCTTCCACACAAAAAGTCGTGTAACTTTGACAAAGTTATTTATTTCCTTGTGCTTAGTTACCTATGGAGTTCCCCAAAGTTAAAGCTCATTCGATTGATTTAAATAAGGAATAATCTTTTCTAAATTACCATTTCCCCTTACTCTCGTGACTCCTATAGATTATATGGTCCAAGAATTTGTAAAATTAAATTATCCTTATAACAACATTGTAGCAAATTCTCACAATTAGCTTTGACGTTTACTAGCACCATCTTCAACATTTACATAAATACGCGATCCTCCATATGGCGTGTGCCTGGAAAAAGAAGAAAGAATGAGAAGGAACAAAAGTGTGTGTGCAGGTAAAAGGGTAGAATTCTTGGAAAACTGTTAAACAGGACAAAACGAAATAAGTGGGGGAAAAGGACAAGATAAACCTTTTGTTACCGAAGGGGAATGGAAAGGAAAAACTTTCTCGTTGGGAGAAGAGGACGGGTTGCAATTTGCTCGATTCATTTTGATTTTATCTAAAATAATGTGTCCGCTAGCCTTCTCTGATATATGTATAATTTTTAGCTCGCAATTAGAAGAATGGCTAGAAGAAATAAATCTCTCATAAAGTGTGACTGCAGAGCATCAGATTAGAAATTTTGTATGTTCTTCGGCCTATAGCTTACGAGATCTCACTGTTTACCTTATGTGGATTGAATGAAAATAATCATAAATCGCTTGATGAAACTACCGTCCTAAAAATTGGATTCATGGATTCCTTATCGTTTCAGAGTAACGGGCTTACAGTAAATACTGTAGTAAAAGGCCAGCGGTACACGTCCTTTTGGTAAAATTCTCGAAATTTTGTTTCTCAAAAGTTACTTCTCTCATTTTTTTTTAGCTATTTACTGGTCCACCAATCGACTCCGAAGAGTAATACAATTTGTTTACTTCGAAGTTCTCACTATTTTAAGAAGACCATCTTTTATTTTATCAGTTACGAAAAATGATAAGACCGCTATCCGTGGAATTGTGACTTTTGCATGACGATGTTAATCGACTTCTAACCAAATTAAAGACTTAGCTAGAGTATGACTTATTAGTACTGAACGCAGGTTGGGCAAGTTATTGCGTGTGTGTTACAGTAATGACGATTATAATTGTGTTTAAATACGTATGTAAATGACATCTTTACTTTGTATTTTATAAACCAGGTGAGATCGACTAGCAAATTTTATCAGTGAATCAAGATGAGTTTAACGTTTTGGCTATCATCAACACTGAGAGAAAAAATGTATTCACTTTCTCTTGGTGGTTTTTTTATATTAATTTTTAAGGTTCTTAAAATCTACGAAACTAATAACTGTATCTAACATTTAATGGGATTAAAGGATTGAAAACACTATACATTCAATGATAGTAATGAAAAAGTACCAAAGGAACGCTAGTTTACGCAAATAGCAATTTCTTAAAGTTTCCCGTTTTGTTGTTGATTGATTTCTAAGGGTATCTTGAAGGTTTATGAAAATCATTGGATAGAAGAAAAAGCCTGAAGATATGAATGTAAATATTGAGAACGTAATTTTGGAATTAGAATGCTCCAAAGCTTAAATTTCTTCGGGAGTGATCTTTCTACGGTTAATATATGCTTAATTCTAGTCCTGAAAGCATAGACGGTCCGAGACATGGGCAGTCTGGGAGACCGTCGACAGCATTTGTGGGCTCTTCTCAGATCCCTTGAAGATTCTTAATGATAAAATTATACTCGTATAGCTTAGGTAATTTTGACGATTACACCCGGTCACAATATTTAGGTAAGCTTTTTTTATCCATTAAGAGGAACTAGTTTTAAACGTCTGCCTGCCCAGAATGTCAATAATCTTCAGATTACCCCCTCCTAATGATTGGAATCAATGTCCTTCGCAATGGAGGCAGCTTTCTTTGGTCCTAGTTCTCTGAGTAATTTCCTTTAATTCAAATTGATTGAAGAAGCCGTTACTTGGTGATACTGCGTTATGTAAGAAATTGTGAATCTTTTTCCTTAGCTATTTCCACCATTCCTTATAGTCGTTGAGCTATGGCTATATTTTTACGGAAATTACATTTAGGAAAACTGCTAAATCAGGCGTAATCCATCTGAGTTGCCCTTACATTGGTAAATGCTGTTTAATAATTAAAATTTAGCCTTCGTATTTTACCCTTCCTTTTTTTAACGAGAGGCCAGTTTAGTCCATCAGCGATTACTGAATAAAGCACTAGAAATACTGACATATCGTACTTATTATCTATGATTACTCTTAAATAAGATGGGTAAAGCTTCCTTTCTTGGGAAATATGTCAGGAGAATCTATTGCTGCTGAATCTTAATGCTGGTTTCCAAGCCTCACCTATTATTCCTTAAAACTTCTTGGTTTAAAGATAAGGAAGACATTTACGATATCTTGAAGGTGCAGAAATTTAAATGTGTGAATAGCTCGACATTTGAGTGGGATCAACTGACGGAATCTCTAATTGTATGCATGAATGCATGCACATTGTATGCATATTCTTATATGCCTACATGATTATATCCTACCCTATGCCAATAATTTTCAAAGCAAAATAAATTTACATTGATAATAAATAATTTCGACTATGATAGGTCTATTGTTAATGGTTTATGAATTTTGGATGCAAATGAACGTTTTAGAAGTAAGTTCACATAAAACCTAATTCAGTATGTTAGGAAAATGAAACTTGCAAACTGCCAAAAAAATCGGAACTTTTTCGAATCGTTGATCTAATTTACATTCCCTCTGGCTGAAGCATTGAAAACATATTTTTCCGGTCACCCTCTAACCTGCATTATTTTGTCTTCAAATGGCTTGAATCGTTTTCTCAATCTTATAAATAGCCAACATCCCAGGATCTCTGCACATCACTTCTGAGCCTGTTTACCACATTATCTTCATATTTTTTTAGATGTATGCCTTAGAGTTGAAAAGAATAAACATTCTTTTCTTAGTAAGCATAAAATATTCCGTATTCCCATTGTTTAATTTCCAATCATCATCTCCATGAAGTAACCCATTCATATTCCTTCGACGAACTTTTCTTTATATCACCATCCATGACGAAGAATGGCATTTTCAGGCAATTCTCTCTCATACAAAACCCTTAAACGATGCCTCAAAAATTAGAGGCACTGAAGACGAAAGTAACCTGTGACCGCTCCATTGAAGACCCTTTCTCTTTCCTCTCTCACCCCCATAGAGAAGCTCCCTTTGTTTTCTTGAGAAGGAAGGTATGCATGCTACCGATTAACCGTTATGTAGACAAAAACATTAAACGCAGACGTAGCACCAAAAGGTGGGCTTGCTACAGAGATCCTTAGCAATAGATTTAAATGTATTTTCATGCATGAGCGTTTACGTGCAAATATTTAGAGTGGAGTTGTAACAGCCTAAATTTGTTGGCTCATACCTATTTTCTATGTTGAAATTCTTAATCGCTTTAGCATTTTAAAATTTTTGACGGAGGTTTAAATAAAGGAATTCAATATTTACAAGTATATTATTCAATTCTTTTCGCGCTTTGCTCGACTCTGCACAATTTGTCCTTCTGATTTCATTACCCAAAAGAAATTCTCGCGCGTAAAATATAAAGCTGTTTGTTAAGAGACTACAGGTTAGATAGCAGTGAGTCCAAAATGATCGGAGCCCTCCGCTGGGTATCTTTTAAGAATATAACTATGTAAAGACAATAATTATTAGAGATATTCCTTAGCTGTGATTTACATGACGAAATACGCGACGACATGATCCCTATTCTCAACGATTGTTATTTTCACAGCCAGATGGTGAAAATATTACCACGAGATAATAGCGAGGACAGATGGTTTATATTGTTATCATCTTACATATAGTATAAGGTGCGTAAATATGTAAATTATTTAAATAGTTGAGTGTTTCACATTCTCTGCTATAAGCCTTATGGAGGCTCGCGGATAGTCAATTTAAATGTATTTCTTACTTAACTATTTTTCACAAATCTGAACACCATTATTATATTTATAATATACGTTTTTTTCTTATTTTTCCTAATTCGGTTGACCTGATTTACAGTAGTTCATATTCTCTTAATTATCGTATCATAATTAAGCGTAATCTTTGCGAAAACGATCATCCAGCGGGCATGTGGAGCATTAACTGAAATAACGAATTTCATTATAAATCTGCATTGATGGAAAATGTTATGTATTATATATGTTAGGACGAACTATGAGCAGCCAAAGTAATTCTTGTCCAATATTTTAAGAAGAAGAGCGAATTACGCTTGAGATTCGAGCCGATTTAACGAAATACGAATTTAATTATTTCATAATACAATACTGCTTCTACCGCAGCAAAAGCAATGACTTTTAGCGAGTGTTTATAAAATATATATCATCACAAAAGCCTTCAAAACGTGCCAGGCATAAAGAGGAAGACGAAAAGCGCGCTCTAAACAGAGAATCTGAAAGACTCGCCCTTCTCGAGTTATGCTGGTTGCATCTCAGGTGGTAACTTTTTTATGCTGTTAGCTGTACCTACACTTTGTATAAGTTTATTCAAGTATATTAATCACAGTCAAAGTAGACATATAAGTATTCCCAAAGTAGTTAAGAAGGTGTCTTATCTTTCACAAAAATTTGGAAATATCCCTCTTTGAAGAAAGTGGTATTGTAGAGGAAATTTAGCATTTACATTGTGTTTTGGTGGTCAGTCTTAAATGCGCAATATCCATTTCAATATTAAGGAAAAAGAGCTACATAAACCCATGATTCACTACTTAATTTTGGTTGAAATGTGATGAAATTGATGCCATTGAACTTCACTACTTATGAAAACCAGGAGATAATACTTGAACAAATTCAAACATGACCAAAATTGTTTTTTATGAGGAGAGTCCTTGCTGGCTAGCAGATACGGTTACTAAACAAATAGCTGAGAAGATTCCCTATATGATTATTCATGCCGATTTTTGAATCAAAGCACGTTAAGCAATGGCAGCTGAAGGAATGCTGCAAGGAACATATTTGATATTTCATGTGATAATTTTGGAATCATCAAGGTTTTTAGCTATGATTTTGTTTGTTTGTACCTAAGAACATACAGGTGTAGCAGAAATAAATACCAACTCACCTACGAAACCATTGGGGTCACGTCCATCGAGGCTGAATCGATCATTGAGGTAGATAGCTGTAGCAAGGGCTTCTTCTGGACTTTCGGTCCATTCTAGAATTTTCTTAGCCCAGTACATTCTGAGAAAACCATGCATCTTCCCTTCCTTGGTCAGCTGGATCTGCGCAGAATTCCACAAGTCATCATGCGTCTCTGCTGCCTCAAGTTGAGCACGCGAATAAAGATGGCTTCTTTTGTCTTTGCTATCAAATTTCATAAATTGGGTTAACTCATCTTCTTTGGAAAAATACTTGTAAGCTTTAAAAATCACCCGAAAGTTTCTCATGGAAATCAACACAACTCATTTTCTCACGGAAGACTTCCTTATTTTGAATTTTAAAATTATCATGTAGAGCTCATGGAAAATGTGCATTACATAAATGAATCTTGTAAGCAAAGTTTATACAAATCAATGCTCAATTTTCATTGCACCAATTTATTTACTACATTTTATGATCATAATCACTTCAATGTATTTCTTATGCACTAAACTATGTATATTAGTGATTACATTGTCCACTCACATACAGCACCAGTATGTTGTACCAATCCAGATTCCCAAGTGATTGGCATTAGTACCTCATAAAATCCCAACACCATTGAAATAGTTCTCATTATTCTGCTTATCTGCAGTGTTAAATGTTTTAATTTTGACTAAAGGCTAACAGAGGGCTAAAGGAAGTCTACATTATTGAATTGATGCAAAAGTGAATGAACCTGCATACAATTAGGCAGCTGTATACAAGGGATTAAATAGGTACTTTGATAATTGAGGAGATCTCTACTTTACAGAAATCTTTGGTTTTAATTTTGCCTATTCTATAACTTTATCATCAACCGTCAATGCAAAAAAAAAAAATTTAAGCAGGATGGCAAATTTCTCAAACTACTGCATAAATTCATCTATATCATGCATGATGATAGATACTGATACTAAGATCCAAAACATGTATACAACCAAAAGAAATCTACCTCTCTTACAGTAACTTGAGGTTTTAAGTTAATTAAGCAGTGGTTGACATAAATAAAAATAAAACTTTCCATAGTAATAACTAGCATTCTTACATGCATTAGCAAAACAGCATTAAACATGGCAGATGTTTATTCAGGCCAAATCATGGAATTGCACAGAGGTATGAATTAGAGTTTGTTATCAAATATATCAAGCTTGAGTAGAATTAGTAGAAGTTTGTGCATAATAGTTTTAATTTTTCTTAAATTATTAAATAATTATTAGAATATCATTATTATCATTTGGTAATGTTTTAAATTAGATTCCAGTTTATTTACCATTAAAATCATTAAATATTTGAGTTTGTAAGACCCGCAAAGGGATTAATCCAGTTTCAACAATTTTCAAGGGAAAAATTTTTCTAAGTTTGGATTAAAAAATGTCTCTGTAATTATAACACATGGTTGAAATAATTTGATTAAAGAACTTAAACAGATATCACATCAGAGTTTAAGGGTTAAAAAATCCCCAAAAACACCAAAAATTTTACAAAAGAGGTAGAAGACATCAGTGTCACAAGAACAAGATAGACAAAATAAAGATGTGTTCAGATATTTTCCACAAATCAGGATCCAGAGGGTCTCAAAGATTGTTTGAATTTAAGAAAATATTCCTACAAGACTCAAATCACTAAATAAGGCCAACATCAAGGGTTACTTTCACACCAACAACATAAAGAAATGATCAAACTACAGAAAGAGATTACTGTTATCCATTATTCACATTATCCATTCAAATTATTCACATGGCATACTAGTCAGGCTAAGGAGAGGAAAAAAAACATTCAGTGGCAGTTCATGGCCATTTGTACCAATTAAAACCATTTTCCCAACAAGATAGCAAATCAAGCTAATACTTCAATTACAATACTAATAGCTTGTGATAGGCAGAGAGAAATGTAATACTGAAGGAAGTGTTCTCTGAATACTAAGTAACCGGATAGTATCCCAAGAAGACTTCCTTCAGCAGACCATTATGGACTGGAAAAGTCTCAAGTCTTACAAAAATTTAGAGGCTTTAATGAGGGAACCACCTAGAAACATAGAATGCTGCTTATGAAAGGGTAAATATCGTACAGTTTGAGGAGGAGCACTCATCAAAACAGAACTACCGAAGGTGGGTAAAGACCATTGAGGTCCTAGGCCCAACAAATGGTAATTATGTAGTGAGAGAAGGTGGAACTATGTCATTATAGAAGGAAATGTTCCATTCAAATTACACAATAAATTCAGGGTCCTGTAGTTAGGGCATACACAGAGACCCGAAAAGAAAATTTTGCAGGCTATTCACACAATGTCACAGAACATTAATCCCTATAGACTCTCACCATAAAGAATCTTCACTAATTCCGTTGAAGGACCTGCCATACCCTTCAACATAACAGTATCAGTAATAAATAGAATTTATGTTCTCTAATCAGAGACCTTGATTTATTATCGAAGGTTTTTTCTTCTCAACATCTCTCTCTAAACCTGATTCTGTAACATGACGTCTATGAGGTCATTTTACTGAAGCTTGGTTTGATTTTCAATATATCCTCCATTATTAACATAAGGTCTGTGGAGAGCATGAGGTTTACCAGGTAAGCTAGGGCAGCCCAGTTCTTATAATTTTGGGGGCCCTATGCAGCATTATTGTATGGGGCCCTAGAGACCCCAGTGCCAGGCTGCCCCTCAATAAGCGAAATAAAAGGTTAAAATATCGTAATATGGTAAGGACAATGAATTTATTATGCTTTTAATTATATTTATTTAATAAAAATTCAAATTATTGAAATGTTTTATGTCCTTTTTGTGGCTTGGCGGTGGGACCCTACGCGACTGCATATGCTGCGTATGCCTAAAAACGGCCCTGAGCTAGGGAGAGGGAAAATTTCATCCTAAACGAACCAAAATGCTGAAATGGAAAACATGTAGAAAAGTACAGGACAATGATTCAATAACTAGTTTTCACATTAATCAATGGTTGAATGAGATAAATATCAGCAATAGCACAAAAAGCAAAAGAAAACCACACAAAATCTGTCAAGCATGGAGACAGAGAGCAAGTCCTCAGACTGAATTTGATGAGAGCCCAACTTATAAATGAAACAATTTCACCCACCTGAGCTCAAGTTTCTTCAAAATCTGTGCAGAAATTCCTTTACTTTCCCTCAAGGTAGGAAAATAATGACAAAAGATTCTTAGGTTGATGCAAATATTCAATCATGGCCATCGTCATGGTTGCCTGAAGTAAACAAAATATCTACACAATTCCCTTTTTTTCAATCCTCTTTGAATTTTGGTTTTATTAGATCAGTTTGCTATTGTTATCTCCGTCACTGCAGACTCAAAAAGTCCTACATCTACCACATTCTGGTGCACATATCATAGGAAATTACACAAATAGATATTACTGGAATAATAAAACATATAATAAGCTTCACTATCGAATGTTTTCTATAGCTCATCACATTAGAGGCTCTAAAAAATTAAACTATATTTAAATACACAGGTTTTTATAAGCAATGGAGCCACAATCCTTATTTTACACTTAACTTCAGACACCTTGAGCAAGATAATATATGATCATTGCTGCTCTTCACCTACAGTTTTCCTTCTAAACCTGATTTCATTCTGATAATAGATTGAAGATGTTCAAAATACTCTTTCCACATCACATCATATTCCTTCTTCAAAAATACTTAAGTTCTATTGACTGAAAGTTAAAGATATTAAATGTAATACCAAATATAATCACCTAGAGATAGATCTTTTAATGCAATGTTTCAGTGGAAAATTTAGAGCTGACTTATAAATGAGAAAGTTACTATCCTACCATAATTAATTAATTTCCGGTATAGTAGATTCTTGATTTTATTTTCTTTAGTTTGAATTTCAATATGTAATTGATCTATAAGCAGTAAATAGAATTTGGCTTTCTTCCTAGTAATAAAAACTTACAACAAGATCATAATTTCAAGTGCATCATGAATACTGCTAAAACATTGTAACTACATAAATGTATTCTAAAATGCCAAAACATCATATTATAAATATTTTAGCCTTTGATACTTGGAAATACGCAACTGAAAAATCTACAAATTATCATCTAAGTTGATTTACCTGAATTAAAGTTACAGAAACAGTAAATCATAATGGAAAACCTATGATCAACTTATACATGATATACAATAGAAACAGAAATTGAAATTAAAAATTATCTGTACATGAGAAATTAAATTAGTTATTAATAAAATATTGATAACTGACTACAAGCATCCTAGATGAAGCTTCAATCAGAAGAAGCATATGAAGATTTACAAAAGAATATGCAAAAATGTTGATGTTGACATGCTGCTGGTTGCACTACAGAACTACTATTAGGCTACTTAAATTAGCATGCCTTCGCTTAAGTTTGTATATTTTATGAATTTAAAATCTGTAAAAATCCTGCAAGTGAAACTAGAGATTTTGCATGCACTTAATTGCAAGCATTTATAAGAAACATCAGAAGAGAGAAGCATTCATGAGGTTACAGAATGATATAACACAATAAATCATACCTGTGGTCATTCAGCGTCTTTCTTGCCCATTCATAAGCCCCTTTCAGACTATCATAATGTGGATTGTAGTGGCAAAAGTTGTCAGAAAGCTCTCTTCTTACAACTGCCTCTTCCACAAAAGCATCAACTCCTTCTGAGAATTTGGATTTCAGCTTCTTCACTTCAAGTATACATCTCTGTACTGAGATCTGCCCTATTTTCAAAACAAATTTGATAAGTCTCTTTGAGTCAAGCAAGAGTTGAAATATGATAAAAACCACCTAAATGCAACCCATAAACATTAAACTTTACAGGAGTTGAGTTCAAATTTTGAGTGAATTTCAAGGCATGCACAGAAAAATTTGCTTATATGGACTATTTGCAATAATATAGCACATAGTAATTACTCTATTTAAAAGTTAAAGCCAATCTATGTTAATGAGAGAGATCATGCATAGCTGTAGAGAAGCCAGTTCCTCCAATGGAATTGAAATTAAAGGCTTTACCAACAGAAACTCCAGATTAATATGTCCAGAATATCAAAAAATTTCAAATTCACATTTTTTCCTTCCAACCTCTTCCCATACTTCTCAATTCTCAAGAACTGTAAGCCATGGCAAACAGTAAACGGGATCCACCAAAAGTTGGTTCCAAAATAGGACCTCAATGCTAATGTAGGCTTAACAAATTCTCAATATTTTGCTTCAAACATTGAAAACAACATGTGACGATTCGTTAAGGGTATTCAAGGTTTAATAATTTTGCCACTCCATCACTTTTACATAAATCAAATTGAGAATAATTTCTTAGAAATGACAATGTTAATCAGAAAGTACATTGGTATTAATAAATAATAATTGGTATAGGCAAAGAAAGGCATGCAAGATGTGTTTACTTACCGAAGTGGAACCACGGAGAGAGATTGCTGAGAGCATTTACTGTTGGATCATTTCGTTTGCTTCCAAACAACTTGAGTCTCTTAGTGAGGAATGACTGAAGCATGTCTAAGCCAGCTCGAGTTCCTGGCTTGGCCCACTTAACCTCGTCAACGCTTCTGTCGACTTCAAGGGAAGCTTCTGCTTCAGTCCAATCCACAGGCTGAAAAAAGACCAATCAGATATCAATTATGAGAAATTAGTTTCATCAATTAATAAAATGTGGCATTTTGAGTTTCCTCTGATGTACAAACAACTTGAGAGGGCTAAAACAAAAACTATAGAGCTAAGAAAAACATCAGAAAATCAATGGAAAAATTAAATTCATCTACTGTGAAAGAAAAGGGGTACATTTGCACATAAGGGTGGATACTCAAGAAAAATATGGTTCAGTGATACCTAGAAGTTTATTTTTCCACAGTTTGTCAGACTTAAGCCACAAAATGCCTACTTTTTGACTCTGTGACGGTATTTTCTATTGCTTTTGGGTGACAAAATTATTTTTGGGCTCAATAATTTATTGATTTTTTTAATAACTCCCTAAGAAAATTCATTTATAAAAGACTAAACATTAAAATCAATGTTAATCCACTGGAATTATTTTGAGGGTTTATAATTACAGAATTGCATTGGGTTAACTCATAAAAGAAACACAAAATAATGGAAATAATTAAGTGAAAAATAGAAGTTCAACTTATATGCAAGTACCTACAAAGGTAAACAAATTAGAGTATGTAGAGTAAATTACAATAGTTGGACATAAAAGTAAATCAACTAAAGAAAAACAAATATTAAGACTTGACTTAGTGGGGCTTAGTTTTTACCAGCAATTGAAATTTAGGATATAACATTAAAATTATAGGGAAGTAATAGGATATAATAATCAGAAATACCTATATCACATTTCCTAGTCTATTGGATGCAGCAGCTCTTAAGATACCCCATGAATTTTATGGGTTGGAATTTACAAAACATTCTTAGCAATGTACTTTAATTTTAACACTTTATAAGTATAGTTATTGTTATCCTGTGATGAGAATTTAATCTGATTAGAAAATAATATAAATACTTCCATAAGCATTTACAATATTTTACAAAGTGCAGCTTAGAAAATATTAAATTTCTTTTGCTGACTTTTGGGACTATGCAAGAGTTTTCATCCTCAATTGTAATAAAGTTGACTATTTTGTAGCTAAATAGCATAAAAAATATAATAAGTATATTTCTCAGCAAATTGGCTGGTGTCTTAGAGGAACTGTCCACCCTCAGGCCCATATGACAATGGCAAATTTTAGAGCTCATTTTGATGCCAAAAAAGTGACTTATAGACAAGAAAATATGGCAAAGTGGTTAAATTGGGTCTTACCTCAGCCTTTGCCTTAGGTGGAAATGGATGTTTGATAACTGGGGGAAACTTGGTGAGGTATTCTGGCAGTTTGTTGGTTATCTTTCCTCTAATAGTTCGTGCTGCATATTCCAATTTCTCCGAGGTCTCCCATACAGGTACAATATTATGACCATCAATCTAGGGGAAAAATATATTTATTAATAACTTTAAATGGATGCTTGAGCCCATCAAAAATATATGTTATATATATATATTTGCTCAAAAATATAGTCAGTTTATGATTATAACATGAAATTGGCCAAGCAGATATTGTAAAAATCTTAATTTATAAATCATCTTCATATCAATTTCACTATAATTTAATCTTAACACAAATGGATGGGTTAAGCTGAGACATTTAGGATTAGGCTAAGCCAATACACTCATTAAACTTATTTATATTGATATTTTTCGTTGGAGTCCTGTTGACATTTTTTAACTCTCAATCAACTGTTTTTTTATTAATATAGTTCGCAAATTACCCTTAATCTGGATTGGTTGTTGGAATACTTAAGAGTAGAAATTAGGTTAATTGTTTGAATTCAGTTTCCCAGGAGGCAGGTTTCTCTTGATTCTTGAACTTAAAAATTCATATTGTTCTCTAACGTTGATCGGTTGAATCATTTGATTACCAATGTTGATTAAATATTAATACAAACACGGTATATTCGGTAAATAAATTGAACAATGATATTTAACGCTAATTTTGTGTAGTGAAACTAGGAGGAAACCTACGGAGACAATGTTTGAGAATTAACATAAATTTATATGCAAAATTGAACCACTCATTCACCTGGACTAATGGCACATCAGAAGGGAGTTTTTTCATCAATGCTTCTTTCCATGCTTTTGGAGTTCGTAGTGGACTGAAGTCGCACACCACAGCTCCTATGCCATTCTGTTTCACAAATTCAGTCAACACAGAAGATGCCTCACCGATTAAGAGATGAAATGATATATCAAGGGATTTCAACTCAGATTCCACTTCTTTTAAACCTAAAAATGAGTCGCAAACAGATTCCAGGATACTGTTCTCCAGTAATACTCTTACATGTAAGCATGAAGTATCTTATGCATCAAATTTGAAAAAGTTAATCAAAGAAACACAATTGGCAAAATATAAATATCCTCCTCTTCAGAAGTGTGAATTGATCAAGTATACAACCATTTCAAGGGACAAAATATGTATACCAACCTCCAAGAAGAAACTTAAAGTGACGAATTGTGGCATCTAGAAATTTTGGCAGAAGACAGAAGCAGACATGTAAAGGAACTTTATTTTTCAAGGCCAATTTCTGAGCAAACAGCATGGTCCAGTTATCTAGAATAGATATGAGAAAGTTAATTATAAAGAGTGAATAATGGATCGTAAACTTATCAGACTCTCACAAGGTTAAATTAATAGGCAACTTAGGATAACAAATTCGTGTAACTGAAATGTGATTAAATTATTTGCATTGAGCTCTACCAATGAAAAACTAACAAGAGAATGAGAATACAGTTAAGAAGACTATACTAACCGAATAATATAACAACAAAGGAAAATATAAATTTTTAATTGGTTTATTACCAATGGGATTGTTGTATTTAAACTAGCTATGTATTTTGTTTTTATAGAAAACATAATCCAATTAGCATGATAGACTTTAGATAAGACTTAACATGTGAGCAGTTAATTTAAATATATTCGGAAACTCAAGAGGAATTAAATGCTATTAAGAACCTAAAATAATGAATAAGCTAAATCTAATGATCGTTATCTTTTAGAAGAGCTGATTGCAAGAGATTTAACACAAGCTTCAATGTTTAACTGTAATATTTCTCCTAGAAACAGTAGACTTCAAACAACAGGATTCAGAGTCAGAAACTCGTGATTAACTACTACATCAATCCATAGTATGTTCAAACCATGTCACTGTCTTCACAGTTACTAATGGAGTAAAGACAAAGTGATATACTGAATCACTTTATCACTGAGGAGGCATTCTCAGTTGATCATAAAAGTAAAGTAAATGTAAAGACCTTAAATGGTTCAGTATATCAAGCGCAAAAATACTGATGTTATATCAAATGTAATCCGACTGAAGTAGCCAGCGTGTGCAGGAGATTGAATATTATGCAACGTCTGAATTCCACGAGTATGTTCGTGAAAATGTATATATATACTTACTTAATGCATTAAAATAAATCGAGAAGAGAAATCAACACAATTAAAATGTCAAAGGGAATTTTGATCGATTACATAATTCCGGATGAGAAGGTTACCTTGAACTCTCGATTCTCTAGACATCCAATACACAACTCCCTTCGTTTTATCAGGTAAATCTTCAGCCTTAGAGAGAATCTTCACACGTTTTTTGTTGAATTTAAATTCCTTTATCGAGGCTGCCGCCTGTAAAAATATGGACGTTTCATTTCAAAACAAAAACATATGTCATCATGGCGGGATAACGTCCTAAATAATTATGGGTCACTAACAGAGATCCTGTCTTCGGCTAATTTTACATGAATATCTTCATCTGGAACTGTAGAACTGGAACTTGAAGTGGATGAAATCCCAAAATGCTCAAGCTTAACTTTCTTTTTAGGTTGTTTATCAGCCATCTCTGTCAGGTACTCCCGGAACGTTCGAAGTTCGTTGCCTAAAGTAATCAAAGATATACATTTGATATTGAAATTTTCATCACAAATCCAGACATCGAAATTTAGTCTTAAGATGCATGTTCACGAATGAAGCTACATCATTCATCAAATCGCCAAAGATTACCAAAATATGAGGGGGTACGAGCAACCAAATTTAACCTCCAAATTACTACCGATAAATAAGATCGAAGCATTGCAGTAGAACGATTCGATTATCAATGGCATTCGATAGTGGGGTCGTTCAAATTATGTCTCCGAGGAGTTTCCAAAACTTTTTTAACTTTCTGGGAATATGCGTCTTCAACTACCAGTGATTTTGAGCAGATAATGACACATTTTTAAGGGTCCTTTAATTATGATGTTTTACATCTTAAGTACCTTTTCACTAATAATTAAAATTATATCTTATTTTATCCATCTCCATTTGAAGAATTCAAGAATTGAGCCAATTTAGGCATAAAATATATTTTAGATTAGACGAATCGGTTCAGCCCAAAAACTGAGATGACGACAACCTACTAATATATTTGTAAATCTTTAGCAGAACTTCACTTAATTACTTTTGACACAGCAAAATGCATGCATGTTCACTTAATTTAGCTAAAAGTGATTGAAACAGGCATAAAAGTTAAACCATGGTTTAGAAAAGGATACATAGATAAATAATATTTCTGAAATCCGATTTATAACAGCTATTAAGTATTAAAGTAAAAATTTTGAATAAAACTAAAAACATCTAAATTTAGCGATACTCTAGTGGTATCGGCATGACTTGATACTTAATAGCCAAAGCTCTACATAAAAAAGTTCTGCATGAAATTTTAATCAAATAAAACGAGCTTTCAAGTAATACAAAAGTTATGATATTGAAAATATACTTACCTTTATCTATATTTTCCTGTCACAATAATACCATGTATAATTACACAGTTCTTATACGTATAAAAACACATGTTTATCATTTAATACCATTTTCTAAAGTAAATACCATTCTAAAGATGTAATACCATTTTCTAAAAGCTATATACAAAAATAATGGAAGATAAAAGAAAAAATCAGCAAAATGAACATGCATATGCAAATTACTTCGAGAGACTTTGCAATTTTCTGAAAATAACAACAAATGGAAGGGATTTTGAGAACGCTTTTGAAGATTTTTACTTACGTTTTCCAGATCCTATTCGCACTTGATGAGCAGCGTCTTCACGGTGGCATCGCTACACTGATCATCGCAAGGACAGATTCAACAGCAGTTTGGTGAGCTTCGTTGCGTAATGAGATACATGCCTCAAATTCTTTCCTCCGTAACACTTTTCGTGCAGGAGATGTTATATTATATCAGTTCTGAGCCAGTGAATAACGTTTTACAGCCGTATTTATTCGTTAATACACTGTCATTTGTCACTTAGTGGCCAAGTATTTTCTTATTATATTATTCAGATTGGGTATTTATCGCCCATTTAATTAATTTTACTTAAGCTATTCCCTGTTACACTGCAAGGAGTAGGAAGTATCTGAAAGCTGGGATGGCCGAATAAAAAAATTGGTTTTGGAGTATTATATGTACATTTCGTGTTACCCATTTGAAACACTCATTATTTATGATTTTTTCGTTATTAGATGTTGCAAATTAAGAAATAAATATTATAAAGATCCTTGGTACGATCTATACTCAAAGGGTACTGATTGTTCTTCGAATCTTTAGGATTATTTTTAACAAATTTATTGCAAGAAATTATCTGCTTGTAAATTACCTAAAATCAATGCCATTAGGTATGTGGATATCGTTTAGGCAGTATTCGATATTTTTTTACTTAGTACAGTAACAATAGGATATAATCTACCACATGTTTAGATTATAATGAGAACATAGGGCATATATTTGCATTTTTTCCGGATAACATAAAGTGCGCTTATATGAAAATTATTCCGGTTGTTTTGTGTTTCACACCCCTTGCAATACGCAGTATGGCGGCTGGCACGTTATCACTGTAAATGTAAATTTTAACTTCTGGTCATGATCCACTCTCGCTATATCTGTATAGTTTTTTCGCATTACTTTAATAGTTAGATTTTAGATATTCTAAAAATGTTCAGACCTGCCTTATGAAAAAGTCAGATAGATAACCGATTTTGGTAAAATCGGTAAATATAATTCTTCAAATTTCGATCCACATGCAAATAAGAGGTAATATATTTGCGTGCGATTTTCAAACTCATCCAGAAGCTTCGAAACTGAAAATCAGTTAGAGAAAGGAGAGTACTGGCTCCAAATGGGATGGAAGGGGGGTAAACCTCAAGCTTTTGTGATGGTCATTAGGAGCTGCTAATGGCATTGGGACCTTTTCTTAGAGAGAGCCTCACGGGGAGTCTTCCGGGTTGGCGATTTTGCATGAGACTCCGAGGGGTTCCAAGGAGTAATTCTTAGAACTGTAACATCCAACGTTTTTTTTTTTCATTGTTATGTCTTTAAAATGTGCTCTAAGAAATTCGTCGACTCGGGAAGGTTTTTTGCGTAGCTTAAATATGAAAATACAGTTATGAGCTTTTTATCTCAACGTTGGGTTTCCTTGAAATCGTAGAGAAGTTGACGCTTTTACTACAGGTGCTTACATCGAAAAATAAGATGCCCTTCGTCGTTGACATCTAGTTAATTTGGCTGCTAAAATAATTTACGTTATAATTTGTCTTTGTTGCATAACATTGTCTAATATTTAATATAATACAATGACTTTATATTGAATTTAATTGATAATATTTTACAAAGAGTCCAACAACACAGATTCACGAAATAATTAACGGGAGATATTTCTCTACATTTTGTAAATAAACTGCAAGCCTAAAATACAAATAATTGTTTAACACGAATATGCAGGAATAGCTTAATTAATAATACTAAAAGAGAGCAACTTTATTTTAAATCATAATAAAAGAATTATATCCAAACCTATGTCATTGAATATTTCAAGAAAGTGCTCCTAGTAATAAAATTAAAGAAAAGGTAAGAGGGAAATATTTTTTTGGTCAATAAAACACCTAAGTCAGCTCTTGCGAAAAATGGTAAAGTCTTGTAGGAAAGTACTCACGAGAAGGGAGTGAAAAACCTGCGAAACGTACTGACAATTGCAGCAACAATTAAAAGGAAGAAAGAAAGGAAAAATTAAAAAAATGAACGTGCTTGGAGCAAGTTGGGGAAAAGACAATTGATATGCACATTCATAAAATTAGCGAAATTATAAGACAAGAAGAAAACTAACATTGCAGCTATGTCGGAACCTACTGTTAAATAATCAAAACGGTGCACAAAGTTGAAAATAACTTGAATGAAAGCATACAACTGAAATAAGGAATTCAAGACAATTTAGAGTTTAAAAAGATATAGACGAAGAATTAGAAATAACATGAGGCAGATATTGAGTATATATTTGATAAAACCTTGAAAGGAAGAGCTGGAAGACTTACTTAATACTAATGAATTTGTAAGTTTTTGAATGAAATGAAAGAATTTTCCATTTATACAAGCCGAACGGCGAAATCTTTAAAAAATATAAATACAAGGAATAAATGCGAGGGGCGAAGCTTTGGAAACCAACACTGATAAAATAACTAGTCCATTTATGAGGAATTATGATGATTTAATTCTATATTATACATTAGTAATGCAAACCACTATACGGGATATAGCAAGAGCTAAAAATACAGCAATCCCTAATTAACTATCTGGGGCTGAGTGTCATCCTATGTCTGGAAAAAGATATCAATAATAGCTATCTGTTCTATCTAAAATCTCCCGAATTCTCTTTGACCTCTAACTTCGATAATCTCCATCTCTGATTGTTAGAGAAGGAATCACGATGTCACGTATGTCATGATATAAATCATTACTTTAATATTTCATTGGAAAACCTGTTATTTTTCCTATCCTATTTAGCTTTCTACGAAATAAAAATGGAGTTACAGAGACTACAGAGATTCATCAGCTGACGCAATTTCATCTGGGATATGCATTTTTATTTATTTTTATCATTACAAACAGAAAATTATTATCAATCAAAGATGAATGGATCGAAAAAGAATACAGTTGCAGAATAATCACCCTGCTACCTATACTTTAGGTACACTAATTATGAAACAATGGCTATGAATACCACTCACATGGGATAGATTGAAATTCTCAGCCTCCCAACACGCATTGCTTTAATATTATGTTAACATTAATTCTATTTCAGCCTTGGTTTATTGGTTTCATTCTTCGATTTCTTAAAGTAAGATTTGTAATTAAATATAAGCTCTCACAATCAGTTGTTATGATTCTTTAACCCCCTTTCATATAAGTGACAGCTCTTAAGATACCCAAGTAATTTTTCTAAACAGATCAAAAACAAACATCGCGAGATAGATCTCAAACGTCATCATTGGAAAAATCGAAGAAGAATTGAAATGTTTACTTTCCACAGAAATATAGTAAACATCTTATTTCTTCTTCTATTTTTAAATGAAATTCCATTAGATTTCACTTGTTACTTTTAGTCATCATTGGAATCAAAATCGTCATTAGTATTTCTGTATATATTTGGAATTACTAAGGAAAGGTCTAAAGCAATAATTTTGTTGACTATGCCCATGGGAATCAGAAATTAAATCACAATGGATTTCGGGAAGTCATAAATAATAATTATAAAATAAATAAAATTGGAGTATAACCTGTGTTATATATTAGGTATCAACTTCTGCTAAGTATACACGAAGTTATGATAAAGCAACGCATCATAAAATTTTTAAGGTGGCGAATTAAATTTGCAGACCAGTATATCTTTTCTAGCTAGTAATTCTCTTTCAGTAACGTTTATGAATTTGATGTACAAAAAATCATCATAATCATTTATAAAATCTTAGTAAAAGTAAAAATAGCCTTCTCTTTCCTTCTTTCATGACTAGTAATCTACTGGTCCTAATCGTTCCTCAGAATACGATACTCTTTTACAGTATTATATAATCAATACAAAATATTTTTAAACTCAATTCCTTATGGATCATAATTTTCATTTAGATTTAGATACATTGCAGTTGAATTGGGAATTTGCTACATGCATTAGTGAGTAATTGATATAATTATTATATAGTAATACATAGATATTCTTAAGCTCAAAACTTTGAATAGAGGAATATAGAGATATTATTTTTGTTATTAGGAGAAGCAAGGTCGTATTAAAAAGAGAGATTAGGTATACATACAATATTATTAATAACGGTACATTTTTTAAAATTATTTTTCAAGTAGTTTTTCGCTAATATTTGATTCCGATCAAAAGTTATTTGAATTTCCGTTGTCATAATTTCGTTTGGATACTCGCACATGAGTCTACGTCGGTAAATATTATTACAAACACTTGAACTTATTTTTTTGTCCTGCTTTTTTCGTTTAATATTTTATTCCTTCTCAGGAATGAAAACACCGTGCAGGTGGAATCCTGGTTCGGGAAGTTGTTGTGGTTAATGCGTTCCCTCAACAGTGAAAACCGCAACGGGAGGTCGCAGTCCCTACTCAAAGCCTTTATGCACTGTGACCTGCGAAAACCGTCGAAGGGATGAATGACTCACACGTAACGTGCGTTATTCTTGGAGGAAAAACAAGTGAGAATTCCATGAGTAGTTCTCGAGTGAAAGAGATACATTCCACCATTTAAGTGGTCTCCCAAAACGATTCTTTCTCACAGCCCTAACCCAAATTTCTTGTGCTTAAGAATGGTCAGCTCAATGGCAAGTGCATCGAAAAAAAAAGTTTGGACGCGCACATGTAAGGAATATATA
Organism: Sympetrum striolatum; assembly: GCA_947579665.1. NCBI lineage: Eukaryota > Metazoa > Arthropoda > Insecta > Odonata > Libellulidae > Sympetrum > Sympetrum striolatum. The sequence goes on from OX388350.1 coordinate 64,681,561, forward strand.
AGTATATAAACAGTCATTAAAAAAAACTTTTTATTTCCTCAAAAAGAGATAATCTAATATATTGCCCAACAAAATTCAATGGACGTTTCCTTTAGTATGTAGATATTAAAATATGCAATAACTACTAAGGAAAAACATCGTGATTCTCCTCTCAAGGAACGCGATATTCGAGATTTTGCGAGATTACAGCGAAAACGGATAGCTATTAAACATCTCTTTTTCTACTAAGATTACACTTATTTATGTGCTGATAAAGTAGTACTCTCGATCGGTAAATTGCAAATTTCTTATTAAACGAAAACCAACTTCGAAGAAGATCATAATATTTTACCACAATAACTGTGGCATTATGTTTTACGGTCTATGTTTCCCTAATATTACATTGCCTTTACCACAACTCAGATACATCATCACTGCACGGCAAATTAGTAAATAATTTGAATCAATAAGATATCTTTTACCTATCAATAAAAACATTTCACATGTCACTTTTTGATTCTTCTTACTGATACGTATTTTTCCCTTTAATTCTTAGCTAATTCATGATTTTTGTTATCGAAATGTTATAATAGCTAATTTGAAGAACTGCTTGCATAGATTAAATTATAATCGACTATAACTATTATAATATAAAAATATCCGAATAAGCTCTAATACGTTTTTCAGTCACCGAATTGAAAACCCTCTCTGCCTTTTGCTTTCAGAGACTGTCTTTAAATATATTTTAAACTATGCTCGCTACGAGGTTCAATAAATAAAATGCAGGGATATAAAAAGACAAAGCGAGGTACTAAATATTAGTGCCAGTAAGGAGCGAACGCGATCTCCGAGATGCATCGACGAAGGGGGATTATAGGGAAGTAATCGCAAGGACGGATGATTATTTTTGGTCTTTTATTTCCCCAGGCTATTAGAGATGATTTTTAGATTTTAGATTTAGATATATACCCCGCGAGCCGCCAGAGGCGTTTGGCAGGGGGTGTAATACACCACCATTATTCATTCCTACCTATTAGCATCTCTAATAGCTTGGGGAAAAAACGACCAAAAGTAATTATCCGTCCTTGTGATAACTTCCCTATAACGCTTCGTCGATGCCTCTCGGAGATCGCGTTCGCTCCTTACTGGCACTAACATTTCGCTTACTTCGTCTATAAATTCTGAACGATTGAACTTTTCGAAAAGTTTCCGTCGATATTCAGATCTTCTCATCTGTAGTGAATTCCAACTAAGGGACTCTATCATTGCCGTAACGCTGCTATCAAACCTGAAATCCCCGCAAACGAATCGGGCTGCTCTACGCTGGACCATCTCTAAATCTGAGACTAAACCTACTTCGTGTGGGTCCCAAACCGCACAGCAGTATTCAAGACTCGGACGAATAAGAGAAAAGAATGATAATAGGGAATGAATAATGGTGGTGTATTACAACCCCTGCCATACGCCTCTGGTGGCTCGCAGGATATATATCTAAACTTAAATCTAAAACTAAGGTATTGCGATAGACAAAAAAGGTTCATTACGCTGACTTCTGTTTTTGAAACGTTAGTGTACGTTACCCTACAAATTGTGAGCTTCATCCCAAAAAAATTGAGATGAGTTCCTCTGACTCTCAAACTAGTACACCAATATCACGGCAAAAACCTATTTCTCAATACAACAAGAATTAACGTACCGATGTTCGACATATTTAGATTTAGATTTTAGATTTAGATATATACCCCGCGAGCCGCCAGAGGCGTATGGCAGGGGGTGTAATACACCACCATTATGCATTCCTACCTATTAGCATCTCTAATAGCTTGGGGAAAAAACGACCAAAAGTAACTATCCGTCCTTGCAATTACTTCCCTATAACGCTTCGTAAATGCCTCTCGGAGATCTCTCCTTACTGGCACTAACATTTCACTTACTTCGTCTATAAATTCTGAACGATTGAACTTTTCGAAAAGTTTCCGACGATATTCAGATCTTCTCATCTGTAGTGAATTCCAACTGAGGGACTCTATCATTGCCGTAACGCTGCTATCAAACCTGAAATCCCCGCAAACGAATCGGGCTGCTCTACGCTGGACCATCTCTAAATCTGAGACTAAACCTACTTCGTGTGGGTCCCAAACCGCACAGCAGTATTCAAGACTCGGACGAATGAGAGAAAAGTAAGCTATTTCTTTGACTCTCGATGAGCATCCTCTCAACGTTCTACCAGTTAATCTTTGCAGCGTTTCTTTAACAGCGTAAGATTTTAATGCCATGGTAATGGGTAAATGAATAATCGATTCCGAGGCATTTAAGTAGCGACGGCTGTACTCCGGAGATTGTAAGATCAAGGTTATTTTTTTGTAAAAACACAGAGCGTCTGCTGGATATATATACACATTATCTGATAGGTATAATGTTTAACTCAATTCTACTAATTTACACCAATGAGTTACAGCAGGATATATTTGGTGAATTATTTACCAGTACACTGTTAGTTTTGATTAAACATTCCATATTTCTGTGAAACATTTATATTATTACTTTTATTTATTATTATTTACTTTTATACATTAAAAATGTTCTCAGTGATAGCGGAGAAGTAATTAAAACAGAAAATAAACAGCTAGATAAATATGGAATCAAAATGCTATATACATTATATATAGTTGCCTTCCTGCCAGATATTCATTGAATATATTGGAGGAAAATCGGGCAATTAAAGAATATAATTACTGCAAAAACTCTTTTTTCTTAGTTAACATTACAGAAAATTTGAAAACTTCAAAATATTCCTCCAACACAATAAATGAAAATAAGATACGAGGATTTAAGCGCCTAATGGCGTTCCTGAACACAATACAATCCTATAATATCATAGCCGGACATAGGTCGGACAGAAAAATTTTCAAATGTTACTGGCATATAAAAAATTGAATTTAAAAATGTATTGCTCTAGAGGATTTTAGATTTAGATATATACCCCGCGAGCTTCCAAAGGCGTATGGATCCATGCAAAAAGACATTTCTGTCTTGTTTTCCAATGTCGTATGTAGTACAATCGAAACGTAATACTATGCGAACGTAGTTACCCTTAGTAATGTCAATATCATAATGGTAAGTTACTCCTTCCGCCGAAATGATTAGTGGAGGCGTCTTGTAAAGGGTCAGCGTAGGTATACGGTGTAATTGGCCGAACCCTAACAGGTAAGGGGGGACCGCAGGTAGCGATGAGCCAATAGCAGCGCGTTACTATACACACCTTTGTTCGAAAACACTTGAATGGTCGGCCAGTACCCCTTTTCTGTATAAAAAGGAGGAAAAATCCATTTTGGGCATCAGTATCCAAACATCGATTACTCAGGAAGAAGCAGCGTCGATCCTGAGGAATATTCACTGATTCATCTTAAAAGGACTCAACTTGGAGAAAGTCGTCTAGTGTCATGTTATGTTATATTCATGACTAGATGACTTGCTTCTGGTTGCGGCTTCGAAGCATATCGAAAAGGATTAATATTGTGGTAAAACTGATTCTGTGGGTCCAAGTTAGGTGGATTATTGCCCTTTTACGTTGAAATTGATTCGTCACAGGGTAAAAATCCCCGTATTTGGCTCCCTCAAAGAGAACGTCATAGATCTACCGACTCATCTTCCGGAAGGGTGTTGCTCTCCTTTCGACACTACATTTGATTGTCACTGGAGAATAACATTCCGCTGGAGGCTGACATTACAACCTTCCAACCTTCAAAAACATCTGATTGTAACCAAGAGAGGCTTGTTGTTCATCATCGTCATTTGCAGCATGACACTAGATCTCTTATTCAAGCATCTCCACGAGGGTATTTAGCCCTTGTTGCCCGGAAAAGTATGTGGCACTGGAGCTGAATTCCCTTTTGGCGGCAGGAAATGACATCATTGGTATACTTCACATGGTATGACATCGTCCAGAATACGCTCAGAGAGGATTTAGTTAAAATACGTCATTTTAATACCGTTCTTTGGCCTGATCCTCTTTGTGTGTGGCTGTTTCTTATTATCATGGACTTCTCATTTCCTCTTAGGGTCGTTCGTCTCCTTTTCCAAAGTAAAACCAATTGGCACTGGAGTCGAATACCCTGTGAGTGAACGAGTGAATTCGACGCCGATGCAGAAAAGGAGAGCTGCTGTTGTGTGCGATTCTGATCCCCTTGTGGATAAGTCTCTCGATGCCATGATATTTGACTGGCATCTGTGACTGATTCACACGGGGCGAGATTCCTTCTTCAGAAAGATTTTTATTATGTTTTGTTTATGTGAATGCGCTCTTCAACGACGAAACTGCTCTTCAGATTCACGGGGAGTTTGATCCATTTGTCTTTTATTTGGTGACACTGGGTTGTACTCTCCGTGAGGATGAAGGACACTGTTCGGCTCAAGAAGAATGTATAGACAGACATTATATTTAGTCATTTATTTATTTTAAGTCAGTTTATATTTTAATTATTTAGTAATTTATTCACGATTTTATCTTCAGGTCTGTAACGGCCATTTGTTTTCAATTTGATTTTCGTAGTAATTATATTAATTTTTCGTACAGGGAAAGAATCAGTAAATAGGCTAATAGTTATTATCGGTGAGGTTATCGCGAGTTGTTATATAATAATTATAATGTTATTATTGTAAACTAACTTCCCTAATTTCCTAACTTAAATAATATATTAATTTTTATATTAATTTCAAACTTCGTGGTTTCTGGTAGATGACAAATTACTTTTGCCGCTCTATTCCATTCAAGCTGGGCCATAATTCTGCCTATTTTAATTAAAATCTTGAATTATTTCTATCTTTTTTGTAGACAAATCTCTATTACAATACGGTAGTATTAAAAGTAAGTAGATTTTACGATCTCATTATTATTACTACAGGATATACAGCCTTCCCGGAGAAAAGAGCAATATTTATAAGAGGAGATAACGCACGTTTTGGAATTGTAATATGAATGTTCGTGTGACGCATTATTCTCATGTCTGTGTAAGACATTCTTACATTCCCAAAAGTGTGTAATAAAGTTTGAGTGAATACTGTATATTTCCATTTGTTACTTATTCTTTCCCTTTCCTACGAATTTGTTCTTCTGTTTGAATCCTGATCTCTGTTGTTAGCCTCGAAATATGGTTGCATTTACCAAGTTTTCCCACTAATTGTATGTTATTAAAAAGAAGTTTTATGTTAAGCAGTTTTGTAAAACGAAAGATTAATGACGCATTTCCTAACGTGCGCACCCTACGAGTAAATGTATCCCGAGAATTTTTCAGTTAAAGTTTATATAATTCTGTGTAATATTTGGCCATCGTTCACCTGCTATATACAGAGACTCTCCCCTCTCTCGTCGATATTATTCTTATGGATGACCGGTTAAAGAATAATACGACAAATGTTCATGTTGAATACGGATCCAATAAATAGATCCGATTCGATCAAGAGTGGGAAGGGAACCACTCCAAAAACCTCCCGTGTTAAGGCAGACAGTAAAGATTAAAGAACTTCATCGATCGCCTCTTTTATATGCTTTATATTTACAAGTTGTTATGTTAATTTTCATATTTAATCTTTATGACATTACGCGTGTGCCATATTTTTGTTTTTTGGGTACAAAATTGCGATACTTTCGCTGAAAAAAGGTAAATTTTGTGGTTATCATGATTGTAAAAGTTCAACTTCAACAACAAAGTACGGACAAAATACAAATGCAATAGTGCTGTTAGCGTTATTATTAATTTTTATGCTCTACATTCAGAAAATTTTTTGCACTAGTAAACTTCATTTCAATTTTTTAATAAATAATCAATATTTAGATAAGTAAGCATTATTGAATCCTTGTAGTTCTCATGAACCATTAAGTTTGAAGAGTAAATCGTTAATAATTTCATGTATATACGTTAAGTATCTTATTCGATTGACAATTAGATATTATACACAAAATTCAAACCGTATTAATTTGGAATATAATAATACGGCTGGAATATGGTTGGTTTTATTTTTACAGGATGAATTTCGAATAAATTTGGTCATGATCAAATGTACGAAGGAATGTTTTTCAAATTTATATATGAAATCAATATTCACAAAAATTTTCTATTTTTAAACATTAAAATACCATAAAAGTAGTAAGAAAATATAATATCAACTTTCTTTCCGGTTAATTCGCATCTTAGTTTCATGCATTTTTTTTTAGGATAATATATTCAACTAGACATCAGATATAGTGTTTGGTAAACGCCCTCGTCATTAGTGATGGGAATTAATATAAATTGAATTGTGAATCTATTATGACCGAATACGCAACTTATTATATGTATAAAATTTTGAGCTAAATCCGAAAATGAATCACAAACGCACAGCTTTAAATCTGTGAAATCCAGATCCTTATAAAATTAAGTTTGAGTTAAAATTCTGTCTCCCAAAGATCTTCCCCTTCATTGAGGTTTATATGTGAAAAGACACTTACCTCTATGCCGGATGGTCCATAATAATAATTTCATAAGTTAAATATAAATAATAGAAAAGGGGATTATGAGTGAAGTTGGACATGGACAGGGTATTTCAAACTTGTGAAGATTCTTCTAATAGAAGTATGGGCTCACCAGAAGTACTGAGACGGACTTATTTTCGACACTAAACAAGTCAGGGCTAGAGAATGATGTTTTATTGAATTATTATTTATATATTTGCTCATAAGATAGAAATAAGCTATCATTCTTAATTTTCAACTTATCATTCTTAAATGGAAATCTATTCAAAAAGAGAAGTTCCCTAAAGTAGGTACTTTTGAATTGTTTTATTGATATTTAAGTGTATTTAACTTGTTTAATTTATTATACTAAGTAGGTTAAAACTAGAATAATGTAGTATAGCATCGTACAAGAACATACTAGTATATTAAAGATCGGGTAGGCTGGTTGCAAGACTAAGCAATAATTTTATATTCTATATAATTCATTTAGCGATACTATCTAACATTTAGCACGCTAAAGGAAGAGATTGACTAATTAGCTGTAATGTTTTGATATTTTGCATTCTATAGGTAATAAAAGTTAAAACATCTCTAGTTTTTCTGTCAACTCTAAGATGCTCTACTCTTAAGAGAACAATGCTTTGTAAATGTAAGAAATTGGAATTGGAAGCAAAAGAAAAACAGATATCCTTCTTTCCTAAACGGAAATATAGTCCATTTGTTATTTTTAAGTCTCGTTGGCGTTTATCTTTGGAATATATAATCGGAGGAAAGGAAATTGAGTGTAGTAAGACAGTAACTATAAACCAATAAAGATTTCAAAAAAGGAATACAGATTTAATTTCCCGAGTAATTCAAGTGCTGAAAAAAACAGAAAATTTAAATCTGTGTAACTATCTAAATCTTAAATTTTCTTTGCACACCTCCTTCTCGCTTAAACATTTTAGGCTAAGACATATACCATGCGAGCCATCATTGGCGTATGGCAGGGGACTGTGTCCCTGCAGTGTATAATATTTAAATTTTCGGCTCCTTAATTGTGGAAAAGAAATATTTTAGCCATCGTCAGTCTAGGGATAAAAAACAGACACATTCTACACGTGAGGATGTGAGGTTTGTTAATGCAACCGGAAAGCTACCATATCAGAAAATTGACTTCTCTATGTGAAGTATACAATTTTTTTAACGTTCATTCAATATGGTCCTACATTTCTAATGGGAAAACATATAAGCAAGGCTTCAGTAATCTCGTTGGGCGTCAAAGGGAAAGCCTGTTTACTACCTCAACATTTCCCAAAATTTAATTTCATCACAATTTTCGCAATTTCGAATGAAACACAATATTTCTCGGTTAAAATAATATTTAATTCATTTCTCTTCTTTTGCTGTTTATTTCGATTTTGTACGAAAAATTCTTTGGAATTTCATTTCGCAAAAGGAAGCAAACAGCTGCAATCGATAAAACCGAACTTCATTGAAACGCATTTCTTACAGTTCTCATTGCTTTCCCTCATCTGGGATCGAACCGGGGACTATTAGTTATATGATTTGCCCGTTTTTTTAATTATAGAAATGGTAAGCATTATATACCGAAGGAAGAGATAAAACTTTCTTAAAAGCTTGACAAAGGATCATTTGTGGATCTCGAGGTTTTAGAGCACATACGTAAGTTCACCCATATAAACTTCCTACTATATTTTAAAGATAGAATATTTCTAAGAATAGCTGCTCGAACTGAAGACTGGCATGATACTCACTAAAGATTATCTTTTATACCATGACATTTCCTTTATGGGTCCAGCTTATGTAACTTGCAATATATACAGACCACTGGTGGCAATGTAATATAAAAGTAAGAAATTACCTGAACCACAAAAAAGTATAAGGTCTACGACAATTTGGGGAACGATGTTCCCATCTTCAGGACTAACCACGGAGTGAAAGAAGGATGAGAAACAAAAGAACATCAACTGGCGGAGTCAAGAAGTGAAAACAATTTATGATCGAAATCCAGATCCAAATTCATTAAACAGTTCTTATTTGTATAAATACATAAATTCTCTGTCGCATTGAAATTATTATTAATATTGTAGAGTAATTGTAAATTATCTAATGTAATATTATGGGCAGAGTCAGCCATATGTTTTGCTACGCTCGAGCAATGGTACCGGCCGGATTTGTAATGCCATATGTTCTTCAAAACGAATAATGAGTCGCCTACTAGTCTGCCCAATATATGAAAGATTACAGTCAAAACAAGACATTTTGTAAATACCGGATTTATGTGAAGTCGGATCCTTGTCCTTTAAAGTGCCTAATACATTCTTAAGTTGGAAGTTACTTATATGACATAGTTTAATTTTCTTGTGTTCAAATATTTTGTCTAAACCCTTGGTAAGAGGAGGATAAAAATTAAGTTTAAGGAAACGAAAACCAGTATCTTTTGGAATAGGTGAAGAGAACAATTCTTGACCAAACATAAAATTAATATGCTGAAGCGTGACTTCGTGGAATGGAATAGACATTTAAAAGAATGTCTCTTAACAAGTGTGTCTATGTAACTTGTGATAAAAAGAAATAATAGAAAAGATCCACTTCAGGGTAAAAACACTCTCCCCGCAGAGCATTAGAAAGGTTAATAGATCTTTCGTGGTTAGGGAGATGGGTGTATTGAAACCCCCTGCCACTAGCTACTGTTCTGTTGCAGGGCCATTATGGAAGTTTAATGGCTATTTAAATTTCAATGTTTTGAGTGCAGATGTGCTAGTTGCAGTCGAATTTTGAATCATAGTAAATCCATGAACTGCCTATGGGCTCTTTTGGGAGAAAATTTTACATTAATACCCTGCTAGTTGGATATGATTTTTCTATATATTCTTCTTTTTCATGGCGTAGAACCGGGGTACTCAAACTGGTGCCCGCGAGCAACGAGGTGCTCGATGCGACCTTCCACAGTGCCCACCAAGCTTCGGTAACAAGATTTTTATATTTGCTAAAACATTATTTTTTGGGATTGCACTAGCCTGGAGAGTGGAGGTCCAGCGGAGAAGGGGTCAGAAACTTCATTGGCCTGGTCTTGGGTTTCGTAAACATTTTAGATTTAGATATATACCCTACGAGCCACCAGAGGCTTATGAGGGGGTGTAATACATAACCATTATTCATTAGACCCTATTAGCATCTCTAATAGCCCGGGGAAAAAACGACCAAAAGTAATTATCCGTCCTTGCGATTACTTCCCTATAACGCTTCGTCGATGACTCTCGGAGATCGCGTTCGCTCCTTACTGGCACTAACATTTCACTTACTTCGTCTATAAATTCTGAACGATTGAACTTTTTGAAAAGTTTCCGACGATATTCAGATCTTCTCATCTGTAGTGAATTCCAACCGAAGGACTCTATCACTGCCGTAACGCTGCTATCGAACCTGAAATCCCCGCAAAGGAATCTGGCTGCTCTACGCTGGACCATCTCTAAACCTAAGGACTAAACCTACTTTGTGTGGGTCCCAAACCGCACAGCAATATTCTAGACTCGGACGAATAAGAGAAAAGTAAGCTATTTCTTTGACTCTCGATGAGCATCCTCTCAACGTTCTAGCAGTTAATCTTTGCATTCTATTCGCTTTTCCTATCGCATCTCGAATATGTTCTTTAAAAGATAAGTTACTGCTAAACGTGACTCCAAGGTATTTGTTGTCGTGCACTAACTCTAATGGATGCCCTGAGATTTGGTACTGCGCGGGAATTATGTTTGTGGAGCGCTTAAAACTCATGGCAACGCATTTATTTATATTTAAATCCAGCTGCCAATCTTTACACCATCCTGATATTACGTCCAGGTCATTTTGAAGTACATTACATTCGTTTTCTGATAAAATATCTTTGTATTTCAGGGTATCATCGGCAAATAATCTAACATTACTCTTTACGTTATCTACAAGATCGTTAATGTAAATTAGAAATAAAATCGGACCAAGAACACTTCCCTTGGAACTCCTGACGAGATGCTTATTTCGTCCGATAAAATTCCATCTGACGCAACTCGCTGAGATCTGTTTTCTAGAAAAGATTTGGTCCATCTGATAACTTTTTCGTCGATCGCGTAGGCACTCAGCTTTTGGATAAGCTTTTCGTGAGAAACTGTGTCGAAAGCTTTCCTGAAATCTAGGAAAACTGCGTCTGATCTAACACCGCCGTCTGCTGCTTTAGATAAGTAATTCATAAGAAGCGCTAACTGGGTCTCACAAGACCTACCTTTCCGGAATCCGTGCTGGCTCTGACTGATTGCTCCCTTTTCGGAAAGAAAGCGCATGATAGAGCTCGCTATAATATGCTCCAGTATTTTGCAAAATATTGAAGTTAATGAAATAGGCCTATAATCATCTGGTTTTGACGCACGCCGTTTCTTAGGCACTGGAGTGACATTAGCTTTTATCCACGACATTGGAACGTTTCCCTCATCCAATGATTTCTGATAGAAAATCTGTAGAAACGGAGCAATTTCATCGGCTAAAGTTTTTATTACAACAGCGGGAATACCTTCGGGTCCTGGCGCCTTTTTCCTATCAATCTCTCGCAATAATTTTCCAATTCCATCAACCGATATCTCGATGGGACACATCTCTGAATCAATGCGCGAGCTAAAATACTTAACTTGACCATTGTCTACAGTGAAGCATTTCTGGTGGTGCCTGTTAAGTAAGTTAGCTTTATCTTCTGATTTATTTATGGTCATTCCCTCTGCGCTTATGAGACTAGGCACAGAAAACTGACCTCCACGGTTCTCACGCACGTATGACCAAAATTCTTTCTGATCGCCACCTAATGATTCTAATAGGGTTCGAGATCTATATTCCTGGTATTCTTTTCGCGCTTCTTCCTTAACTAACTTTCGCAGATCTCTATATTTTTGTTCCTCGAGCTCATGGTTATTTCCGCATGCTTTGAGTTTCCTCCATCGCGAGTGAATGACTCTTTGCTTCCTATGCAATGCTCGTAATTTAGGTTTCGTCCACCGTGGCTCTTTACGCTCAGGCACGCTCTTAGTAGGCACGAATTTAATTAAACCTTCTTTTATTATCCGGAGAAACTCAATTCAACTATCATTTACTGTATTTGTACCCAAGAAGCGGAAAAAATCATCCTTGCACTCGTTAATATAAACCTTAAACTCTGAAAAATTAGCTTTGCGAAATACATATACTTGCCTGGGTGGCTTAAAAGATTTAACCGCTACTGCTTTCATCCCCGCCATTATGACATCATGGTCTGAAATAACGTCAACTATTTCGAGATTAGTTATCAATTGTGGGTGGGTGATGGCTTGTAAATCTAGGATGTTACCTTCACCCGCACGAGTCGTTTGAGTCTTCGTCATGTTTACCTGTTCTATCGCATGCAACGAGAAAGTATCGATTAATTTTTGAGAAAATTTTCTCTCTCTACTAGAGTTGGAGTATGTTAAATTCCGCCAATTAATATGCGGTAGGTTAAAATCTCCTCCTATAACTATGATGGGGTTTTATTTTTTCACCGATTATCTGTAACGTCCCGGATAAATCGTCAATACAATCCATTTCGCCATCTGGAGGACGATACAATGAGCAAACATAAATCTTACTACCGTTTGGTCTTAGAATCGAGCACCAAATCATTTCGCTCCTGCTATTTTCTACAAAATCATCTCGCTGACTAATCAAATGGTTCTTTACAGCAATAAAAACTCCACCGCCTACTCTACTCTGTCTATCTTTGCGATATATCACATGATCTGGAGGAAATATCTCGCTTGAATTAATGTCTTCGCTTAACCAGCTCTCAGATCCTAGTATGATATCCGCGCAAGTGCTCCTTGTAAGGTTAAGAAATTCCACTTGCTTATTACGTATGCTTCTGCAATTCACGACTATTATTTTTAGATCTCTCAGTTTGCGCTTTAAATTTGGATTTTTGTTTGGAATAACTGTAACGTTTTTTGAATTGAATTTGTCCTCATTGTCGATGCTACTGTTTCTATTTCGGGGACTAAGATCATGCGTTTCCATTTGCCTACTTACGTGGGTGTTATATATAATTCCCACCATTGAATATACTTTCTGAATATTTGTTTTCCCCTTTAGATTAAAATTTTTCCCTCGCAACTCTTTCTGCGTTATATCCCTCTCATTTAAACTGGAAGAATTGGACTCCAAATCTACCTGAGGTGGCGTACTCTGATAATCGTCTAACCTAAAAAAACCCTATTTACCTCGAAGATCCTGCATGCCACCAGCTCCGCAGCCCGGGCAGTATAATAAACCCCAGAACGATTAAATCATAGCCAGACATAGGTCGGACAGAGAAATTTTCAAAGGTTACTGGCATATAAAAAATTGAATTTAAAAATGTATTGCTCTGGAGGATCTATGCAAAAAGACATTTTTGTCTTGTTTTCCAATGTCGTATTTTGTACAATCGAAACGTAATACTATGCGAACGTAGTTACCCTTAGTAATGTCAATATCATACTGGTTAGTTACTCCTTCCGCCGAAATGACCAATGGAGGCGTCTTGTAAAGGGTCAGCGTAGGTATACGGTGTAATTGGCCGAACCCTAACAGGTAAGGGGGGACCACAGGTGGCGATGAGCCAATAGCAGCGCGTTACTATACACACCTTTGTTCGAAAACACTTGAATGGTCGGCCAGCACCCCTTTTCTGTATAAAAAGGAGGAAAAATCCATTTTGGGCATCAGTATCCAAACATCGAATACTCAAGAAGATGCAGCGTCGATCCTGAGGAATATTCACTGATTTATCTTAAAAGGACTCAACTGGGAGAAAGTCGTCTAGTGTCATGTTATGTTATATTCATGACTAGATGACTTAATTCTAGTTGCGCCTTCTAAGCAACTCGAAAAGTAGTAATATAGTGGTAAAACTGATTCTGTGGGTCCAAGTTAGGTGGATTATTGCCCTTTTACGTTGAAATTAATTCGTCACAGGGTAAAAATCCCCGTATTTGGCTCCCTCAAAGAGAACGCCATAGATCTGCCGTCTCATCTTCCGGAAGGGTGTTGCTCTCCTTTCGACATTACATTTGATTGTCACTGGAGAATAACATTCCGCTGGAGGCTGACATTACGACCTTCCAACCTTCAAAATTTCTGATTATAACCAAAAGAGGCTTGTTGTTCATCATCGTCATTTGCAGCATGAGATTAGATCTCTTATTCGAGCATCTCCACGAGGGTATTTAGCCCTTGCTGCCCGGAAAAGTATGTGGCACTGGAGCTGAATGCCCTTTTGGCGGCAGTAAATAACATCATTGGTATACTTCACCTGGTATGACATCGTCCAGAATACGCTCAGAGAGGATTTAGTTAAAATACGTCATTTTAATACCGTTCTTTGGCCTGATCCTCTTTGTGTGTGGCTGTTTCTTATTATCATGGACTTCTCATTTCCTCTTAGGGTCTTTCGTCTCCTTTTCCAAAGTAAAACCAATTGGCACTGGAGTCGAATACCCTGTGAGTGAACGAGTGAATTCGACGCCGATGCAGAACAGGAGAGCTGCTGTTGTGTGCGATTCTGATCCCCTTGTGGATAAGTCTCTCGATGCCATGATATTTGACTGGCATCTGTGACTGATTCACACGGGGCGAGATTCCTTCTTCAGAAAGATTTTTATTGTGTGTTGTTTATGTGGATGATTCTCTTCAGATTCACGGGGAGTTTGATCCATTTGTCTTTTATTTGGTGACACTGGGTTGTACTCTCCGTGAGGATGAAGGACATTGTGCGGCTGAAGCAGAATGTAGAGACATACAATAATATGTATTTCATATTTAAATATTTAGTCTTTTATTCATGATTTTATCTTCAAGTCTGTAACAGCCAGTTTTTAATTCGATTTTCGTAATAATAGAGAAATAATCAGTAAATAGGCAAATAGTTATTATAATAGGTTTATTTATGATAATAGGCAAATAGTTAATATCGTTGAGGTTATCGGTAATCGTCATATAATAATTGTAATATTATTATTGCAAACTAATTTCCCTTAACGTTAACTTCACGTAACTGGATCACTGTCATATATCTCTGGTAGTATTAGCTATTATCGCATATATTATTTTCAGTACAAATTTCCAAGGAATGCATTGGTTTATATTATATTTTCAAATTTCATGGTTTTTAGTGTATAACGAATTACATTTTCCTCTACCATTCAAGCTCGTCTATTTTCATTAATATCTTGAATTCCTTTCTAGCTTTTTTGTAGACTAATCTCTATTACAATATGGTAATATTGCAAGTGAGTAGTTTAATTTAATTTTAATTTTTTTATTACTACAGGATATACAGCCTTCCCGGAGAAAAGAGCAATATTTATAAGAGGAGATAACGCACGTCTTGGAATTGTAATATATATGTTCGTGTAATGTATTATTCTTATGTTTATGTTAGACATTCTTACATTCGCAAAAGTGTGTAATAAAGTTTGAGTGAATACTGTATATTTCTATTTGTTACTTATTCTTTCCCTTTCCTACGAATCTGTTCTCCTGTTTGAATCCTGTTCTCTGTAGTCAGCTCCAAATATGGGTTCATTTACCAAGTTTTCCCACTGATTGTGTGTTATTAAATAGAAGTTTTATGTTAAGCAGTTTTGTAAGATGAAAGATTAATGGCGCATTTCCTAACGTGCGCACCCTACGAGTAAATCTATCCCGAGAAATTTTCAGATAAAGTTTATATAATTTTAAGTCTAATATTTGGCCATCGTCACCTGCTTTCTATAGAGACTAAAACCCCTCTCTCGTCGATATTATGGTTATTGTTGACCGGTTAAAGAATAATGCGACGAATTTCCATGCTACGGTTCCAATAAATAGGTCCGTATCTTATATTTCTCCGACGTCAGTTAATTGCTGCAAATACTTTCAACTTATATAACGGAATTTATAGAAAAATATATGTACGCGTATGTTAATGTACGGATTTATTAGGTGCTAAATCAGAGTAAGTGATTTATTGCTAGTTTCGTGGGTTAACTTATAATTTATTTAATCTATACGCTACAATTTCGAATGATTTGTAGGTGGTAATGGTAGAGGGGAGTACAATTTGTCCGGCATTCCATCAAGAGGGGGAAGGAAACACCTCCAAAAACCTCTTGTGTTAAGGGTAGAAAGTAAAAATAATAACCTTCATCGAACGACTCGTAATTTTATATTTACAAAGTTATTGTATTCATTTTCATATTTAATCTTTATTACATTACGCGTTTGCCATTTTTTGTGTTTTGGGTTCAACATTGCGAGACTTTCGATGAAAAAGGGGAAAATTTTATGATTGTCATGATTGCGATAGTTCAACTTTAACAACAAAGTATGGACAAAATACAAATGCAATAGTGCTGTTAGCGTTATTGTTAATTTTCTTTATGCTTTACATTCAGAAAATATTTTGCTCTAGTAAACTGACCCGTCAAGCATGACGGGTATTAATTTCAATATTTTCATAAATAATCAATATTTAAGTATGTAAGCATTATTGAATCCTTGTAGTTCTTAACCATTACGTTTGAAATGTAAATCGACAATAATTTCATATATACGTTACGTACAGCTAGCAGCATAAAAAAGTTACCACCTTCGATGCAACCAGCATAACTCGAGAAGGGCGAGTCTTTCAGATTCTCTGTTTTGAGCGCGCTTTTCGTCTTCCTCTTTATGCCTGGCACGTTTTGAAGGCTTTTGTGACGATATATATTTTATAAATAATTGCTGAAAGTCATTGCTTTTGCTGCGGTAGAAGCAGTATTGTATTATGAAAGTATTAAATTCGTATTTCGTTAAATCGGCTTGAATCTCAAGCGTAATTCGCTCTTCTTCATAAAATATTGGACATGAATTACTTTGGCTGCTCATATCTCCTCCTAACATAAAATATTCCATCAATGCAGATTTAGAATGAAATTGGTTATTTCAGTTAATGCTCCACATGCCCGCAGGATGATCGTTTTCGTAAAGATTATGATACGATAATTAAGAGAATATGAACTACTGTAAATTAGGTCAACGGAAGAAGGGGAAATTAAAAAAATGTAATAAGAATAAAAATGGGGTAATAATGAAACAATACCTGCTATTAAAAATAATGATATGTGATAGTGGAATTCAAATAGGAAATAAGTTGCTATTTTTCATTGAAAACGAATTTGTGAAAGTCGCCACGTTGTTTGGACGCCATTTACATTTGCAGGGAATTTTGATTTAAATAATTTAAATAGTAGCACACTTTATACTTTATGTGAGATGATATCAGTATAGGCCATCTGTCCTCGCTATAATCTCGCAATAATCTTTTCGCCATCGGGCTGCGAAAATCATTATCGTTGAGAATAGGGTCATGTTGTCGCGTATTTCGTCATGTAAATCACAGCTAAGGAATATATCAAATAATTATTGTCTATACAGAGTTATATTCTTGAAGGATACTCAGCCGAGGGCTCCGGTCGTTTAGGACTTACTACTATCGAACCTGTAGTCTTTTAACAAACCGCTTTATATTGTATGTGCGAACATTTCTTTTGAATAATTAAATCAGAAGGACTAGTCGCGCAGAGTCGAGTCAAGCACCAAAAGAATTGAATAATATACTTCTAATTATTTAATTCCTTTCATTTACACCTTCTCCGTAATAAATGTTTGAGTGCTAAAACGATTAATAATTTCAACATTGGAAAAAGGTATGAGCCAACAATTTTAGACATAACAACTCCATTTTTAAAATATACACGTAATGCACTCATGCATGAATAATAAATTTAAATCTGCTACTACGGATTTCAGCGGTCAGTCCCCTTTGGTGCTATTTCTGCTCTCCTTGTTTTCGTCTACATAACGGTATATGAGTGCCATTCATACCGGCCTTCTCGACGAAACAAAGGTGGCTTCTCCGTGGGGGTGAGAGAGGAAAGAAAAAGGGTCTTCCATGCAGTGGTGACAGGATACGTTTTCAGTCCGACTAAAATTCGACGCATCTTTTAGGGTATTTGTGTGAGATAGAAAATTGCTTGAAAATGCCATTCTTAGATGTGGACGGAAATATAATGAAAAGTTCGTCAATGAAGGAATATGAATGGTGTTACAGTTAATTACTTATATATTTTTTACATAAAGCATGGAGACGATGATAGGAAAATAAACAATGGGGATATGGAAAATTTTATGCTTACTAAGAAGAGAATGCTGATTCTCTTCAACACTAAGGCAATACATCTAAAAATGTAAAGATAATTTGGTAAACAGGCTCAGAAGTGATGTGCACAGATCCTGGGATGTAGGCTGTTTATAAGATTGAGAAAATGGTTCAATTACATGATTGAGAAAACGATGTAAGCCGTTTTAAGAGAAAATAATGCAGGTTAGAAGGTGACCGGAAAAATACTTTTTCAATGGTTCAGCCAGAGAGAATGTAAATGAGATCAACCATTCGAAAAAGTTCCGATTTTTGTGGCAGTGTTCAAGTTTCATTTTCCTTACCTACTGCATTTGGTGTTATGTGAACTTACTTCTAAATCGTTCATTTACATCCAAAATTCATAAACCATTAACAATAGACCTATCATAGTCGAAATTATTTATTATCACTGTAAATTTATTTTGCTTCGAAAATTAGTAGGATATAATCACGTAGGCATATAAAAATATGCATACAATTTGCATACATTCATGCATATAATTAGAGCTTCCGCCAGTTAATCATAAATGCTGAGGAATTCACACATTTAAATTTCTGCACCTTCAAGATATCGTAAATGTCTTCCTTATCTTTAAACCAAAAAGTTTTAAGGAAGAATAGGCGAGGCCCATGAAACCAGCATTAATATTCAGCAGTAATAGATTCTCCTGACAATAAGAAATATTTCCCCAGAAGGGAAGCTTTACCCATCTTATTTAAGAGTAATTATGGGTAATAAGTATGAGATGTCAGTATTTCTAGTGCTGTATCTGATAATGGCTGATGGACTTAACTGGCCTCTCATTAAAAAAAGGAAAGGTAAAATACGAAGCCTAAATTCTAATTATTAAACGGCTGTTACCGATGTAAGGGCAACTCAAATTGATTACGCCTGATTTAGTAGTTTTACTAAATGTAATTTCCGTAAAAATATAGTCATTGCTCAACGACTATAAGAAATGGCGGAAATTACTAAGGACAAAGATTCAAAATTTCTTATATAACGCTATTTCACTAAGTAACGGCTTCTTCAATCAATTTGACTATAAGGAAATTATTCAGAGAACTTGAACCAAAGAAAGCTGCATCCATTGCGAAGGAAATTGATTACAATCATCGGGAAGGGGTAATCTGAAGATTATTGATATTCTGGGCAGGCAGACGTTTAGAACTAGTTCCACTTAATGGATAAAAGAAGTTTAACTAAATATTGTGACCGGGTGTAATCGTTAAAATTCCGTAAGCTACGCGTATAATTTTATCATTGAGAATCTTCAAGGGATCTGAGAAGAGCACACAAACACTGGGAACGGTCTCCCAGACTGCCCATGTCTCGGACCGTCTCTGCTTTCAGCAGTAGAATTAAACATATATTAACCATAGAAAGATCACTCCCGTAGAAACTTAAGCTTCGTAAAATGCCAATTCCAATATTACGTTCTCAATATTTACATTCAACTTTTCAGGCCTTTTTCGCTATTTCTTCTAACCAATGTTTTTCATAAACCTTTGGGACCACCTTACAAATCAATCAACAACAAAACGGGAAAATTTAAGAGATAGCTATTTGCGTAAACTAGCGTTCCTTTGGTTCTTTTTTATTACTATCATTGGATGTATAGGGTTTTCAATTCTTTTATTCCATTAAAAGATAGACACAGTTATTAGTTTCGTAGATTTTAAGAACCTTTAAAATTAATATAAAAAACACCAAAAGCAAGTGAATATATTTTTTCTCTCAGTGTTGATGATAGCCAAAACGTTAAACTCATCTTGATTCACTTATAAAATTTGCTAGTATATCTCACCTGGTTTATAAAATAAAAAATAAGGATGTCATTTAAATACGTATTTAAACTCAATTATAATCGTCATTACTGTAACACACACGCAATAACTTGCCCATTCTGTGTCGAGTACTAAAAACTCATACCTCTAGCCAAGTCTTAGGTTTGGTTAGACCTCGATTAACCCATTGTCATGCAAAAGTAACAGATCTACGGATAGCGGTCTTATCATTTTCCATAACTGATAATTAAAAGATGGTTTTCTTAAAATACTGAGAACTTTGAAATAAACAAATTGTAATACTCTTCGGAGGTGATTCGTTGATCAATAAATAGCTAAAAATACGAGAGGAGTAACTTTTGAGAAATAAAATTTCGAGAATTTTACCAAAAGGACGTCTACCGCTGGCCATTTACTACAGTATTTACTGGAAGCCATTACTTTGAAACGATAAGGAATCCATGGATCCAATTTTTAGGACAGTGGTTTCATCAAGCTATTTATTATTATTTTCATTTAATCCACATCAGATAAACAGTGAGATCTCGTAAGTTTTAGGCCGAAGAACATACAATATTTCTAATCTGTTGCTCTGCAGTCCCACTTTATGAGAGATTTATTTCTTCGAGTCATTCTTCTAATTGCGAGCTAAAAATTAAACATATATCAGAGAAGGCTAGCGAACACATTATTTTAGATAACATCAAAATGAATCAAGCAAATTGCAACCCAAATACTCTTCTCTCAACGAGAAAGTTTTTCCTTTCCATTCCCGTTTGGCAACAAAAGGATTATCTTGCCCTTCTCCCCCACCTATTTCGTTTTGTCCTGTTTAACAGTTTTCCCGGTATTCTACCCTTTCAAGGGCAGGTAACATTTTTGTTCCCTTCTTTTCTCCAGGCACATGCCATATGGAGGATCGCGTATTTATGTAAATGTTGAAGATAGTGATAGTAAGCGTCGAAGCTAATTGTGTGAATTTTTCTACAGTGTTGTTATCAGGATAATTTAATTTTACAAATCAATGGATTATACAATCTATAGTAGTCACGAGAGTAAGGGGAAATGGTAACCTAGAAAAGAATATTCGTTATTTAAATCAATCGAATGAGCTTTAACTTTGAGGAACTCCATAGGTAACTAAACACAAAGAAATAAATAATTTTGTCAAAGTTATACGACTTTCTGTGTGGAAGTTTTGGCACTTTTGTTTCCTTGTGTTTATTCCTTACTTATTTCTCTTGATAATAGAAAGATTTTCAATTGGGAAAGTTAAACGAAAGGTGTCTAAAAGCAATCAAATTACAGTGATCTACCGAATCATGCACATATCTTATATATTAAAATTCAGCCTGCGTATGTTTGTGCCCGCAAAACTCGAAAACCACTCGGTCGATTGACTTGAATTTTTTACAGAACATTGCATTCAAATATATATATATATACGAAAGTGTTTATATTGTAAAAAATGGTGACACTTCGTCCTTGCTTCGATCCCAGACGAGTCAAAGCATTTCCGTGAGAAATGCACGTAAAGTTCATTTTTGTCTCTGCATGCTTCATTTCTTTTGCAAAATTAAATTAAAAATAATAGTCATACGAGATTGAGACAAGAACCAATAGCAGAGTAAATGAATAGAAAACCTTATTTTGGTCGTTTATTGTTGTTTCCGAATTGAATTTTTGAGATATTTTACGGAATACACGAAAAGTTTTGTGAGTATAAACAGCCGGTCCCCCTGACGACAAATGCCATTTTTGAATCCGAGATCCTGCTTTTTGGCCTATTTGAAATTAGGAAGAAGAGAAAAGTTGCTGGTTTCGTTCACATTGATGAGCATAATCAATCGTTGGAAGTGATTTATGCGATCGATTTTCGAAAAACGAAATGTGAGTTAATTTGATACCGAATGTTGTATTCAGTTAAATTCATTTGTATTGTTTTGGAAATTATTTAATAATCTGTTATCGAAAATTAAAGTGAGAGTGACTTTGAATGCTGCATTCAATTCGATTCATTTCTTTAGTTATCTTCCAGTTGATCGTCGTCAAATTAAATAGTACGCGTTAACACATCAAATGTTGCGGCAGATAATGGATAGTAGTAAATGATCATTATATAAATAACGAAAATTCACCATCCAAACGCGAGAGCCGAGCTAGCGTAACGTACCATGTTCTCCATCTTTCTTTTCTCTCCCTCCCTTTTCGAGAGAAAGGCTCGCCGGCCCGAATTTTGGACTTAGAATTTCTTGGTGGGTCAGGGGTGGTAACTTTTTTTTGCTGTTAGCTACTTACACAAAAGTCAAACCGTATAATTTTGGAATAAGATAATAATAAGGTTGGAATGTGGTTGGTTTTCTTTTTACAGGATGAATTTCGAATAAATTTGGTGAAGATCAAACGTACGAAGGAATGTTTTCAAATGTAACTATAGAATCGACATTCACAAGAATTTTCTATTTTTAAACATTAAAATACCATAAAAGTAGTACGAATATATAATATCAACTTTCTTACCGTTAATTCGCATCTTAATTTTCATGACTATTTTTTTAGGATAATAGATTCATCTAGGCATCAAATACAGTGTTTGTTAAACGCCCCCGTCATTAGTGATGGGAATTAATATAATTTGAATTGTGAATCTTTTATGACCGAATACGCAACTTATTCATACCCTAATTTGATAAATACTAATTAGTATAGAATTTTAAGCTAAGAATAATGGTGAAAGTACGACTTCGATCCCGTTGAACATTCTGCATTTCAAGAGAATCACACAAACGCACAGCTTTAAATCTATGTAAAATCTAGATCTCTATAAAATTAAATTTGCGTAAAAATTCTGTCTCCCAAAGATCTTCCCCTTCATTGAGGTTTATATGTGAAAAGAAACTTACAAGTATGCCGGATGATTCATAATAATAATTTCATACGTTTATTATAAATAATAGGAAAGAGGAAAATGAGTTGGACATCAACAGGGTATTCCAAACTTGTGAAGATCCTTCTAATATAAATGTGGGCTCATCAGAATTATTGAGACGGACTTATTTTCGACGCTAAGCAAGACAGGGCTAGAAAATGATGTTTTATTGTATTTGTCTTGCTCCTCAGATAGAAATAAGCTACCATTATAGATCATTCTTAAGTGAAAATCAATTATTTAGTATTCTTAAGTGAAAATCAATTCAAAAAGAGAAATTCCCTAAAGTATGCACTCATGAATTGTATTATTGATATGTAAGTGTATTATACTTGTTTTAATTATTTTAATAAATAGGTTAAAACTAAAATAATGTAGTATAGCATCGTACAACATCATACTAGTATATTAAAGATCGGGTAGGCTGGTTGCAAGACTAAGCAATCATTTTATATGCTATAATTCATTTGGCGATACTATCTACAATTTAGCACACTAAACGAAGAGATTGCCAAATTAGCCACAATGTTTTGATTTTTTGCATTCTATAAGTAACAAAAGTTAAAACATCTCTAGTTTTTCTGTTAACTCTTAGATGCTTTACTCTTAAGAGAACAATGCATAGTAAATGTAAGAAATTGGAATTGGAAGCAAAAGAAAATTAGATATCCCTCTTTCCCAAACGGAAATATAGTCCATTTGTTATTTTGAAATCTCGTTGGCGGTTCTCTTTGGAATATATAATCGGAGGAAAGGAAATTGAGTGTAGTAAGACAGTAAAGCTCGGTTCACACGGTGTATGTTTTCTAGCTTGATTCTTTGCGTGGAGCCCTGCATGCTCGGTAGCACGAAAATTTGGTGTCTGCCTGCTGCTGGGCATGCTCCCTTGCTGGATTTTGAGGAATAGGACAAGTGCTATTTTTCCTCCTATTTTCGGTGATGGATGGTTGCTATGCGTTGCTAGCTGAACTATTTATTGCTAGCGAGCATGCAGAGATCCAAGCAAAGAATCAAGCTAGAAAACATACACCGTGTGAACCGAGCTTTACTTTAAACCAAATAAAGATTTCAAAAAAGGAATACAGATTTAATTCCCCAAGTAATTCAAGCGCTGAAAATAAAATTGCAATATCTAAATCTGTGTAACTATCTAAATCTTAAATTTTCTTAGCACACCTCCTTTTCGCTTAAAAATCTCCCGAAGTCTAAAAATGTCGCCGAAGAAAAGAAGAAACAAAAGAAATAGAAATTATATGCCGAAGGAAGAGATATAACTTTCTTAAAAGCTTGAAAAGGGGTCATTTTTGGGGATCTCGAGTTTTTAGCATACCTACTTTTACCCATACAAACTTCCTACAATATTTAAAAGATTTTAGATTTAGAAATATACCCTGCGAGCTGCCAGAGGCGTATGTCAGGGGGTGTAATACATCACCATTATTCAATCCACCATAGAAGATAGAATATTTCTAAGAATAGCTGCTCGAACTGAAGATTGGCATGATACTCACTAAAGACTATCTTTTACAAAATTTTCTTTATGGGTTCAGCTTATGTAACTTGTGAAATAATATGGTGGAATACACCAACTTAACCCGGCTGGGAACCCGAGAGGAATTTATTCATGGCGGTAGTTTGTCTAATTTCGACGAGATTGCTGTCTGCCTAACACCAGTACACAGAGATCACGAGTTCAGTTAGACAATAATAAAACTGTATAAAGAAATAATAGAAAAGATCCACTTCAGGGTAAAAAAAACTCTCCCCGCAGAGAATTAGAAAGGTAAATAGATCTTTCGTGGTTAGGGAGATGGGTGTGTTGAGACCCCCTGCCACTAGCTACTGCTCTGTTGCAGGGCCATTATGGAAGGTTAATGGCTATTTAAATTTCAATGTTTTGAGTGCAGATGTGCTAGTTGCAGTCGAATTTTGAAACATAGTAAATCCATGAACTGCCTAAGGGTTCTTTTGGGAGAAACTTTTACATTAATACCCTGCTACTTGGACATGATTTTTTTCTATATATGTATTTTTATTTTGTATAGCCTAGAACCGTAGAGAAGCCCGATTCGTTTGCGGGCATTTCAGGCTTGATAGCAGTGTGATGGCAATGATAGAGTCCTTCGGTTGGAATTCACTACAGATGAGAAGATCTGAATATCGTCGGAAACTTTTCGGAATGTTAATTCGTTCAGAATTTATGAACGAAGTAAGTGAAATATTAGTGCCAGTAAGGAGCGAACGCAATATCCGAGAAGCATTGACGAAGCGTTATAGGGAAGTAATCGCAAGGACGGATAATTACTTTTAGTCGTTTATTCCCCAGGCTAGTACAGACGCTAAGAGGGATGAATTAATAATGGTGGTGTATTACACCCCCTGCCATACGCCTCTGGCGGCTCGCGGGGTATATATCTAAATCTAAAATTCCCCGTAATCAAATCTTCTTCGGAGATACAGACTTTCTCGCATGAGAGGTTCTCAGATGAGAGGTTGAGAGGAAATTATATACGTTGTAATTTTCTCGATCTTATTTAGCAAGGAGCGTTTCTTAAAAACGGCCTACGGTTGACTATCAAAGTGATAATATTGCCAAGGGATGGCCAGAATATCACCCTGGACGGAAATGTTATGAGGTGCCCGCTTCGCCTTCGGAAGTGCCCTTGGGTGCCCGAGCACCAAAAAAGGTTGAGTACCCCTGGCCTAGAATTTGAAGGGCATATCTACTGAGATCCTAAACAATATGAAAGACAATGTTTTAATTAAAAGAGTGACGAAGATTTAAAAGAAGAATCAAATTTGAATTCAAGTTGTGGAACCCGGAGCCTACATATAGTATAATAGTCATCTTTATTTATTCTACCGTATCGTATAATATTCAGTTTCAATCACTAGTGAAATAATAATACTTGAAAAGTATAATTGAAGAAAAACTTATTGGAATATTTAAGATTTAGATATATACTCCGCGAGCCGCAAGAGGCGTATGGCAGGGGGATTGTTATGCGTGGGACGCTGTGAATTTTATTTACAGAAATTAATTTATTTATGTTTGCATTTTTTCTTTTCATTTGTAATATTTATTTACGAGGTAAAGGCGATTTATGGCCAACTTTATTTACTTCTATTCTTAGAAGTCCGAAACCATTAAGCTTATGAACTTATTTATGATGGGGAACTAATAATCTTTTCCGTCTGATTAAGATTAAAAAATAATTATTATATGATTCAATCGCTCCAGACAATGACAATATGCTTGTAAGATGTAGCTCATAGAAGATCTTAATCTTCCAACTTTATTTTTTCTCCATTTTTACCCACATGAAAAGGAAATCATTGATAAATTGTAGTAGACAGTTAAATAAATTAACGGTATTATTTTCGAGTAAAACGTTTCCGTTTTTTCTTCGAGCTTGCAAACTGTGTTTCTTACTCTGAACTGTTACAATAAATTCCCTGTTCACATCCACACAAGGAAGCTTCCGAAAGACTTTATTCATTTGTAAATAAAAACTTTATCCATTCTCTAGTTTTTCATTTCCGAGCATTTTTTCCTTAGTGTGCTAAGCTTCTATTACTCTGAGACAAAACGGATTTGTACACTTATAAATGCCTTTTACTCGATTCAGCTCAATAGTCGAAAAAAAAAATTTAGGTTTCAAATGGTATTTCAGCAGAAAAAATCATCGACTCCTTCCAGATCAGTCAAGTAAGCGGTGTATAAAGCTCGTCAACAATTTAAGTTTTTAGGTAATAAGAAGTACTTATGCGTTTTGAGCGGCTGGTAAACTGGCCTGTAAAGACCCCTTGACATTGGGGCTTTTTAAAATAAATGAAGCTATCTCGCTACAGAACTCAATAAAAATTAATTACAGGGATAAAAAACGTAGGATTAAGGAATAGCCATAAATCCCAAGCTTCTTCCGCCGTTGATTCATCCTTATTGACTTGTAATCTCACCAAAATTAGAATATAAATATAATGAAATACTTATCTGAGAATATAGTTACTATTTAACTTTCAGCTTTCTCATGTGGATGATGGAGAAGTAATCGCAAACGAGAAATTAGCCTCTGACATCTATAAATTCGATACATTTCTTAAACTAAGAGAAATAAATTATGTTTCAGTGAAAGGTCTCTACATCATTATGCATTAAACTAATGCATACAGGGGGCTTATTCTATAACTTTGGCTTTCGATCGGAATGGTGTTTTTGGTCGGAATGGTCGGCCATATTGCCCCAAATTACGATCGGAATTAGGTAAGTTATTCTATAACTCGCTATTCGATCTCGAGCGGGTTTTTACTATCGGAATCCTTACGCGACCTAAAAGCTCGCGTTATGGCGGCCATATTAATCGGAATTCTAAAAGTAAACAATAAATATGGCGGTTCGTGTGGCAGCGGCGATATTCCTAGCAGAGGAAATGGAAGAAGGAGAAATGATAATTGATCGCAGAACCCTAAGGGACTTGAAAAATCCCTTTGCGATGTCCGCCGGAGAGTTCCGGAATAAATTTAGATTACCCCAAGAAGGGGTTATGTATTTAATACAAAGGTTAACTCCTCAGCTGAGGTAGCCGAGGAGAATCACAGGCATTCCAGTACATTTAAGGGTAAAGTTTCACTAAATATTAATTTTCTGGAAGCATAAGTAAATGACGTATACTCTATATTGAATTAATGATAGTTGTCCGATATATATGAGCGATGTCTACTTATGCAAATCCTGTGTGCCCTTAACTTTTTCGCCAGTGGAACGTACCAAAACAGTCTTTATCAGAAAAGAGTTATATAATAATATATTAAGCTGTCCGCTTGATGTCTTCGTTTCTCTTCTTCAGGTAAGAGGGAAGAAAGGATTTATCAATTTATTCTTTAGTTCGAGTTTTAGTTGATCTCATAAAACTTTCATTTTCATTCATGCAGCAATCTTGTTACCCAGAAAATTCACTCTAGGTCACTAAATAACTATTTTAAACTTAATGCTGATAAATCTCAAGTTATTCATTTTTCTTATAAAAACAAACCAGCACAAGCATTAAACATCCTCTTAGACGGCAACATCTTACCTCGGGTTGACTCTCGCAAATTTCTTGGATTACATTTAAACTCTCATCTTTACTGGGATTTACATGTCGATAAGCTCTTGGATAAACTCAGTCCTCTTTGTTTTCTTGTTCGGACCATTCGTTCTACTATCTCATTTAAAGTCATTCTTTCACTCTATTATGGTTTATTTTATTCACATATTGTATACAGTGTTCTTTTCTGGGGCTCATCCTCCCAAGCTCTTTAAATTTTCAAATTACAAAAGAAAGTTCTAAGACTGATAGCTAATGCAAGGTATGATGTACCTAGCCTTCCACTTTTCAGGAAATTCAATATGTTACCTATTCCATGTATTTTCATACTTACTATTGTTGTACATACAAGATGTAATTTGAAGCACTTTGTTACAAATGCTGATGTTCATCATCATAGGACTTGGAATGTTAATAACTTGCATGTTCCTTTTGTACGTACTAGATCTAACTATCTTGGACCCAGGCACATGGGCCTTATACTGTACAATAATATACCTGACTATCTTAAGAATAATATGTCAATTATCACTTTTAAGTGCAAATTTAAGTCTTTCTTAATTGAGAGAATGTTTTAAAGTATTGAAGATTACCTCTCCTACTGTTAATTTTTAGATTTTAGATTTAGATATATACCCCGCGAGCCGCCAGAGGCGTATGGCAGGGGGTGTAATACACCACCATTATTCATTCCTACCTATTAGCATCTCTAATAGCCCGGGGAAAAAACGACCAAAAGTAATTATCCGTCCTTGCGATTACTTCCCTATAACGCTTCGTCGATGCCTCTCGGAGATCGCGTTCGCTCCTTACTGGCACTAACATTTCACTTACTTCATCTATAAATTCTGAACGATTGAACTTTTCGAAAAGTTTCCGTCGATATTCAGATCTTCTCATCTGTAGTGAACTCCAACTGAGGGACTCTATCATTGCCGTAACGCTGCTATCAAACATGAAATCCCCGCAAACGAATCGGGCTGCTCTACGCTGGACCATCTCTAAATCTGAGACTAAACCTACTTCGTGTGGGTCCCAAACCGCACAGCAGTATTCAAGACTCGGACGAATAAGAGAAAAGTAAGCTATTTCTTTGACTCTCGATGAGCATCCTCTCAACGTTCTACCAGTTAATCTTTGCATTCTATTCGCTTTTCCTATCGCATCTCGAATATGTTCTTTAAAAGATAAGTTACTGCTAAACGTGACTCCTAGGTATTTGTTGTCGTGAACTAACTCTAATGGATGACCTGAGATTTGGTACTGCTTGGGAATTATGTTTGTGGAGCGCGTAAAACTCATGGCAACGCATTTATTTATATTTAAATCCAGCTGCCAATCTTTACACCATCCTGATATTACGTCCAGGTCGTCTTGAAGCACATTACAATCGTTTTCTGTCAAAATCTCTCTGTATATCAGGGTATCATCGGCAAATAATCTAACCTTACTCTTTACGTTATCTACGAGGTCGTTAATGTAAATTAGAAATAAGATTGGACCAAGAACACTTCCCTGTGGAACTCCTGATAAGATACTTATTTCTTCGGATAAAACTCCATCTAACGCAACTCGCTGAGATCTGTTTTCTAGAAAAGATTTGGTCCATCTGATAACTTTTTCGTCGATCGCGTAGGCACTCAGCTTTTGGATAAGCTTTTCTTTTCTTTGTACTGACGAAACCTATATCCACTGGATCTTTGGCTGAATAAAATATTATTATCATTATTTATGTATGTACTCCATGTTGAAAGTTACTGAATATTAAGACGAAGTTTCGGAAACTTTCCGCGCTTTCCGCCTTCAATGAAATTATTTCTTATGAATTTTAATATAGAAAATAACAATTGTTATTGTATGTTATTAACCATTAATAATGAAGTTTCAAGAATACAGTTATAATAAGCATTAAAATTGTGAATTGCCACATCACAAATATATGCATGTATCACTCTTCAATTAAAGATATTTTCAGATGAATTTTACTTGTAGTTGCGTGTAAATTGATTGAATTATGCCCAAAGGAAAATGAGAACGGCTTCTTCTGCTACTATTAACCTATTTTGTCATGATTACCCTACCTATAATCGTAAGAATTTGTTTAAAAAAGGTAAGCTGTCACTCATAAAAGGTCTATTAGTTACGTCGCAGCACCATTCAGTAGAGTATACCGTAGCAATTACATGGTTGATTGAAAGGATAGAACAGGAACTAACAACCCTCGGTGAAATTTCTCTTCAAAAAATGTATATCCTTCTTTTCATTACATTATAATTAACCATGAAGTTTCGGGATTAAAGAGAAAAGGCTTAATTTCACAAATTACCGCACAATAAAATAAATACTGTACATCATTATGGCCATAATGGGTAACCTGAAATAATCGCTGAGAATCTGCAATTATTGCAAAGCCAAGAGAGGATTTTGAACCCAATCCAACAAAGCAATGTGCATCGCAGAAAAGCGATACACAACTTTTTGTCCAAGAAATCATTAAAAACTATATTAATGTAGTATATGAAAATATACATATTATAAAATGCCATTATAATGCATTTAAAATGGTCTTAAATGTAACTTTTTTTACAAATAATGTATTTAAGTGCACATAGACAGTGCTATGGACTAAGCAAATGCTTTGGCTGGCAAAGAAGCAGCTACTTCGCTAATTTAATCATAACCTTGATGTCCTTTAATTGTTTTCTGTCTTTAACCGTAATTACTAACAATGCCATCCTGTCTTTCTCTTACTATTAAGAATATTTCTCACGAACCGCCTTCTGAATACTGCCAAGCAGACGAGAAAACGACGTAAATACGCATGCGCGAGTATGAGAATGTAGTAAAGCATGTCAGTTGAGTGCAGAAATCTGGCTACACCGTTTCCGATTCGACAGTCAGCTACGATAGTACGTATAGAATACCGTTTTCAGCGGAATTACCATTTCGATCGTTATGAGTCCACTTGGGAGGAATTCTGGGTGAGTTCATTCCGATCGAAAGCCAAAATTATAGAATAAGCCCCCAGATCTTGAAAAAAATCAACTAATAATTTAATTTTAAAATGAGATGAATCAAATGGTGACTTTGCATTATAGAAACTAGGAAGGTATATTTGTATAATTTTGATTACTAACCCATTTAGATTCATAAATAAATACACAGTTGTGACTTGGATTGCATCCATTGATGGCTTGGCACTTCCCACCAACTGAAACGTAAAACTTCACGATTTTCATGATCCTTAAGGCTTCTCATTAGCATACTGATTAGTTGCAACTTCCACCGAAGTAATCAGTGCAGGCGCTGCGTGTGGGTAAACATACACACACATGTCTCATTGGCTGAGTCCCGCCGAAGTGAAAGGGACGCCAGGTGACGGAGCCAATAGCAGCGCGAGGCGATGCACACGTATGCTCGCGATCGCCTGAATGGTCGGCCAGTACCCCTATTTTAGTATAAAAAGCGGAAAAATTTAGAAACTGGAATAAGTATCCACAAGGCGAAGAAACGAGCAGTATCGTAGCAGCGTAGATCATCGGGAAATAGTCACCGATTCATCTCTTGGGAGGGCACGAGTTGGAGAAATTCGTCTAGTATTATGTTAAAATCATGACTAGATGACTTTCTTCAAGTTGCGCCTTCCATATTCAGCGAAGACGATTAGATTTGGGGTAAGAGTGTGATTTTGTGGGATCTAATTAAGTGGATTATTGCCCTTTTACGTTGAAATTGATTCGTCACAGGGTAAGAATCCCCGTATTTGGATCCCTACAAACGCCATAGATCAGTAGCCTCGTCTTCCGAAAGGGTGTTCTTCTTCTTTCGACATTAAATTCTATTGTCACTGGAGAAGAACATTCCGCTGGAGATGGAGATTTACACAAGCTAAATCGGATATGTATATTGAAAACTTGCGTCTCAGTTGGGCCTCAGCATTTCTAACTCTCGCTAACTAACAATCGCTCGCAGCTTCATCATTATTCCTGGTGTCTCTTTGAGGGTATTTAGCCCTTGATGCCCAGTTAATAGTGTGGCACTGGTTCTGAATGCCCTTTAGGCGGCAGATTATTACTTCATAAGTAATTATCTTCATATAGTATGACATCATTCAGAATACGCTCAGAGAGGATTTCGTTAAACTACGTCATTTTAATACCGTTCTTT
The DNA here is from genome assembly GCA_947579665.1 of Sympetrum striolatum. NCBI lineage: Eukaryota > Metazoa > Arthropoda > Insecta > Odonata > Libellulidae > Sympetrum > Sympetrum striolatum. Next base: position 64,713,237 of record OX388350.1, read on the forward strand.
GGCCTGATCCTCTTTTTGCGTGGCTGTTGGCTTTCTTGTCATCATGAATTATAACTCTCATTTCCTCTTAGGGTCGTTCGTCTCCTTTACCAAAGTAAAACCAATTGGCACTGGAGTCGAATACCCTGTGAGTGATCGAGTAATTTCGACGCTGTTCCAGAAAATGATATTGTAGCTGATCGATGTATTTCTTTTCCCCTTGTGGATAAGTCTCTCGATGCCATAATTTCAAACTGGCATCAGTGATCGATCCATGAGGGGCGAGCATCATTCTTCGGTCAGAATCTGTGCTGTGTTATATATCTGCACGCACCCTCCATGGGATTGCTCTTCAGATTCACGGGGGGTTGAATCCATTTGTCTTGACATTTGATGACACTGGGTTGTACTCTCCGTGTAGCTGGAAAAGCACGTACGTACATGGCTAGTACGAACGGAATCGATGAACACTTAAAATCTATATCATTCTACTTAATTTGTCTTACAGCATATTTATTTTTCGGGTTAGCCTGTTAAGGTAATATTGCGTATGAGGCGTATATCCTCCCGTTATGATGGTCGAACTTGATTGCATTCGCTACGTTGTTTTATCTATTTTTAAACCCTTCTCTAATTATGTTTTAATCTGGATGATATGGTCTTCCTTTATCCGTTGTTATACCTGGAGCTACACTACGGTTCTCCTGGAGGTTCTCAACTGGGAGAAAGTTGTCTAGTGTCATGTCATAGTCATGACTAGATGACTAACTTCTAGTTGTGCCTTCCGTATGCATCATAGTAATCTCAGGGTAAGAGCGCGATTCTAAGGGACCAAATTAGGTGGATTACTGCCCTTTTACGTTGAAATTGATTCGTCACAGGGTAAGAATCCCCATACTTTGTTTCCTCAGAATTATCGACATATATCAGCATCCTCATCTTCCGGAAGGGTGTTGCTCTCCTTTAGACATTAAACTTGATTGTCACTGGAGAAAAACATCCCGCTGGTAAATGGGATACCTACTAGTCATTCTCATCGCTTGTATTCGCCATGTATCTGTATCTCCCACAGGGCAATAAGCTCTTGATGCCTAGAAGAACTTATCGTCCCACTATCTTGCATAATAACACTTATACACTCGGGGAATGTCGCTAAGGCAGATGGAAATAGTTTATGTTTGATTGATAATAGTTAGTACTTAGTAGTAATAGTAATAATATAATTATGATAATATTGGTCTAGTGCGTGGCCGTTCCCTTCTTATTCCGACTCTTTTTCCCATGTGGATAAGTCTCTCGGTGCCATGATATTTGACTGGCATCAGTGATCGATCCTCACGGGGTGAGATTCCTTCTTCAGGCAGGATCCGTGCACATGGGCTTCTCACGGAAAGGCGATTCAGATTCACGGGGGGGTCCATTATCTTGCATTGAATGACACTTGGTTGCACTACTCCGTGAATATGGAGTAGCATGTACCATACATAGTAGAATTTTAATAAGGGGAAAAATTTACGAACATTTTTGAACCAATTATCAGTCAGATAGCACATCCCTCTCCTTAAGCAGGCAGCATGCGCAGCTCTTGTAGATAAATTGAATGTTCGATTAAGATTCAGCAATATTATAGCAGCGTCGAGATTCACCGATTCATCTCTTGAAGGGACTGGTAGATAAGTTCTCTATTATCATGTTGTGTTCATTATTAGACTGTTTACTTCTAGCTGTGCCTACCGAGTACTTCACACAGGAGTAATTTTGGGGTACGGGGGTGTTGTAGTTGCAACTTTGCAGCGATGAGTAATTTATGTCGTCACCGGGTAGTGATTTCTCTATTTCTGTCTCATGGATAAGTGGCCTCGTCTTCCGGGAGGGTGTTGCTTTTCTTTCGGCATTATTATTTGCATGTCACTGGAGAATAACATCCCGTTGGAGATTGAGATTTCGACATGCGAATCCAAATAAATATTTGGCTTAACCAAGGAATTTATTTATAAATTCTTCAATTGGGTAGTAATTTTTCTATTATCATCACTAGAATCGTATCTCTATCGCATCGAGTGTATTTTTCCAAAAAGAAAAGCGAATGGAGCAGAACATCCTCATTACGGCGGATCTTCTTTGTACTGATCAGGTTCATACATGGGAGTTTGCGCTAAACTTGTCACTTTAATGTCTTCTTCCGCCTGATCCACTTTTAGTATAGCTCTTCCTTTCTTATAGAATGAACGATACCTCTCATATCCTCTTATAGTCCGTCTTCTCCTTTACCGAAGTAACATTTTCACTGGAGTCGAGTACTCGGCGTGGGCGAACGGGTAATTTCGATGCCCGAGCAAAGAAGAAGTCGGTGGCAGTATGATTGTTTCTCTCTTTTGGATAAGTCTCTCGGAGCAATAATATTTCACTGCCATCGGTAACTGATTCGCACGTGGCGGGATTTATTCTTAATTCAGAATTAACGAAGACATTCAGAGGTGACGCATCAGGTTCGATATAATATTCGATATGCAATATTTTCCATAATTTTCATAGTAAAATAACATTGATTAATAAAATTTACTACAATCCTGACTAGTTCTATTTTCCTGAGTACATTATAGTTAGAACTGTTTCCCCACTTCTAGCAGTCCGCTGACCTATAAGTATCTTATTACGTAAGGCAATGATTAGAAGGTAAAATTAAGGTAAGCGATATACATCATAGCAGTATATGTGCACATCTCGATCGATCGATGACAAAGATTTCGTGCTGTTTATCGAAGAGTTGAGTGCATTTTGCAGTGTTAACATTAATGTTAACTGTTACAAATAAATTTTAAATTAAATCAATACGCGAAGATAGTTCATTGTTCATAGACATAATCGAAAGCGATATTTCAATATAGTAAATAGCTAGTGGTAAAGAATAGCCTATTCCAGGGTATACAGTGTTTCTTATCATAGAGTAAGGAATTCCTATCCTTGCTCTATGGTATTATACAAGCATTTTTTTTGTTGTTCACAAGTTGCATGTTGCTCTGCATTATTTCCTCAACGATGAGCATCTTCTTGAAGAGCAAACCTCATATTTTCGTATGCATCTCTAATATAGGGCATAGGTATGGCTGTGCCGAATAATGTTTTTTTGGGCTTTGTTAATAATGTCTGTTTGGATAAGCTTTGTTTACAAGGAAAACGATTCGCAACCCTTGACCTGGTAAGTGTGTTCGGCAAGTATTGCCTTTAAGTAACACCTTTTGTTAAAAGTAATCAGCGGCATTTGTTTTGTGGTCAATGAATTAATTTAATATGTTTTTGCATGTTACTCTCAGTCATCATTTTGTGACTAATATCGTTCCTGTCTATTTTTTTCATACCGCTGTAGTAAAGTATTATAGAGCACGAAGACAATATCGATTTATTCCCTATCTTCCCTTTATAACAATTTAGCTTGCAGAGTAAGAGTCGAAAATTACGGACAATTCTTAATAAGTTACTGAAGTTAAGAGGGTGTTTTTGGTGTAATCGGTCGCATAATGTCTATATAATAATAGTTCAATGTAATAGAGAAGGCTTTAATGATGCAATAAACTTATTTCCACTCTGATTCATTCACAAATCATACATTATTACATCATGAAACAATTATTTCTTCATAAATTAGATGGTATGCGTATTTCATATATGATAAGTTGTATTCAACCTTTAATGCTTTCAAGTATCAATAGAATACTGTTTCTCGTTAATTTCGAAAATAATACTATAACTCATGCTGCATGAATAAATGACAAAATGAGCATTAGCTCAGAATCTGTGGCGACATCAACAATACACATTGTAAATTTATACTTGTCCTCAGCTTACGGATCGCTGAATGATTTCATTCAAGATATTCTTCTGCTTAACTGCTTGTTCAAAAGCATATTTTATCAAGCATCTAATAAAGATATAGATAAATGGGGAAGAATAATTATTCCTGGGATTAACTTCAATTCATTCGGAAAAGAAATGATCCATCGTAAATGCACATTTCGGGTTTGAAGGACTACACGCTCTTTATATCCAAACAGCAGTCTTTTCGTGAGTCTTGTTTTTTTAAATAATCCATAAGTCCATCCAGTTCACTGATATGTGTGTACTCATACTGCCCATTTTCTTTCAACACTTCAAATTTGAGCCACCGCTAAGAAGGCCAGTAGATTCTCATTTCTTCATTCCTCCTTAAACGTTGCTACGGCGTCCACAATAAACAAAAGGCCATTCATCAGCGACAAGAGCGCGCTGCAGATTAATGCTGCAGGCTCAGCAATTCCAGGAAGGTTGGCGTATTTGTCAAACATGAGTCCACCCGCTGTTATCCAAAGTATCGATCCTATCACCACCCATATTATTACCTGTGAAGAGAGTACCACATCTTTTACGATATTGCTTTTATAATGTATTTCCATTGGCAAGGGAGAACCCTATAAAAGTTTTCCAGGTTTGTGGAACACTTTTGAATTATTATTTCACGCTTTTTTCATTTCATGAAATATTTCATTTTTGTATGCTTTGTTAATGTGATGAGCTTTTAAAAGTTCTACATAGAAATCGGATATGTTAAGACAATGACTCCATGTATGACAACTTTTGATTTTTTTCCCTATATGGACGGGATTCTAAACATAAGTAGACATGCATAACCACTTTTGTCCTAATGAATGATAGGCAAAGGTTAATGAGTTTCCGATAGGTTCAATGGAAAGTTTGCACCTCCCTTTTGGGTAATAGAAAAGATATAATAATTTAATTTAAATTAAAATACGAGATTAAACTGAGCATGCCAAGGCCTGCGCCTAGATATGTTCCCATGAAAAACAGTGCAGGAAAGAGTGATGAGATGATTCCGATGTGTGATATGGATGTAAATATATATATACTCAGTGGTGGATCCAGGGGGGGGCTATGGGGGCTGTAGCCCCCCCAAGAAGTCACAGTAAAAAAATGTATCATCGTTCACACTATTGAGATGTGAAGAAAATATTGTTTATTTACAACGATAGATAATAATAAGCATAATTCAAATATGTATACTGAGTTTAATTTTATAAAATTTCTTACAAAAATAGATAAATAGAGAATGAATCTTTAATCCCAACTCTCAAGCCCCCCCACAGCTCGATCCTAGATCCGCCACTGTATATATTGTATATGTACATCGTATATATAGATAGGATTTTCCAATAACCTGATATTTCACTTACTAGGAGCTTCTGCACTTCATTGCCTATGTTGTATCCTATTAAGAGCACTGGCAATATGATCAAATAGCTGCATATGGCCGTGTATACTGTTGTCGTCCTGTAGACAGTGCTTCCTGGATAGTCCCCGACACCTTGAAGTATCGCTATAGTCACGATAGCGACCAACTACGAGAGAGAGAAAGACAATCGTGTTACCGTAAGATGTGCAGATTCTTCGTTCAGTTATTTTATCAGACATTTTTTGTCAAGCGATAATTTGGATTGATTAATTATCTGTAAGGATATCATCTTTGGCCAATCAGAGCAGAAAATTTGAGTTAATTTTCCTTAAATAAATATATCGACATATTACCTTACATGGACCTAATTTTTTTACTATCTTGTTTACAATTCATTTACCTATTCTTCGCTTATGTATGGGGAGAGCAACATACAATACCTACTGAGACCATACGGAAAGGAATCTTTTTTACTACTCACAAATTCGGTGAAATAGACGGCGAAAATTCCCAACTCCTATTTAAGGACTCACCCTTCAAATTTTATTGTGAAAAAGTTTGCCAAATTTGTTTTCTAAAACGTAAACAAAAATTATCTTTTGGAAGATCAGTCAATAACTTGCCTCGGGTTATTCTTCAATCTTAAAGAGTAACATGATCTATTCATGTTCGTCCAACCAGAAGATCTACTGAGACCTACAGATTCGATTTGGAACTAAGAAAATTCTTTAGCATTCCACAAGATCATATTAGCTATGCTATATATTATAATAGTACTGCCCTGTCAAGTTCCTGACAAGTCAGTAAGAGTATAAAATTATGAATATTGACTTCCACTAACCCTGATATTAAATTCGGTGCCAACTACAAACATGTTTGAAGACGAGGGCTCCTTGCCTAAATTTGCACTTTTAATATATTCATTACTGATTTACATAACACCCTTAATTTATATTATGACATATCGTAGATTGCATTCCGATTTATTACGAACTGCACCTAATGTATTGCTTTTAACTAATACAAGGATATTGATATATAGATGTAACATTCATGCACCTAAAGTATTGCTTTTAACTAATACAGGGATATTGATATATAGGTGTAACATTCATGTGGCTAGTCATACCTGATGGTTGATACAGGGTTGGGAGACTTGCTAAACATACATTCGATACTACCGACAAAACTTATTACGAAACGTCGACGACTATTATTATAACTTCCTTCTACTTATAACAGTTACTTGATTAAATCACGCTTAAGTCACCTATAAACAGAAATTAAAACTACACCGCCATGATAAGGATTGGTGACGGCACGATTTCTTAAATGCAGTATTTAAGGAGCGACAATAATAAAAGATGTTGGATGACATAAGCAGTGGGGTTAACTCTAAGGAAATGAAGAAGATGGCGCTTATTGAGGATATTTGAGTGTACATGAACCTACCGAAAGGTAGATCACTCAAGAATGAATTTAAGGAGCAACTCAGTAAATAATTCGTCGTCATTAGATAAATCATACTATGACCGTACTCAATTCTGAAACGCAACAAGATTCGCTTAAACTTTACTGTTATATATTATAAAGAAATAGATATCTAACATTTGTTGATGCATTCATGGCGTTAGGCGAGGAGGGGCCAAAGGTAAACCGGCATATTGAGATAAGGACCGGGGTGAAATCTAGTTCCTAATTTATATGACTAAAGCAAGCATTACATCTATAAGAACACTTAGTTTACGCTCTCACCAATTCTATCCATTTCAGGAGGACAGTTAATCTCCTGTAATTCTGAGAGATGGTCGGCATTTGAAATGTTATAAAAGTAGGCACATGAACAATGTAGCCGCAACTCCAATAACACTGCTTGCTTCGAAAGGATATAACACGGACGAGGAAGAACTTCTTATCATAAGCTACTTATCTCTCCCTCCGTCGATACAACCGTTGATAATGATATCACCATCGATTACACGCGAACGCGCTAGTAGACCGTGCAACTGTGAGGAGTGAAATCAATTTTCGAAGTGTGATTTCGTGGAATTGGGATATTATGATAAAAAGTCGTAATCTTGAGGAGATTATCCGCAGGCGTACAGAGTGATGATTCCAACCATTGGTCATTCACATCCTACATTCGTATCCAGTTAATGCTGCTGTGTACGTTTGGTAGTATAGTAGAACTTGGAAAATACGAAATCGCCTTGGCTTGAAAGATTTTCCTTGGTCCGCAGCATTTCGTTTCCATATAACGTTAAAAAAACGTGATTAATTCGAACTTTTTAAGACTGATTTAAGTAATTTCACGACGCATACTCCCCAAAAACCGGTAGATGCTGTTGAATATCATAACGATGTAAGTTAAACTATTTTCTTGTTATTAAGTGAACTAAAATCCTACATTATTATTGAGAATCTTATATCTAGGAAACAAGAAAAATTCTCAGACTTAGATACGTTTTAAATGTAGTTTGTGTTTAAATTCACTTACTTTACAATGCGATTGGCACAATTTGTTTATTCGTTTAATTTTTATAATTGTTTTATATTCTACTAAATTAAAACCGCAAGTTATGCGCAGATAATTTTTAAAATAAATAATTACATATTAATTTATTTCATAGGTATGATGAATTGCATATTTTATTTGGATGCCTAAAGTTCTAAGAGATTTTCTCAAAAGATATATCGCCAGCAATCGTTTGTCTTTGCTGAGTTAACAATTTCTATTTCAAATGAATTTACGTGGTTCATTCTATATTCTTGTTGGATTAAAGTGATAGAATCAGAGAGGGAATTAGAATATAAGGAAGTACCCGTCACCTGGAGTAATTTTATAAAGCAATATTTTTTAAGCATTGGGTTAAATGAATAGGGCTGACCAAAGTTACAAATTTCAGACGATGAACAAAAGATCAGCAGATTTCGAATTTCCGGGAGACGCGTCCAAATTCCGGGAGAGCTGGAAACATTTGCTTTTATTGTGATGCTACTGTCATGAGTAACCATACTTCAACAATGTCAGGGCATTTTGGGAAGCCTTTCCTCTGACACAAAGTGACGCCTTGAGATCCGTACCCAATGTGATAAAAGGTCATGTATTCCCTGACCCTTCCTAAAGTGTAATACCATCTGATAAAGACCATAACCAAGATTCCATTGTACATCACAATAATGGTGTAGTAATCGCACTTATATCTTCAGTAAATAGGAATAAATTATTTTGTCAAATTACGGCTGGCTAACAGAAGGGATGATAAGAAAGGATTGGAAAAAAGGGATCACATACTTTATGATGGATGATCCACATAAAAGGGTGAATTGCTGGAAGAAAAGAGATACCATTCATGTGATGTGGAAATTCGGTATAGTAAGAATTTTCTGATTAAAACAGTTTTAATCAACAAAAAAGATAAGTATTACTTTTCGCGTATTAAAAGTTTTCATTTTCTTTGCTGCGTTAAAACTGTTTTATTCAGGAAATCTTCGCTAAAAGTAATAGTGACTTGTAATTTATCATTTATATTTTCATTTACTATACGGAGATTAAAAATATTAGTAGGTTTTATACTTGATTGAATTGTTTTTACAGAGAGGATTTAATGTGTGTAATGAGGAATAATGTGTGAATTTGGTGTTATAACATTTCTAAATGAGATAGATAAACTGTTCCTCCAGGTTGAGGATTGGGCAAAAGGCTGACAAAAAAGGGCGTCGCGCCCGGTGGGAGCCAATGTGCGAAATGACCTAAGCTGTCGAAGCACTTTTAACAATACTACTACTACTAAAAGGGCGTCGCCAGGCAGGGGCAGCTGCCCCCTCCTGGAGACTCATTCGTATTTTGGTTCAGGAGATGTTGGAGAAACAATTCTTTGGCACGAGCGTATTTGAAAAGAATTTAGACTCAAAACAAAGTCAAGTGTTGGCACGTTTAAAAACCAGTGATGGGAAAAGAACAGAAAAAATGTAATTTGGCTCAATTACAATTAATCTGTCAAATTTGTAATCAGTTACAATTACAAATCATATTTCAGAAATTCATCAGAAGCTGGGGAAACTTCCCATCTTTTCACAATATTTAAAAGTATAGCTTCCTCATCGCTTTTCTTTCTTGCAGTAAAGTATTTGTTTTATTGTCATAACCTACCGTTATTTTACCTTCATTATGTACCCTCAATCTGGCAGTTTGCCCCCCCTAGCCCAGTGGCTGGCGACGCCCTTGCTGACAACCCTTTACCGTAAAATAATCAAGGGCTATGGAACAAAAAGGAGTGGTCTGGATCCGCCTTGAAATTTGTTTCCGTGAAATTTGCAAACAACGAGGGAAAGCTTTATCTATCCCTATAGCGTTTTCCTCGGTCGGCTTCCATTAGAAAAGTTCTCTCGTTCTAGAAATTTGCAAACAGTCATGATTCTTCGAAGATAGGTGGCTTAGAAGGTGTCTATTATTATAATAGATAATTCCTTCTTCGGATTCATTCATATATATAGATAGGATACAAATTCACATGCTAAACCACAAGCGTCATTGACTTGAAATTTTCACAGCGTATAGGCCCTAACGTGAAACCCCTAGGAAAAGTGAGAAATCGATCATTCTGACCATGGGTTCGATCCCAGAAGGCCGAAAAATCCCGACTTTCCCATTTAAATGCATGGCTTTGTTTTTCGGGAATTTCTAAAAAATACTTCCCGGATAGGAAGAGAATCAAAACTCAAGGAGCCTACAGATATAGTTATGATCTACCGAAAACATTAATGACTTTTACAGAAAATGTCCTGGGTTCGATGCTAGGACGATGCAAAAATATCTCATTTAAAATACATTGGGGTAGTCTTTTAAAAAATTTTTAAAAGACTATAATATTCCTTGGTTCGATGCCAGAGCACAATAACTTTTCTCTCATAAGGTATACAAGGGAAAAGTAGGAAGTTGTTTGAGGCAGTTGCAGCCAATATTTCTGCTTGATTTTTCACACATAATTAGAGATGGTGATCTTCTATTGTGCTGCATTGAAATTGTCGCCAGGAAGACCCGGGTTCAAAACCAGGTGGTAAATATATCTCCCATTTAAAACACATTGAGTTAGATTTGATTATTTTTTTATGCACTTATCGAAATGATAGGAAGTTCTTGCTTTGCTAGAAGATGTATATTAAGGCTCGGTTTAAGAAATAAAATTAGATAAGACCATACTATTCCTAGATTCGATGCCAGAGCACATTAATATTTCTCACATAAAGAATATAAGGGAAAAGTAGGACATCGTTTGAGGCAGTTGCAGCCAATATTTATGCTTGAATTTTCACACTTACAAGTTACTCACACTTGTTAGTTAGAGATCTTCTATTGTAGTGCATAGAAAGTATCACCAGGAAGACCCGGGTTCGATGCCGGACGGTAAATATATCTCCCATTTAAAACATATTGGATCCATACCAAATTCAACTAACTAATTAACATATGTGCTTGCAGTAAAGAAGCAGATCATAGGATATATAAATGATTGTTTTTCTTGGTGATGATAAATTTAATCTTACTCAAAATTAAACCATTGGCTTGCAGTATGAAAGCAGCATTTTACTCGTAGTATATATACATATGCATGATGAAATTCGCTCAGGTATCGATTTGCCAATATAATACTTAAGACATTTAAAATTTCAGTTACCTTCCATTCTTTTCTAAGTTTAAGTAGAATCTCAGGACCATCGCTCCGAAGACACGTTATTGGCTGTGTACTTTCAGCGCTGAATGTATTGATTATAGTGAGTACTTCTGATTATCACCTACAATGTAAAATTAAATATTCTATACATACATATTTACCTTATTGCTCCTTTCTGCGTTTGCCAAAGTTCCTCTCGTTCATTATAACTTGTTGCCACAGTGTTGACTGCATTAGAATCTGCGAAACATCATTGAATCGGCTGATCTTGATTTAGTTGAAGATCTTCGAGAATCGTAGACCTATCCGTGATCAATCGAACTTCGAACAGTCCATTGATTTTGTACTTTTTATCCATTAATTACTTTCGCTAATATTTATGGCACCCAGAAAAAACTATAAGAACGTTAGTAATCCAAATGCATAAGCGAGGATGATTTTTAAAACAACTTCCGCCAAAATCCACCAAATCCGAACGATATTCGATTTAAACGAGACGATTGTTTTCTCGATTGTTTATGCTCACTAAAAGGAGTTAATCCTTAAATTAATAATATTATCTATACTACTGTAAATTTTTTAACCTAACGAAAAAGAAAATCTTCCCAAACGGTCCTCATCGAAAATTTTACCCAATAAACTATTGTTTTCAAATTCGCGGTTTATATAACTCATTTTTTGGTGCGCAATTCGCTGTGACAAAAACACCGACGTTGGCGCTATCTTGCAGAAGAGTAAACTAGAATTCGAGATGAACTAATGACCTCTTCAACTTTCGCAGTTTATTTTCTACGTTGATGAAATATATACGCTAATCTATGACGTAATATCTAGCTTTTTCATTGTATTCTGATACCTCTGAGGTCTTTTGCATGAAACGTCGTCTGCTAACAATGGACCTGCCTTCACGGACGAAGCTGAATGACGGTAATTGTAGTATTTGAGTGATCGAATTGAAATATTTTAATCAAGATTTTAATTAAATGATTTATTCGTCAGGTACTGTAATGCTTGTAGAAAGAAATATCGAACCATGCGGCGTGAAACTCGTTAATAAGGATGCTGTCGCCAGACGTGATCCTGAGGATTTGGTCGAGCTCGCTAGACAAATACAGACTGTAAGCTCATAAAATTACTCTCGTAGTTATATTTACAAATGTCGTTTTAAATTTTCCTTTTACCTTTTCAGGCGGATGGTTTCGTAAAAGCCACAGCGTGCAGTAAACTCCAAGTTATAGCGGAACAAGTTCGTTTTCTGCAATCTCAAGCACAAAAAGTTCTCGAAGAAGCAAGAGTGAACGCTAGTCTCCACCACGCTGCTTGCAACTTCCGTAAAGTTCCTGGTCGCTTGTATCACTTATATCAGCGACCATCTGGACAGAACTACTTCTCAATGCTCTCACCAAAGGTATTGCTAACTAAATAAGTATAGTGAATGTAAATGTTGGTAATTTTACCGAATGTATTCATTATATTCTGTTGAATCATAATCGAGTTTCTTTGTGGGCTACGCTTTAAATGAGGCAGTTTATTCCAAGGTTTTTCGACCAAATTTGGCAGCCTGTTAGGATTTTTCCAGAAATATAATTAATTAACTTCAAAATAATATTGTCATGATACATATAATAAAAATATTATGATTGTTGATTAACCTTTCAACCAAGTTAGCGGTGAGACTCATTATATTATAGTCAAATCGCTTATTCTGCAAAGTCATCAAGGGGAAGGATGGCCTCATCTTCTGGACGAAGTGTTACTATAATAACTTCTTATAGTTCACTTTTGAAACTTAATTTTAACGTCCAAGTTATACCTCCTTAGTATTCAGAATTACAGACATAGTAATGTAAATTAACAAAATTAATTTCCATGTATGTGTGCGGGTCAGTCTTATTCATTGGTAAAATAGTTCATTATTGTAGGGATTTTCAGTGTTATTTGCTCCTGAATTTTCTATTCTTTAGAAATTGAGGTAATTATCAAGTTGTATGCAATTACTTTAACATTATATACAAGTTTTAAATGGGACTCAAAAGATATATTTTTCATTTACTTAATATTCCTTTCATTTTTGTTTAATTCGCATATTTTTCTTTAAAATTCTTATTAATTTGTCATTTAAGATAGACTGATACACTAGAATATCTGATAGTTAAAAATCCCCATGAAGTACTTTTATTTATTCATTTTGAATAAATTTATAGAATGATGTATATCTGTCATTAACCAATGACTGATCATTAATCATTGAAGGTATAGTGGTTGTGCTCAAAGGATTTCCATCTTTAAGTCTATGATAGTACCATTCCTTCAAAGAATGGAGAAATAAGATAATGGGTAAAACAGAAGTGATTAATGGAATCAAATTTCTTGTTTTTATTTCAAAGATTGTGACCATGCTTGTGTGACCATGAGTTTTCCCTTTTCTTTAACTTTTGTGCATCCTTGGAGTAAAATCACTACACTGTTCACTATCTAACAGTATAAAAAGATGTTTAACTCGCCAAATATGATTACTGAGATTAAAATTGATTAAGAAGATAGTTTGATTGAATTTACAAATTTAAAAATACAAATTACAAAACCGAAATATTTTGCTCTTTAAAAAATTTTTGTAACTTTAATCCCAAAGCAGAGATTTCCTTAATAATTTTCTAGTCTTTGCATCACAAATGTACTTGTTGTTAAAAATTTATTTTAACTGTCATATTTTTCTTCATAACATTTAATAATGTACTCCTACATTTAAGCTGTTATTTCAATAATAATATCAAAATTTTAACTAGACACTTATAGAAAAATGAGATTTGTATTTTGACTGCTTTAGCTTTGTATAAGTCTACGAGTAAAACAATATGAATTCCAATACGAACAACACGGAGGAGAAGTGACTCCTAAAAATGTCATTAAAGTAATTTAAAAAAATATTCTAGTTGTTTAAAACACAATTTTCTGAAGTTTTATCTTCAATTATTTAACAAGAGCTATTCATATATTCCAGGAGTGGGGTGGAGAGAGTAGTTGCCCTCACAAATTCCTCGGAACTTACCGCCTCGAGAATGACATGTCTTGGACACCCGAAGACCAGCTTCAAACCAGATCTGACGAATTAGCCATGCTTCATAAGGTTTTAAGTTCTGACCAGAATGTATCCATATGCTATGGATTAGAGACCCCAAACTGATTGAAGAACAATGCTGAAGGAAAATCCTTGCTGTGATTATATTTTAAGTGTACTCTAACGAACATTCAAGGGATTATTTTTGTTGGCTGCTCCATTTAACAATTGTGCGTATGAATTATGAAAATAAAAGTGAAGGGAGACTATTCAAATAACTGTTTCATAAGCAGTAACTAAAACCCTTGATTTATTTTATATTTTTCTAGAAGCTAAAATTCCATTGCCTAAATACAGATTATTCATGCGGTAAAAAGCTAGAACCTCTTAATCAATACTCCTTACATTGAGTGCGGAGCATTTCTCCTAAATACTTGCTCTGAAACCATTATCAATTTATCTGAAGGCACCAACTCAGTTTTCTTAACCCTCGATTTTTCAGCCAAGAAATATGAACATCATTGCATTTTTCAATATATGAATTCAACCTTTTGTTAGTTACATGGTACAATGCATTTTTATACCAAAAATAAAAGATACAGGAAAACATAGCAGTCTTTCGTCTTCATTGTCAAGTTTTACTGTAACTTTATTTTTTTATAACGATCTAGTAAATGCTGCTTACAAAATATGCAGGGGAGCCAAGGAAGATGTCAGCTCCTTGATTGGTGGATTACAAGAGTCACTTATACGTACCAAAATGTACAGTTGGTGGCATCTTCTCATTCACTACAAGCTACGTAAGACTGACTGACATATCTCATCTATATACTGAAGTCTCTCAATCACACAAACACACTTTTGCACATCTCTAGATTCCCTCACTGTTCACAATCTAATTCTCCACTTGTTACATCAAGTCAGATTTACTCTATGGGCTGAAATATGAAGAATAAGCAATGAATCAAAACTGAGACACTTTATACAAATCAAATTAGTTTGAAAAGAAATTTCAAGCTCTAAAGAAAATGTTTGTAATAGAGAGAAAATTCCCTGATTTTCCAAATCTCACACACAAATTTTACCTTTTATATTTTCATATAAAGAATTTCGCTATTCTTAAATCATACAACAGGTCAATGTACTGTATAAAAATCTAAAATATGACCCAATACTAAATATATACTTCTCTCAAATCAGCAAGACAGCATTTAAGATCAAAAACTAGCATAAAATCTTGCCAAACCATCTTGATAAAAATTATGATTGACAGAATGAAATCAGTGGTTTAAATTATACTGTTGACTCCAGCCATTCATTCAAAATTTCTGAAGTCTATGAATTTACTTCAATCAATAAACTAAACAAAACTTCAATCTATAAGAAAATCACAGTTGTCATTTCAAGAGGGTGTCTAATTCTCTCACAAAAAGAGGAGTTTTTTGGAGCACCAACTCAGAAATCAAAAAGGTGTCAAAAATTTCACTAAAAGTAAGTGTCGCATTCAAGGGGTATCAGTTATTGATTTAGAAGATCAAAATAAGTTATCATAAATCACAGAAATGGAAACTTAAAGATTGTTCATGTCTTAGCAGTTGATTTTGATTGTATCTGAAATCTCTTTTTGTGACATCCTTTTCTCTAACTATAAAAAAGTAAATTGGAATATTTTAAATCAAGAATATTGCATCCCATACCTAGAGAAAGAGAGATTGTATTTAGGGCATATCCGGTAAGGCTGGAATGTACTAACTAGTAAAGTAACTGTTTTAGTGGGTGAGGATGCCTGTCAAACCTTTCTGCTAATTCCAATTGGTTTGATGGCATGGCAACATTTAACCAATAACATGCTAAATGGACAAACTTATTGCATTTACGTTACACCCCTAAAGGGATGAACATTAAAATAAGCTTACTAAGAAAATATTTGCAGGAACTTTCTCATAGTATCAATTTTTTACTTTTACCACATAAATCCAATAAAGTGAGATATTTGAGAAAATTGTGCTTCTAATGGGATGCTAGAACGCAAACACTTCTCTGGGTTTCTGTCCAGTGGAACCAATTGAGCTGATCATACCTTCAATAACTCCTCTACAAAAGTTCATTACACAAGCTTTCCATCACCTATTTCTAGAGTTGAAAACAAGAATTCAGGCAATAAAAAAACTGTAAAATGCTTTAAAGCTTGTCTTATTAGGATCCTTATGAAATCTTGAAAAAATTTAAAGCTCTAAATAGCTATTTTAAATAACATGTGAGCCTACTTACACTGCTTGGGTATTCGTAGGGGATCGCCATCTTGTATGACGCATTCATGTAAATGTCCATGAAACAGATATTGCACGGACAGACTCTTCTCCTCTCCAATACAGGGATCATAAAAGCCTGGTAGTTGACTCTGAAAATTCATACAAAAGAAGAATTAGTCTAAACTTGGAGCATCATGGTGCAAGACAGATTCATGATAATGCAATTCCTTAGCTAACAACAACCTCTGGTGGTAAATTTAAGATGAGGAAAGAATTCTTCGAAAGCCCCTTGGAATCAGTTAGCATAGATGACACAAAATGATTCCCAATGGTAAATCAATGCTAATGAAATTAAACTGACAGCAAAACAAAATTTATGCTACCATCCTTCGTGAAAAAAATTACTAGTTTACTTAGTTAAGGACAAACATTAAAAAAAACATTGGTTCTGACTTTAGTTACACAAATTACGTAAATTTTCCTTCAATTTATTTTGTTGCATCTGCCTTTTCCATGGTCTATGGCTCCAGCTGTTTTCTTTTTTGCTCCAACCATTGAAATATAATATACTTATGAATATTATTTATTGTGTGTAGCTCTTACATTAGATTGAAATCAAAATTTCGAATTAAGCTTGAAAAGTTAATTAAAAATCGATCAACTATCTTGCACAAAAAGATTTGTGAATATATATTCTTAGCGCAGGAGTTTCTATGGTGATGTTTAATTGTTTTATCCAATTATAGTGATAACAAATTATTCAGCAAGGTGATGAGAATTTTATCATGACAGACATTTTATTAAAACTTCTTTTGGTGTAATATATAAAAATATTTTATTAAAAGTATAAAGCAGAGCTAAAAAGAATTGCCAGTAATGTCCTTAACACAAGGAATGTCTAATCATCAATAACATTAAATTTTAAATGGAACATGTGGATAAGATTGGTGCAGATATATCTAGAAATGAATATACTATACATGTGTCTGAATGTTATAAGAGTACATACTGTTATTTTTGATAAAGGCCATAATCATATCCCTGCTCCTTGGGCCTCTGATTCACTCAATCCAATACTGAGCATAATTATCACAATAATTTGAGATAAACTAATCATGGAGAAGGTAAGAGAATAAAAAACCTTATAATCAAGGAAAGACTCACCTTAGTTGCTTCATATAAGATAAGCTTCGAGTCTCGAACTAGGCACTGTAATGGGATAGTGACGTCTATCACTTCCTGCTCCTCTTCAGCTGCTCCAGCCTCCTGTTCCTCGGATATGGCTGATCTGTTTTGAGGCCTCCTTCCCCTACCTCTTCCCCACGGCCCTGTTGACAGCAATACCCCATACAGGGCACGGACTATCACAAGTCCCTTCTTGGCCTCCTCTTCGCTCCGCACCCTCGAAAACGTAGCCCTCATGAGTTCCACAGCAGCATGGGCTTCACGCTGTTTCTCCAAAATTCTGAGCAAAGAAAAAGAGCTCCATTGCAATAATAATTGATACATTCCTTGAGTTCAAACTAATCCATGCTAATTTTCAATTCAAAAAATAGGTACATTTGTTTCTGAGTTAAGTGATTAAACATTAAGAATAGAGTTCTGTAAGTTCTCATGTAACAGTATGAAATCAGGTGATTCCTTTACCGACTAATTAAAAATAGGTTAAAGAAAAATCGCATACACAAGAAAGAATAAGCAGTTTTTAAATCAATCATCGTCAAAAACAGTATATAGTAAAACAATTAACAAACTCACTACCTTGAGTCATCAGAACCTCACTTATGATATTGTGAATAGTAACAACAAACTACAGATACAAAAGAAGAGAAGTAAATTGAATGAATCTGAAGTTATGTAACAAAAATCAGCAATTAAATTTGACTATCCAACAAATCTTATAAATAATAAAAGAAAAGGGGATAAAGCTTTTACTCATCATATGAAATAGAGGTACATGTAACTATGTACTATAACTTATATAGAGCAGTAAAACTTTTTCCTCGAGTTTGCTCTATCAAAAGAAGAGTGTCACATACCACTGACATAAGATGTTAGATTAGGTGTGGGTTTAATTTCTTTCAAATACATATGTAATATAATTCAATTTAAAATTCTGCATGTATAGTTTTTAATCATCAGAAACCTTGGTCGAAGGATTCACTAGTCATGTGAAAAAAGACTAATGCGTTCAATGAGAAATGGTAGGTCTGAATCGATCTACACATAAGAAAATGTAGTACAAACTACAATTATGAAATGAAACCATAATCTGACCCAGAATAAATAATGAATATAGAGAAGGATATCCAATAGGATAGACTAATAAATTCAAAATTAAAAAAATCCCTGTAGATAGGAATAGAGACTTGCCTTGCCCTATTCACTTGACGTTGTTTTTCCTTCTCTTGGGCTTGCTGCTCCATCACATATGGGTCTACCACCAGACGCTTCACAACCAACCACACAACCACTGGTACTACTGTTGCATAAAATACAGGACTTGGAGTCACTTCTTCACTCAGATGTATAGGAAAGTTGTAGGTTTGGCTTGCCCGGGTCAACCTGAAACCGTAATGAAATTCAGTAATTCATACATAGTTTCACTTCCTATTTCTGAAGACATCAGTAAAATTGAACACCTCAGCTGCCCCTCTTTCATGCTAGAGCTGTTACAATTAGCTCATTTGCATAAATTTTAAGAGAAAACGAAAGGAAATATATTTGCCATGAATCATAATAGTCATCTTTTAATTTGATTTCCATGGACCATACCTGAAAATACAACTATATCAAAACATTGTTGGTGAAGGTAGATATAAGAGCAACATTGAAAGTAGCAGTGCTGCAAAAATGCTAAGAAAATAGGTTAAATGGAGGATTCAAAATTGAGTCAGGTGATCAATAGGAGTCCAGAAGAATTTCATAAAATAATAATAATTATTATTAATAGGAGTCCTGAAAAAAATCATATAAGTATAGCATCTACAGTACAAGGCATCATAAAGAGTAATGTTGGCAGTGATGATCAATATCATATCAACAAGGTATATTTTATGTACAAAACCCCCCACGAGATAAGATCTTTCATAACATGTGAAATTAGTTCAAAACATTGAAACTAGCAAATTGAACAAATTTATAAATAAATCATTGATGTAAAAAAGTTAAATAAGAGAACTTTGATGGTCATCCTTACTTGACTTTTAGAGTGACACCATTTGGGACTCCAACTGACACCGCTGCAGATAATGAGCTATGTTTTGAGACCTTTTTCTCTACTCCATATTCAACCATTGCTCCAAACGTACCAGCCCTGTAATTTAATAACATACAATTAAACATAATGATCAAAACTGATGCTATGAAATCTCAAGCAGTTTGATCAATTTTACGAAGTATAAACACCACGGATAAGCAACTATACATCATAAAATTAATTATGAACATGAAAACATACAAATTTGGAGCACTGACCTGAGAACACCCCTAACTTTGATTTCCTGAGGCACAGATATTTTGTGGGAATATGAGATTGAAGCGAAAGAATGTGGAATTCCAAACTGAAGAGAAACAGAAAGGTGTGATTCTTTGGTCTGTCTGACAAGTGTCGTAGTCATTGAGCTCTGGTGACCCATCCTCCAGGTCATGTAGCCCATTGTTTGCTGGTCCAGTTGAGTCCCAAGGGCTGATCGCATGGAAAAATGGTGAAGACACGTGAGTACACGGAAATAATTTTTTTTCAAATCTAACTCTACCAAAAATAAATACAAGATATACTTTTTTGTCAACGTCGTCAAAAGAATGCTCCAGCTATAACATCGAAGTTCATAAATTTCACAGATCCATTAATCACATGATGTTTTTTGTGCAACTTTTTAACCCCCCCTCCCCCCTGGTGACACGTGGTGAGGTTTTAGACTAACCCCCCCCTACCCAAAATCATGAGTATATTTTGGTACAAAGTATCAAAATTTTCAGAAGATTATCTTTAAATACAGGTATAATCTAATTTAATTCTGGAAAATTGAGCACCGTGATAAAAATGTCCATATATACATTAAGGTTGTTTCTGACTGGCATAAAATAATAAATGAAAGGTGTAATCATGTGAAAAACTTATAATTTTACTTATTATTGTTGCATTGTTTTAAGGGAAAATATACAAGGCAACGATTTACGCATGTTTTCGGTGTCAAAATCACGGACGTACTGGCGACTGGAAAGCCGAGCCGAGCGGCCGTTTTTCGGATTAGAAATCAAATGCTCAACAGAAAAATAAATACATGGGATATCTCACTGCACCCCCCCCCCCTTGTGATATTTTCCAAATCCCCCCCCTTTTCAAGCCTCACGTGATTAATGGACCTTCCCTAAGAACTAATACCATATAAATTCTAGCATGATTCAACCTCCAATTCTTATAACACAAAACTTTAAATTCTGCATGTTTCATTCATAGTTTGAACATAACTTTAATGTTAAAGAACCACCTTTGTTTTCATTGATTACATTTTTTATTTCAATACCTCACATCTCAATAAAATTACTGGAGATGCCCTACATTTTGTACTAAAGTCTCAGTTCATGGTTTCTGCTAATGGATTTCATTATAGTTTGGCAGAGAAGCTATAAGGGTAACATCCATCTTACTGAGCATTACTGTATCACAGCAACTCCAAAATGTTAAAATAAAACAAATTCAAAGAAATAGGAGAAATACACATGTATTCTACAGATAAATATATTCCATATTTATTTAATTTTACTTACTTAATATTGTATTGATATGGAAGGAATAATTATCACAACAATATAAAAGAGCTTGATTTGATGTACATTCACTTTACTCAAAACTAACACAAATACAGCACAACCATAATCAAACACACTATAAGATATATTTCCATTATATTGCTCGTTCAGTAAAAAAATTGAATTTGAAAATGCAAGATTATATAGTTGATCATTTCTGGCTGTACTATGTGGAAAGACACAATGAAATAAGATAAGGCACAAGTTGCAATTTACACAAGATATAATTCATATAACTGGCTTCGACACTGATGATGGCTTAATAATAAAGATAGGAAAGGTTTGAGAAAACAGGGTTTAACTCACAAGACATGAATGCAGGTTGCATGCCTCTTCTTCCCAACTGAAGGCTTCCATTGACGTTGAGGAAGGTGTGTTTGGTAAGGACACGAGAAGTTCGGATTCCGAAAAGTGGTCCATTGCCAGCACCAACCTCTGCCTCAACCCATCCACGGTTGGGAAGGAGTCGGCGCACAGATGCATTTATGGAACCACCGCCAACACCATTGTGCGTCGAGAGCTGTCCAGATAGACAGAGAGTGTCCCTCACTGTCAGAGGGGCCTCTATTGACTGTGACAGTGACATTCCACTCACTTCAATAGTTGGCAAAGAAAAGCCTGATTCCCCAGCTGCCTCTCCTCTGTAGAAAGAGATATAGAGATACATTTTAATAGAACTAATAATGAAAATTCATTTTCTACAGATTAACTTCAAGGCCTCCACAGTTGTAAAAATAGATTATGAATCATTGAATATAATATGATTCTGTCATTAGCAAACACATTATAAGGCATGTATTTATGTTTATGCACGACTCACTATTTTAAATATGATGTTTATAAGGAGGCAAGGAAGCTTAAGATTTCAGAGAAAATAATGAATAACAAGATAAGCTGAAGTTTTATAAAATCATAATCATATACAACACATTCATAAGTATTTAATTTATTCAATATTAATTTTTGATTGATTCATGAATTGTGGTAACAGAATGGGTTAACTATAGAGACTTGGAAAAAGAATGGTTTGAAAGTTCAAGTGGTAGAAATTATGTAATCACAAATATATATATTTTAATCTAATTACGATGTCACATTCCAGATATTAGTCTTTGTTGAAACCACATTCACAATAATGGTCTACTCATTACTAATTACCAAAGCATGGCAGTAGTTAAAAATACATTTGAGGGTGACAATATGCAGCAAAACCTAAGTAACATATGAAATAGTAAATACATTGATTTTGGCCATGTTATCCCACAATACAGAAAGGTACTTTTCATTTCCTATGGCTTATGTTCACATTTCAGAGAATTAAAACAAATCATACTGTGCTTTAATTAGAAAATTTGAAATTGAACTAAGGATCTCTTGCTCAGAATTAGATAATGCAGTAAGTGTTCAGCAATTTCTGAACTTCGATCGAAGCATCTTACTTTTTCTTCATACTATTTTTAAAGTCAGCATTCCTCTGACTAATATTTACAGGAAGATTCCTTGATACAGACAATAACAAGTACTGAACCTACACGCTAGATATGCATTCCATTTTCATAGATCTAAATTGTAATTGTAAATCATTCTCATGATATTCTTTTCAATTTTAGCATCTTGTCAAACAAAAATGTAACATTTCTCTTTTAACTCCATAAAAATTTTAAGTAATGAACAATTATTATTAGAAAAATATCGCAAATAATATTATAAATAGTTACAATCGCGGCAAATAGCAAATTTAACATTGACCTTGATCAAATTCAAGCAAATAATTCTTCTAAATAAATAAATGACACTTCCAAAAATGTTCATATATATTTGACTTATTCAAAAAATAAAGCACTCAAGAGCTTCAAAATTGTGGCGTTTAAGGAAAAAAAGAATACTGAGATTACATCATCCATGCATAAAAATAAGACCAATCCTAGCATCTTCAAAGTCTATTGTCATAAACTTGTTAAATGATGGGAGAAACCTTCGAGAGTGGGAGAATCTACTATAATAAGTGTATAGAATACAATAAACGAGATAATACTTACACTAATTCATCGTAATCATACTCGTTTTCATAGCTGCAGAAAACATCAGTAGCATTTATATTTACAGACAGAGCTCCTTTAGGATTTGTTCGCATTTGCAATCGCCTTTCTTCTTGCTCTCTGAAATTAAAATTCCTTCGTAAAACATAAATCATTGCAGTTTTTCCAGGTAAATACATTCGATTATTTCAACTAACACCCAACGGGGACAATGGTAAAGTTTATGAAAAACAACACAAAATAGAGTGAACAAAAATCATTAAAGAGATTAACTAAAATATATTCGACATCAAGGATATAGAGATAAAAGATTATATTTGCCAACAACCTTGCCAGTCTTTCGAATTCTTCTCTTATTTCTTGAGGAGTCTTGGTTCTCTGAACTATCTCCCATCCTTCTGTTTGTAATCCTTTAACTCCAACGCTGTCGTAAATAGCTCTTTGATGTGGGTCACTCAGTACTACAAAGGTTTGGATTCATAAAAAAACGGACTTCAATTTGAAAACTCATTTATTCCAAATTTATTCATAGAAACGAGTTGTCTCACCCTCATACGCTCTCTTGGTCTTGTTAAATAAGATTTCCGCCTCTCTCTTTTGCGATGGATCGAGATGCTTATCTGGATGGTAGACCCGGCTGAGTCGCCGATATGCATTAGTAATTTCTTCATTGGTCGCCTGCTCATAGATTCCAAAATTTAAATAAGTAATCCATCCAATTAAGAGTATTATCAAAACTTTAAAACTTGTTAAATGACTTAATTTGTGATAAATAGTCAGTGAACGAACTCCGGTGATTGAATGCTACTCAAGAAATTACAGCGACAGCTAGTGACATGAGAGCTTAAAAACCAAACAAATTATACACAAATTACATTTTTCGGTACGTTGAGGAACGCATAATAGTTTTCTTCAATTGCACTTGGCTCTTCACTTTCATCCTCCATGCTTTTCAGCGCTCCCACTACTTGTTGGGGACTTTGACAGATGACTCTTCTGCTGCGAAAAATTGACTAATCTTTTTCAGAAAACCCGGGGCTTTCAAAACACAGAGGATTGTAATTGAGCATAGTTTTCTAACAATAGTTCTAAAATTTCATATTATCTTCATTGTAAATTCAAGCTTTTGGATAATTTCACGTTAATTTATATTTACCATTCTTTACTAATAAGTAAATGACCGGGTTTATTGTTCCTCTTATCAACTAAGATGCTTGTTTATTTTGTAGTGTATTTACACTAGCACTTATACATTTCAAGAGGATCCTCTCGTTAGGAGGAATGTGACGAGAACTCAAAATTCTAAGTCAACTTAGAATTTTGAGTTCTCCTCACATTTAATGTAAAAAATGGTGAACACTTGCATCTCCAGATAGATCCATTATTCCTTTATCTTGTCATTGATAGATTCATTTTCCATTTAAAAGGGAAAACCCCTACACTAGAGATGCAGAATATAATGAACTCTACAGATATGTTTCATAAAAAAGTGATATTATTAGAGTCAATGCATATTTACTTTCATTGCATGTGTGCAAAATATGCAAAGCTTTGCAGAATTTGCTGGGAGTAGATTATGCTCATGTACTGCTGCTCATTATGTGCTAAAATAATTTGTATTTCAAAGTGAAAATTTATTTAAACTTACTGTACATCTGGAGAAAGACTAAAAAAATAATTAAGATTATTCATATCTTGTAAGGTTTCAAATAATCAGGAAATAGAAATTATAACCATGTTATATTTTTACCATTTGTACATGGCTTTAATCATTTATTAGTTTATCCTTTAAATGTCTAATTTTTTATGTCTATTTGAAAAAGGTAAATAAAATGCTATATCAGCTAAAATAACGCAAGAATACTCTACCTGCAGCAAAATGTAAAATTCTAGACTGCACTCTACTGGCGTTTCAATACTGCCCTCTAGGATGAGTTAACTGCCAGGAAAGACCTAAGGTTACTCCAACTACTTAATAATTGTACAAGATTTATTTTTAATCTTCGTAAAGATGATCATATCTCCAGTCATCGCTGTGAACTGAAGTGGTTAAAACCAATTATAAGAAGATATGCTTGGATTATTCATGCTTGCATTTCATGAATCTCAACCACAGTATATATATGACTTATTTCCCTAGAAACATTCTGTTTCCTCTAAAAACTAATCTAATCTAATTCCTCTAAAATGTTTAAACTCCCCAATCTGATTCAAACCATGGTGTATGTCCAATCACTTGTACCAGTCTCTACCTGAAATTTTTCCTAATTGTTGCCTCTAATTTCTGGAAAACCTTACCTGGACAAATTAAAAACTTTACCTCGATGCTACCTTTTAAAGAAATATTATTTAATTAATTACCTTTTGGTTGCTTCTGACAAATTGTTGAATTATACTCTTGGATTATTTTTATCTTGTGTCAATTTGTTACTCAATTTTATTAATTTCATATTTATATGAGCAGATGTTATTTTTGTATTATTATTTTCTGCTCTTAGTAGACTTTTGAAGATTAATAAAAATTTATTATTGTTATTTATTACTCACCAAGTCATGCACAAGTTAAGCTCCAAACGGCTGGTAGTATGGTGAAAATTTGACATAAAATGTGGAGTAGCATATCCGATTCTTGACAATTTTATTGTTTCATGAAACTCTATTTTTCAAAAGGTTTTATTTAAATAATTGCAAGTAAGTGGATATCAAGTTAAAGTGCATCTGTAAATGAAATCATATTCTTCATCTCTTTTTGCAGAAATACAAGGCAATTCAGCAGTTGGCAAAATTTCCACTTATGAAACAAGTGATTGAAGCAAAATACAGGCAAAAGTGGAAGAGATTACTGTAAATATTCATACATATATCAACACTTAGAAACAGAATTTCTAAGGAAATAGTTCAGAGTTTATCTGTATACAAAAGAGTTTAAAGCACAACCACCATTACAATTCACGTACTAAATATCACATGAATTAAGCAGAAGAATTGCAAATAGTAATTAATATATTTTAGCTGTACCTCTTGAAATGCTATGACAAAGTTTGAAATCTAAGTATGAATTTTCAAATATGTATGTACTAAACCAAGGGTTTCTAATTTGTTTTCAGTTTGTGTACTGTTTTTAGGTTTGATATATTTTCATGGTGCCTCAGTAACAATAATTACATTATAACCTAGTTTCTTGCAGTGCCCTTGGGTCCATGGCACCCTGGGGCACTGCAGTGCACTGTTTGGAAACTCCTCTATTAAAATTTTAGTGGTATAGACCTTCCGACTGAAATAGATTGATTATCCAAGTCTGAGAAATTGAATCTGGCTAATACCTAGATAATAATTTTGATTGAGATCCACCTTAATGATATTTAGTACACTCACTTTACAATTGGATCCAACAAAATGATTGATGAGTAAGATGTTGAATGTGAGTTTAAAAAATACAAACATTTAGATTTATGTCTCTATTGTCTCATAACAGCCACATATCTGAATTATGTATCATGATTGAGTTATAATATTGACGGCAATAAAGTAAAGTTAAAACATTCATCAAAACACTATCAGATGCTACAATAAAATTAGAATGTTAAACCACAAAAATGAGATCTCAAAATTGGAATTAATGCTTTATTTCAATTACAGTTGGTGTAATATCTTATCTCAGATACTAGTAAAATATGTTACAATGAAATTTTGTATGAATAAATTGAGGATATATTAAAACTGTGGACAAGATGCACATACAATTTTCATAACGACAGCAAATTTTGCTCACTCAAAGTTAGCCAAGCTATTTTTGTACAAAAATTATTTTGAAGTATAAGTTTTGGAAATTATTTACACCCAATCAATGCAAATGATATTTTAAAAAGTTACTTAGGCCCACCAAAACTTGAGAACCAGTAACTTTTTCACAACAATGATACACATCACACTTAAAAAGTATTTAAGAGAATTATTGTTTACCAAATGCAAGAAATGCTTTAAACTGGAATTGAACACAGTAGGTTTTATACAAAAACATCTTACAAAATATTCATCTCTAAGTAAACAACCAGTCTTAAGCACTTACTCAAACATGCAGTTATTAAATACATAGCATAAGTGAAGTTGGGACAGTAATTTCACTTACTATTGCTATTCATGAGAGCATCAAAGCCTTTAGAAGATTAACAAGCCCATAAGGATTTATTTCTTGATTTCAAGCTTGTATTATCTCCCAAAACAGCTCCCCTATTAGGGTAAGCTTCAAAAGGTCCAATTCTTCATTATTTAATGTACATGAGCCATTTTAAGGGTCAACAAAAGATACCATTATGTATCTTGTTCCCTTTGTCACTTTAAGTCCTTCATGAAAATGAGTCAAGCGCCCAGGATGCATCAGCATCCACCCAAGACGAGAGTCGACAACAGAGCAGTTGTAGCGCAAAAAATGGCAACCACCTCCCTGCAAAGAAAAGTTATATTTTCTTTAATACAGTTTTTTTATAAATTTTTACAGCTTTTCTCTTTCTGTGTATAAGGACTACAAAATTATAATAAGACCAGATGGTAATCAGCTTTCATTAATCAAAAACCGAACTCTTGAAAGAATAATACTGGGCTAAATTTGCAGCTATATAGGTACATTTAAGAATAGTCTAGATCTACAAACTACAAGGGAAAAGAGAAAGGGAAGGCTTGAAGTTAGATATAAGAAGAGGAAGATAAGCGGGATACGTTCCCCTTCCTAATGCATGAAATCTTCCTTCTAGTTAGGCATAAACAAGAATCGAGCCTTCCTTGCAATTATTTGTAAATATTCATTGATAATTGAAATGTCAAATATTCCTTTCACATAATATCATCTTTTGGCATAAATTGGTGCAACTATATTATGATTTTCGTAATATTTTTGTTCCTAATAATGAGCACCTTAGGAGCAAGTGGTACCAACTGTATTCCCTTGGCATAGGTGATGCTTACATTGTATACTGATTTGAGATTTTTTATAATAACAAGATTTATTCATGTTGCTTGCACAAAGATTTATCTTAGTATCCGAAAGGACTAGAATTGTCACCTTACGAGTGGTTCATTCCGGGAGATTTTTTTATTCTGGGAGAAGTATTACTTAGATACCTTAAGTTCCACTAGACTTTCTTTCAGTCAAAAATGATGCACCGCAAGCAATTGTTTATTATTACTAACCAAACGATTTGTATTCCAACTGAATTTTTGCGGTACTGTGCTTCAGTCTACACTTTTGTTGAATTAATGAGATAAGGTCAGAGAAAGAATTTGCATATAAGGACCTATAAGGACATATAAGGTCACCTAAAGTAATTTTATCATGGGATATTTCTTATGAGTTGAGTTACATGTACCGGCTGGCTAAATTTACAAATTTCAGATGATAAACCACGAATCAGCAGGTTTATATATTCCGGGATAGCCGCGTCTAAATCGGCCAAATTCCGGGAGAGGTGGAAACCCCAGAGAGGACCGTGATGGTACCCGGCGCCAAGAACTTGCGATTTCTCCGATAGAGTCGAGGATTTCAATCGTGTACTTAATGCCCGATATGAAATACTTCGCAGTCTCGACTCCGAAGGTGGACCGAGCAAGTATCCAGCAACGGTTGTTCCCGAAAGAGCGGGACGTACAAGACAAAAATTAGGATTTCGTTAATGCAAACACAAGCCTCGACATCGATAATTTCTTCTTCGAGACTGTCGCAGAAGACGTAATACAAGGGAGTTGGGAGGGTTTCTTTGGCTGCCAGTATTTCATGCTGATCGTCGACTCAACATTAGTCTTTGATTTACATATTAGTTGTCGTCAAAAATTAGCGGCGATCGATGGAGAGAGGTTGCCGGAGCAGGAGTTGATGTGACTCTTCAATTTGCGCGGCGTTGAGAAAATAGTTCTCTGCAAATAACTCTTGAAAGAGCTTACTACTCATTGGGGCTTACAATAGCAAGGAAAGCAGGCGAAGCCGGCTTAAGGAAATCTCCTACAGGAATAATGCTTGTGCAGCGTTTATGGACGAAGCCCAATCGAACGTCATAATCCCTTCATGAGGTCCCTACCCGATGGCCCTTAATTTTTTTCCGGCCATTTACTCGCCTGAAGCCTACATACAGATTAAGTTTTAATTAAGAGTGCTTCGACGGCTAAGATCATTTCGCTGGGCTTCCACCGAGAATCGAACCCGGATTTGCTTTCACAGAGGCCGAAAGCGTTACCCACTTAGCCACCCGGGAACCCGTCTACATACATATTAGTAGTTGATTTCATGATATGGTTAGATACATCTTCTGGGACCAAGGCTGAGACAGAAGCAACAAAAGGTAGTTTAAAAGCCTTTAAAGCTATTCACTCAAGGCAGCGCGCGAATTCTTTATCCCGAATAATTACGTGTATGTAAGATTTGAAATTTTTGAAGTCCTTTACGACTCATAAGACACTAGGCCACAAATTGACCTCCTAAAGTCTTAAAACTACTATTCTGGCTGAAGGCAATCCGATGAAGGAAATTTAAGATATTCGAGTTGGGGCCCTAAATAAGGCCCTAAAGAGTATTTTCGTTTATAGAGTAGATTCGTTTTGAAATTTGATTCGTTCGTCACTGAAATATCGTATTGACTGTCTACATTAATGGCTATATCGACGAGAAATTTTCCTCCGCTGAGAGCTTAAAAAAAAATCTTAGCGAGGCGAGCACGAGTGGCTGCCTCGTCCACCCTGACATTGGACGCTTCAACCGCAGGGATCTTTTTTATCGGTTGATGAGTCGACTCAATATATTGCGGCGACGAGAGCACGTCAAACTAACCCACATCCTATTTGGAGGGTCTACCGCGATGAAAGCTTCGATCGCGGAAAAGCAAAGTAATCAGCTTTGATGTCGAGGATGCCTACGAGTCTGACATGAGTGGCACGAGTATGACGTAACACCAGCTCCCGCCTCGGAGGGCTCGCGGCGATCGAAGCATCTGTTGCTGAGTACCTATTCTCTTTCTTTCGGAGAAGAAATCCCTCAGGATTACTTTATATGCACGAAATACTGTTGACGTTCGCAATACTTTACGAGGTAATTGCATGATTTTGGCGTTAGATACATTCTTTATTCTTTCAGACACCAAGAGGAATCATATACCAGCAAATCTAGATTTTTCCTTATGCAGGCGATACATATTTCGAGAATTCTGTTTGCGGCGTTACGGGAAGGTCTTCGTCGTCCCGGACGAGATTATTCTGGGTCTCTCTGAGGGCCCAAACTGGAGGGTCCTGAATTCTATGCATTAAAATAGTGAATGTAATAAAAGTAGAAATATGGTATTATCTGCTCTAGGAATATGACATGAGCCTGTTTTTGTGCCTAGAATCCGTGTGGTCCAAAGTTTGAGCAGCTATTTCGAAAACCTTTAGGTAACTATGTTCTTAGGCCTTCAGGATAATACTCAATATCATCAGTGAAATTCAGAGTCCCTTCTGTGTGTTGGGGCCTAAAAAGCATTTAAGTGTGTCATTCTTTTACTTTACCATGTACTGTAGACCTAGGTCATCTTATGAAAATAGTAGGAGGTTTAATTATTTAGTGGAAAATTCTTATTGTCCTAAGAGGAATTATGACCTTCAAGTTGGGATCCTCCTAATGGAATCATGATGATGTTACAGTGAGCCTTGCCCCTGCTGACCTTGTTATGGTAGTGGTACATGAAACCTTTATTTCCATTAGAGCATAAGGTCCTTAAAGTGAATAATGACTTGATAAATGTATAAAAGGGTTCTCAGGCTCAATAATTCTGATGAATTTAGAGGCAGACAGACTGTGACATAACAATATTATCTTTTAGTTCTTGGGCCCAATTTCCAAGAGATATTTCTTGGAACAGGTTAGCATAAGGGCCATGTGTTTGGCTGTGATGAGAATAATTTAAACGAGAACAAAGGAAAAACTGGCAATAGCCAAAAAGTAAAGAATGACAGGAGGATAGGAAACAAAGACCAGAAGTGGACACAAAGTGAAAAATAAGGAGAAATAAAACTGGAAACTAACATAATGCACAACTGAACGAAATATGCAGTTCTGCTACCAAAGCATTTTCATCCAAAATCAGCAGAAGAAATAATCTACAATTATCAGACATGATTCCATTTCAATTATAGCTGACAAATTGTAAAATTTTAAAGATTGACCGAGAGAGATAGCTATATATATATTAACAAGCAAACAAGTTGCGGATCAATAATTTGTTAGTAAAATATTAATAAAATATGCAATTAACTAGGTTTGATAGATATTGTAGATAGGAATAATAATATCATTATACATTATATAAAATTATCTTTGATGAAAATGAAATACGCAATTCAACATAGAAGCTATCTATATATTTGGCTCAATATTTATGAGGAATAACTATTTTTATAACTTCCTATTTCATTGAATTAACATTTTGAGTAATATGTATCTTTAATAATTATTCATAAAAAAAATATAAAAAAATTATTAACATCATCATCATATTTACCATTACCATAATTTCTTAGAGGGAAATCATAAATCATAATCGCTTAGTCATTTTTGCAAGCAGAATGGTATGGAAATTAAAAAAAAATCTTTAGGATTTATTGTGACACCATTGCAACTGTAAGAAGATTAAATTAATGAATTCTCAGAATCAAAACAAAAACTCATTTAATAATTATCTTACCTCATAATCAAGTTTTGGTGTATTTAGAGCAAGGTTAATGGTATATGTGGATGAATCATGATGTGGCCTTAGTGATGGCTGCTCATCTGGTCTGTATCTCACCACAAAGTTCATCAAAGCTCTTGGAGGCTTCCATGAAAAAAAAGTAATTTAGATAAAAATCATGAGATTAGCTAAGCGTTTTCGATTTATAGAATAATGTAACTAACCAAGATAAAATAACATGAAAAACCTAACATTATGATGCACATATGAAAAAAAGCCCAACTTTTAATAGCAAAACAAATTATTTAAAGGGACTTAGAATTATCTCCAATGGTCATACAAAACTTACGTATTCAAAATTCATTGATTAACTTCATTCACTCTGACTTGCATAAATAGCTCTTCTAAATTGTGATAAAAATGAGCAGTCAGATCAAAGAAAAAGCTAAAATAATCAATATTACTGAATTAATAATTATCTTCCATTATTCACGGTAGATAAAGAAATATTAGGAAGGATATTGAATTATATTTTAGAATTTTTTTTATATAAGAGATGTGTATATACAAATATGACTCATTCTAGAGTGTCAAGCACCTTGACCAAAGAAAACAGAAGAAAACTGAAAAAAAGAGCAGAGGATTTTCAGTTACTAAGGTTTCATGCAAATGAGAGGACTAAGACATGCATTCCAGAAGCAGAAATAGAACAAAGTAAAGGCCACCACAACAAAATAGGAGCATAACCACAAAGAAAACAGCTTAAGAAGGAGGTAAGCTGAGATCAAATAACTACATTTAAATTTCATGCAACTACTGCAGTTTATAGTGAATGGACCAATTTTGCCTTGCTATATTACAAAAGATGCCAGATAAATTTCCTAAATTCAAACTCAACTAATAGAATGGAAATTCAGAATTTTAGCTGATTTACTGTAATTTAAACTAATTATTATGATGATATTTGTTAGAATAAGCTAAAATGTTGACTTGATCAGATGTGATCAATTTTAAAATGACCTTGATTATTTTTTCAGATGTGATCTTTAACTAGTACAGTGATATTTCCGTGTTAACAGGTTGAGAACAATATTATATAAGTTCTCAATCTAAACAATATAAAAAATGAATTGTATGTATATGTACTGAGTGTATTCAAACAAATACATTCTATAGCAATAATTTTGGGAGGATTTGCTTTACTCAGAAAAAACCCAATAGATATCCAAAAGAGATTTTAAATGCTATCTAAATATTTCCTTTGTCTAGCTGAAAATAAACATAATCTTGAAAAAATTTTAGAGCATAGAACTAAAGTCACAGATGAGACTTATTTAAGCCAAATAATTCTGAAAAGCAATAGTAAATCTTGCTTCTAAGAACATAGATATTAAAAATGTCTATCAAATTTGCCTAACTTTGCTGGGGAAAGGTAAGCACAGCTACTTTTTTATTTTAAAAGAAAATCAAACTACCCATTACAACAACAAGAAAGCAAAAATGAATCTGAAATAGGTTATATCAAAAGTATAGATAAGCCATTCAAAATACTGCCCAAAAAACTAACAAATATATATTGGAATCTATGGTTACAAATACCATTTCAGCATTAAAAATGCTTTCTTTTGATGTGAATTGATAACCCAATAATTTCTTTCAGATCTACTAATTTACAATAGAAACATAATGCTTTGAGCTAAATTAATATCTACTACTAACTTTCAAAATATCTACTAATGAAAATGTTAGATACACTTTTATCAGCCCCTTGGTATGTTTATTAATATACCTTCATTAGGAATTATCCTAGGAACCACCTATGAATTTCTTCAATATCACCTATTCTTCACACACTAATGTGCATTATTTTCTCTCACTCTATCTATTCACTCCACCACTGTGCAGACAGTTATGTGCAAGTTCTCATACTTCATATATGTTGAGTCTTACTTGGGTATAGCCAATAAATACTTTCTGCTGCAATGGTCTCACTATCTCCTCAAGGAAGTGGTCCCAATGCTTATCCATACCAATCTGATTCATATGAATATCTCTCGTTGGCACATTCTCATAACCACCTTCTATGCGAGGATCCTGTGTCAATTTCATTCATTTTATCTTAGTTTATGACAAAAACAAGCTGGTAAAGAAATAAATTAACCAGACCTGGAAGAGGTTAATTAAAGGAAAATGCTCTTGCAAACAATCCATCAAAAAAAATTTAAGTTAGTTATATATTAAGATTTCACCTAAAGGCATATGATAATTTTCTATGAGTCGTAAGTAATTGCCAATGATTAGGAAAGGTAATAGGGTGAATAAGGAATGCCATTTAAGTAAAATGTCCAAATATTTTGTCTAGTATATCACAAGATTTGGTGTTAACATATTCTAAACAGTTTTGTAATGGACGGAAATGCTGTAGCTCTTTATAAAAAGATGGAGGCTGATTTCTGAAAAAATTAGGTCACTAAGTTACATCTTCTCTGCTTGTGTATAAATAATCATTAGCATCTTCTGTTTATTTCACACTTAAATTTTCATTGAAAGAGGGCCTAATTTAACAAGATTATTGACTATTTGTGAATGTGTCCGAGCCATCGTTGTAAATCCTTCATATATGATAATCAAGGAGTGAAAATGTCATAAACCAAGAAAGAACCGTTCTGCTTAGGAACATAAATTGCTACAATACAACAAATATTTGCATTTGGATATCCCCACTTCCATTTGTCTTCAAGTTGTCTTACAATTAGAGTAAAAAGTTAGATCAATATAATGAGGAAACAACACTTAAGAAAATTAAAAGAATAGATTACACAGACAAATAATAAGTAGGTTACAAAACAGAAGTATAAGAATAAGGAGATGTTACATAAAAATCTCAAGCATTTGTCAAGGATGAACTGTAAAGCAAGCAAACGTCATAAAAAATAGCATTATGAGAGACAAAATTCAAGAAAGTAAATTATTCAAGCAGCAAGCATTTTTAAATCACATTAAACACAGTACATGCAGAGAATTTGTTGGTTCTTGGATCATGCTTCCTTGAATAACAAGGCTGGCAGGCAACATAACTGGCATACTACCAAAACAGAGAAAGCAAGCCTGAATTGTTGTGTCACATATTTCCACATACATCATGGAAATATCCTGTGAAGACAAGCTCCTGAAGAGGTCTTACGATAACCCTAAGGAACTCCAACCAATGCTGCTCCATTCCGACCTGCTTCATATGAATGTCCCTGGTTGGAACATTCTCATACCCTCCATCCAGTCTTTCATCCTGGATTCATTATTGAAACATGTATCAAAAATCACACTCACACAGAAAGTTTCTATCTCAGTCTGCAAAATGAAGTCTTAATAAACAAAATTTTCAGAAAATATGGATTAATGTCTTTGAAAATACGTTTAAAATTGTAGGAATGCTTCTCAGGTTTCTGGTCAGGTAGTTTGAGGTAGAATAGTGAAATTTCAGCTTTGTATGAACGATATTCTTAGCTTGATTTGATCTATTATAATTTAAATCTACTTATTTTTATGTACACTCCTGGCCAAAATTAGCGCAGCACCTCCCTAGCGATCCTTACGGCTGGTGCTGCGTTAATTTTGGCCAGGACTGTACCTTTCTATTGAAGTTGAAGCTAATAGTAGATCATTTTTTAAGGATCAATGAGATTTCATAACCGATAGAGATGCACTGGTTGCAGAAAGATAACAGAATACTATCCACGTAAATGAGATGATAGTTACTTCCAAACAATTACCAAATGTAACTAATAAAGAGAGATCTAAATATTTTTCATGGTTTGGTGAAATTCATCAAAAATATAGATGAGTCAAAACTTTCCAAGAAATATACTTACGGAATTAGATCCATCAGACCACTTTCCAAAATTTTCCATTTCTTCTATGAGCTCTTTGCAGTATCGGGGAGTAGCAACAGGGAACCAATAAACATCTGGGCAAGGCTGAGTTTTGAAAATGAAAGATCTGTCAGTATAGTATTTAAGGCAAAATTTTAAATATATATATAATAAAAAGTTGAACTTTGTGGAAGGAAGACTTGATAAAAATTTAAACAAACTTGGTAACTAAATTAGTGGAAGAATTAACGATGAAAATTAAATCAACTTAGTAACTTCCACTATCTAGTCACAGACTTCATCATTAAATAGTAGAGGTTACTCAGTTTGTTTTAACTTTCATTGTTACTTGTGATTTTCGAGTGAAAAGTACAAAACATTCAGATTATGAAATATTATCTACAAAAATACCATATTATATATTTACAAAGCATTTTACAGATATTAATCCTCTCTGGATAATAAATATACACATGAACCTCTCATATCTCTGGTTTTGGCAAAAAGTTTCAACAGGGAATCACAACTACACTCTAAAATTTCAGTTATTATAATTTTTTCCAAGTAATATTCTAAAATCAGCAACAAAAATTAGACATCATTAATGATTTTCAGCATATTTCTGAGGGGAAAGCAATTAGCAACAAAGTAACAAATTCATGGAAGAATATTTTATTAATATTCAGTGAAATTGCAGTTTCAAAAGAAAACAAAACACATTGAAGTAAGAAATAAACTATTCGATAAATTATTATAAAATAAATTTTATCAATTTTTATAATGAAAGATAATTTCTCAATGTAACAAGGACTTTAAAGTAGCTCACTTTTGTTGATGACTAAGATTAAAATCTCTACCCACAAATACCAATTCCTCTCGTTCCACAAAGACTTAAATAGAATAAACTCTAATATAAACAGAAGTTGTTTACCTGAGCAATAGTAGTATTAGGATTGAAAATCTCTGAATAGCTTTCATGAATGTATCGCTGCTCAAAATCCCATCTGTTGTCAAAGATCTGGTAGAGCTCATTGTGCAAGTGACTAGTATCAAAGTTGTCAGCATTGATAAGATGCCCAAAATCATGTAGATTGCTCACATACATAAAAATGTCCTGCAAAAAATACCAACATAATTAAATACTAAATAGATGACCAATAATTAGAGACAATACTTACACATACTTAAATCACAATAAACAATTTAGACACGCAAACTCTTATAGCATAAATCTCAAAGGAGTTTCTTAGTTTGTATAAATTTAAGTAATCAATCTACTGAACCTAAATAATTGAATAAATATCGAACTTATCTTAATGAAAATTGCATTTCAATAGGAACCACTGTAAGTGGGTAATTAAAACATCAACAAAACCAATATTTACCTTATCCCTCATGTTGTTGCAGAAGGCCATATCAGCATCCAAGAGATTTTTAATATAAGAGGGTCTAGTTTCTTCATTCCTTATAATGGTTGCATTGATCAAGTAACAGGCAGTAATATATGGAACATTCCAGACACCTCTGAAATATAAACACAGAAAACTTTATAATACACAATATTAACACTGGCATTCAAAATAGTAATCAGAGACTTTCTAATTGAAAAAAATCTTTATTTCAAGAATTTCTTCAAAACATTACAAAGTCTAAAATTACTTATGGCTAAGAGCATTGTATACATAAAAACCAGTATTAAGGTCAAAGTTATACATGTATAAAATGTAAATGATTACCTATGAATGTAAAGGTAGAAGTTTGAATAAATTTTAGTGTCTACAAACATGATCCAAAATTCAATCATAAATTGTTTCAACAAGTTAACTTCTTATTGAAGATTTAGTAGAATACATAATACATAAATAAATGAACTGCTTCAAAAGTTTTATTGCACATTTTGATCTTCAATAAAGAAATATACAACAGTAGAGACAGTAAAACTTGTTTTCCCAGCTTTTATTTCGGCCATTGATGTGCAATGGATAGAATAGCAAAAATATACAAACCAAATCTCATACCAGTTTAAATGTATACAATCTGAGAATAAAGTACTCATGCCTTCAAAGTCATTGCATATTATTAAAATTCATTCTTAACAAATACATAAGGCTGTTTCTGTTATTTAAGATAAGAGAAATATTCATAAAGATAAAATCTGATCTTTCATAATGGCAACAAGCTTGACTAAGTACAATTGATTGAAGTCTATGGAAGATTCTCTCAGCTAATAAACTTGAAGACACCATAGTTTGCAGAATATATATAAGAAACATTTAACAAGTAAAATTAGAGGAAACATCCATCAACATCAATACTGGAGCATATAACAATATGCTGGAAAATATATATTCAAAGCAAAGAATATATTCATCCTACTTTTATATCCTGTAAATCTAACCAAA
This sequence comes from Sympetrum striolatum, assembly GCA_947579665.1. NCBI lineage: Eukaryota > Metazoa > Arthropoda > Insecta > Odonata > Libellulidae > Sympetrum > Sympetrum striolatum. The sequence goes on from OX388350.1 coordinate 64,751,234, forward strand.
AATCAATTCCCAAGTAATCATTAATATATAATCTATATATTAATTATAATATATATATATATATATGTATATCATAGTGCGCTTTTCAAACAGCTTTAAAATCTATACCACTTATCCTGCCACAGTACTCCAAATTCATGCCTACATACACACTGCCTCTGTTTTGCACCATCTCACTCATAAGCGACCCAACAAATAGAACCAATGGAAGTAGTAATTACTCAATTGACAGCTATTTTTTCCACTCCCGTAGACCTTTCCAGCCACCTCCTTCCTTACCCCTCCATCATTCCATCAACATCAAAGAATATGACCGCCGCGACAACATCCAAAATTTGCAAGCCAAACACAATTCAGAAAATTGATGGAAAAACTCCAGAAACTCGTAGAATGAAAAATCACATCCAGTAATCAAATTGAGGAAAAAGGATACATTTGTAGATTTGACTGCTTGTGCCATTATTTTGCAATAGAAAAGGCAAAATTTTAGTTTATCATGCTATAAAACGTTGTGTGGCAAGGCAAAAGTTTTTCTTGCATCCTTCAGAATGGGTCCAATTTCCAATTAAGAGGAATATGATACCATACTAGAAGTGGATATCACAATTGAAAGAAGTATTTTTACTAAAAAAAAAACACTGGGTGAGATATAAAATCTCTGAGGAGAGCCTGTTGATATGTTTTAAAAATTCACTGATTTATCTTTTACAGGAAAATTTAAACAAGCAACATTTTTAATATAACAACTTAAATGATAGGTCTCTTGATCGGATATCCATTTCAGCTTTTTTAAGCTCATGAAAAACTTCACTATAGATTTCTTGATGAATTATAAACACTCTTCAGCATACTTTTAAAATTTTTAGGATATTTTTGAGATCTAAATGGTTCACCATCAAGATTATACTTCTCCAGTTGTCCAATGATCATAATTTAACAGATTTTTCAAGGAAAATATAACAAAATAAGAGACAGTTATGTGTAAGAATTACTTATCTACAGTGATTTAGGAAACCAGGACATAATTTAGAAAGGTTAGAGGCAGAAAACAATTTCAATTCTTGGCATTGTGAAAAGGTAACATTACAAACAAAAAAATAAAAAATAAAATTGATGAAATCGAGAATAAGAGATAGGGAACTGAATAATTCATGAAATTAATTAAAGAAGCAGAAAACAAAAATGTAAAACCTCTATAAAGAGACTTGCAATGAATCAGTGTGAAAGGGAATTTAAAGAGGGAGAAGAAGACTAAAAATTATTCTTAACGAAATGGTAAATGGATAAATAGGTAAAGAGAGCTGAAAGTAGCATGAAACTTAAAAACCTCGGAACACTGGCAGTGAAAAGGAGTCTTCTGGAAAGAAAGTTTTGAACGAGGAATATATAGTTTGAAAGCAGAATGGGGAAAACGGGGAAAGAGAAAAGAATTCCCAATTGCAAAATTGAAAAGAGGGGACCCTTTAGCAGCCATTCAACCCCCCTCCCCTCCTCCAAAAAAAAGACAATCAAGCCAACTTTCCTGCTTCCCCTACCATTCTCACCCAATTGAGACATCCAAACAAATTCACTCACCAAAAGCGACAAAGGGGATCACTCTCTATTGGTGGGCTGATGCGACCCTTCCCAATTGACTCTCCCCTCTGACACTCTGCACGAATGATGGGTGTGAATTAATGCCTGTCACGCAGTCAGTCCTTCATCTCGCTTGGGTGAGCAAAAAACACAGGTCCCAAAACATTTTTCCACTCTTTACACGTTGGTGCATCATATTCTTAGAAACTGTTTAATGGTGCGGCCATGACTTGACTAAGCTTTCTGTGCAGCGTGGGGTTATAGAAGGAGATTTTGTTCAGAAAGCAAAAGTGGGCTACTTATACCAGAACTAATAGAGGTATGGAAACGTTTGCTGAGAAAAACTAGTGCTACTATCCAGGATTTGCTTAAAGTTTACTTTGTTCAGTGTGCTTGTGATTTTGCTCTTAGACGAGGCTCCTGAGTGATTTCTGATGGCGATGAAACAACTGAGTTTTGGTTGTGTGATCCCATGTAATGTGTGTGTGTTTCCTGTTCAGTTTCGTAATTCAATGTTTTTTACATCTACTTACCATGGAATGATGTAAACAACAGATTTAAAGAATGGTAGAACCTAAGATTAAAACTTTTACAAGCACATCATTAAGCTGTGTGCTTTGCTATGGTGGAATTATTTTTCATTAGGAATGAAATTTGATATTGGAACATCTTTATAAATCAACCTACAGAGTTGCATCTATGAGACAGACAACTAGAAAAGGATGAAAATTAAGAATCACTGATTTTAATACTGTGCAGGTTAAGGTTAAATTTTCAGTTTTGGATCGTACTCATCATGAGCAGTTGATAAACAGAGACAAGATGAATACTTCATTTAAGAGAGAAGAATCGTGCAAACTTATTTGGATTATTATAAACTTCATCAGTTGCATTAAGTTTAAAAATCTGGAGCCAAATATAGCTTAATAATTAGTCAGTGAATACCATCTAAAGTGAAGAGAATATTGTAATTTCTCAAACCCTTCTTTTTCTGAAAATCAACCATAGAGATACAAACTTATATTTGATAATTCGACTGAAAATAATTCCTGTCACTAATGATAATAAAGGTCATTGATTTCTTTAGACAAGTGAGATAAATTTAATTAGCTGTGCTACAGAAAATATCGTTTCTCCAAAAAATCAAAATTTCTCTATGAGACTGCATCAAGAGGTGAATTGATATATTTTAGATATAAAATATAATGTGAGGTACTACTGATAGGCTAAAATCATCAGCTTATAAGGATAAAATTAACTATGAAATTAAATTAAATTCAAGTGAAATGATATTGAATAGAAGTGATGATAATAATATTTCTAAGAAAGAATGCCAATTACAAAATATCCACCACATCAAATTTAATCTGATTTTTTATGTATTTATATGATGGTCTTGGTTTAAGAAGTGCAATCAGGGATCAAATAACTTATTTCATTGGTAGCATAATATTTAGCTGGGTAGAATAAATCTATTTAAGGTGAAATGAAAATAAAATAATTTTGAAGTTAATGAACAGTATCAATGAAGTTGTCTGGACATGCCAAAAATAATTATGTGGAATATAGCAATATGATAGGAATTCAATACTTGCATTAAGTAATATAAGTGTACATGTAGAATGATTTGAATGTAAATAATAATGGAGATAGTATATGAAAGAGGTAATAAAAAATTTCAAAATTCACCATTGAGGAGCAATTATGAATAGAAATAACTTACAAAATAGAAGGATCTAGTCTAGTATGAATAAATTTCTTTCGGGTTTCCGTCCGGGAGGCTATTTTGATGCTGGTCGATGTTTCGACTCCAAAGAGAGGAGTCAAAACGTCGACCAGCGTCGAAATAGCCACCCGGATGGAAACCCGAGAGAACTTCATTCAATATACAAAATTGTAGGAATATGCTGCAAAGAATGAATTCTCAAAACATAAACCAAGGAAAGCAATTTTCTTAATATATTTTCAAGAAGAAATCAGTTGTATCAGAAATCAAAAGGTGAATCTTAAAAAAAACATATCACTCAACATTATATCTCAAATTACCTACTTTTCTAAAATCCTCATAGATATTTCCTACTGTTTAGTTTCCAGGAAGTTTGAGAGATAATATTATGAATTTTAAATTTTCACAAAATAATGGTTTTAATTCCAGAAAAGTTCCTGAAATGCTTATAACGAGCAGCCTGTGCAGGTCCTTCAGTAGAAGGAAGTTATCGCTGATCCTGTTTGTTATGATGCTGCTTTCACTTGAAGTCAGTGAGGGAGCAAGGGCAGGTGGTGGTGCTAGGGCAGGAGCAACTGCTGGAGGCAAGTCTGGAGGAAGGGGTGCAGTAGGGAGAGGGGGAGGAAGGAGGACACCACATTACTCTGGAGGAGGATCAGGGGTCTCAGTGATAATCAATCATCGCAATCCAGCAAGTGCTAACTACTACAACCACCCTGATGTGAGTAGCTCACCCTTGAAGAAATAAGCAGTTTTTTCCAACTTTCTAAAATGTGTGCACATCTATTTATGCTACAAATATGAAAATTAAGCTCACTGCTTTCATGTAAGTAAACTTCCAGTATTGTCAACCTTCGTTTTGCTAATGTTTTTGCTTTTCTATCCCACAATGAATCAAGTAAAACATATCTATTAATACCTTATCCAAAACCACAATTCTTTTGGCAAACTACTTGCCAATTTCCTATCTGCATTAACATTTATTCAAATTGTCAATAAATCATATGATCCTAATTCTCCATAAATTAAAGAATTCAGCATGGAGAGTTCATTTTTCTAAGGGATATATAAGTGAACAAGACTATTCTGAATCCTCAGTACCAGAGGTAATACAGGTATACCAAGCTATCCCACATATTCATACATCATTAAGACATTCAAACTCTCTCATTCATATCCAAGAACAATAAATGTCTTATCATGAGAATCTGAATGAGATTTCCTTTTCTTTATTCCATACAGAAAGGTCAACATAACTCAAAATTTAAGTACATATCACTGTCAGATTTCACATAGGAGATTTAACTTAAAAATAGCATACTTTCAGAAGTTGTGGATTCAAATTATAAGGAAGAAAACTAGCAGTGGATTTAAGTCATACAATTGAAAGAAGAATTCACTAATTCAATTAATACTCTAATTTAGTGCCTCTATTTATTATGAAAGTATTTCTTCTTAACTTCACATCCCTGACATCTCTCTTAACAGCTATACATGCTACAGTAATATAAGTTCCCTCTTTTAATACAGAATGAAATATTATACTGATTAAAGTTCTGAGTCTCTTTTTACACTCTTCAGAACTTGATGCTTCCTCTTTGAAATTAGAATTTTCTTTATCCACTGACACACTTTTGAAGATTTAATTTCAAATCAACTACATGCCTTCAATTTTTGCTTTACTATTCTCAAAGCCAAAGAAATTAAAAAATATAACATGTTCTAAATTTGTTGCATACACTCAAATATAGTATACAGAATTATAATCAATGGTTATACTATTTGAATACAGTTAAACCGAAAAGAGCAAGTAAGTGCTTAAACAATCATCAATTTTTTTCAATTCCAAAGGCTTGAGAAAACTAAGCAAATAGAATGAATATCACAATAATCAGAAGAGAGTAGATAATGATAGTTGCACTCTGAAAATTGATTGGAAGGGTGTGTATATAGATGCAAATGAAATTCTACAAAAATTAATGTAATAGTTCTTTTTATGATGCTCATTCTGACCGGATACCTAATGTTCCATCCCAAAATTACAAAAGGTACATTCTGAGAATGAAATTGATTAAAAGTTAAATAAATATCAATTAGAATCGGAAGATTTTAATCATTTGCAAAATAATAATAGATATATTATTAACTTATATATATATATATATTATAGTGTTTTATATAATAAAACTTTAAGATGGAAATTAAATATTCATATCATTCAAAAGATCTCAAAGTATCAATTCACTCTTCATTTTCAGGGAGCTACGATAGTAAAGTCATCGCATTTTGAACTGGACTACATGCTTGGGAGGAAAATTACCTTCTTCTGCATGGCAAAGGGATTACCCAGACCTCATATTACTTGGTTCAAGGATGGGATTGAACTTTATGCTCATAAATTTTTTCAGGTAAACTGAAAAAGGCTTTGTGTTGCACTATAATTAATAATCACTTTATGTCTGCATAAGTAAGATAGATTTTGATGTGAGAATAATGCTGCTAACAAGAGTATTAATGTATAACTAAAATAGTAATATTTATTTCATTCTTACAGGTTCATGAATGGACAATAGGAGAAGACACCATCAAATCTAAAATGGAAATTGATCCAACAACTCAAAAAGATGCAGGATACTATGAGTGTCAGGCAGACAACCAGTATTCTATTGACAGACGTGGTTTTAGAACAGATTATGTTATGACAACTTACTGAATTGACTTTAAGACTTCTCAAGGGGCCATGGCTTTTCCTGGTTCCACAAAATTTTCATGTATGAAATCTTATAAAATTATTCTTGCATCTTCAAACATATATTTTTGTTGTAAAACATTCATAGAAGATATTTTTAATAAACTTTGTGTAAAGAGGACATCTTGGAAGTTAAATGAATCTTAAATAAGATTTTCAATACTTTTTTAAAATTTCAAACTATTTACATGAAGAACTTAGACACAAATCAATCTCAATTAATTTCAAATACCTACATTATGAGTGCACCTTCAATAAACTCTATTTATTAAGACATTTTTAATACTGTATGGAGACTATAATTATTTTTGAATAAATAACTTGAATATACTATTTAAACAGAACTCTGTATTGAAAGGAATAATAGTTGATTTAAACAGTTTCATTATAATCTTCTAAAAGGGTACAAAAATTACTCATTAAAAGGAGACAATGAATTTTTTTTCATATTGGTTTAAATTCAACTTGAATATAAATTTGTGAGCTAATAGAAGAAGTCAATATTCAGTTTTTGTTATGTTTTTCCTTACTATATTGAGTATTGCCGGAAATAAAATGAGATTTCAAATACTGAGTTACCAACTGGAATGCTAAAAATTACTTGCTGAAGAGTATATTTTATTAATATGGAAATTTTTTATAATGGTCAGATGTTTTAAGTATTTTATCCCATGGGGTGGTGCTATTTAAAGATTTCTAGATGAAATTTACAAACCAAGCAAGAAAATGTTGTAGAAAGTTTTATATGAACAAAATGGTCATCATTTTTCTGCCCATCAAGTCATTACTTTCACAGAATTCCATACATCATACTGTTAATTACAATTTTCATGAGACTTGCGTAATTGTTTGCAGTAACGAGTGTCTATAATGTCTGAGCTCATGATAAGTCATCAGGATATTAATTATTTAGTTTAGTAAGCTTGATTATTCTAAGTCTTGTGTATTGTGATTATTTCACTTTGCAATACCCTTGAAATATATAGAGAAAAAATGTGTAATACTGACAGGAAGGCCTGTACTCTCGACAAATTACAAATAAAATATTTAGTTAACTCATATATTTAATAAATAAAAATTAAATTCAAACTAGGTGATTAAGAATGAATGTACTCCATAATAATTTAAGAAATTTGGATAAAATAAAATCATTTCGTATCTTCAGAAATAATTTTTAGATTCTTTACTTTCAAAAGATGTGAGTAATCTATCAGATAATTCTGTTCCACCTGAATTATTATATATATATTCCTTTAAAAAAAATAAATTTTTCACTGTTCAACTATTTAAAGAGGTGATAATGATATGCAAAAGCATAAAGCACAACAAACACATAGAAAATTAAAAAGATAAAAAAGCAACATTTCTATATAAAAAAATAAATACTGAATTTACAGTAAAGGAAATAAATAATATTTCTCAAAAATTAACAGTTAAAAAAATAAAACATAAACTAAGCAAGTGTAAAAAAGATATTATTAGCCAAATAGCTTAAAACTTCTTACATTAAAGGTTGATGTGTTAAAGGTTCTTACCACTGAACTCAGAGCTGTTCACAAGAATAAGAAAGTCTAAAGTCACTAAGACTAAATATAATGTTTTCATCTAATGTATTTTGAAATATTTTACCACTAAAATATATGTCATGGACTCAAAATTGGAGGAAAAACAAGGGAATTTTATTCATTATCTTTATGACTATTCCATACTTTAAATTACAAGAAGATTTCGAAAAGTTTAGAATATTAAATAAACCACCTTTGTCCTAAGTTCTAGTATGATATAAAATCTATGGTAGATAGTGCATATAAATAAGAACATTATAGGGGCATTTTCATTTATCATGAACCAGGGGATACCAATGGACTATGTAGCAAGACAACCACTTCAATTATCTCTTTAAACAGATGTCCTATCATTAATATTCATGAAGAGATAATTACTAATCTCTTTTCTTCTTCAACGATTTGAATTAAATTCAAATTAAATGCCTTGTGGGTAAATAAAAGATGTTGTACTAAATCTTCCTTTAAGTTTTAAATAATGTAACGCATCCTTTAAATAAAAATGTCATGTTGACCTTAATACTGAGATAGTAGTAATTTAAGTAAAATATGTTATTTGAGGCAAGAGTTTAACTTCTACAAAATGAATTTTAAAGAATTTAAAGGTCAAAATATAAAAAATAAATACCAATCATATTACTGGTTGATAACCAGTAATAAGATAAGTAATTATAAAAAGACATTGGGAGTCGACCTTTACACAAAATTGACTCATACAAAGAGCATATGCATTAACGTATTAACTAATTACAAATGCTTACTGATGATATAACTGTCTGTATAAAGAGAATGTTCAGAGAATGGATAGTAAGCTATGAAAGTAGAAACAGATATGATGTAAAAAAGAAGGCTCCGAAGGGGAGAAAAGCAGGAAGCAGTTGGGAGGGAAGTGAATGAGCAAAACCAAAGTAGGGGAGGGTCACTGAAAGGCCTTAATAGCAATAACCCTCCCCCCACCACTCCCCATCCCTTCAATTACCTCTGCCATCAATTCAATGTGTTACGATGCATGCATGGGTGGGAGGGAGGGACCCTTCTCAGTCACTCAAGGGAGGAAATAGGAGATGGATCTCCCGCAACCCCACTGACAACAGAGAACGAGCACGAGAGGATATCAACACTCTGTCTGTCACATAAAGTGTGAAGTTGACAACAAAGCAACCGAGGGAAGAGAGCTCCACGGGTGACGACCAAGTGACCAACAGATATCTTTTGGGTGCCGAGTGAGGTGAGGAATTCCAAGAGTGAAGAAGATTCGGTGAGGGGGCGCAAGGTGGGTGGCAGGGGGTACAGTGTTGTTGCAAGTGGAAGTGTGGAGGGGTGGGGAGATAGTGGTAAGGGGAGGGAGGAGAGGGGGCCACGGAACCCGGATGGTCAGCATGACAGACGATCCCCTTGTGCTGACTCGAGGAACATCAAATGCAAGTGGTGTGAGGAGGAGAAGTAGTGACAGGAGCCCTGTTCGACTGCAAGTACTGCTACTCTTGATCTCTGTGGTGGTCTACCTTCTGCTTTCAGACTGTGGGGTGGGTTGGCCTCCGGGAGCTGAGGGAAGGAGGGGGCGGGGTCGAGGAAGGTCCAAGAGTAGAGTGCAGATTGGATTACCCATCACGGGGAAGTACAGAGACCCTGAGTCTGACCAGTACTACAATAACAACAACGTGAGAACGTCCTCATTTTTTTTCTATTTTAGTCTGTCTTTCCCAAAAATTGGTCCCTTTTAACAAGAGATGCATAAGATCCCCTGATTGGTTTCCCATGTAGAGCATGTTAATTCTTCTACAATGCCTTAAAAGAGTTGTGGTATTAAATTTAAATTCATCAAGGATATAATCACCTTCTCATCATTAACACAATATTGTGCATAGTATAGATAATTTTCAAGTAAAAATATGATCTGGCAACATCAAAGTTTTCTTACAGGGTCTTAAAGTTTCTATTTATAGGGGCTACTATTTATGCCTACAAAATGACTCACAGATTCTTTAATGTAGTATCTTTTAGCTTATTCTATCAATAGAAAATGAATAGGATTCTATGATTTATAGGATAGTTTCTATGATAAAATGAACGTGTTCATTAACAGAAATTACTGAAAATACTACGGCCATTTTTAAGTAAAGGGGTTAAAAATTCATAACAATCATCATTACAAATGCATCCAATATTGTAATTTTTAGAGCCAGCAGTAAAATCTGCCTAATTCTTATAGTATTCATAGAGAATTCGAACTCTTTAAGAGAAGGAAAAGAGGCCTCTTTCTAAATAATTGCAAATAGATTTAAAGTTAAATTAAATCACTGGGCAATAATTCTAAGAATCCATTCTCTATAAATCTACTCTTTGCAAATACTGCCAAACTTCCTACTCCTCAAGCATGAACACCTAACCAATTACAGGGATTATGTCACTTCCTTATTAGCTAGATCACTTGTGACTCTCTGGATGTATCCAATAAAAGTTATTAAACTTCAATTGGAGATTCAATTTTATATATAATATTATAATGATGAAATTCAATGTTAAATACTAAATAAGCTTGATAAATCTAGACCTTTAAAAAAACCAAATTGAGATACATATTACAAAATTCCTATTATATTCTGAAACTTTATAAAACATGTGTGTTCCTATTCTAAATTATATTAAAAAGCAAAAGAAATGCAATGAAACATAATGATTAATTTATGAACATAAATAAAAACGGTCGCTGAATAAAGATGATATAAATCAGTTATTTATACTTCTAGGGTGCGAAGATAATACTGGCTTCACACTTTGACTATGAATATGTATTGGGCCACAAAATTGCCTTCTTGTGTGTGGCACGGGGATCTCCTAGGCCACACATCACATGGTTCAAGGATGGAACAGAGCTGTATGCACACTCATACCTACATGTAAGTAAACAAAAATATTCTATGGCATGCGATGAGCCCTAGCATATGGAAGTAGATTAAGTATCATAAAATTATGAAAACTACTATAAGCCATTATTTCCATTAATTCTTTATATAAGCGCATATATAACTGAAAAACTGTAATAACTGAAAAATATCAGGAAGCCAAGAGCAGTGGAAAATGAAGATCATTCTCTAGACTTAACCTCTTTAATTTATGTAGGTGCCAATGACAAGATTTGAAAACTAAGTAAGAAATGGCAAAATTATGTATATGGCATGGAAAAATATTTTTTTCACTAAAAATTAGGTACAACATAATATTAAATTTTGAACTGTACCAGGTTATATACAATACTTTTCCATCCTAATTTTCTTGGTTATCAAGTGTGATACACCCAAAGTCTGAAGGAGTATTTCTGCTTGAGTAATGATCATCACATGCTGCAATAATAAAAATAATGGAGATATGGATGTTTTTAAGCAAAATTTGACGTATTATTTCACAAAAACGTAATTTTTTTAATGATTTCCATTATAAATATATAAAATTTACATGAGAGCAGAGCATAAATTTTGAATACACATAATTAAATAAGGTTTCTATTTTTCAGAGAATCTAGAACCTGTTTAATTATAACTAATTCAAATGAGGGAAGAGTGAGAGGGAAAAAAAGGGTTTGGTTTAAATATATGCATCCTTGGAGGCTTGCTCACTCAAAGATGATGCTTATTTGCTGAAACTAGTCATATGAACTGTAGTACTGCAAATATTATTACAAATTTAAAATTAAAAAATATCTAGATTCTCTGAAAAATTGATTCCTGCCTCATTTCTCCTTTGATGGAATATCAAAAAGTTAGACATGTAAAATTCCATAAAAGAATTCAGGTTATACTTATAACTGTATTATAATAACTCACAAATTACACTTTAGTGTTTAATAATATATAAATATATAATATAATATATAAATAATAATAAATAAATATCAATAAGATAAAAATAAGAACATTCCAGATGAATTTCAGCCAATTTGTAAGTTAAATTTCTGTAGCCTTCTTTAATTTGTGTAAAATTTACCAGTAATTTTTTATCATTATCACACGTATATCCTTAACCAGAAATTTAAGCAAAATATATGATAACCATTTTCTCACTCTTAGGTCCACGAATGGCGAATGGGAAAAGATCGTCTCAAATCAAAACTGGAAATTGACCCAGCTACTCAAATGGATGCAGGGGTATATGAATGTTATGCAGATAATATGTATTCAATCGATCGCAGAAGCTTCAAGACCGACTTCAGCATCAACTTTGACTGAACCCATTGCACTTCAGAAACCCTCGAAGGCTTTGAGGAATTTCGACTGCTATCATGATTGTACATTTACTAAAAATTTAACTTTTGCAGTAAAATCCTTCACTAACTTCAGAGATACTGGAATGAGCTTGCTCTGTGCTGAAGAGTATTTTTCTGAGCAATGTGGTGTTTCTTAAAATATACTTGTATGAATGCAAAAGATGTCACTATCCTTGCATAAGACAGGTAGTTGAAACAACAGAATGATACTTGAATGGAATTATGGTAAATAGAAAATAGATATTTAAATTATTTATGATCCTAAAAATTAAAATTCTAAATATCTTTTAAGCCAAATCAATGCTATTTAATTTTAATTATTTAGTTAACATATTTAATGAACAAGTGATTCGAAGATTCTGTATGACTAGAGAAATGTAACTGTAATTTTTCTAGTAATTAGACAAAAACTTTTACAGGACTTCTCCCAGTTTTTAGATGAAGTTATGTAAATTCAACCCCTGACAAACCTAAATATGAAATATGGATATGTATATTGCTTGGAAATTATTGAGAAAAATTCTTTAAGAATTAAGGACAGCAATTAACTTATATTGAAAATTCAATGCATTATATTAGTTACAGTTTGAAAAATTGTGGATATTTTTTTAGAGAAAATAATAAAATTCTTTCCATGTGACTATGACTTTTAAGCTGCATCATTAAACCTTTATTAATTTTAGAGGGGATATCTCTTTAAGGAAAGAATGATTTGTGTTTACCAAAGTTTTTATGATAAATATGGAATCAATGCAAAGATTTATTTAAAAAAATCAAGAATATGGGAATTGAAATGCATAAGATTTGAAATAGCAAATAGCATTTAGCAAACGTAAATGACCTTTTTGATGCCACAACAGAACTTTTTCAAGGGGAAGTACTGTAGCGTGTGGGTTCAATAATGACCTATTTCCTGTTTGGTTGAGACCTTGGTGGATAACACAATGAACTTGATGCAACCTTTAAACAACCTTCAAATGTTGTCCCTGTGTCTTAATGGGAATCACTGATCTAGCCGCAATTAATCCAATGATTCTAAACAAGTGCTCTTGGTGCACAGGCAATCTCTTTCACTCCATCCATAACATAGGGAAAAAATCTGAAGGATTTATCACCTAAAAGGGAGGGCTAAAACGACAATCAAATCACAAAATGTAGAATAATTATCTCAGTTTACACTTGTTATTTAATCGCAGTTCCTCATCTTCCTTGGAATATGCATTAAGGCAAGTAAAGTAAATAATATCTTTGCACATATGTGAGTATATTTTAAGCAGAAATAATTTGCTCATTTAAATAACAGATGCACTAATTCTTTTAGAACTAAAGTGTACGAGCATGCTATCTTAAGGGAAATATCAATATTAAGCGATTATTTTCATAATAAAATCAGATTATTTGACTAAGAATTAGATAGAAACTATGAAGCTGTATAACTCCTGTGCAATACTATAGACATTTCAGAATATCAGAAGACGACTATAATTTAAGCAACATTAATTGAGTAAAAATAGAGATAATTTCTAACTTCTGCGCACAACTCTAGTTAAGATGGCAATATTTAAACTGTCTCAGTTCACTGTATTGATTAAGATAATTTAGAATCTTGCCATAACGGTGGAGATGTTACTTTTAGCAATATCATATGGCACTACCATACTACAGTGATACCTACGCTAATGAAGATAATTCATTTTGTAATCACATCCATTAGCCAAAATACTTGTAAGCTAAAACATGGTTTACCATAGGTTTCTATAGAAAATGCTTAATTAATTCTGATTGCTGCTTACTATTTAAGGATGAGTTTTATAAAATTATGAAAAGCACACTATAAAAGAGGAAAAACACAACAAAGCTGGAGAATCTTAAATAAAAGGAGACGCTTAAAGAAAAGGATTGGTTTGATGGTTCTCCTCCTTTTCATGTGGTCATTTCTTTGTGATGCACATAAAAATGGAGGATATAAGGTCCTTGAATGGCTCAACCATTCACATTTTCTACTTTAAGTTAACACATACATCTACTAAAACAGTCATTAGCAGAGTAAATTTTTGTTAGCCAGGTCCAAAATATCATTGTTACACATAAAATTCTTTAGCCAGGTTACTCATTCCTCATTGCTGTATTATCACTGTATTTTTAAGAATCTCTTCTGACTACTGAACCAGATATACTGCCAAGGACAGGACAGTAAAAAAATCATCAATTTTAACCACCCTTTGCTTATATAGTATTTAAAATTAAACTGAAACTATGATACTTGGTGGAATTTGATCATACGAAATAATTTATTACAATGAAAATACATGTATAATAAAGTTTTCATTGAAATAAATTATTTTGTACATATTATTTAATTCTTGCCAAAACCTACTTCGTGTTTCTGCTGCTGTGTGATGAAAAGTAATTAAGAATAAAACTTACTTTCTTTCATTCCTTACGATTTCCATGTAATCCATGGAACGAGCATAAAATCCATCTGCAGTAAGAGCTCCCCAGAAGTTTGACCAAGCTTTCTGAGGCCTGGTAAGCATAGGTCCTATTACGGTCCTAAAATAACAACGAAATGAAAATAATAAAATAATTTCTTCAAAGTAAAAATATGTATGAAAATGTATTTATAAAACAATAAAATATATATCACATTTACCTGTTCTGCTCAATAAGTAGAGGCAATGTGCTTGGATTGTCCAAATGAGCCACTGCATCCACATTAAAGAAATAATCACATTTTGTTGTCAGACAATGATTTCTGCAATGGTAAATTTAATATAAAAGTGTTAATTATACTTGTTAATGGAACAAAATAAAATTTATTTTAAAACAAGGAGATGGAATGAGTACCTTGCATAGGAAAAATTAGCTATTTAGCACATTTATTGAAATAAAATCTTGCTCTTAGCACAGTTTCATAAAAAAGTAGTGAAAAATTTTCATAGCGCTACATTTCACTTCTACATACTGTAGTCCAAATATCCCTCTTTTTGTTGAGTTAAATAATTATCATGAACAGAGATAGAGCAAATAAAAGGTGGCAATTTATCAGTTGAAGGAAAGAAATGAGTAAACAAAATTGAGAGATGAAGCACTCTGAGCTGAATAAATCTTATTATCTTAAAATATAATAAGTTCAATTAAATGATAAATTGAAAAAAATATAGGATCTATCTCATATTAAGATAACAAAATTTCATAAAAACTTTGAAGTCTCATTTTCTATAGCATTAAATGTCAACCAACTTTTAACAACTCTGAGAAGACTTAACATATAGAAAGCTGCTCAGACGACCCTTATTTAAGCAATTACATATTGAATTCTTCATCATACTAAGACACCTTTCAATTGTAGTATTTCTTCCATAATATAGGGATATTTAATCAAATAGTTTACTGTTACATGACAGACAAGGAAGATAGATAAAAATTACAAATATGTGAACATTTTTGTTCCACTAATAGCGATTTTATGGAATTATGATAGAACAATTACTGAATCCTTCTCAAATAAAATAATATGAGTCGTATAATAAATAACTTTTTGTGGTATAGCGTAGAAGTGTGTTTCTATCTAATTTCATAATATAAGTTATTAAGGCTTGAGAAAGTCATAATTGAAAGAAAGATCATTAATGAAAATAATGCTTAGATAATAAAATCAATACCTTTTTGACAATAATTCAAAATTAAATTAGAATTATGAAGTTTTCAAATCAAAAGAAAAAAGATACACAACACATTTTTTTCAGAGCTCTTGAGAGAGAGATAAATTTGATCTTTTTGAATTTTCAGTTTTCTTCAGACTGCTTAACATGCTTCATATTATTCGTTTTTCCATGGAAAGATACACTACTTTCTATAATAATATGCAATTAACTTAACATCATTATATACAACATAGTTCTGTTCTTTACCAGTTGATTTATCTTTGTTCTGTAGTAGAAAAATTTTTCATTACAAAATTCCAGGAATCTTTAATATTTTTGTCTAATTTACCCTCTTAAGTTACTACTCTAGCAACCATTACTAACTATTGATCTTGTAATTGCTCTTATCATCATATGTTATAAGTTTCCTTCCAATCATCACAGCCTTCTTTTTATTTATGAAGTATATTATCTGATCATGGGAGAAAAAAATGCCATTTTAGAAATGTAACTCATGCCATTCTTTTACATTATGCAACAATTTGGGGGAAAATAGATATCTCATCATGAGTAAGAACTAGTTGTTCTATTTATTATTAAGTCTTAGTATACTCATTCTTCCTCACATCTAATATGAAATATGATGACTTCAATATCATTTTTCAGAGAGAATACATACCAGGCATGCATCATATTATTTATTTCTTTTTCTGTTTCCTTTTTATTTTTATAATGTAAGCAAGTATTTATTTTCATTGAATGTACAATATATAACGATTTTTAAATGAGCAACTTTTGAAGGAAATCATAGCTATGTTAATAATACATTAAAAAGTTAACTGAGAAACATTGTGCAAATCCTAAATTTGAGAATTAAAATTTTGGAAAATGTATGCACATTATGACCAAGGGGATATGAAAACAGTAGAATATGAACCTACACTGACTGTATAGATACCAAATATCCAATTTTTGTAGATGATTTAACTTAACATCTCAGTTATCTTTGCTCAGCATTTCTCACAAGCTACATTAGCAATAGAGGATAAATTTCACTTTTTTATTCCTCTTTATAGGGAAACGAGGTTTATGTTTTTCCTTCGACAATGAAAATTACTATATAACCATGCCATCATCATTCTTTCTTGGTAACAATTTATAAGAAATATTTATATCCAAAAATAGCTCCAATTAATGTATATTTTTTATGAAAAATTATACCTAATTTTATAATACTACTACTGTGGCTTTAATCACTACAATTACTTACATTGCTAAGTTTCTTGCATGCCATTCTTTAACTTTGTCTTCAGGTTTAATTTCCTTAATACTAACATACTCGTCCCCAAGTTCTTCTATGAAGCGTTTCACATCTTTAGCATGATATTCCTCCTATAATATAAAAAAAATACTTTATAACTATTGCATTTCTGCTTAATAAACTTAAAAAGAAATTCACATTTATATACGTACTTCATCATTATCACTTATCACCAAAGAAGATAACCATACTTACATTGTTATGGATGAACAAATGAATCCTTTTCTTAGGATATTCTTGCTTTGCAAGTTTGTCAAAAAATTCTTCCAAAAATGGAGTTGCTTGCTCAATAAATATAGCAAGTAATACTACAGGGTGATTTTTCTCCTGTGGAATTGAAGTAAATAATTAGTTAATTAGATCATAATGAAGGAACAATAGCCATGATAACAAACAATACATTTGCATGACAGAAAAAAAAATTCGAGGCAAACAAAACATTTATACAGTATGGATGCTTGTAAAGACTTGAATTTCAGTTGAATTTATGTGAATTTAAAATGCTTTGTGTTACCTAATTTAGTGGTGAAAAGTTTAGCCCCATTACTGGATAAATAGAGTTACGGAGATCAGCATTTCTGACAAGATATGTCTGAATAGGAAAATAGGTTACAAAGACGAAAAGAGGATAAAGAGGCACTAAGTAGCCTAAAGATAAATAAGTTAGAAAATATTATGCAGAGTGAAATTTGTAATCAAAAGGAATTTTTTGCGGAAATCAAATTTTGGGTTCCTATTATAAGAAGATTTTGAAGATTTAGGGAGGGGACACCTTAATGAGATAATATATGTGCCTCATTTCAGTTAGGTACAGTTAATTTGGCTCCAATATAGGATAGAGTTCGTTTATCATAAGGAAATATCCTAATTTGAATAATCGTTTTATGACTATCTGAATAATAAATGTGTATTTCAGACTTTCCCAGTTACTTAGGAAATAGGTAGTGACCCTTAAAAAATCATACACCCATAAATGAAATGTTAAATTTTTCATTTATTAGTCAAGTTTGTTCATTTTTATGCTAAAAAATAATCCATGTGCTAATATTCAGTTTAAATGACAAATGGTCACAGAAGATGCCTCAGCTTAAAGAGAGGTGCCAAAAGTGATTAGCAAAAGAATTGCAGGGAAGAGATTTTATATCTCATTGATATTTTAGGAGAGTTTTCATATTTTGAGAAAGAAGAAAATTACTACTTCAACATATTTTGGTACCTTTAGATGATAGAACTTGAAATTGGGCTATGGAAATAGACTTTGAAACGGATTTTTTTATTTGTGATATAAAAGTAGACTATAATACAATACTATAAAGAGATTCAACTACAGCAAAAGTCTAATTAAAACAGTATTCATGACTCCAACTAAAAATGTAAATTTGCAAGATTCTGCATTATTTAGACTTAGAAAATAGGGAATGAATAAAGTTTTTAAATGTTTTGAGTAGAATAAATTCAGTAGATGAAATTTTTTGTGAATTCATGCCTCCGTGCATTTAAACTCAGAAGCCAAGGGTTAAGGTCAAAACTCATTTCTCCAATTAAAAACAACCTCAACTTAAATGGAATTCTGGAAATTACCATGTTTTGAGAATTATATTTTTAAGAATCCAAAACTCATTTCAATCACAACTAATATTAAGGAGAATTACCTAACAATTTTGTTCATAATAAAGGCAAACTTTGAATGGGTTTTCTTCAACAAAAGATTATTACAGAGTTGAAGAAAATCTTACAATTACTCTTTTTATAGTTTGCATTACTACAAAAATCCCATAAAGTCCCTTTAAGGAATATAAGAGATGAAGGTTTGTCAATTAGAGAAAATCAAATTCCTTTCAATGTAAAATAGAATGAAATTGTACCTTCATTTCTGAAAGAGGAGAGAGAACATCCTCCCAACAGGAGACACAACCTTCTTGTGGGTTCCAGGCATTTGCAAGATAGTTACCCAGGGTGTTAAATACTGGCTTGCTTGGCCCGTTCCCATGTATCACTAGAGGTACCGTGCCATATGCTGTGTTCTGCAAATAAGCTTCCTTTCCTTTGAACCTCAACTCCACCTCATCTGATGATTATAAATGAAACAATAAAGCGTTTAAAAGAATCTCTACCTAAACTACGTTGATATAATCCACTGAAAATGCATGCACTTTTACCATGAATTTTTAAAACTTGATGGAGCACTTAACTAAATATAGCAGGCAAGTTAGTCACCAATCTCAAGAGATACATCCCACCAAGAGTTAATTAAAGCATATGATCCAAAACATTCCCATGTATTCAGGAAATGTTATAAAGAGTTGTTATTTTTCGGTACTGTTAAATTTTATCATATTTTTTCTGGCTAATTAACTAATATTCTCATTTACATCACCCAACTAGCTATAAGGAGTTGAAGATTATGTTTATGCATTACGTTCACTATCAACTAGCTGCAGTAATGGGTTAATTCAGCACTTTAAAAAGATAAGGTATCATTCAAGCCATTTATACTGATTTAAATTAAAATCATATTGATGTTTTCTAAGATTGTATATAAAAAGTGATATAATAGAAAATAAATATACATTTACTATTGGCTTGAATACAATACTCAATATAAAAAGTTTAACATTTTCTGTGCAGAGAGCAGCATATGCCGCTCATGTTGGTCCTACCCTGTGGCTGAGAGTGGCATATCATGCCATAAATATTTAGAAAATGATAAATGTTAGCATAAAATAAAAAAAAACTTATTGCAACATATAGAGCTAACATTCTGTGTATAATTGAAATAAACTGTATTCAGCCATAGGATATCAACGAATAAAAGATATATTTAAATTGATTCTAATAAATCTCATAATAAAAATTAGATCATGAAAACCATAAGTAAATTAAGAGCATAAGTAAAAGGTTTTCCACGAAATCTCATCTAAAGGCTTTTTAAGGCAACAAGATTAAAGCCAAAACAATAGATTAAACTATAAAAGTGTAAACAATGACTAAGCTATCACTTTCTATACACAGAGAGAGAGATATGAATATAAAATAAAAGAAGAGTATGAATAATGGATACTTACTAAGAGCACCATTTAGATTTTGGAATATTTCTGATTTATGATCCAACTGTATTTTATGCTTCTCTCTCAATTTGGTATCTAAATATCTTTTAGTGTAGAAGAGCTGATCGTCTTGAGAGTCTTTTACAGGTGATGATGACACTATAGCATAAAGGTCATCAGCATATCCAATGAATCCTGAAAAAATACAAAATAAAAACATTAGGAATCTTTTGAGGAAAGCAACACATATGCATATCTTACATACATTTATATTTTATAGATGTATGTAAACATGAATGAAGTTTTTTTCTAGCATAAAGGAATGAGGCACAAAGCAATTAAATATTTACTTTCAATAAGATGTGGAGATGATTTAAGTTAACAAAATAGTCATGAGTGACATCATAACACTTAGAAGAACATGTTTACATGTCAGAATTTTAATGAATAGGAGAGAGATGATGATGATACAAAAGACATATACTTCAAAACTGAACAGTGAATGCATGGGTGAATTTTTCTTTCAATTTTTAAAGAAAATTAATTCTTTAATTTTTAAAGAAAATTAATTCTTTAAAAATTGAAATCAGTCATTAATTCCAGTTATAAGCAAGATAAATCCAGATTCAGAGTACAAGCAAGAACCTGCTATAATGTTGACGTCTTCCATCTCTCTTTAACCACATTTAAAAAGGCCATTAAATCTAAACTGTAAAACTTGCAATCTACCTCTCTTTTCTTTTTTGATCTACGAACTTTTCTCTTTTGTTTGAACTCTTTTGTGCAAGTCTCTGTATTATTTTTTTAAGCTTAGTTGTAATACTTTTTACACATGTATCTTCTGTACTTTCTTTATTATATAATATGTATGTATGTGTACTTTTGAAAAGGGCAATCCCTCTGCACGTGAAATAAACTATTATTATTATTACAAGATAAATTTGGAAATTTGATCTGAGGAGTATGCTTTTGTTATAAGTGTGTCTATGTTGTTCAAAGTGAGTGGAAAGTTATAACTGTGACTACAAGGATATTGAACCATGTACTGTAGCTTATTTAACTTAAATGATGGAACTTATTTAACTTTTTATGCATAATATGTATAGTGAAATTTACTTGTACTCCCTACAGTAGGTTTTTGGAGGGGTTTCCCTCCTGTCTTTGGGCAAATGGCAGGCTTAAAATAAATTTGCTAGGTTTCTCTTAAATGCTGCCTCCTGGCCAGAAGGCCAACTAGCAGCATGAAGTTAAATGATAAACATCTCATAGAATTTATACATAAATGCAGGAACAGAGACTTTAAAAAAGCAAGGTTAAAAATCTTTGAAATGTTGATGAAATACAAAAATACAATAGAATATTTTTGATACCTTTGTTAGTTGATAGCTTCAAATTTGGGTTAAAACACACAAAAATCATTTGAGAAAGGAGCTCATTTATGAGAAATCACCTTTGTAATTATTAAGACAAACAATATCTCCTGACTATAAAATATTTCTCCCCTGAAGAACTACCAATTATATCATTATTCTTATTTTTCCCGAAATACTTCACAAGTTCAAAATCTATTATAATTGAGTGAGCCTACCTCCAGAACAGAGGAACCGCTTTCCTCTGGAGATAGTTGGATATTGGTTGGATAGAGATTCATCTGGCCAACAACTCCGCTCAGCAGAGAACAACACACGTGCACCAAAATTCTCAAACTGCTCTATAATTTTGTCTGGTCCTGATGTCAGGATTACATCATAGCTGAAAAATAAGATGTGTGTAATGAAACACTAATGCAAGTTTTTTCAATGGAAATTGAGGCAAAACAACTATAGCTTCCTTGGTAGGTGATGATCAGAATAGATATAATTCAAGAGTAAGAGAATTCAATAGCTCAGCATTGATAGTTTCATTTCGATTTGCTGATTCATTCTTAATTTACATACATGGCTTATGGTTACCGTATTTGACGGCATATAAGACGCACCTTTTTTCCTAAATTATGTCTCGAAAAATTTCCCAGCGTCTTATATGTGAAGGTTCAACCTCCACAGGTTAACTTTCAATACTGAATGCTATTTTAAGCCCAGATGGTCTATACTACCTATTTCATAATTGCATTCAATGATTGTGTTAATATTTGGCTTTTACGAAACATGACAACTAAAAGAAACTACATTATAAATTATTGTGGTACCGTGCTTTCCCACGGACTATTAAAACTTTTTTTCCTTGTGAGTGGCCAACTTAATGAGGGTGCGTCTTATATGCCATCAAATACGGTTGTTTTGATGAAATATAGAGGGAAAAAAATGAACTTCTGTGCCTTTATAGCTGAAGGTTCCAAAAGATAGAGCTTGCTGAGACATCAGTGGAAGAGGTTTGCAATAGTAAAACAAAAATAATCAATTTTCTCCTTTTTATGGAAGAATCCGGTGAAGAGGTTAATTTGTATTAAAACTTCTTATTTTTACTTTCAATGTGCTCTATAGAAAATTTCACAAAGTAAATAAAATATTTAGACTTTTTTGAGATAAGCTCCATAATTTTATAACAAAAATTCAGTGAATGAATAAATTCAGGAATGAATCACTTTAACAAAAACTCAACTGATATGGTGTTATCAGTTTTTTGCCTGGAAAATTTCCAATATTTGGCAAAGATTTTCCAACTATTACTTTCTTCTTATGGCAAATAATGGTCCACAATGTTCACAATTGAATGCAAAAGGAAAAATAAGACCATATCTTCTCAACATTCAGCAGTGTCATTTTTTTAAAGAAGAATTATGGAAAAGCTAATCATTTCAGGAAATCAAAGAAAGAAAACATAAATTACCTGTCTGTGAACATGACTATCTTATCCTTCTGATCCTTGTACTTAGTTAATTCTTTTAGGAAGAGATTAATTTTGTAGCCTCCTCCCACTGATTTCATGTCACCACCACGCCATTTTTGGCCCATTCCAAGAACCTGAAAATGTTTGAAAGCTGAATTAGTAGCAACAACTTTAAAGGAGATTTCAAAGTCAAAGTTTAAGACTCATGCCTTTTTAGAAAGAAATTTCTCATAATAAGAAATATTGGAATTATGGAAATGGGAAAAATTGCCAAAAATAAAATAATTTAGCTACAACAACACTACGAATGAATATTGATAGTGAGGGATGTTCCTCACAGTAACTCTTACATTGTGCGAGAGACTACCACTCATCAACTATATCAGAATAGTAATTCCCAAGGAGAAACAGACATGAAAAATTAAAAAAAAATTATTAGTGCACGATTTTACATGCAAATTCCCTTCAAATAGTAATTTCAAATCAAGTCATGTAAAAACAAGTACAGATAAATATCAGGTCAATGACTTGAAATGATCAGCATCACAATTAAGTAATAATTTTCAATAAACAGTGAAGTACATACATTAAACTAAATGAGAGATAGCAGAGAAGTGTGATAACACTCCTGGCACTTAACACAAGAGATGAGAGGAGCATCCCAAGGGTTTTTAAATAATAAATGCCGCTACTAATTCACCCAAAAAGTAAGCATTACCAATTAATGTTTAATATTTACAAATATGTTGAATGAACAAGTTCAGATCATGATATACATACTCCTTTGAGATGCTTGTAAAATTATTTTGAGCCTGAGATATTAAATTGCAGTTAAACGAAGAATTCTTTTGATTCATCATCCACAAAATATGCACATTATGAAAATACAACCCTCCTCCAACCCTATCAACCAACTGGATAATAGTTAAAGATCATTCATGTATTGTTAGACTCTAAACCCTTTCGCCACCAGTTTGGTTCGAACATTATGAAAATTTGATCCACATTAGTCAATTATTGCAGTGAAATGGTTACATACAAAATTTAAAAAGAAGACTTTAATAATTTTGAGACTTGAATAATGCAAAAGAGATATTTTATTAAAAGAAATGTTATTCGAGGCATAATTTGAACTTCTACAAACTATCACCATAAACTGATTTATAATCAGTAAACTAGGGTTTACTCATATCTCATTATCTAGTTTTTTTACTTCCTTCAGATTTTGAAAATTCTTTACATCTCAACTAAAAATATACCAGCAAAAAAGGGGTGAAGGAAACATCATTCTTATTTATTTGGGTGGACATGAGAAAAATTTTGAATTCTTGAACTAAGGCTTACATTAGAGAAAAAAATTACAATGCAAAATTCCATCATAAAAACGAATAAAATAGTATAAGTACCAAAACGTTTGAATCATAATAGAGAGATCGTTTCTTAAATTCTTAGAATCTCAATCTTAATAATCCATAAAGAACATGAATTATTACAATGATAAGAAGAATTGATGAATCATTACCTTGACTGGGACATTGTAGACTTTGGCTGATCTAATAAATCTCTGAAATCCCTCAGTTTCATTGGAGGCAACTGTCACCAGCAGGAAATCTGGAAAAAGAATAATAATTTTAGTGAATATGATTGATTTAGAAAACCAGAACTGATAAAATTTATGCTGAGAAAAAAGCTTCCCTGAAACATATTAGGAGGAATGTAATTATTCTGGAATACATCCTACTGCTGAACTAAAAGAGGAAAAAATTTGCAGTTCTTCAAACATGCTATCATTATTTAGTTCAGAAATACACATAATTTTCTTCGTTTTAGATAAATGAAATGTAATTATAGAACCCTGGCGAGATTTCCTAATAAATAAGTCTTTAAACTCACAATAAATATAAGGCGGCTCTTCGTGATGCCATAAAAACTAAAACAAGGTAATGATCCTTTATGATTTCAGCATTATCTTCATTTGCTGTCATTGCATATCTCCTATAATTATCTTTTTACAAAAGACAACGAGAATATTTTTTGGTCAGTGTTTGTATGGGTTTTGTTGTGTACAATTCATGTTATTTTTCATGTTAAAACTTAAGATATGTTGTTCACATTTTTTCTAAAATTTCAAATGAAAAATATTAGTAGGTTCTGGGGTTCTTTAAGGGTTCTGCGTCTCGTTAGCCAGAAATGTTACAAAGTTACTTGGGACAGGACAGAAATTGCTTTGCACCCTCTTTCTACATCTACGATATCTCAAAGCCTTAGTCCTGCTACAACACTCTTAAGTATTTTATGTAAAAATTCATAGGGTCAGTCACAATATCAGTCTATAGACATTAGATGGAAGTGGAGACTTCATAGTAACAATCTCATACAAATTCAGCTTCTACTTATAAAAAATATTCTCCTTGGATTAATAATAATAATACTCCAGCAAGTAATTCTTGAATTTTTTTAAAAGCCTGACTAGCTGAATTCTGTACCAAGGTCCAATAGATCGAAAAACAAGGCTATTCTTGCTTCAATTCCAGCATTATCCTAAAAACAAGGTAGATAAGGACTATATTTTGTACGAGCTCCTTTTTTCATAAAGTTTCCCGTTACCTCAGATCCATCATATGAGATTCCTGTAGTTAGATGTTTTTAGTAGCAATTATTTGTGGATAGAATTTGCTAATACTATTTTTTCATGAATATCATTTTTTAATCACTCTGACAAAGGTGTATTGTTTGGGTGGATTTTGAGATTTCAACTTTCGTCAATACAAAAGCCCTATTACTGGAAAATTTAGGGTGAAATTAAAACCGTTTCATGGAAAGAAAATGTCTGATGCGTTCAGGAATGGAACCCCTACCTTTTTACATACATAATTAAAATAAATTGCTTTAATTCTAACCAAAATATAATATATGCGGCTTAAAAACAATTCTTTCTCGTGTAAGAATTTTTCAAAACCAAGGCTATCAAGGAAGATTACCAAATGTACGGTATATGAATGCATTTTATGGTATTTTAATTTTTTGAAAAAAGTTTTCGCAAATAAAGTATTTTAGCTAAGGCTTTACTTAATTGATACTCTGAAAATAACACCTAAATGCAGGGCCGGATTAAGAATGCGGGGGCCCCAGGGCCGATCAATGTGTGGGGGCCCTTCTGCGGTCACAAATTAATTACAGTATACAATAAGATTGTCTTCAATTCATTTTATTTATTTATTATCACAATTTTAACTTAGTCATCTAATACAGCGTAGAAGTCAGTTAGCCAGCATTTCGAATCACTTTCACGAAAATTTTGTCAACTTAAATCCTTAAAAAATTAAAAAACCTATATGTTCGCATTATTTGTGGGGGCCCCCAAAATGTGGGGGCCCTGGGCCGCGGCCCTGCCCTTAAACCGGCCCTGCCTAAATGTATAAATGGTAGGCTTAATATAATTTTTCTTTCTCTACGCGTAGTTTAATCAGGAAATTAAACTTTTAAGAAACAGTGAAAGTTATCATGATAAAATTCTACGCCCCCAGGAAATGCATATAACTGATTTCCCTCCCTGTATTTAATCCTTTCTTGAAATGAGCCATAGATGAAAACTGTTCACGCGAGTATGTTAAGTTAGCGTAACTTGAAGAGTGGTTACATAAAATTAGTGTTAGCTCGGCCATAATGCGCCGATGGTAAGCGCAAGAAACACGAGCGAAGTCCTCGTGTAGGGGGACGTGGGAAGGCCGGATCTACATCATCTCTGAAGGAACCGAGTGTTTGAGAAGGGGCGAGACGCATGGCCGCTAGTTAATATAAAGACGACGGGCAATGTAAACAGCCGCAGCAAGAAGCTGAGAAGGGTTACGTGACCTCCAAAGCGTACCCTCTTCCAGAAAAATCTCCGCGTGCCGTTCTTCCACGAGATCGCTCGGCATTTTGAAGATAAAAGAGTTCGCATCTGCATACAATGAGGAATCCCTTAAAAGGTCACGTATTCAATGCCGTAATTAAGAAAGCAGAGAATCGTTATTTTCCCGTAGTAAGTCGTTTAATTAACTAACCAACAGTTGGAACAAAGAGATTAACAGACATCAAAGCGTAATTGACTCATCTAATCGCGAAAATATTCATTAGCGTCATTAATCGAATTTGACATGCTCTGTATTTTTCTTGCAGAAGCGCCCATTGTTAGTCGTTGATAGCGAAATAACACTTACAATTGGCCAAAATTTTCATATTCCTATCTCTTGAACATTTCCGGAATCTAAGCCTGGAATTCCCATTTCTGAGCTCGGCTGAAAGAATTTTTTAGCTTGTTTAAAAAACTATTTCCGGGCCATCTGTGAAACATTTCTGTGTATTTAGAAACATTTATCCTTTACTCAAGACTTCAAACGAACCGCAAAAGGATACACTAACATTTCGAGCTACATCATAGTAATTCATTAACATTTTTGTCCCCCGTTAAAACAATCATTGAAATGTAGCAAATAAATATCACAGACTACAGTAGTAACATTCCCTTATTTTTTCCAAATTTCTTTCCGCTTTTACTTCCGCATGCGTAACTTCCTCATATCTAACATTATAAGTTTCTTCGTGATTGAGAAATTCCGAGAGGCCCATCAAATTTACGAGCGTAAGACATCTGCTTGTTTGTGCCATAATATACTCCTCTTTAGGGCAGAAATCGGATTACAGCTTCGAAGCAAAAATGTAAGTTCAAGGCTTAGTTATCTATACAGAGTACATTTTGGGAAATTTTAGGATGACGAACCAGGGTCATAATCCTATGCCATTCTTTTACTGAAGCCTCTCCTTCAATTATACGCGCACTCTAAAAAGTATACAATTCCATACAACTTCTATGTAAAATTCTCACAGTTCATAGAGTACAGGATTTAGAACTGAAAAGTCAAAAATGATTAATTGCAAACCAAGATATTAAAATTTGTTCCCAGGGTCCTACGGCAAGTTGCAGTAAATTTTATAATGCACAGCCACCCTCAATTAGATATATTAATTCTTTTAATTAATTCAGGAAATCTGTATTTGTATTTCTACTACACAAATGCCTCTACCGCTCGGGTGATTTCTTTTTCACAGATTAATTGTTCTGTATATTTACGTTTACTACATTTTTCTTCTTTGCTTATATTCTTATTTATTGTAATATCTGACGTATCCTATAAAATTCTATTCTAATTTCATTGGACCAATATCATTCTATTCTATACAAGAGAACGCCTGAATTACAGAAGATTCGAACGCTTCGGAGTTGAGAAACCAAAGTGGCAATTCATGATATGAAACTTCTCTTAGATCAACCATTTCATGAGATTAAAATGTACGTATGTATGTACGTACGTACATACGTACATTTTTGAAAAGATACAGTGTAAATAGAATAAATTGCGACAAATTATTACTATATTTTCATTAACCCTCGACCCGTTTCAATTCCGTATGAAATTAGCGTTCATACATTGTGGGGTAAAATCTGTTTCATTTGCCTTTTGGTCCAAGACAGAGGAAATAATATACATATCTTTCATTTACTCTTGTCTGTTTTGTTCAGTATCGTCATAATATAAAAGCTACTGAGGTATAATGCTGAATAACGGCTTTCACTGCAAATCGAATACTAAGAAAAGCTTTTTTCGTATGGTCATTTAGCGGACTTTTATCACGTACAATATTCATTCTCAGTTAAACACGCAAGGAAAAACTACCTCACTCCTCATCATCCCCAGCCGTCTTATCCCTCATCTAAAATTTTTGTCGAAAAATGAGAAAAGAGTGAGGATCCAACCTGCTTTCAGGTTAAAGACATAACAGATACGGAACTCAAATATTTTAGGAA
The DNA here is from genome assembly GCA_947579665.1 of Sympetrum striolatum. NCBI lineage: Eukaryota > Metazoa > Arthropoda > Insecta > Odonata > Libellulidae > Sympetrum > Sympetrum striolatum. The sequence goes on from OX388350.1 coordinate 64,779,805, forward strand.
CCATTAGTTAATGAAGATTCATCTTTCGAAATATTGATAAATATATTTAGAACGACTAAGAATGTAGACATGCATTTTCCAACGCAATGAGTGTGAAAATTGCCGCATTTTAACTGCCAATTGTAAAAAATTAGATTAAAAGATATCGAAAAATTACGCTACTTCCTATTAAAAATATACACTAGCACTCTAAAATTTAAGCAACAATTCAGCCAATTAAAAGGAAAACTATTGTTATCACTGTTATTCTATCATTTTAAAATCATAGTTTTAAACAATTTTAACGAAAGCTACAGTTTCAACGATTTAAAAAAATAATCACAAAATACAGCAAAACAGATTACTCAGCCGGAACTAAATATAAGAATTTCTTAGTTCCCAAAATTATCCGAAAGTTTGCACCAGAGGGTATTGATTGATCAACATTTTTATTTCTTTTATCTATAGAATTATATTTCTTACTTATACATGGAAATACTAGCAAGTAAAGGGACCTGCCTTGTCCTCGCAATTTCAAATCCTACCTCTAACCACAACAAGGACGATAAGGAGTATCCGACGATTAACCCAGCCGCCCTCTGCTGAACAGATAGAAGTCTTTGTTCTCGGAAGCCATCCTCCTACGCCCAAAAACGAAAACGCGGAAACCGGAAGCTCGCACGCCTCCGCCGCGCTTTTTGGACACAGCGGGAAATTTCTTTCCACGGCCTTCAACGCCTTCGCAAGACGTTACCAGTGGACGCAACAACTCTCAATCTGTACTTAATCTCACAACTCTCGTAACATTGACGTAATTCCCGATCAACACTTCCATTTAATTTTGTTTTTCGTTGACTTAGTCGTTCTTATAAAATCCAAGGAAAATCGGACTAGAAAAAAGTCTGACGGGACCGGGAATCGAACCCGGGATCTCTATCAACTTTGAGCAATTAAGCAGTCAGGCCAGAACTTTACATCCTAGGTTCACTGCCGTTTTCAAGAAATATACCCTAATACTTTTCCTTGTGTTTCCTTACAAAAGTTTTACCGATGAGGTTCATCTTATGCTATACCATTCCGTAATTAAAAAGACATAAATTGACAACAATAAACGAACTAAAAGTTCACCAAAAACATTTTTCAACGAATACTTGCGATCAGACACTGAGGCAACACTGCTGAATAAAAGTTTCTACCACAGCTCTGTCAGTATAGTATTCAGCCCAAAGGCCTGTTGGAACCTCGCTCCCTCTAAATTTAGAGTAGTTTCTTTATAAAGTCATCTTTAGGAAGAAATAGTTCTATTGCCGTAATTCTCAACCACAAAGCGATAAGAATGCCACTTAGCGGTCCCGTGACTGCGGTGTATAAAAAGCAATCTTAAGAGAAACTCTTCTTAATCATTTTTGAGTTCAAGCACCATTTCACAAATTGGGCAAATTGCGAATCCTGCAAAGTAATCAAAGGAAAACGACCGACCCCATCTGGATCCGCCCCTGCCACGAGTGTGTTTCAATTATATGGGCCCTTGACAAATCTCACCGCTTTTGCATCATGACTTCGTTTAGAGGTAAAATAGTTATGAGTAGAAACGCTTTATATCAGTAAACAGTACTAAATGATTTATATCAGTAAAACAGTATTTGCGGACGTATCATATTTGTTTATTCATATCACCATGGTGCCATTGAGAGTTGCCCTGATGCCAAAGGGCTACGTTATTTCGTATGCCACAAAACATGTGTATGAAAACATTCGCATAAAACTGCAACTGCCTCAAAAATCATCAACGGTCTTAGTTGCATCCCAAAGATTAGATTTTGGTTTAAATTCCCATTTAATTTCTAGAGCATTAATAATGTATAAATTTCAATCGAATTGCAAATGCATTAATAATATTAAATATCCATCTGATTGCTATAATTAATAATAATTTCCATCAAAGTGCACAGAATGACGATCATTATTTCCTTCAAAAATAACGAACGTAATATCAATCACTGAGAAGAATAATGATTATTTCAGGAAATGCAAAGTAATACACAGGTACCACTTCACCAGGTTTAGGGGAATTATTTTGCTAAGCATATGAAGGTTAAGGTGATGCCTCGTCTCCGAATATACTGGATCTCAGAATAGGGCAACTTCTAACCTAGCGTAAAAGGAAAACAGTAAGACGTCACCTACATACGGAGACTGTAACCGACTTCCTTACCAATCCGGTACGCAAAATAAAATGTAAAATGCATCAGGGCATGCACGTGTAGATGCAGAAGTAGATAACACATCCCTGATGGCTAAATGAGATACAAGAAGTTCTAAACGGTGTCATGCAGTCAGAAGTTAGAGGATCATCTTAAACTAAAAATAATCCTATTGGAGGAAAGACAAGGGCACAAAATTATAGTTTAAATATCATAAGGTTATAGCCCTGGTTATTTCTTACGTTATTGGATTACAATTAGAATTCCTACGTCGAAATATATTCCTATTTAGCGATTTACGACAATATTTTAGTAACGCTGTGTTTGGAATGCTTCTCGAGTAACTTGTTTAAATATTATTTCAATTCTACAACTTGTCCTTAAGAAAGATTAGTCCTTAGAAATTTCTCATTGGATGAACTGAGAAATCTGTGTTCAAGATATAATATTAGACTAGGAATGAATTAACTCCGTAAATCGATAAAATACAGTGATGCTTTTCTTAGCTGCAATAGACTGATTCATGCAAATGAAAGCAACCATGTACCAAAGAGCATGTGCTGGGGGGAATTGGTTCAATGGAGCCTTATTTCGTGGCCCTCATCATTATCATGGGTCGACAATACGAAGATTGATTTGTTGCAGCTCTTCTTTTAAGACTCGGATCCTCGAAAAATTCTCCCGTCCGTAGCTTTATTGATGTGTCATACGCGTTTATCTCAATTCTTAGGGTAGCCATACGTTGAGCAATGCACTGTTTCTTATTTGATCTCGAATTCTCTCTGTCCTGAGATGTTCATAGGGACAAAAGGAAGGACCCGTAAATGCCCATTGCATCAAAAGTACTTAGGGTAAACGCTTTTCAATTTGTGTTCAAGAGTGCGGGGCTATCATTATGGGTGTGTCTGCAAAGTATGCAGCCCAAAGGCCGACTGAAACCTCATTCCTCTAACATTAGCTACCAACAGCTCGTAGCGGGGAATAAGGCTTAGTAGGCACGATGAGGAGTGAGGTAGTTTGCCCTTTAGTATTTAAAATAAAATAAAATTTACTATAAGCTTAGTATATCCACGTTAGTGAAATACAATGACTCCGCGAGTAACACTTTTCTTAGCATTCCATAAAGACAGACCTTAAACAGCGCAATTATTCAGCGCAGCACACTTATAAGTATATACCTAAGTAGCTTTCATGTTATTACAGCCATGAACAACAAAGAGAACAAATTAAATTGAAGATACATTTTTCTCTATCCTGTACCATGAGACAAGTGAAATATATACCATTAGTCAAGATATGGTTGCAATACTCATGGGTGTATTTCCCAAGGAAAAACGGACTTGAAAAAAGTCTGATAGGGCCGGGAATCGAACCCGGGATCTGCCTCTAACCGGGAGGCTGCCTTATTTATACTCATGGGTATACTTATGAAAAAACAGTGACCGCTATACAGAGTCAACAGGGAAAACAACCAAAAACCCTACCTCATCTTTGAGACTACGTAGATGAGCAATTTCCAGGTAATGCATCTTACGGTCACGCAGCATAAGATCAAAATGCCTGCGGGGAACAAATTATAAAATATGATCCATTTTGAACGCAACGAAGGATCATTTTCCGTGGTGCAAGCAAGGATACTACTTCCGGCGTCTATGCAAAGTTACGAGTGATGATACCAAGTAAACCGTTTCAGCGAAGAGCAGAGGACGCCGAGAGTGACCTTTTAATCACCTACTTAATGAAAAATACGTACGGTAAAACCTCATTTTCTATCAGATGATTCGAAACATTAACAAGGTCAAAACCACGAAGAGTCCCCGGCAAACCCACTTAGATTCTGAGCTCCTCATATTTCAGGCAATTAGGAAAACGTTTACAATGATAATTGAAGTCCCTATCGTATGTGGTTCGATGACCTACAAATATTTTGCTCACTTGGGAATGCTTATGCATGCCCAAGTGATTCCCAATGATGGGAATGAATCATGTTTTAACGAGGGTCGTATCATTTTATTTGCCTTTTGATCATTATCTATAATTATATAACATTTATTAATAATATCACGAGAAAATATTTTAATTCCTTCATATTGCAGTGTTATAGGGTTATATAAATTTAGTGACAAATATTTTTCGTTTACAATAAACAAAAACTGGAAACTACAAAATGAAATTCCACCTAATATCGCTGTCAATCATTCATTTTATTCGTGTTGTAGCGTGTTTAATATGTTTTTTTTTAATTTCCAGTAGTTCATTGAATTATTTAGAATGACACTTTTAGATACTGGTGCACGAAAAGGATAATGATACTTTTATTCGAAATATATTGTAAATATCTTTAAGAAATAACTTTTTCTTCAATGAGTTTCGCAATGGGATAATAAAGATGATACAATATCGCAGCTACACTCTGTAACGAGGATTCTCCTCCGTTGGTGGGCGTACCATCAACGAGAAGAATAGAGAGAAGATTTGATCCTGCATGAATTACTGGTTAGTGATCATTTTCTTAAGAATAACAAAAGATAGAATAAAAATTTTATACTCATAAAGATGAATTTTCAACAAAATAATGTAGAGTGGCTCCCTATTTTTTTTATCTCTTATAGCAACCTTACATCCGATATCATGGGTTAGGTGTAAGAAGAGACTTTCTAGTCTCAATCTCGCCCGAATAAAGGCCTTTTATTATTATTATTATTATATCCCATTAAACGAAAATGGATTTTGAATGGTGCAGAATTTTCCATATTTCGATGCTTGTAGTACTCGCCTGGTAAAAATGAAGACCTATGAGCAATGAGTCATGGAATAGTAAGGTTTTCCATATTTTTTATTAGTTTGTTTGATTCGAACCCGGGTGATTCCATTATTCCTGTAATTTGAAAGTAATTACATTTTTCACTATTTTAGCAAATAAGTTGCCATACTTGGAGATTGAGAACTTAAGAACCGTTGTAAGCTCCCTAGGTATGGAGTATCTTCAGCCAAATCTTATACAATTGTCAGTGCCATCATCCATCAAAATAGTAAATTTTAATTGTTAAATAACAACAGAGTTACGGTATAAAAGCAAATAAACAGATAATAAAGCGTTGCAATTCAGTTTGAAGTTCGTTTTCCTATAAAATATTCTTCCTCGCGACGCGATAATACGAAATTACCATTGCCCTAGCGCTTACGAAGTCAACTTTCCTTGTTGTCTGGATGAGAGAAATCTGATTATAGTTTGAGCGACACAATTTCTCATCAATTCGAATAAATCTCATGGAAAAACAACCGATTGCAGCAAATAGTGACTTCGTGTGATAGAGGTCTGATCCATGGAGTCTCACGATTATGTGATAGGAAGACACAATCTCACGGTGGCCCAATCTGACTGTCGGCGTTGCATCAAAGGTTTGCAAAAGAATGGCAGACTTCCAAGGAAATTTACAAGAGAGTGAGAAAGTTGTGAGGCGACGTTCTTCCTCTTCGGGATCCAAAGCAGAGACAGTAAACTCAAAACATCAAGATAAGCAAACAAAAAAGTCTACGACAGAAAACGAAACGCCTACTAATTACGAAAACTAGTTTTTGTAATTCAACAAGTATCAACAAATACTTGTTAGCATGACGACCAATCAACATATCGACGAACAGGTCAAAAACCTAAAAAACTGACAAATTTATTAGGCACGCTTTCATGATCAATCCTTCTTTGATTTTAATAATATTTTTAAATAATAATAATTGCTATTTTTCAATAATAGTTATCTTTTCCATATAGTTAAAAAATATTTTAATTTTGTTCATTCTTCATTTTTATTTCTCATAAAAATAGCCATTTATCATAAAATAATTTTTGTTTTCTACAACTACATCAAAAAGAAAACCCTACAAGCTGTTTTTTGGCGTCTGTCAGGGGTTGAAAAAACCAGAGCGTTAAAAATACTTTTTTACTCTGTCAATATCGCTTATCAATCGTGGAAAGTATTACATTTCAAAACTACGTTTCCTGGAATCTTACTCTCTTAATTTACGCGAATTACCGATTCGGCCAAAGCAGCACATGGGTAGCATAATAACATTTACTGAATTTATAAAGCAATCGCAGCTTTGATTCTAATTTTTTTATTCAAAGATTCCCAGCCTGCGTCTGTTTTCCTTGGTTTTAAGCAATAGTATTTTAAACTCTTGCTAAACTATTGGATTACTCTATTATTCTATTAATTCTGTAACTATTCTGATACAATTCTGAAAAAAAAGAATTATCTTCTTCCAGATGAAAGGACAATGGTAGATCATACACTCACATTTGGTGACTTCGTGAAGCAAGCAATTTCCTTTAGAAATGACAAGTCTAAACAAAACATTTCAACGAAAGGCTCCCACAATTGCATCACCTCAATGAATTGATTCACAATGTAATAGCGATTGGACATAATTAAGGCACTAAGATTATGGCTAATTTTACACGAGTATAAGAACAATTTGTCTATAACTGTCCGCTACCTCATTCATATCCATATTCTACAACTTCAACTGAAGACAAAGGTTCGAACATACGTGTGACACTCAATAATTTTCTTGGGTTGAATATAATAACGATTCATGGTTATATTTATTTATTTGATATATTGCGAGTTAGATGTCAATAAATAAGGTACCAATAGTATCGATTTAAAATATTCGTAATTTTTTCAGCACAAATAAAACCTCAAACTTGTAAAGAGGGCATTTCTACAGGTTCATACGATATGAAATCTAGATGATTTGGCGTTAACTTGTGGAAAGCCATTTAGGTAATGAAGAAAAACACTGTAAGTTTTCCACACTTTTATTTTGCTATTGACGACCGGTCGTAAGCAAAATAAAAGTGGAAAATTTACAGTGTTTTTCTTCATTACCTTCATATGATATGCTACTAAGTTTACCACGAGATCACTCAGTTATAGAGATTATTAAAATTATAAAAATAATACGTCTTTATTCGAGCGAGATTGAGACTTTAACCAATAAAAATAACGGAATTTATATGTCTTAATTGGAGATTATAGGCGAAAATCAGAAATGATCAAGCGATGTAATTGTATGTTTATAAGAATATTTATTAATAATACACTTTGTTTGGTAAAATATGGTATATTTGACAACATTCAACATAATGAGATAGATTATCGGCCCCACAGTAATATACCGATTTAAGAAATCAAATTTCAAATTATTCTGAAACACGTTGAAATCAACACTGAAAATTTCTACGTGAGAGCAAATATAGCCAATAAAAGAAGTTACAAAATTTTCGTTACGAAAAGCCATTGTGAAAAACGTAGTAAAAATGTTAAATGATATTTCCTTAAAAGTTTTACGTAGAAAACCATAATCCATTAACGTAATTACATTTTAACAGTCATTAACAGAATTGAAATTTAAAATCAATTCTTTCAAAAATTAATTGCTATAATGCGGCGATATAATTTTAATATAATGATGATTTCATTAGACTGGTTAATTAGTATTAAAATTGAATTTAATGCAGAAATTTAAAGTTAATACTTAGGAAAATGGAAGAATGGAGAACTCTTAACCTGGAAAATGCGCTCAAATTCTCAACCTAAAAAGCTTTTTAAGAAAGATGAAAATTTTTATGAATCTAGATTTTACAATTCAGAAGAATAAGTAATCTAGCGTAAAAGCTTAACGAAGACGCAATAAACTGAAACGAATGAACGAAATTGGAGAAAATTGTTTGTTTCGAACAAAACGAAAATCAACATTCGAGTAAAAGTTTTATATGAGTTAAATGTTAAAAAAATCATGCTCATCATGTTAAAACAGTTTTCACAGCGCAAAAATAGCTTTAAAGTCTGTCAGTCCGTATTAAACACATTTGAGAGAGAAAAAGACTCAAAAGACGTAATATTTTGTCTTTAAAAGCTCGAGATTTTTCGGTTGTCGTTAGTACGATTTCAATGATAATTTCCGACTGCGCCTCAAACATTTTTCGATTAGCGTCTTCATCGCTCGAGTAAGCTTTTGTGAAAGTAAAGATACAACCTAGAAACGTAATATACAGACAAATCACAAGCTTTCGAAGAAATGTAATATAATACCATCGCTATGATAGCATGCATAACCATATGTCATAACGCCCCGAAATTACGTAAAAATATTTTGTTATTGCCGTAAATCCGATGTATAACTACAAATTGATTAAACCGACTGGGGACAAATTTTAATCACGATAAATGAACTCTTCAAACTTTTTATATTCATTAATTCGGGAGTTCAATTTCCTCGTTGAAAATTTGATACATCCTGGTCTATTTTCATGGAGCATAATTACGTTAAGAAATCGCCTCCTCAGAGACTCATTCTGAAAGCAGCTCTTGTAATGGCTGTAGAGTACGCGATGAATTTAAATGGATAGGAAAATTTCTTAAGGAGGTAATTTACTTTAATGATAAAGGAAATATTTAAGCTATACTAGGTGTAAATAACAGTAGTAAACTATCTGCTTGTAGAGTTTATGCAGCTAAACATTAATTTTATTATTTCTACGAATTGTAGTTATAAAGATGTTCATTCAAGTTCCTCAGTTGCTGCAATTGCCCAAACAAAATTTTACTTTGATATAAAGTACGTTTTTGATAACATTCGAATTATTTATTCAGTACATTTTTTCGAAAAAAAATCTTAATTAATACAAAAATGGAGGCAATGAAAAATTTAAAGGTAGACAACATTTTATATGAATATAAGAAAATTAATGTAATTTTAGGTTAACAAACGTCAACAATATAAAAAAATACTTAACAGGGTCTTTTGATGAGATTCCTTCGGTATTAGTAATCGTTTGTATTACTTATCCCTACAACCTCGTAACTTTTCTAACCTTAACCTCAAAATTCTTTCCAAGGAAGACCACAATATATTTTTAAAATCAATTTGTAACAAATTTCCATTCAATATTAGTAGAGGAACTAAAGAACAGGATTTCTACTAAATTTGCAACGAATTACTTGCATTAATAAGGAATAACATTTCAATCATTTAAAAAATTTAAGGGATAAATGATTGTATAATTCTAGCGCAAATTTTAACTGAAAGTTAAATTGAATTTATTATTCATAACTAAAATAGGTAAATTTATATTACTGGAAATACATCCGAATATATGCCATGAAATAACTAACAAATCAATTTATTCTTCCCAAAAGAGATAAAAAACCATATATGGAGATGCATTTCTCAAATTTCTATTTATAAAGCCACCCTACATCCAACTCTGAAAGAAAATGACACGTAAGTTTCAACGGAAGTTTCAACGAGAGTGCCAACGATTTTCATTGACAGGCACTCCACTAATCCCCTAAATTTCATAAAGGGAAGAGGCCCGGATGAGGTTCTTTTCGGTTTAAAGGTTATCATCTTTCGTCACGAAGGATAAAAAAGCGGGTCACGTGACCGGAGGCCGAACCCCATGCCTTCCAAACGCCCACTATAAGTGAAACTGCTTCTGCACATACGGAAGATCTGGAGTCGCCCCAGACAGATGGAAATGCAGCCACAAAAAGATGCATCGACGGAGATTACATTTACATCGTGCTGTTCGGTCACTGACATGGACTCTGCGGGCAGCGGCCCACCCGAAAGCCATCGTAAACCCGCCGTCTATTTTCCAGTTCTGTTAAAAGCGTACATTGAAAACATTGACGACAACTTTTCGATTGAAATGATTTTTCGTAATGGAAATCGCGCTCGCTTTACTCTTACTGGGCTGAGAAATTTCCCCTTAAAACCTAGGGCAAATTTCTCAGTAGCATGACAAAGATCATAAACAGGAGTTACCGCATAAGCGGGTAATGCTCTCTTCGAGGAACATGACGTCATGCTTTTTCTTCTGGAGGGGGCGAAAAAAGTCTGCATCCGAGGAATCCGCGAAGCCAAATGGTTATTCAACTAAGATATGGAATCTCGATAACTGAGAAACTAGGCGGATAACTTTTCCGGGGTCAGTAACTCGAACAAATTACATAAAAAACGACGCTTACATGTGTTACATTTCAGTTAACAGTAGAAATCAAAACCCAATCCGATAATAAAAAAGTAATATTCTAAATAAGAACAATTTGCTAGCCTAAACAATCGATAGAAAATTCTACGGCTCCCAGAAACTTCCATCGCTTCAACTGTGGGCAATATATGAAAGCACATTCGATAAACATTCAATAAAAATATTATGGTTAATTCATCCGCATTATGTGTATATTACATCACTGGAATTAATATATTAAGTGGGTAGCATCCTAGAAACGCATACGATTGATGTCTGTCAAAGCGTATAACCCTAAGGAGTCTTTTTCTTACCTTTCTTGGATTTGCGGTCCTTCAACGAAGCTCCATTGAATAACGTGGCGAAGTAGAGGAGAAATAACATTAACGCAACACGCAACCACATCATTTCATACGACACTTGACATTCACGTACACAAACAACCACCGGAGATTCTCTTGGGCGAATGATTTCTTTACGAACCAAACACAGATATCGGAGGATGGCGGAACTACTTGGACCAAAATGGCACTGTGTCGACATCTGTGCTACTGCGCATGAAACATGAAAAGCGATGCCGCGGAAAGTTTTAAACCGACCTGCGGGTAGGCTATTTCGGTTTTCCATTTAGTTCTTTAGTTACTCGTTTTCAATCAATTTTAACTATCGGCTATAGAATTGAAAACAAACCAATAGAATTCCTTATGATTTTTATAATGAAAATAGAAATTGAAAGATGTAACTTTGTTAAAATTCAAAATGAGAAATTTTCATCGTTCATTAAGGGGTTTATACTAAAAGTTTAAACCGAAATTTTTTCCAAATATTATAAAATTTTACAGTTATATGCTTGGTTCATAAGCATTAATATACCATAAGGATGACTTTATGATAAATGTTTATGACCCTTCTCTTTGTCTACCAATAAAAATTTCAATCCAAATTGTCGCTTTCTTATCGATCCTGAATGTAGATGGAAGAAATCGATCCCTATAATTTGTCTGATTGATTCAAGTAATTTTTTCTGTATTTTTGGTTTTATTTCCTTATTGTTTACCGTCAGCTGTAATTGGCCTGGTGTTGTATTTTTATTTATTTACAAAATTTCGTCGTATTTAGACGCAAGTCTGGTGGCAGCTACTTCCCTCATACACAATATATATCACAATTTAGCATTCAACAATATAATCAATTTATAACTACAATGCCAGAAAATACGTGCATCTTCAGTAATATCAATACTTCGCAATAATAATATACAAAAAACGTAATATCGCAAGTCATCCAAGGTGTTAGAGCATGTTGATGCCTTTCTAATAAATATAGAGGAAAAAAATATGCATACAATAAAACTCAATTACAATAAAATCATCTAAATGGCAAAAATACCTCTTCAAGTAAAATGCATCTCCTCTACTAGAGTCAACCTTGAAAATTCATTCGGATATACCAAGTATTATTTGATGAAATTTTGGAACCAGAATATAAGCCAAGGCCCTCAATTTTATCACAAAATACTAAGAAAATTAATAGACTCAAGCATAAGTCTATGGTAGGAAATGTAGCAGCTAAGTTAAATTTCAAAATAAAAATAGATGCCATTGAGATCACAGTAATTGAGGCATCAATAGATTAGTAGGAGAAATTAGCAAAGAATTGTTAATGGAGCAAAGAGAAAAATTTACAAGCCGATTTCCGGCTACGGCAGAATTTTTTCTCCCAGAGAACTGACAAGTGGGACCCTCACTCAACTATAAGCCAAGGGGGGATTTTACAGCATTAAAAACGTGCTGAAAAACTCGACTTATACTCCAGTATATAAGGTAACTCGAGAGATAAGAGCATGAGATTAAGAGAGATAATTTAGGAAAGTTAGACAAACATAAACTTTATGAAAGTATGATATAACAATGGGGAAATACAATACAGACCAATCCAGGAAAATATTGAATACTCACCGACGGGACTAATTGTCCCTCCTGTCCCGTCATCTTTGAATTCGTACTTGAAAGCGCGCCCCGTACCCTTAGCATCAGAACAGATTCCGGTTTTGGTCTCCACATCTCGTGATTTAGAACTGCACGCAGACACGGGCTCCTGTTCACTCGGAAGCGAGTCACCTGTACGCAAAACCACAGAAGATATTAAATGATGGGACACGATTCCATGGAGCTTCTTCTGGTCGAATTTCAACATTGGGCAGCGATATAACTGTGTAATTACGCATTGCGACTAAGCCAATTATATTTATATATACGACGTTTAAATTTTGCCATGAATCACCTCACGACCACTACAATTGTATTAATAAAAGTAGTAGTAGCTGTCTATTATTTTCAAAACGGAGTGGAAAGATTACCTTTTCTTCATGCTTTTGATTACCTAGCAGGTATTTAACGTCCGTTTAAAAAAATACACATATTTGCAATTTTTTATATAAGTATGTCTTATGTTAATAAAATAAAGATGAATTATTATTGCTATGTTTACAAAGTTAATAGATCTTTCTAAGGTCCCCACAATAAAAGAGGATGGCATTATAATTACACTTGCAATATTCGAGAAAAGCTGTCGGGTGAACTAGTTAAAACTTATTATAAATTATAATAAAAACTTTATCTAAATCAGATCCATTCAGATACTCATTTTTTGGGCCATTTGATTATTAATTCATTATTAAGGGTAGGTGTATACAATAAGAGTTTTACATTTAAAAAAAGTCAAATCCAGTTCCTAAATTTTCGATGCCAGAATTCACTAGTAGTCATAAAAAGAAGCATTATCAATTGTATCAAGACCAACTTGATGGATGGATAGTTGGGGGTAGGCAAATGGAAACTTAAACACGGAAGTAAATGCGAGCACACGTTAGGAGATTGAGAATTTAACGATACGTTTGGGGAATATAGCACCGATTTCTTAATTTCGGTGCACGCCTACGTCGGATTCCTGAACAATAAGCCCACGTAAACCTGCGATGAAACAACGTGACACAAAAACCTACTGTGTTTACCAAGGGCTTCCTAATAATTACAATTAGACGGTATTCCGAATCATCCAATTCCGAATTAACGGGGTTTAACACGAACTGGACTCACTCGCTGCGGCAGATCCCAGAAGCAGCACAGCAACAGCCGCCGCTAACAGTTTTTCTGCCCTCATGGTCTCCGTGGGTACCGCACTCCGGTAAGGTGTTCGCACCACTGCGAACCCACGGGTTCCAAACAGATGGAGAAACTCGGGCTATCGGGAAGTAAGGAGCAGCTTAAAAGGGACAATGGGCGAAGAGCCGTGACGGTGACAAGCTCCCGCTTGAACCATCGACTCCTGTGCTTGGTGGCGCCAACGGAAAAAACAATCCGAGCGCTCTCCAAAGGGATCCACTTTTACTCAAAATTCATAATCCGAATACTTTCTCTCGCGGGCGAGAAGGCGGAAATAGAGCCCAGATCTCCTCGCCGAAATTTCCAAATCCATGACCGTGAAATACCCCGCTGACCGCTAAAGACTCCGTTAGCCCTCGTACCACGCGCAAGTTTTTTTTCTGGTAATTATCGCAAAAAATTAGACTTATGATATATTCATCATGACTTTGATGTTGGGTCTCCAAGCCCACCCAAAACATAGGTAAGCCAGGCTGCCCCCAGGGGTGAAAATGTTTGCGGGAGAGATAACAGGTGAACCAATGCTATTAGAAAAAACGGGGCTCAATCTCAACAATAATTTTCCCAAAATCTTTAACTTACAGCTTTAGATCAATTCCCTGATTTTTCTAGAAGAAGGCGAGTACTGAAAAGCAAACCTAAAATTGGTTTTAACCCTAAAATTTTTAGACTATGATATCTTGGATAGCCAATTATCAAGTTGACGCACATTTTTTGATAAATATTGTTTTCTGCTTTTCGATCTCGGATGCTGAATTTGGACTTGGATAACGATTTTTTTCCATTCAATTCAAGAAACATTATACTTGATCAAAACATATCGAATGTTTCCTTCCCTTCTTGAGCAAGGTAGTATCCATGTATACGTTAGGATTCGAAGTGCCATAGAAAATCGTATTTCCGCAAAAAATATTCCTGAACGATTATTCTTGGTTATCCTAGGTTGTACATACCTCCGTGGTTGCACTGTTCAGCTAACTAATTAGCTATAGGCTGTAACACAGTGTAAGCGTGGAGTAAAAAGAAAGAAATTTTCAATCAAAACAATTTTTTCATTAAACCAGTATCCATAGAAGTTAAACGTTTAACCTAACCAAGTTGAAGGTGTTTTTTCTAACCATTAAATAGATGCATGGAATAAGTAATTTTTTTATCCGAGCGATATTTAGACCACGAAGTGTACCATTATATCCAAACCACAAATAAGGATTTGCCTGGAATACGGAAAAAACACTTCACTGAATCACTTGTATTTTTTTCTTAACCTCGCTAATGAAATGAAAGCGAAATAATTTTGAAAACATCCAAGTGAAAATAAATTTTGAAATATTTTGGTTCACTTAGCAAGCCAATTCATTTTCTTACGTACAACTTCGATGTTGTATTTATCTAACTAGGCAATGTGTCACTCAAATGCAGCCTGATGCACGGCTTGATTGTACACGCGTTCTTCCGATAGAATATAATCCCCTAACTAACTCATTCATACGATATATAATAATTTTTAACAAAACCTGTTGAGGAAGTACTTCAAAACTTTCATGTTGGGGTAAAAGCTTGTCATAGCAGTGTTTTTTCAATACCGCTAATATCAGGGAAAAAACATCGAAAATGATTTTGCTGCTAATATTAATAAAACAAATGGAATCGATCTTTTTAGAATC
Organism: Sympetrum striolatum; assembly: GCA_947579665.1. Classification (NCBI taxonomy): domain Eukaryota; kingdom Metazoa; phylum Arthropoda; class Insecta; order Odonata; family Libellulidae; genus Sympetrum; species Sympetrum striolatum. Next base: position 64,794,857 of record OX388350.1, read on the forward strand.
TAACGGAAAATATTTCCCTGGAGATTCGTTATGAACCCATTATCAAGCGTAACTTTAAGAAAATGATGAAAAATTAAACATGAACACGTCATATTCATCATCGAACATAAAAATGGAAACTAAAGGAGTTAAAACAGAAATTTTGGAATATGATAAAAACTTTCACATGATACGAGAATGAAAAACAATTTGATGGTAAAATGCAAAAACGTACATTACGTCTCATGTGACACTTGTCTAAATAGCAGGCGATGAATTTTTCTGTTTTGTTTGCATGTTGTCGCCAAAATTAATTCACAAAATACATGCTAAGTTCTTTACATTAATACTAAGTATGGTAATAATGTCGAATTTAAGATCGAAAGTTATGGTTGTGAATTAGTATTTACAAGACAGTCCATCGATAAACAGCTTGCGGGAAACTATGAGAAAAACGTCTCACGCGGAAAGTCAGCAATACATAAAGAACTAATCGGACGAGTCATTTAAAAGGTACAGGAAGTGGGAGTGACGTATGTAGGGAAGAAAGCTTACCTGAGGACGCATCGCTAAGCAAGAATGGAAGGGGAGGGCAGGGCCGGCTTCAGATAGTTAACGAGCGATGTAACCGCTTATGTGCTCAGAAGTCGACGAGGTGTCCAAGCTAGAATGTAGGGTGAGATCATGGAAGTTAACAACATGAATGTAGCAAATTAGAAACTTTAAATTTTACATAACAACGAAAATGTACTAAAGAAGTAAATTAAGTAAGCTAAAGTCCTAAGATGTCGTTGATGCAGTTATTGATGGGCCATTAATGTACAGGTGTATGCATATTCTAAACGGCCAACTAGAGAATCCTAAAAACGAACGAGATGCCATGAAGTTCTACTTCGGTTCTTCGGCATGAAAAATGCAAGAAAGTTTTTGATTTATAAGAGTTTAAAAATTTAACTTCCCGCGAGTTTTAAAGACTAAAGGACCAATTGGGACCTATATCAACTTCGATCTGACATATTGTCATTATTTTTAGATTCCAAACCTATATCGGTTTTGCATGATGGTTCTGAAAAAGAATCACATACTACTTGTAAAAATATAGGGAAAATGTTTAAATTTAATAAAATAAATCTAAATTTATAGAAAGAAAAGATTGTTTCGTAATCTAGCTCAATCTTCCATTTTCCTTGATAATTATTTGTAACATGCATGCACAATGAAGTTGCTTTACTCTCATAGTTACTTAATTAAAATAAATAATAACCAAAATTACGCGTAATTTCTTTTGTAATCTCGTTTTACCTGCATATATACAAGCAGAAAGCGAATCGAGCTTCTTGTTGAGGAGGGTAAATATTTAGCAAATTTGCATCGCGCACCTACATCAAAATAAATAACATTTCCTCTGGCACGATTTTGAAAGACCTCGCGAAAGGCTGCAATTTAAGGGGATTCGCTTTCTTTCCACACACTAGTACAAGTAACCAGTAGTTGCTAAAAGAAAGAAAGGGGGGAAACACTTTTCCCTGGCAGGAAAAAATATTGCTGTAATCGGCCAGGGAAACAGTTTTACGAGCCGGAGAATTCCCTCCCTTCCCCCGCCGTTGATTATCACACTTTACATAAGTTCGTATAGCCATAAAAAAAAACAATTTCTACTTAGCGGCAATCAATAAGCTATTATTCTTCAAGAGAAGTAGTGGTAATAATAACTCGATAGAGGGTATGCCCATTATCCCTCGACAATTTTCGGTTTGCAAATGGCCTAATCCGTCAAAATGTTTCGGTTATATTGGCATGGCGAATGTTATAATTTTGTTGATCAAAAGGTGACCCATTATTTATTAAATACAGATCCGTGTTTATAGTATTGGTCAAGCTGTTGAGAAAATAAACCAAGAATGACAACAATAAAATTTATGAATGACTAAATATGCTTAAAAAGACAATCACTGCGTTTACCAAGCGATCTCTGCTCGATCTGGTGGCAGCTCGTACCGGCAATGTAGGACCGATCTCATAGGACCGACGAGTTTATCAACACGAGCTTAACATATCGATATTTGCGATATTCACGTATCGACTGCAAACCATCGAGAATTTGGCGCATCGAGATTTGACGGCCGCCATTGTGCTTCTTCGTGGTGTTATTTATTTAATAAGCAGAAGTGTCCGTTGATTCTCAACGGGGTTTTCAAATTTCATAAATAGCAGTGTAAGTACCTTACCTTGATCGTAAGAAATACTTCATAATTGTTGATAGATAGGAAATACCAGACATTCTTATTCAATATACTAAGAAATATAAGTTACAATGAAGTCTACAAAGCCGCATCAACTCAATATTCAATATACTCTGAATGAAAAATATCTTCAACTGAGACGATATAAATATATATTCTAAGATCACGTTAGGATAAGCCGGACCACGTTTAAAGTTACATCTCCATACAGGTACAAGAGGACAAATGAATCAAGCATTAAACGTAAATGACAGAAATAAATTACATTTCACTCAAATAAACAAAGATGAATATTCTATACGGGAAGTAAATGTATTTTGGAGCTGACTGGTATCTCAATCTTAAAATATGTAACATAAACACGAACCACAAAAGCAATCAAAACAGAAACAAAGATTCAACACCAATAATAGAAGGATAGTAAATGAATATGGAGTGGAAGCACTTAAAAACAACGAATAAATCAATTTTTGCAAGGGAATGAGTTTCTCTACACATGGTAATTTAGACAAAATTATAGTATATTTTATCAATATTCTCGCAATTTCGAATCGCAAGCGATTCAACGACCAAAATAAGAATCTTGATTCAATTTCCCTTCTTTTGATGATAGCGCCAGGAGATATTGCGATTGTATTTGTTTTCGTCCGCTGACAAAAGAGAAGCGGAGTCCGCAAGAACACCGAGGCGATCGATGTCGTGCTGAACCTGGTCCACCTTTTTTGCCGGGTTGAGTTCAGCTCACTTTTAGCCATTCTAGCCCGCGCTGCTCAGCGCGTTTCTGTTTACCAACTCGAACTGACTTGTCAGCACCGATCTGAGATCGCTTGGTAAACGCAGTGATTATTGCATTTACATCACACAAAACTCCCAAATTCCCTTCTACATAAAATTATAAAATAAAATCTCTTTGCAAGTAACTGAAACAGTAAATGGGTGCGTTTAATCAATATTTAATTATGTTGATCTACTCGTAAGAAATGATGGGCTCTATAAGCCAAAATATACCCTTTTCTTGAAGGAATGACACCACACTGTTAGCAGCGATAAATTTACTAGCGAAGTTAACTACAATAGAGTATTTTATTGCAAGATACTATTATAAATTTAAGTCTTTCCACCTTAAACTCACCTCAAAGGGATCTGTTTTAAAGGAATATCTTTTCATAGATGAAAGGTTTGTGTATGCAGAATCAGTTCATCGTGTAATTTCCAGTACTTGAAACGTTCCTTTAAATTTCGACAACTGTAAAAGAGAATGATAGAAAATGCTTAAGGATTATGCATACCAGCTTGAAATCTTTTCTACTAATAGTCTTGTACAAGAGATCTTACCTTAACGAAACTAATGTCAAAGGCATCTCGTACGTAATAACCATTTTACGCTAATCAAACTTGAAGCCACAGGGAGAGTCTACCGGGAGAAAAGTGAAGCCAAAAATAACGCAACCCGCAGAGCACTGGGTAGCACTTTTCTCCAGCTCCCCTTTAACTACATGTATTTTTGGGGTTTTATTTCCTCTCATACGGGACTCAGGAGCTTGGCTATCCTATGAAATGGACTCAGATAGTTTAAATGAACCTTTTACCTAACGATCATGTTCGAGTTTTTTCTCTAAGTTCTCTTGATTCCTTTTATCATGGAAAATAAAACATGCCTGCAATGTAAACTTCTCGGATGCCGGTGTCGTCTGCTAGAGCGATATAAAAAACGAATCATCTGCCAACCTTCCGAAAACTCTATCAAAACCTCGTTGATTATTATAATGTTAATTTTACATATATTATAATGCATCAATTCGTCATAGTTTTTAATTGATCAATACCAAGTACGGCATAAAATTCCTTAATAGTCGTTTACCGCAATTAAATAAAGCTACTCTATAATACATTATAATAGCTTATCAGGGTAATTAGAGATTTTTCCGCTTGTGCCAATGTTTGTTCTAATTCATAATTGGGGCTTAATGAAGTAAAAGTTGTCAAAATGACGAATACGAGAACTTGTATACCATGCAAGACCTACAGGTGCAGCCGAGAGCACAATGAAATGTTCATTGAAACGCCGTGGATTAATACTGACGTTCGTTCTGCTTCATAGATCAGATAATGAATGAAATAATAAAATTAAGGAAGATGCATAGATTCTAGTTCGGAACATTTTGTGGGGGCAGCTGTTCTGATGTGCAGCAATTGACCATGCTGCAGGCAGAAACAGGCCCCTGCTTATTTACCTATAAAACCTTTATAAACGCGAAAATAACAAAATTGCTTCGTGTTACGCATTGCTCAAACTACATTTTGTGTTCCAAAACGTTCGACTCACTCGATCAACTCGATCAGACTCAAAATCAAAGGGAGAGGGAGATAGGTTATGCTACCCCTGCGGGGTAACCTATCTCCCTCTAGCGACCAAAAGTGAAGCCAGGGGTAAAGCGGGAAATTGCGCATTTCGCCATGCTGGTGAGAACTTTTCGTACCTCCCTATACTAATACATTGTATTTTCGTGATTTTGCGGCTTTGATACAGAGTTATCAAGGTTTGATCGAGTGATTCGAACGTTTTGGAACACAAAACGTAGTTTGAGCAATGTGTAACACGAAGTAATTTTGTTATTTTCGCGTTTCTAAAGGTTTAATAGGTAAATAAGCAGGGGCTTGTTTCTGCCGTCAATATGACCAATTGCAGTGCATTTGGCTGTAAGAACAGAATCGTCATTTTGACAACTTCTACTGCATTGAGCCCCAATTATGAATTAGAACAAACATTTGCAGAAGCTGAAAATCTCTAATTACCCTAATGAGCTATTATAATGTATGATAGAGTAGCTTTATCTCATTGCGGTAAACGATTATTAAGGAATTTTTTTGCCATACTTCGTATTGATCGATTAAAAACTAAGTCGGATTAATGCATTATAATATACATAAAATTAACATTATAATAATCAACGAGGTTTTAATACAGTTTACGGAAGTTTGGCAGATGATTCGTTTTTTATATCGCTGTAGCAGACGACACCGGCATCCGAGAAGTTTACATTGCAGGCATGTTTTATTTTCCATACTGAAAAGAATCAAGAGGACTTAGAGAAAAAAATAGAACATGATCGTTAAGTAAAAGGTTCATTTAAACCATCTGCGTCCATGACATAGGATAGACAAGCTCCTGAGTCCCGTATGAGAGGAAAATAAAACCCCAAAAATACATGTAGTTAAAGGGGAGCTGGCGAAAAGTTCTCACCAGTGCTCTGCGGGTTGCGTTTTTTTTTTTTGGCTTCACTTTCCCAACGTTAGACTCGCCCTGTGAATACTACCCCTGTGCTTGAAGCACTATTCATTTCGTTACTTTCATGTTTTTAGGGTTATCTTCGTAGAGTTGGTAATACTTATTGAATAATAGACGGTCAAAATAAAAGGTGCGTGTCACTAAATAACCCACATAGGCTAGTTTCTGCTGGCGATTGTGTTTAACTATGAGATAATGATAGACATATCTAATTGAATAAATAAATGACCTGCTTGTGAAGTGGAAAACATTTTCCATGTCTCTCCAACAACGAACTTTGTATTGATATTTTCATGTGGCCGTTTGCTGCGAAAAAGTATGTTATTACTGACAAGTTGAAAATGATTAAGCCTTGTTACGGTGGAGTTTAAGTTATGTAAGTAATGGTCCCATTAAGTTTTCTCTTTGAACTTTGAAGAAATATCTACGTAGGATATCCTGTTTTAAATAGGACTGACGTACGAAACCAGGAAGATGAATTTGGGTGGCACTGTACGATTAAATCCTTTGGGAATTTGTGTGATAGTAGGAGGTTGCATTTTGATATTTGTTTACATGAATTTTTGGACTGGCGACGATGTAAAGGGAGAAATTTCTCCTCCTAATGAAGTTAGTTTAAAGAAGTTATTAGGTGTAGCAATTAACGCGGCGGTATTAGGTGGTGAGGAGGTCCGGAGAGTAAACAGTCTTGAAACCCTGAACCAAAGGAGCAAGGGAAAGACCGATGAAGGTGCGAATGATCCAGTTACTGATGCAGATTTTTTATCACATTGCGTTATGCTGCAGACTTTAACTCGATCATTCCCGAATATCAAGGTGAGAACTTGAGATACCTGAATAAAAGTGGAATTTTTGTACCCTGTGAATCATGATTACAGATTATTTCCGAAGAAAAACCTCGTAAAAAATGTGAAGAAGCTCCGTTGATTGACTTTGATGAGAATCAGCTGGTGGAAAGCTACAGTGAAATAGAAGACATGACTGTCAAGCCGGAAGATGTGACTGTTTGGATCGATCCCTTGGATGCCACTCAAGAATTTATAGGTTGCTTTTTATTCTTTGATATTATAAGCATTGTTTCTTGTTTACGCCACAAAAAATAACCCCATTTAATTTACTATTCAAAAGAAAAACTACTTCATTATGTGACAACCATGGTTTGCGTTGCGGTGAAGGGATTACCTACCATTGGAGTAATACATCAGCCCTTCAAAGATTCAAAAACATATTGGGCATGGGTCGGGCACTCTAAATCATCTAGTGTAAAATCTCAGGTGAAAACAATCTTTTGAATGATATGAAGTAGCTTTTTTGCATACTTATGCTAAAAATTACCATGTAATTTACAGGTTTCTCCACAAAGAAATATCATAGTGTCCAGATCTCACGCTGGAGAGGTGAAAAACATATCACAAATCGCTTTCGGAAGTGATATTGATGTTACATCTGCTGGAGGTGCAGGTAATGGCTCTGTATATTTACTGTTTATTACATGATCACATTTCTGTTCATGATTTGAGGATGTTATGGATAACTGGAACTCTTTTCTAAGTTCAGATATGATTACCAATGCTCTGGGGTATCATTTAATTACATTGTGTATTCAAACTATTCTATTTTTTGTAGGTTATAAGGTCTTAGAAGTTATAAATGGTAATGCTTCAGCATATGTTCATGTGACAGCTATAAAGAAATGGGACATTTGTGCTGGGGATGCATTGTTGAGGAGTGTTGGAGGAAATATGACCAAAATAGATGGGCATGAGCTTGATTACAGTGCCAAATCATCTAATTACAACAGAGGTGGACTGATTGCTACATTACAGGATCATCAGTGGTTTAGTGAACGTCTCCAAAAATTTTATTCAAATGACAAATTGAGTAGCTGAAAGAGGCTTCTACTCCTCTTTTCTCTCACAGTGTTTTATCTATACAAGAAAATTTTTCTTCCAAAATCATGTTCTGAGATTTTGTAATCTCATGAAATAAAATTCTTTCTTCCATAATTCTTTACTCCTTATTGTCTAAGGTTACTCCAAGCCAGGTACTTCTTTTATGGCTATCTCTTTATCGCTAAGTTCTAAACAAATTCATGTAGTCTGTATCACACACAGAATTTTTTCTGACAACATTTTTATTATTTAAATAGATCATTTATATCCATAATTTGGGAAACTAAAGGGTTCTCTAAATGCAATCAATGTTATGAAGGTATCAATTCATTGCTTATTTCATTCAGATCTATAAGTAACGCATGAGGGGAAAGAATCGAGGATGAATAAAAATGAACAAAATTTGAACTGCAATCTCTAACAGAAAATTAGGATAAACCAATCAACTGATACCACCAAATAATTAAACAAAGACTAATACAATGCTAGTGGATTCAAATGTAAAAAAATATTCACAACATGAAATATAAAAGTATAGAATTACTTAATTTTTATAATTTTAATTTATAGAAAGTTTTATCATTTTGAATGTTATATATTTTCACTGTCAAGAATACTTAAGGATGTCTGCTAACCAGCCATAGTAAAACTTCCAGATTTCTCAGGGAATTTTATAGAGGGTGTGTTGTTGTTGACCTTATTACTGTTATTAATAACAAAATGCCCTATAACTCAAATGTATATAATTTTAATTATCATCCTGCTTTAAGTAACATAACAGTGAAATTCATTCAAGCCTTCACCAAAGATAAAGAATAATGTAGAACAAATTCAAACTAAAGGTATAGAAAATATCCACTCAACTTCATGGATATGCCATGCAAGGTTGTAATCAAGATACCACAGATAAAATGATAATTTGCATATCTCTATCAGTTATGTCGAAATCAAACTTAGATAAGCCCATTAAGACTGTTTTGAACTTGCAGAAATTTTTAACCACCACTGACTTAATCTTTCAGGACTTCCTTTAGTGCGATTCCTTCTAATAATACAATTCTATTCAGATTCAGATGCTAAAAATACTGGATTTATTCACATAGTTTCTTCAACATCCAACAATTACAAGTATCAATAAATATGCAAGGAAGCCTGGAATCAAGCTTCACTCAATCAATGTGGAAGCACTACAGTAGATTCAATATATTCTTTTAACAGTTCATAATTTTACTATATGTGCATACCATAATTGCCTGAAGTCATATACTCCAAAAGATACATGTTTAACTCTGATAATAATCACAACATACATATCTAAAGATATATTCCATTTATATCTGATAGTGTAAATATAACTTGCAGCAAGCACCAAAAAAATATATATCAACTAAATCTGCAAAAGCAGACACAAAATTGCTGAAGGCACTGACATTCATGGAATATGCCCTCATGAATTTTATTTATTTATTCCAACATGTCTATGTAATCAAAATAGATATTTCAAGATTTGTAAGGCATTAGAGGAATCATTCTACCCTTCTCCCCAATTTTTTTTAAAGTACACTTTCTTTCTCTTCCCTAAAGAGAAGCTACTAGAGCATCCCATTCGACCCATAAGGACACTGGAATAAGGCTATAACCATGGATGCATAAATTTAATGACAATAGTTTTGATTCAAATTTAAAGAGAGTGAAAGGAGAGCTTGAATATCCTTACACAAGAGATAGCAAAATCGTGAATGAATCATTCTAGGTTACACATGACATCATTTTAAATTTATACAATAAAAATGGGATGTTGTGCCTTGAATAAGTACATAATGGAGTATAACAAGATACATCCCAATTATCCCTTTTAGAAGGACTCTTCTAAATAATGAAAATTCGATAAAGGTGTTTACAAAATGTAATAGGCCAAAATATTTGATCAGAGAATTAGATTGAAGAAGAATTTAAATCCAACCAGCAATTTCAGTAACAAATTTGCTTCCAAATCAAATTAAACAATCCTACCACAAACTGAGTTATTACTCATAAGTCTTCTCATTTAAAAGTGGACAAATGATCCAACCAACTTTTTAAACAACTTTCCAAAATTCGTTTAATATTGTCCCATGCATTTAAAAAATCATTGTAAACTAAAAATTATTGGGTTTTTCTCATGGTATCAGCAAAGAGGAGTATAAAAAAAAAACAAAATTAAAATAACTTTTCCAGAATTTTTCATTATTAACAGTTTAAAAAATTTACATTTATGCAAGCCTGAAATATATTTTAAATCAGAATATAAATATATATTTATAGTTCATTCTTTATGGGGCCACGCATTATTTTGAGTGACATATGAAAAACAGACAAAATGGATTTGAAAATAAAGGAACACTCATATTGGCACAAGATCAATGCTACTACAAAAATAGGACTTGGTAAAAAGACATTGGTACTTCAAAAGATGTTAGCACCTTGGAGGATATCACAAACAGCATTGAATTCATATTTAATTTCTGACAGAAGTATGAAAGGCTATTTTTTGCATGTCTTTTAAACTTGAAGAGCACCACATATTACTGTAATTCATTTAGATTTAAAAAAAGAAGTTCCAATACTATCAACATTCTCTGTGTTTCATTAAAATTAAATTTCTGGTTAAATTTAATATTGTTTTAGAAATAATGACTATGTAAGGGCAAAAGAAAGTAGCAAAAAAGGTAAACATAAAAGCAACATTAAAAGTTTTTCTCTAATAAGGAATACAAATTCAAATACTTAAGCAAAATATTAAATTAAAAATATTATCAATTAAATATACAGCGAAAAAGCAAAAATAATATTCCATTAAAATTACGAACAATTTCTTTTACTCCTGTCCAACACAGTGATTCTCAAACAACAATCTGCAGATACCTTGGGGTACATATCTTAAAGGGGCATGCTGATTGTGGCCTGCGATATACTTCACAAAATTAATTTAACGGCAAATATACAGTCAGAATAGACCAACTTAATATCTAGCTAGACATCTCAATTTCTTTACCTCATGTAAGATATATAAAAAAATATTACAGCTCATTAAATACAGGATTTCTGAATTTCATATCAGCATGTAAAAAGACCAAAAGGTCTACAAGGCCACAAATCTAGAGAAACACTGGTTTAAAACAACAACATGAGCTCATTTTTCTCATGAACAGTAATTACCATGAAATAATGTTTGAGTACACCAACATCTAGATGTAAATGCCAAAGGCCTTTGGTTATTCTAACTATAGAGAAAGCTATCTCATTGTATGTCAAACATAAATTGGAAGCTTGGATAGAGTTGTTGCCACAAACCAACGATTTGAAAGGCTGACCTAGATAGAAGTTGCCTTGACCAGAATAACTTACACCAGCTATTGCAGTCAAATGCAACTCCTTCTTGGGATTCATTTAATACTAAAACATTTATTAATAAAATTAATGAAGTGACAGAAGTGAAAGTAATAACAAAAGCTTCAAATCAGGAAACCGATCTTGATTTAGTTAGATTTAATGGAAAACCTTCGTCACAAAGGCAAACCAAATGTTAAGAAATAAACATTTCCGATACCCATGAGTGAATTAAGTCAATCTATTATTCATCATTAAATATTGAAGAAAAAAGATTAAAAACTTCTGTGGCAATATTCAGATGAATCAGGTGTTTAAATTGATTACCTATTCACCTTGTTTTACAACTAATACTAAGCTCTCATTTTTGTAAATTGCTTGCAAACCAGACACTTGCAAGAATTGCGCTGGAGCACCAGGATTAGGGTTTTGAAGCTTTTGTAGAATACATGTGAGATTCTAATTAAATGTAATAAAATGATGAATGAATGGAATGAATATCAATAGTTAATAATCCATTATTCCAGGTAGTGGTCATTATTATGAATACATTCTTCATGAAAACTAAAAACTCTTTCATGAAAAAGTTATAAAAATAACAATACATAAATGAGTTTTTTAATGTCAACTATAAGCAGGGTGCACAGAATTGATAAAACTCGCGTAGTTGCAATCATCATGACAGCTGTAGAGAGTATAAATTAAAACTGCCTGAAAAAAAAGAAAAGCTGAGAGCAGATAATTGCTAGGAATATTGCTAGGACGTCTCCTGAGTTTTTATAATGCTTCTGCTCTTACCTCCAGGGATACTTGGAAGATGTAATCAAGGCTTAAAGTGGTTCAAGGAATTAAATCCACCTATAAAAGCATTACTTTATATAGAATTTTCAATAAATGCTTTAAGTGACAACTTTCAAATACATATTCCCTTTATATATTCCATGCCAGATATAATTGTGCACCCTGTGAACACATTTGATACTTTCATCTTGTGTAATAAAATGAAAGTGTATCATGTTGTTAAGGGGTTTCTTCAATCAATTGCAACACTTTTTAGAGCAGCAATAACAATATTATATATAATGTGCAGTGATAATTTAGTAAACCATAACCAATCATTTGACAACAAACTCAAATGCACCGTTTTCATGTATTCAGTACCAGCAATACAGCTGCTAAGATAAATCGATAACTTAGCAGAGTAATTCAAACCTTTCTACAACATTCCTTGCAAATTATACAGCCACTTTCTTGGGGGTTTGCTCATGGGCCTTGCGGAGTCGTCTTCTCAGTTCCTGAGGGAATCTTTCGTAGCACTTTTTGCAACAAGGCTTCAGATCCAGCTCGTAGAATTTGGTTTTTTGGGTCATCTTCTGGTCACAAATAGAACATGCAAAATGGTGGACACACCAGGCCTTGTTCAGGGCAGAGAAGACTGTAAAAGTAGAGCGAGAAATGATGAATCAATAGCTATCTTCTTCGGCATTACTGAGTTGATTAATGATTGAATTATCGAAATCAAACATTAAAAGGTATTTAAGTAATAATTAATGTACAGAGAATTTGTTGAATGCCGACCAAATTTTGCCTAAATGTATGTCTGGAGTATAAATTATTTAATAGACAATGCAATTTTAAATATAGCTATGACTAACGAAACACTATGCAAAAACTTTGATACTACATTGGGGACCAAATTCTGTACATTCCTACATCACATAAGTTATTTTAAATATTAACTGAATTCCAATGGCATTCATAGATTATAGACACACAAATTAAATTAAGTGGGTTGCAATTTTTAAAACATGAATGTAATTAAATCAATTCTATCTCTAATCAATTAAATCGATTCTATCTCTAACAGGCTTTATTTTTTTATGCTTAGCTGCTGTTGCCCTTCACCAGTGAAGTCCCCCTAAGCTCTAAGGAACTTTTCAGGAGTTGCTTCACCGAGGCAACAGCAACAACAAACACACACGACCATTCCCTGAATAGGAAAAATCCAATCAGCTGGGATTCGAACCCAGGACCTTGGGGTAGGAGCGTTAGCTTAGATGGAATGCTATCCACTTGGCCATCAAGGCCGGTTAGAATTGGATGATAAAGTAAAGAATGAAGAATATTTAATAAAATCACTAGAATTGTGCACCACTATTCATCACAAAATGAAGAAATACCATTAGAATAGATAAAAAAAATATATTATAAATCACTGAAAGAATACCACTGAAAAGTCACTAGCAAACTGATATTAGGAATGAATTCAAGAAAATGTCTTATATTATCTTATTGCAATTGAAAAAGTAAGTAAAATCTTTCATACAGTCCTATAACCTACAGGCTGACCTCGGTGGCAGAATAGTTAGTGCGCTAGCTTCCCAACACTGAGGTACGGGGTTCAAGTCCCAGCTAACTGGATTTTTCCATGCATGGGTGTTGGTGTTCGTTGAGAGAGTGTATGTAAAGGGTTAATTGTAAGAGTAGTCTGTATGACTAAAATTTACCCTAATAAAGGGATATGATATTTCATAGCATTTTCAGCATGTATGGTTCTAGTGTCAACACAAAAATTAATTTAATGAAGTAAAGTACTTACCATCTCCAGCAATGACCTGATTGCAAACAAAGCACAGATTTCCAAAAAGCTGATGGTAATGAGTCTCGCAGTAGGCAAGCCCTTTCTTTTCATAATGGCGATGACCAAGGAAAGGCTTCTCGCACTTGGCACACACAAAGTGCTATTATGAAAAAGAAAGAATAACAATTGGTGGGACGGAAATATCACAACATGATGACATACATTAGATTACACAAGTTTTCTTTGAAAATTTGAAAAGGTAACAAAATAAGCTTCCAAATTCCTGTGCAATTTCCATAATTATTTAACAATAATTTTTATATTCTATTTTAAGACTTTAAATCAAAGCTAAACAATATTCTTAGAGACAGATAAATACACAACTACACAAGGCTAATGAAAGTATGCTACATTAGGTAGAATGTGACGTAAAATACCAGTAATGGTTTAGAAGAAAGCCTACGGCATCCAATCTAACGCTAATATCTCCATACAGAAACTGAGCACAGAGAGCAAACAGTATTACCTCAACATGCCAATGCTTTCCTAAGGCAGTGACGACCCGTTCTTCAATAGGGCGACGACATGCACCACAAATTGGAACTCCCATTTTGTCATGGCATCGGAGGCAGTACAACTCATTCTGCAGAATTGAAAAGAATAATTTCAGATGCAAAGAAAATAAACATTTTTAAAGCAAGAATCAAACATTTTTTTATTTAACTCTGAGGCCACGCAATGACTTTATGAAGCAACTGCATGAGGCTAAAAATGGGAAGGAAGAACAGCCAAAAATGAAAATAGTGAAATGGAAAATTTTTAACAAATTCATTTGAATAAAAAGCTATTTATAATGCTACCTCAATAGTGATGACAGTTTCTCTAACAAATATAGAAAAACAACAGCAACTGTTTCCCCTTATTATTTAAGTAAAAACTTCAAACTTTATAAGAAAATAGGAAAGTTACATAGACGAAAATGGAAAAGCAAATTTTTAACATTAATTTCTAAAGAAAACTCAGTGATTAAATTTCTATCTATCAACAAAATTACCATCCTCTTAAATTTTAAGATTTTAGCTAGCAGCCAGACTCTATAATCAAAAATTCTGCAATGAAAACAGCTCTTCCATAAAATTAAATTTACCTTAAGTCTAACCTAAGTTTTAATTGGAAATCAAAGTAAAAACTACTCACCAAATCATTGGCTGAATATCCAGGTCGGCTCTTAACCTCCCTTGCATCTGAGTTAAGCTCTATGCCACAAGCAGTGCAGTTGAAGTGATACGGATGATATACTTCTCCTCGGAAACGCAGTGGTTTGTCATCAATCACACCACTGTAAATTGAAAGTCACGGCTATTAACACTAGCAATTTCAAAATTTTAGTTGCTTTACTAAGAACTAGTCCAAATTTCACTATTAGAATAAACATTATTTTCTTAGTGACAAAAGTAAAAACCTACAAAAGAGTACTTCAGCAATCATAAGGATCACAGCAATATGAAATGCAATAATTTAAAATCTTCCAGGGATATTAACTATTATGATAAGAGTAATAGAAAACAATCAAAAAGCGTTCAAACAAATTTTGAAGTCAACAAACTTTTAAGAGCAACTTAGAAGATTTCCACTGCTATGTTTTCTAATAACCACAATGGAACAGCTTTTAAGAAAGTATTTCCGATAAATAACTACAATACAATAAAAATAGTATAATTTGCCACAAATTCATTTCTAGGCTTACCATGCCTCAAATCGTTTTAAATATATATAATTGATATAAGGAACACATTTCTTATTGTTAAAACAATTATAGTAATGTTTAATTTATATGGTACATACTTTTATTTCCCCAATACATTATCAGTTAAAAATATCTGTACTCTTTAATAATTGTAATCTTCCAGCCACCGGAAATGTTTGGCAGTTATTAGGCTATTTAGGCTGTCAACTTTGGAATACAAGATATGCTCTAAGTGTAAATTCTACTTGATAGAGCCACAATATAAATATAAGGAAAAATCTTTAAAATAAGAAAATTAATTATTTTGCACTTACTGGCATTTGTGGCAAATATATTTGCCAAGACCAATAGCTTTCTCTCGAGCATTACACTGGTGACAAAGAGCTCTTCCGTGATTTCTGATGAAGCCAAGGTCAGCCAATTCTTTATCGCATGATTCACAGGTGAAACAGCGCGGATGCCAGCTGGCATTCATTGCTTTTATTACTCTCCCAATAACAAACTCTCCTATAATATTCAAATACAAACATTTCATTAATTTCACAAAGACACATCCCACTCTTTTAACTAAAGATCATACAGCAAAAGAGTAAAATGCTTCCAAGTAATATATTTGTCAATTGTAAACAAAAATAAGAAGAAAATTAATTTTCAACATACACCAGCCATGAAATTTAGTATTTAGATAGCTTATAAATATCTCTCAATAGAAGTCATACCGAATATTTGATAAGCTTAATGCCATAATGGTTTCTATACTTACAAAAACTATAAGGGAAAATAAAGTTAAATGAAAAATAGCGACATGACTGGGACTCAAACCCAGGTCTCCCATTTTTTGGACACATGTTCCAACCAACAAAATTACTATGCCACGTCTTTCTTTAATAGGCTTGGATGGAATGCATTTAAGGTTTATGTTTTATTACAAAAGACAACATTTTTTAGTTACAACGAAGAGGTAAATCATTAGAATTTGAAATAAATATTAATTTAAAATTTGAATGAAAAATATATTTGACATGCCAGTTGCAGTAAAATGTTTATGGTGAAATAATTTAAATTTCCTATATAACAGGTTTAGGTATTTTTCTTCTTGATTCATATTTTAACCAAAATTTTTTATAATTGGTGACAACTATGATACAACCAAACCCATGCTGTTGGAAGTAGTGGAATCTGAAGTATTAAAATGAACTCATTTTTAATTGTAATCGAGAATTTGTGCAATGAACATCAGTAATTGAGTGACTCACCACATTTCCCACAGCAAGGAGCAAAGAGGACGTGGAAGTCATGCTCACAGTACTTCCTGCCTTCAAACTCATAAAATATTCCCCCTGGAAATTGCCGGAAACACTGGGCACATCTAGAAGAAAGCGATTCAAAAATCATTCTAAGGATGATCAAATAAATATCATATGTATATACATTACTGATAAAACATATATATTATATTAATAGATATTTGACATAGATAGACATTTCTGTATTAAATATACATGATATACAGAACATTATAGAAAAATAGTACATCTAACATGAAAATATAATATTAGTGATTAGGGACACATTCTTAACAAATACATAAAATATAACCTAATATAATAACAAATTATTGCATAAAATTAGATTTTATAAATTTCAGAACAAATAATTAATTAGAATTCATTTTATCCATTGATCATAGCAGATGATATAGGTGGAATTTTAACAAAAGAAAAGATAAACACATAATAAATTGTCTAATTAAACATTCTTTCACAGAATCCACAGACAAAAAGAATAATTTTACACAAAAACATCCAATTGAAAGGGAAGCATAAATATACATTAAGCATTAAACTTACACAAAGCACTGTTTATGCCAAAGTTCTCCGGTCGAATTGACGATCTCCTCATGCGGCTCAAACCCATCCCCACAGCGGGAGCAAAACATATTTCCCAGAGGCATTGTTATGCTGAAATAACAACAAGGAGGAATATGATTATTTAATTGGAAAAAATGGTAATGAATCACCATCATTCTGCAGTATTCTTCGTTATTTCGTAACTACAGCAGGGTACTGTGCAAAAGTAACCAAGCACTGAAGCTGTCAGAGATTCTTTATAATATTTCAACAATAAAAGTAGTGTTTTTAACTTCAAATTTTGTCTGAGAATTGAAATAAAGATCACAAAAAGGATGGATGTAAATATTGAGCAATTGCTACTCTTTAACGATATAACTAATAAGGTACTCCATCTGAAATACCTCTAATATCCTAATCGAGGATAGCTAAACTTGGTCACAGCCTACACAATAACTTCAAATAAATTCTGTTTTCAAGCATAGCACCCTAACAGGAGTACATATATTCTTGAAAGAGGTAAAAAAGTTTCTTTTTGTGCATTAATGTATACTCGTTCAATATTGTAATTAATGGTGTACTACATATTATCTTAAAAATCACTTATTAGATCAAAAGGAAATATATATATACTATACATAAATGTGCAAAAGAGTCCCAAAATTGTATAACACTCAAGATCATCAAGAATTAGCGTATAAATTAATATTTTGATGAACAAAACTCATAGAGAATTCTGAGCATTGATGAAATAATTCCTTATCATTCAATTGGCTATCACTGCATGTTTATATCCATTACTTATATTTCATAGAATAGTAATAATTAGCATGCATGATATAAGCCTGACCTTATTTTATCAGCCTCTTTGTACTTCTCTACAATTCTAGGAATACTGTTGCTTGGATTTTCTGGTAGTGAATTCCCTTCCCATTCTAAAGAGTCCTCATAATCATTTAAGTCGGATATTTCGATTTTATGAAGTGGAAGAGAAGAAGAATCATGCTGCATTGAGTCCAGTAGATGTAAACCCTGTAAACGTTCCAATGATCTACTCATACGCCTTTGGAAAAGGTTACTATTCTGCAAAGATTTTAATTTGTTTTCCATTGCTTCGATGATTAACGGTCAGGTCCGATGAATACAGTGCCTTTTTCAGTGTATACTCCTTTAACAAAGCTTGTCGCGTAATCCAGATAGATAAGATAGTTTTTTTTGAAAAGAGAAACGCACAAATATTTAAGTACAATTTACATACTATAAAAACATCATAATGTAACTTTTTTTAACGCATATGATTAAACTATGTTATTATAAAAGACATGCAATATTAATTTTTAAGTCCTGAAAACCTAGGTAAAAAAACTTATCGGTGGGCATAGGATATCAAGCCTTATCTTATCAACCAAGTTATCAAGGTTATTACAGGTAGAGGAGGCGTCAGTTAAATGAATGAGAGGGTGTATGAAGTACGCTTAGATTCTTCATCAACCAAAGTTTTCTGATCATCACGAAGCTCACTAATCAAGCAAAATTTTCAGGAGTCGCATCAACATCTTTCTCTAAAGTTGAAAACTAGGTTTAGTTACATAGGAATTGGGCAAGGAAGTTGAAAAACTCTCTACCATGAGAGAAATCGGAATAAAAGAGTAATACTCACCCAGGCATTGGTGGTTCAGTTATTCTGATGGTGGTAAAGGGTGGCTTCTTCTGTACCAGAAAAGTAAGTGACTTGTTTCAAGTGTTTCCTCTTACAAAAAAAAATAAGCTACTACATTAAAGTACGCTGTAAGATTAACTAAAATCCTGGAACCAAGAGAGCTGAATGAGGATAAATGGGAAGATGATTTCTGCGAGAAATTATGCCGCAACTTTTTTACACAATCTTATGAGGTCACACCACACCCATTCCTTATATGGACATATAAATTTAGATCTTCCAAGCGTTCCGTTCGTAGTACGCCTACACATCCATCTCTATCTGTATATTGAGTTAATATTAGTCATCGTTAGCTTGAGTTAAGTAGAAGGATTACGTTTTGTAAACTTATTTTATAAACAAGCAAACGGTACCTAGGCTGCTAACAACTAGATAGTCCTAAAAGACGATATGAACTTGCCATTTTGGTTCCACAACGCCCGCTACATTCAAATAACGGCTTGTCAACGTCCTTTATAAAAGGAAAATTCTTTACTCTTACTGCCAAAACTTCTTCACAATTAATAGAATATCCTTTCTTTGAGTTCTAACCAAGGCGATCTCAAAATAATTTTGGATGTACGATTTAAGTATAAGGTTAGGAAAGTTAAGGGAAAATTGTAAATGGAAATTATAAAATCAGATTTACTGGTTGGAGAGATCATAAAATACAATTAATTCAATTAAATAACAAATTATAGAGTGTTATGTCCTTAAGGTTCTAAAATAACTTCCTCACCAATTCAAACTGTTGAACTTTTGTATATTACAGTCAGATTACTAGCAAAAAGGCAACAAACAAACATAAAGAATATTTACCGACCTGTCGCTATGTTAACAAAACAGTTTATTTACTGAAATCATTTCAGTGACAAGTTCAAGCTATAAAATGTTAAATTTTAATCCAATCCCAACACCTCTCCTCAATTTAATGATCTTATGCATTTAACATAACTCAAAAATTGATACGAGTTAAACTCAAACTTTCTTTCCCAGAAACAATCTAACTTAATAACTTACTGTAACTCGGAAATCATCCATTAAGTAACCAGAGTAACTCAGCAGCAGCTGTTGAAAGTACCTACTGGGTCATTCCATGCCAAGTGGTCTGATTTCAGAGAAGTGCCCCGCTCGACCATCACGGATTTCGATGAAATTTTGTATGGACATTCACACATATCTTTTATGAACATTCGTAAAGTTTTACTTTCGCCGATGGTATACTTGCTGAGATATAGAAGATTGTTTGACCCCGTGTCGCTGCCTTCTTCAACATGACTATGAGTTTTCAGTGACTTTGAGGCGTTGTATCTCAGAGAATTGTTTTATGAAGTAAACACACTTTGGCTATCTTAAACAACTTTTTTTGCTCTATTAAACAAAGTAATAACAATAACTGTAAAAGCGACCTCCTTGCAGAAAATTCTGTGCAAAACTGGCCCAAAAAATTGCGGATCGAAAAAATATTAAAACTTTGGCTTTTTATATCTCAAGAAGAAATGATATAATCAACGTGAAACTTATCGCATGATAGCATATAAATACATAGTTTATAAATATAAAATTTCATATTCCTAGTACTTTCCATTATTTTAAAAATTGAGTCAACATTTGGCAATTTTTGTAAAAAAGCCAAAAATAGGCTATTTTTACCCCGCTTTTACAAAAAAAGACCCTCCGGAATTTCTTTTGAAAATTTTTTATTAAATAGAGAATGTTTTCAACCCTCTAAAAAAGTACATCTAGTTTTTCATCTCGAGCATATAAGGCCCTAGAAATAGGGACAACTATGAGGATGACATTTGTAAAAACGGCAAAAATAGGTTATTTTCTGCCCGCTCTTAGAAAAGAAAGACCTTTTCGATACTCTTGTAAATTATTTTCATTTAAAAGAGCATGTTTCAAACCTCTTAAAAAAGTACACTTGGTTTTTCATCGCGAGCACGTACAGCCCTAAAAAAATTAACAAAGTTGAGAACGTTGCTATGGTGGCGCCACATGTCTTCTGTTGTTTATCGTCCTGGTTATTTTATGTAGATATTTTTAGTATGTAGCGTTGGTCCATGACTGGTACTGGTAGTGACATCGTCACTACCAGTTCTGGCATTTGAACCAGTAACCCCATCGCCGTAGGGGTCACGCCCGATAGCCATGCAATTCCAGCCACGGGTGGGTTTCTTGGTTGAGGATCCCAAGCCTGCAATTTGTTTTCTTCGATGAGGTTGTAAATCGTTGTGGCGTTATTTATCTGGTGGTATTAAGACAAAATATTGTGCCGGCGAGACATCATGGACAACAAAGTAACAAATTAAAACAATCTGGTATGCTTTAACTTAGTGGAACTCCTTCCTAGTAAATGGGTGGGAATAACTTACACAAATTCCACTTTTAAAGTTTTTAATATCTGCGACCGGTTTCAGACTTTAGTCCCTTATCAAGTACAAGAGTTATTCAGGAGTGCATATTTATATACAAAGAATAAATAACCAAGGCACCAATCAGATTAGCTACTGTTGATAATGGGAGAGGTGTTAGGGGGAGGAGGAAGAGGGTTAACAATGGACAGAATGGAAGAATAATTAGTAAACTAAATTAACTTCTTAGTTAGTTAATTTACTAAAGTAACAATTTATAACAAAGTAACAAATTATAACAAAGGTTCTGTTGAAACATGGGTAAAGAATCTTTAGTAGAGAGTTCGGTTAAGTCGTGGCTATGTGGCCATTTTGTTTTGTGTTACTTCGAGTTTTTTTTTTAATTGTGAGTTTTGCCATATTTTCATTTCTTGGATCCTTCAAATTTCATCCATACTCCACTTGAGGTTCCTCTAGAAAATTGACAGCTGCTTAGTTTTCAGTAAGTATTTTATTGACATAGCACTCTCGCATGGCCACGTTTTGAACTGAGCTGTTGTATTTGTCGTATTCCATCATATTTTTATAACTTCTTTTTCCAGAATTTGCATTATTGCACTAAATATTGCGATTTCACTAATTTTAAATGGATTTCGAAGAGTCAGATGAAAATCACACCTTGCCCTTCTGTGTTGTTGGGGAAAAACTTTCGTCCATTTGCCATCATGGTTCATTTTATTCCAATAAAATTGGGCTGCAATATGTGCACAATTTATCATTGCAGGAAAAAGTGTTCATTTTTCTGCGATCGGAGGTTGGGAACACAGAGTACGATCAAATCTGTTTCCATCACAATGCAATGTATTTAGAAAAGTATTAAATTAAGCAAAAGTCATGCTGCAACCCATTTAACAAAAAAAACATACAGCTAAACATGGGCTGCTGAAAGTCAATCTAGCCTTGTCTAATGATTTGCAGAAATGGGCAAAAACAAATGTGAAGCCTGGTCAAAAAATTTGTTCCAAGATAAACAGCCAAATATGTTTTTATGGTCCAAAACACTACTGACTCTTCGTCTTCGGAAAATTGCGATATGGATATTTCGGATACGGTAAATCGAAGTTTTACTGATTTGGAATCTACTCCGTTAAGAATTCGGAGTGAGTAGTAGGGATAAAGTGAACCTACGTGTAACGAAAAATTGAATGCATGCAGAAAGTAGTAACAGACAAAATAACGTTAGCCGCTGGAATACCAGCTGAAGATAGGACAAACTAGTCAGTGTGATGTTGAGGAATGCTCGTCATGCTGATCTAATAAAAGAAATTCAAACACAAATTAAAATATCCGATAATTTGATTAAAGTTCAACTATTGACATTGAACCCAAAGAGTTGGTCGATAGCACTAACAGCGAAAACATTTGGGGTATCAGAACGTACAGTGAAAGCAACACGGCTGGTATTGCATGGCTATCGGGCGTGACCCCTACGGCGATGGGGTTACTGGTTCAAATGCCAGAACTGGTAGTGACGATGTCACTACCAGTACCAGTCATGGACCAACGCAACATACTAAAAATGTCTACATAAAATAACCAGGACGATAAACAACAGAAGACATGTGGCGCCACCATAGCAACGTTCTCAACTTTGTTAATTTTTTTAGGGCTGTACGTGCTCGCGATGAAAAACCAAGTGTACTTTTTTAAGAGGTTTGAAACATGCTCTTTCAAATGAAAATAATTTACAAGAGTATCGAAAAGGTCTTTCTTTTCTAAGAGCGGGCAGAAAATAACCTATTTTTGCCGTTTTTACAAATGTCATCCTCATAGTTGTCCCTATTTCTTGGGCCTTATATGCTCGAGATGAAAAACTAGATATACTTTTTTAGAGGGTTGAAATCATTCTCTATTTAATAAAAATTTTTCAAAAGAAATTCCGGAGGGTCTTTTTTTGTAAAAGCGGGGTAAAAATAGCCTATTTTTGGCTTTTTTACAAAAATTGCCAAATGTTGACTCAATTTTTAAAATAATGGAAAGTACTAGGAATATGAAATTTTATATTTATAAACTATGTATTTATATGCTATCATGCGATAAGTTTCACGTTGATTATATCATTTCTTCTTGAGATATAAAAAGCCAAAGTTTTAATATTTTTTCGATCCGCAATTTTTTGGGCCAGTTTTGCACAGAATTTTCTGCAAGGAGGTCGCTTTTACAGTTATTGTTATTACTTTGTTTAATAGAGCAAAAAATGTTGTTTAAGATAGCCAAAGTGTGTTTACTTCATAAAACAATTCTCTGAGATACAACGCCTCAAAGTCACTGAAAACTCATAGTCATGTTGAAGAAGGCAGCGACACGGGGTCAAACAATCTTCTATATCTCAGCAAGTATACCATTGGCGAAAGAAAAACTTTACAAATGTTCATAAGAGATATGTGTGAATGTCCATACAAAATTTCATCGAAATCCGTGATGGTCGAGCGGGGACCACTAGACCACTTGGCATGGAATGGCCCTACTATGTACTCTGATTCTGTAGATGACAAAGCAACACTAGTATGTTTCTTTGTAGCCAACAGAGTTTTCAAAATTGAAATCTGTCTTGATCTCACTTGAAATGGACTGTGTTGTTTTTAACTGTGTTGAAACTGTCTTGAACTGTGTTGATCTCTCTTGTTCCCAATATGGGAGAATATATCTGTGTTGAAACTGTCTTGAAACCATCTTTGTTCCTACTCACTTGAACTCCCTTGTAGCTGTCTATCTTGAATCTGTTTTGATCTGTGTTAAAACTCACATGTTCAGAGAACTGAAGACCTTTTTATAATTTTTGTAACTACAAATACTTATAGGTTTTAAATGATTGAGGTGAATAGAAATGTTTTGTTCAAAATTTTTAATTAGGATAACGTTATACTTACATTATAAACACAAAAAGAAAAATAAATCATAAATGTATTCAAGAATGTCAGTTCACATACCCTGGGCCAGTGTGTAACATATGCAGCCTGAAAAGGAAAAAAGAACAAGACCCTTATTAGTGGGTTTTGGAGCCTGGTGTTTAAGAAATATAATAATAAAAAACTTTATTTGGCGTGGTTAGGCCCATAAGGGCCTCTCTTACACCTAACCATTAAGGGTAACTAATGTTAATTACAAAAAAGGTGGAAAAAAATACAAATATATATATATAAAAAGGAAATAAAAAGAAGAGGTAAAAATAAAAGAATTGGGGTGTGGGGAAAAACTAGTTGGCTGAAGGCTTTCAAAGAAAAACCCACTGTGCAGGAAAACGCTCACACAAGAAGGGGAGTGAAAAAAACCCACGGAAACACAGATGGAAATAAATACAAGCAGGTATATCACTAGTAATTGCTGTCCAATAATGTCTTTAAATTTGTTGGTGGTTGACTACGGATGTCATTTACCTGAAAAGAAAGATGAAGAACAGTAGATGGGAAATAAAGAGCTTTCAGAAATGTGATTTAAGTAACGGAGGCCTCAAAGATTGAGATTAATAAACTACTATAATGTAATGAATTATCCACCCTTAAATGTTATATAATAGTTATAATGGTAAGGATAATTAAAGTTATATTTATAGATAAAGCATGATTTTTTGCTGTACAAATATTAATAAATCTAATAATAGTATTAATGCTAAAAGAAAAATAAGAGTAATAATAATAATTATAATTATAATAAGAGAAGTTATAATATTAGCCTTGAGATTTGATGGTGGTACCAGTAGCGGACATGTGAAAGGAGTCTGGTGAAAAGATATTAAGTCTCCTTGTTGGTTAATATGTTTGAGACTCTGTTTGAAGGAAGGAAGTGAGAGGCATTTGAGATTGTGGTTTGGTAGTTCATTCCAATACTTCTCTCCAAGAACGATCAAAGATTTAGAACAGATTTCGGTTCTATGAGAAGGAATCATTAGCTTGCCTGAAGAGCGAATACCAAAGGTATGAGTGCTGTTGACGTCATTGAAGTACGAAGAGAGATACAGGGGACAACATTGATTTAGTACTCTGTGTATAAGGTTAAGTATATGTAGCTTTCATCTGGAGTCAAGTCATAGCCAATTTAGTTCTTTCAGAAGAGGAGTAATATGGTCAAATTTCTTGGCATTCTGATACATCACTCAAACTCCACATTGTTAACACGCATAGAACACCCATTTCAGAGCATACACAAAGGTTTTTAATTTGATTAACATTAATGCTTGTACAGCATATAGGTTCTAACACTTCAAAAATAAATGCATTGATTGGAATGGATGGGATGAAATTTTTTGACATTTTTTCACAATGGCAACATACTGAGCCTCACATTTACATAAACTAGTACAGTTACACAACTTAAATTTAACAAATGCATTAACTATGTAAATACAAAAATCACTGCAAACTACCATGAAATTTTTCGCTTTTCGAATGCGACTTTGCAACAACTAATGAATTGCCACACATCAATCGAGAAAATGTCCATATCTTTGGAACACCAGGATATTGTATAACATTTCGAATTTCAGGAATTAAGTTGTATAAATAATTAGATAATTCAAACAATTTGCTCATATTTCCAACAGCAAAAAGTTTGCCCTCAATCTCTTCCGTTGTGCTCTTTATCTCTTGCAAATCAT
This sequence comes from Sympetrum striolatum, assembly GCA_947579665.1. Classification (NCBI taxonomy): domain Eukaryota; kingdom Metazoa; phylum Arthropoda; class Insecta; order Odonata; family Libellulidae; genus Sympetrum; species Sympetrum striolatum. The sequence goes on from OX388350.1 coordinate 64,820,514, forward strand.
TAATAAATTTTTTTGCACTTGAACTCATATCTAAGGAATCAATAAAAGCAGGGAGTGATTGGATCACTGAAAATGACTCAGCAATACGATTCTATCCATACTTTATGCCACGTACGAAATTTTTCATTTGTCAAAGCAATCCCTCTAGAGGAAAACAAGATGTTTCATAACCAGGACCCAAAGTTCAAACTGACTGTGCCTTGTGGAATAAATAGTGAACATTAGCTGACATGAATTGAGGCCCATACAAGATTTCAAAATTTTCAACAAATTCATAAAGCATTATCTCAGCATCATCTACATAGCAAGCATGGCAGCAATGGTAGCATTAGGAGATTGTTATCCTCTTTTTGCTTATTCAACATCTGTTGCAGCTCCTCCTTTTCATTTGTAAAATCATAAAGCAATGAATTGGAGTAAACTGTTCATTAATCATACTTTCTCTTACTGCACTGCATAAATTGTAACAAATTTAACTTTATCTTTAATGCTTTATTTTCTTTTGTTCACTATTCACTAAATACAGGTGCTGAAAGGCTAATTATTATTACTTGGAAATTACGATGAAATTATTTTATGGAGGTGTTTACTAGGTCATAATATTCTAAGATCGTATCAAACATAGACAAAATTTTCCATAAATCATCAATTTCTTGCTGTAAATCATTAAAAATTATATTTTTCTTTGTTGCTTGTATGTGGTTCCATTAAAGTAATTCATTTGGGGAAATGGCATGAATTATTGATCAGAATCAAATTGTTTAATACAATTTCTTCTCTTTATGCCTTATTTTTCTGCAGATAATTTCCAATTATCTAATCTTTGATAAGGACCATTGTTTGGCATTTTAATATCAATGTAGTGATCACTTAAATTAAAACAAATCCTTATTTATATATATTACCTTTGTAATCTAATGAATCTTAAAATTTGTTGGTAGGATTGTTTTTATAAGTATAGATTTCCATTACAATTCACAGTAAATAAAATTATCTTGTTCTTATTTGTACACATGTTTAAGTAAGTAGTAATTTTGTCCTAATTTAAACTTCCAAAGAAATTGCATTCCATTAATTAACCATAACCTTATATCCTATTTCACAATAGTCTTACTTTCATTCTGTTTTATTCTTTGATAGCAACATTTAGAGGTAGATATCCTTGAAACAACGATTACCTCCATTAAATATTCAAGCTAGCCTAGAGGAGCTCCTCAATGCAGAATATGAATATTCTTTTTTCAATGCCAATGTTGAGTGATAAAAGAATCTATGGTTTTACTATAGCTACTTTTCTCACCTCAACTTTTTAAGATGGACACATTTAAATTATTAGTGTAGACTAGTGCATTTTGTATTTCAAGATAACAATTTTTTACCTACAGAACTGACAAATTAACTACAACACGTTTATCCATACTATAGAGTAACTAGTATAGTTGCTCTATGTCATTACCATACCTTCTTTGGCTTATAAGTTGTTCATTTCACAGAGGTATTTAATGTTTTCAGTTGATTTTCTTCCTACTCATATACTTCTGTTTTATCAATGAAAAGCATCCAAATGTATTCACAGTGTGATTTAGATTACTCAGATTCTGTTGTTGGCACAGAGATAAAAATTATACAAATCTTTAATAAATGTCATGTAATTCCAATGAAAAAACTGCTCATACATATGTGAATGCATTCAGAACAATTTTATAAAACTCGTTTATTTATCACTACCGTTTATTACGATTTATACCTTTTGTTTGTTTTACGTATATAATGAGTCGGGCAAAAAGAAATTTAAAGGAATATTTTTTTATTCTTTGCTATGAAAGTGAGATTCCAACCAATGAAAGGAAACTATAAAGATGCAAATGGTAATCCTTAGAACTCCTGTACATTATCCTCAACACACATACAAGCTATCTCTCACTTAGTCCGAATGTTGTCAACAGCAAGCCCGCTCATCAATACGTGAAATCTAAAAAAACAAAATTGGAAAACTAGATTTTACTTTTGTTGATATTGAATTACAATTTAACATTTTATATCTTCAACTTGTAACTGAAATTATTTCAGGGGGAGGGGAGTGTGTGGGGTACAGCGAGGGATGGGGGTGGTTAGGGTAGAGCAAGGCATAGGGGTGGTTGGGTAGTGGGAAGGAAGTTGAGGGGTTTTGCGAAGACCCAGCTTCATTAGTTGAATGCTGTTCCTGATTTGGTCTGAACTATGTTCGTAGTCTCTTCTGTAGAGACTAGTTAAATCCTACAGTGAAACGGTAATCTTTCATAATTAAAAACACAATGAATTACTTCAGCCCTAACTTCGTAAAACCTTCTAACATTATTCACCATGAATAATCTTTTCTAGTTAATTACAAGATGAAATTTCTCCAATAGTTTAAACACGTAAACATCAGAGTTCGATAGCCATCTGAACGATAAATATTTATTACGTATAGACGTTTCTCCAGATATACCTATTTATAGGGGATCAAAATTCTGACCATGTTCCACAAGTGTAACTTGAAATTTTTACAAATACTGGACAAAATGTCCCGATTTTTTCCATGAGGATACATTGCAGAGATAATCAAAAAATGTTTTTTAAGGAACTTACTTTAAAATTAGTGTTGAACATTCGCAGGATTATTGTGAGCAGTGCATATCAAAAGAAAAACTATAAAGCTAAATAAATAATAATTAATAAAATAATAAACTATAAAATTAAATACGAAATAATGGCCCTATAAATTCGAAACAAATAGCAAAAGAAGGAAAATGAAATAAGGATTCTTATATTGTTCCTGTAAATTCGTTTATGAATCAAAATTACAAGAACAACGTAAAAAGGAAGAAATTACGTATAGAGTTTTATGTACCACATTCCTCCCTTTACCCTACTTACTACTGTCCTTACCTCCTCTTACCGCACCCGTTACCGTCCGTCCCTCCCTCTACCCCACCCACTCCCTACACTCCCTCTACCCCAGCCTTTCCCTTCCCACTCTCTACACCACCCATTCCCTACCCTCCCTCTGCCCCATCCATTCTATTTCCTCCCTCTAACAAACCACCCCATCCCCCGCTCTACCAAACCCACTACCATCCCACCCTCCCACTTCCCCACCCACTCCCTTACCTCCCTCTACCCCACCCACTCCCTTACCTCCCTCTACCCTACCCACTACCTTCCCTCCCTCTATCCCACCCAATCCCTTACCTCCCTCTACCCCACCTACTACCTTCCCACCCATTCCCGTCCCTCACTCTACCCCACCCACTCCCTTCCCTCTCTCTATCCCACCCATTCCCGTCCCTCACTCTACCCCACCCACTACCTTCCCTGCCTCTACCCTACCCATTCCCTTCTCTAACTTTACCCCACCCACTCCCTTCCCTCTCTCTACCCCACCCATTCCCGTGCCTAACTCTACCCAACCCACTCCCTTCCTTCCCTCTAACCCGCCCATTCCTGTCCTTCCATCTTTCCGACCCACTCCCATCACTCCATCTCCCATCCCTCCATCTACCTCACCAACTCCCTCGCTCTCTCTATCTTTTCCACAATAAGGAAATGCATTTAGGCAATATTTAGACTTCACGTCTGCTAATACACAGTACTTGATCCCAAACTTAACGGGCTTATTCGGCATGTATTGGATGAATGGGCATCGGCACTTCGTAGGATATAATTGTTCATCGGCCGTAACACTCTTGTCATGGTTGTAGTAGGCTCGGGAGTTAGTTATAAATGTATTCCAAGGCTCAGAACCCAAAGCAAATTTTTCTTCTCTCAGAGCTTGACTCTGAGTTTCTCTGTGATGAAACCGTAAATGTTTCATTATGCTTACGAATCGATCCTTATTCTTAGTGTTGGAGAATATTTTAGATCTCTATGAGTAGATTCGAAAAGTCTATCCTAGCGCGTTTCAAGGTCATTCTACTAAAAACAATGTTTAAAAGCAATTCCCTCTCTCCCTCGCGCGTCACTGCTTGCCCCGCCGCTTACCCCCCGCCTGCTAGTACTTTCTTCGCCGCATTTTTGGAGAGAATTATAAAAATGTTCACACTTCTTTAAAAATAATTATCAATTGATTAACTTAAATGCTAGAATTGCTTATTTAAGAATTGCATGTTTCCAAAATATTCTTTTTTGCCTTGTCGTAATCTTTAATTTTCCTTCTTATAAAATTTCATCAAAAGTTTTCCATAAATTTATTCCTATCAGCTTGAAAATATTATTTACTTGGGCAAGTAATGCTTACATAGGTTTTAACTGACACTTTTTATTTAGTTGAAAATATTTTAAATACTAGTTTTTGCATTCTCAAACTCACCACTTTCAGATTCACAAAAAATTGTCAATTTATCTACTCTGTTTAAAATATTTTTTGCTTTTTCACTAGAGTACGCAGACTTATTGGTATGAATTTTAGAATACTTGAAAGTAATTTTGCATTTTCAGAAAGGTTATGAAAAATGAGAAAAAATTCTGAATTACTAGAGATAGTAGGCTCATTTTGTGTTGATAATTTGTGAACAGTTCTTCCGAATCATTTAACTCATTTTTTAAAATTCACTTAAGTGCAAAGATGATGGATCTCTGGCTCTTATAGATGAACTTATTCACCGATAGAAATGATTAAATGGAAAAAGGGATTCTCTTTTGAAATAATCTTTCAACACGCACGCACTCCTAGAATCCACTGATTATGCAGTACTTGTAACTTCTGGTGACCAAATACGATATCAAATGCTCTCCTCAAAACAAAATCTCATGAAAATGATGTAAAAGAATACCTTATAATGAGTTGGTGAGAAAATTTACCTAGGGGATGAGGTAGAGTAAGGAAACTAGGGGTAGCGTTTATACTCCCCCTAATGCATTGAAATTATGCTTGAATAGGAAGAAACGTTTGTAATGAAGCGGTGGTGGGGGTGAATAATTTAAATAGAACTAAATGAGGGGAACTTTCTCATTTACTCCTACGCTTTGTCATTGAAGACTTGGTGTGACTTTGCTTCATTCTTCCGTTTCAAGATTTTGGAGTTATTCTTCCTGTTTGGAATTATTTCCTTTAAGAAGATATACAGTAAAGTATTAACAGTTTAAACAGAAATCTGAGTAAGTATCAGTTGAGTTATTCTCTAGTATTATTTTTAACAATTTTTTCAAAATTTTTAGGATGGAGTACAGTCAGTTGAACCCTCAAGCAGGCGGTGACCATTCGATCCTTGAGATTGAAAGGGCTATAAAGGGTCAACTGAAAACCTACTGGGTGGTGAGTGAAGCGCATAAAGACCTTATATCATTTCTAAATTATACTTCCAATCTTTTAATTCCGAGGATAAGGGATGAGCTAAGTAATTCTGCCCTTAAAATTAATATTGTGGATAAGGCAAACTTTGAGAGGGGTGAGGAGACGATAGAACGAGCATTTAAAACGAGAAACGTTAGGATTTTGCTAGCCGATGATGTTGGGAAAATTTTAGAAAGTTTATTTGGAAAATTACTGGAAGAATCCGAGAGGCAGATGAAGGGATCAGGGTGGGCGCTGAGTAAAATCTTGGGTTTAGAACTCTGAATTAATCGTTACACTCCGTTACGTGGATCAACCTTTATTGACTTACCACTCAAGATCGCAAGCAGAAAATCTGTTGTAAATGTTAGGAATGACAATCAGTTTTGTTTTAAATACGCTGTTTGGGGAAAGAACATACCTAAAGACCCTCAACAAGTCTACAAATATAATACGGATGAATTCGACAATGGATACGATTGAGATTGTATTGACTACCCAGTCAAACACTCCAATATTCCTAAATTCGAGCGAACAAATAAAATTTCTATTAACGTTTTCAGGCTAGACGAAAAAACAATGTCTATCCAATGAAAATTGTAAATACCGAGCTCGCAGATCATCGTGACCTATTATATATTACAAATGACAACACGGCTCATTATTGCTGGATTAAAAACTTTGAGAGTCTAATCCATCTTCAGATAACAAAAATGTCGTAGAATTTACATTTGCAAACGATGCTTTATGCATTATCATGACGAAAAAAATTAGAGTAACATACAGGAAACTGTAATAGTAAAAAACTCGCGAGAATTGAGCTTCCTATCGAGGGGGTTAGGATATTAAAATATACCAAACTGGGGCATTCATTTCCAGTTCCGTATGTATTATATGCAGACTTTGAATGTATTCTCCAAGGTATCAGCACTTGTGAATCTTTACCTAACGCATCCTAAACGCACGCTATTCAGAAACACAAACCATTCAGCTTTTGCTATGTTCTCGTAACGCCCAATGGATGTGAGACACCACAGCTTTACCGAGGTCCCAATACCGCACAGGTCTTTATGCAGAAAATGAAAGAGGAAGCAGAGATAGTATTCAAGTTGTATAAAAACGTTGTGTCAATGGAATCGCTTAGCCCGGAAGAAGAGGCAAATTGGTAAATTTCTACTTTCACACAGTCAAATTTTAAGAATGCGTTGTCTTGTCATATTTGAGGTAAAGAGTTGAAGTCAGATGCCGTTAGAGATCACGATCACTTGACAGGTAAGTATCGAGGGCCAGCACATTCTTTTTGCAACCTGCAGTACAAAATGCCAAATTTTCTACCTGTGTTTATTCATAATCTTTCATCATATGACGGTCATATCTTGGTTTGGGAGTTACTATAGGTACTAGGAGAGACTATGATGATAATAAAATTAATGTGATTCCAAACACACAGGAAAAGTATATTTCATTCGCAAATTCAATCAAAAATAATTTCACCATTAGATTTCTCGACACATGTCGCTTCATGCCAGCGTCATTAGCTTCACTGATAACAAATTTAAAAACATTTAAATATACTAGCGAGGTATTCGGTGAGAAAACGAACCTAGTCACACGTAAGGGGGTCTACCCATATGATTACACAAACTCAATCGAGAAACTTGAGGAAACATCACTACCGGAGAGGGGAAATTTCTACAAAAGATTACCACACATTTTTGCTTGTTTGTAGTCTTTCTCAGACACATGCTCGTCTGCTAATCTGTTGTAAATCAAATCTGTGTTCGCATATTTCCAATATCCTAACAAAGAGCAACTCAATAAATATTTTGAATAATTTTCTTTTTGAATTTAGTAACCCTGGTTCGTAAAGTTGTTAGGCTGGATGTAGGTTAAGAATGGTTTATTAATAACAAAAAGTTATAATATCATTTGTAGGACCCAAGTTTAACACGATTCAAAGACATAATTTTAAATAATTCTTTTACATTTTGGTGACAGTGATAAGGATTAATTTTACAAGAATGCAAATATTACTAATCGTATGTCATAGTCAAAAACTGCTAAACTGGAAGTTTCATAAAAAAATCGAAAAATTATTTATGCGCTATATTCTGACTTTTTTTCGAAAGAAATGAAATTAATTTTCATTATTTTCCTATGGCATTTGAAACATAGAGTGACTAGGGAAATTATACTAATGGTTGGCTGAAGTTATTTATTATCAAAGTAATGAATACAAATTACTGATCTAGGAGGCCATCATGGCTGACCGATTGAAAATCGGTCAGATGAGTATGCGTACAAGCTGCTATCGGTGGGCTGAAGGCACCGAGCTTAAGTTGTACCTTGCTTATAACTCTTTCGGAAGGACCAAAGGGCACCCCCAAAGCATTGGAGGGTGAGGGATGACAGAGTCATACAACACATCATAGATAATCGTAAGACTCATCTCCCACTGACTCTGAATCATCCCTTGCCCTCTGTCCTTCCCACAATGTTACAGTTTACTTAGGGATATTTTTATTTTTCAGTTATAAAAAGTTCTTATTTTTCTGGAGATGCAGCATTAATGTCAATGTTTAATAACGAAAGTACCAATTTTCCTCGAGAGATGGCATTAGTGTCGAAATTTAGAAACCAAAGTTCCAATTTCCCTCAAGAAATGGCATTAAAACATATCGACGAAAACTCCTTACTTTCAAATTACTCTGCATGCTGTAAACGATGGGGTGACTCCGATATCACGAAACACTGTTTAACTTAATATACATCACTGACAGTTAATGAAATTATACAAATACTAGTTCAATATTCAAACAGCAAAATTAAATACAGCCGAGTGTATTCGGGATTCAATTCCTTAATCATATATTCTAACCCAAGTTTTCCAGCCCTATGCAACGTTTGCCATAGGCAAAACCCACATTTTAATTTACTTACATTTGCTTCGGACTGGGAAAACAGAAAAATTTTATTTCTGGTTGATAGCTCGAAGATTTAAACCCCGCTTCAACGCAACGAAGCTTCATCTTCAAGTTATACAAACGCAGAGAAAGATAGAATACCAATAGACCACGCGAGTCGATTTACGTTAACAGTGGAAATTCAAATATCAACCTCTTCTTCCTTATTTATTCACTATAACCGATCGAACCGCTTCCACTACATAATGTCGGAGAAAGGCTGCGGAGGACAAAAGTCGAACAAATGAACGCTTGTCATCCCGTTGATCGTGACAATTTGACTTTATTTGAGATTTGACAAGAGTTAAAAGAGATGTAAAGATTCCTTCGATAGAAAGAGGAGTTATAATAATTATAATATATCAATCATTCCTGTTATCGTCTCTAAAGCTCTCAAATAAAGTCAAATTGAAACGATCTCCTTGTTTTGTCCACACCGAGATCGATAGCCATAATTGAATTGACATTCGATACATTAAATGTACTATATAATAAACTTCGCCACTAATGCCATCTCTTGAGGAAAATTGGAACTTTGGTTTCTAAACTTCGACACTAATGCCATCTCTTGAGGAAAATTGGAACTTTGGTTTCTAAACTTTGACACTAATGCCATCTATTGAGGGAAATTGGAACTTTTGTTTATAAACTTCGCCACTAATGCCATCTCTCGAGGAAAATTGGTACTTTCGTTATTAAACATTGACATTAATGCTGCATCTCCAGAAAAATGTGAACTTTTTTTAACTGAAAAATAAAAATATCCCTAAGTAAACTGTAACATTACCATAAGTTGAGATATAATTCAGTATCATACTTATACTATATTTAGCAAAAGTCTTCTTTACCTATAGGAAGGCGGGATAAAAAAATAAATGTTAACTTTTGTAACCAATTATCTTTTTCTATTTATAATAATTAAAGAAATATTTAAACATTCATGTACCAATATTGCATTAACTTTGATATATTTCCTATTTATAAGTAACCTAACTGTTTCAAACTTTTGGAGTATGTAAAAAGGGTTTATTATATTGATTTTTAATAACAAAGTCACTCATTGTTTCAAATGCCATAGGAAAATAATGAAAATTAATTTCATTCCTTTCGAAAAAAGTCAAAATATAGCGCATAAATAATTTTTCGATTTTTTTATGAAACTTCCAGTTTAGCAGTTTTCAACTATGACATACGATTAGTAATATTTGCATTCTTGTAAAATTAATCCTTATCACTGTCACCAAAATGTAAAAGAATTATTTAAAATTATGTCTTTGAATCGTGTTAAAAAATATAAAAAATTGCTTTTAATCAGTACAATGCATCAGGACGTAATGATTTCTGATTCAGAAAAAGAAACCGGATACAATAAAAACTGGCCTCAATAAATAGCTGAGTTCTATTCAAAGAAACCACTGGACATAATCTCAGCCGGAATGAGTAAATTCAAAGACTTGTATTAGAAATTATTGGAACCTTATTATAGATAGAGCTTTACTACACAGGTTAGATGGTAGAGGAGACTTTTTAGTCTCAATCCTCAATCTCGCCTAATAAAGACATTCAGATGGAATAGATGGAGGGAAGGTAATGGATGTGGTAGAGGGAGGGAAGGGTGGAATAGAGGGAGGGAAGGTAATGGGTGAGGTAGAGATGTGGGACATAACTTTATTTTTGTCCTTTTTACCTTGTTCTTGTAATTTCGGATCATAAACAAATTTACACAAACAATATAAGAATCCTCATTTCATTTTCCTTCTTTTGTTACTTGTCTCGAATTTATTGGGCCATTATTTCGTATATAATTTTACAAATGAAGCAAAACCTACCAACTGCAATAACTAACTTTACATGTATTTCTTACGCATAATATTTTCCCTGATCTAGCATTGATCCAAGGGTAATCTTCGGAGAGGGCTTTTTAGTTTTCTTGGATATGCACAACACACCCTTGAATATCAACCCTCTAACTGTAAGAAAAGTGCCTTAAAAATGTTTTTAATATCTCCACAATGTATCCTCATGGAAAAAATAGGGAAGTTTTGTCCAATGAGAGTGAGAGATAGCTTGTATGTGTGTTGAGGATGATGTACAGGAGTTCTTGAATTACCATTTGCATCTATATAGTTTCCTTTCATTGGTTAGAATCTCACTTTCATATCAAAGAATAAAAAATATATTCCTTTAAATTTCTTTTTGCCAGACTCATTATATATGTAAAACAAACAAAAGGTAGAAATCCTAATAAACGGTTTAATTGTTCTGTATGCATTCATATAAGTATGAGCAGTTTTTTCATTGTAATTACAAGACATTTATTTAAGATTGTTATCTATGAGCCAACAATGAATCTGAGTAATCTAAATCACACTGAAAGAATATTCATATTCTGCAATGAGGAGCTCCTCTAGGCTAGCCTGAATACATAATGGAGGTAGTCGTTGTTTCAAGGATATCTACCTTTAAATGTTACTATCAAAGAATAAAACAGAATGAAAGTAAGACTATTGTGAAATAGGATATAAGGTTATGGTTAATTAATGGAATGCAATTCCTTTGGAAGCTTAAATTAGGACAAAATTACTGTTTACTTAAACATGTGTACAAATAAGAACAAGATAATTTTATTTTCTGTGAATGGTAATGGAAATGTATACTTATAAACACATACCTACCAACAAATTTTAAGATTCATTAGATTACAAAGGTAATATATATAAATAAGGATTGGTTGTAATTTAAGTTATCACAACATTCATATAGTAAAAATGCCAAACAATGGTCTTCATCAAAGATTAGATAATTGGAAATTATCTGCAGAAAAATAAGGCATAAAGAGAGGAAATTGTATTAAACAACTTGATTCTGATCAATAATTCATGCCATTTCTCCAAATATTTTACTTAAATGGAACCACATACAAGCAACAAAGTAAAATATAATTTCTAATGATTAACAGCAAGAAATTGATGATTTATGGAAAATTTTGTCCATGTTTAATACGATCTTAGATTGTTGTGACATAGCAAACACCTCAATAAAATTATTTAATCGTAATTTCCAAATTATAATAATTTGCTTTTCAGCACCTGTATTTAGCGAATAGTGAAAAAAGAAAATAAAGCAGTTAAATTCATTACAATTTATGCAGTGCAGTAATAGAAAGTATGATGTATGAACAGTTTGCTCCAATTCATTACTTTTATGATTTTACTAATGAAAAGGAGGAGGAACTGTACCAGATGGTGAATAAGCAAGAAGATGATAACTATCTCCTAATGTTACCAGGATACATGCCATGCTTGGTTGAACAAATGCAAATTTGATGACACAATTTGTAAGACCTCTAGACATCAACTGAATGAATCAATTTTTAAAATGACATGCTTGTGCATTATATTAAATTATTCTTGTTAAGTACAGTTAGGATAATGTTAGCCTGAAGTAGATGAGTATTATTTTTATCATTATATTAGTTAAACCTTAACTTATATAGTAGCTAAGGAACTATCCACTTTTATCATTGCTGACATTTCACAATACCCCTAATCTTAGAATCACAGTCCAAAGAATAGTTTATTATCCACTGATCACAGCTTAATTTTATTCTGTAAGCAGCAGTATATCAACAATAGAGGAGCTGCAATGCTGCACTTGATTTAACTTTAACATACAATTAAATATTTTTGAACTATAATTTATTTTTATCATTGAATATCTTTGCTTTGGCATAGCTTCTGAAGATTTGATTAATGTATGTAATTTATATATTAGTACATATCATGGCCCAACAAATGACCAAAATATAGCAATCCTTAACTATTGTATTGGCTTTATGTACATGCTACTGTGAATAAATTTACTATTTATTGCATCTTATCACTTCCACCAAGATAATAGCAAAAACCATATACTTTCATTGATTTCTGGAGATATATGATAGCAGTCTTTTATAGAAATTACAACTTTCAATTCTGAACTTCTTGTACACAATGTAAGGTTTCTGTGTGTTTTGGTAGAGGACTCACAACTCATCAGAAGCTAAATTAATCTTCAAGCTAAGTTTAAGCTAAACTTAAGCTATATTTCAGCTTCTTAGAACTTGCAAGCTAAGAAATAAGACTAGCAGTTATTTCAGAATACTGCAATGTAATGGAAGTTACAGAGAAAATAAGCAGTCCGAATGAAATATGAGTAAAAGGTATCAAAAATAATTAAAATGCCACACTATAAAACATTTTACAAAAAAATTTTTTTAGGTTGTTGAGATCATGAGGAATCTTAAAGAAATCTAAAAAGTATGTATTTCATAAGATGTGCAAAATTTCTACATTTAAAATTGACCCGCTGCATTTTTTAAACATTAAGTTAGATATAGAGGGTTATCCTGAGTTTCACAGGAAAAAATATTTTAAATATCAATAATTTTTGAATCAAAATTCATTCACACAATCCATTCTAATTAAAAAATGTCATCTCTTCCTTAATACTGGCAAATAAATCAAAACTGAATGATTTCATAAAAGGTACTTCATGAAATTTATTTCAAAAGCAAGATATTCTTAAAATTGCACCACATTACATATGAAGCATTCAAGCTCCAGTTGTGCTTTCTTGCTGCTGAAACTTGGGGTACTTCTTTTCTGCTTCTTCCCAAGTTAACCTTCCATTTGCAAGATCTCTAACCACAAATGGTAATTCATCCAGCTGAAAAGAAAATTACATCAACATTAGCTCTAGTAAATCATAAACAAGACCTTTTCTAGGCCACAATAAGTAAAACAATTAAGAATGAATTTAGAATTGGACTAAATTTTCATAGCTAATACAGTACATTCTCTCACACGTTTACAAATGAAAATGCAGTAATTTGCACAGAAAGGTTCACTTCCTTGTTGAGATATCAAACTGGAAAACACTGAAGACTTAACCTATGAGTGCACATTACCATAAATATGAACTAATGGGAAAGTACTACAAATTTTTCTTAAACAGTGAAAGTCCATCATAAAACAAGGTGACAAAAATAGTAAAAGAACTAGTTATAGTCGATTTCTAATACTAAATGTCCATCCTCTTGCTTCCAAGGACATCAAGTGTGACTGAATGCATAAGAAAGTCTGTTACCATCAAAAATATTATTTCATTGATTCATAAATCATAGCCAAAGTATGTCCTCTAACATAAAATGTGGAAAATTATTGCTAAATACTAGTAAAAAATTAATGGTATATCATTAGATAATCCTAATTCATACCAAAATGCTTTCTTGAGATATTTTTCATTCACACGCTTCAAAATCAATGACTGTGTTTTTAAGTAGTGGGAGATATTACGCACGGAATTTGAATCAGCACTGCTTTTATCTCCTATATTCCCACCCCTCTATAGATTAGAAGATTTGGTACCAAGTTTTGTATGAATACAAATCCCACGGGTGGATGCCAATATGATACGAACTCAATTAAAAACTCTCCAATTAACAAGAGAGGTCGTCACCGAAAAGAAGCAAGGGGATAAATGTACAGAGAGACAAAGCGGAGAGTGAAACTCATGAGAGGTCTCTAATCAAAGCTCCCTGAAGCATTTTTGCCAAGGAAGGGTGAGGTGAGTTGCGGGAAGCAAAAGCAATTAAATTTTTTCTGCTCTTTGAAGAGATGAGGTGCCTCAGATTACAGTTAGCTTGTTGGATTTCATATTTCACGTCAATACCTCATAAATAACCACTTGTTATCAAGGCCTTGATTCAAGATGGGGTAAGATGACCAACTTTGAATATTCTGAACAAAAACAAAAATGACAAAGCCTAACAAGAAAAAGATTCAAACCCAAATATTCCACTTTCTGGGTGGATGCTCTGACCAATTAATCTATCTTTCAAAAATCCCATCCCTTACATATTATGCTCTCTAGGCAATGAAAACTAAATAGCTGAGCAACCAATTTTTCAATTTAATTTAACATTTCAGTATGCAGTAGCTATTTTCCAGTAGGGCAAGTCTATCGTCAAGAAAAACAGGGGGCAAGGGCTTTAGGTTGTTGTATCCACCAAGTAAAGACAATGTATCATAATCTACCTTAGAAAGTGAGACAAAGAGATTTACTGATGTTCTGCACAGTCAGAGGCCATAAGATTTCAATTTCACAGTAGATAAGCATTTTCTGATAAAGAAGTTTCATGCCTTATACCTAGAGATACTTAAAATATGAATGTTCTTTTATCTACCAGACAACATATACCCTTTTGATAGGCAATCCTTCATCATACTGAATAATGCAGATACTTACCGAAATGCGAACTTGGCCTGTTGAATCTCGCTCTCTCAACGTGGCTGTATGAGGTTCCTTTAGACTGTCAAAATCAACAGTAATGCCAAATGGGACAGCGACTTCATCAGTTCGAGCATATCTGCGTCCAATGGAGCCGCTTGAGTCATCAATACGATGGGACACATCCACTAGGGTAAGGCCTTCAGCTGTGTTATAAAAATGAATATGAATAAACCAGAGAAAGACAGATGATGATTTAAGGTAATCTATACCCATTGTATTTACTTTGTTTCATATATCTCTAATATTTGAAGCATCTAAAACGGTTAATTATTTTTAACACATTAAAAGTACCTACACAATCTCTTTATAAATGGCTGGAACTGAGGATTGTTACTTAGTGGCAAGACAGTACATTTAAGTGGAGCAACAACAGGCGGCAGGGAAAAGTACTGAAAGAGAGAGAAAAATATGAGCAAATCTTCCAACAGAAGATATATAACATCTACATGCAAACTCTAATTTGAAAGAAGAATCACCCATGGCTATTACCCACTTTACTGAATTTAACATGAAATTTACACTCATTAACATCTAGTTAAAGATTTTGTCACAGAAAATTATTAACTATGTTCTATGACAGGAAAATGAGTAATGAACATTAAAGAAATGCATGTGGCAAAAATTATGCATGTATGGAAAACATACCCAGATTCAGACTTAATAATCTAGAAGAATATATAAGCCAACAATAAATAACATAATGCAAATACGTAACTGAGAAGTAAAATCATATGTATAAATGAAAAAAAAAACAAACTAGTACATTCTGTTATATCAATAGAAGAAGAGTTTATATAAATTGAAATCTCACAGAATCCTCTAGTGATGACATTATCAAAAACACTCGATTTACTTATTTATGATATCATAACTACTACTTGTAATTGACCTCAGACTAACATTGAAGAGCAATATTAAAACACTGAGGATAAAGAAATATTAGAAGACCAAAAAAATATTACAACTAATTACACTTATTTCATCACAGATAAGATTAAAACTTAACTTTGCTTCAACAATAATATTTCTGGAAACAAATCTGTAATTAAATAGACCGAATTAAATGGTGAATGATTTTCTACGAGTTTTTAGAAAATGTTTAAGTAACAGACTGTAGCAAATTCAATAACCAAGTCACAAGGATGATGGAATGAAATTTCTTGTTGCATGAAGAATCATGCTATAAACCCAAAGGTAAAAAGGAGTGAAAAATAGCAGCACTAAATTACCATGCTGTGTCAATCTCATAATTGATCTTACTATGCAAAATACGCAGAATTCAAGTATTACTTTTTCATTATTAATGGAACAACCTACAACAGACAATTTAAACATGAATGAAGGCAAAAAATTACTAAGCATAAAGTAAGATCTACAAGATTAATGATCCAATTATGAGAAACGTAGCATAAACAACACTTACTGTTCTCTGTTCGTCACCTTCTCTAATACGGAAATTGTGCTCAAAGAGGGCATACATTATTCGGCCAATCCCAAAAGAGGGCTCAACAACATTAGGAACTACTTCTTCAACGTGAAGTGTCTTTTTAAGACGTTTAATTGAAACCATGTCTCCTTTCAATTCATAATCTGTAGAATTAGCAGTGATTATGTAGGACCTAAAATAAAATCATAAGCATTAAGTTAGTTATATAAAAATGTAAAAATAGTCTCGGGTACAATGGCTTTCATTTAAATTTATAACTTATTTAATATTCATTAAAAGAAAAACAGATTATGTAAGAAAATGAACACAATGGATGCTGCTGATTCACCTTAGAGTAGCCCAAAATAATCTATGTTGAAACAAAGGAAATAGGACCATACTAACATATGATTTATAATCACATTTTGCAATTGTTGACCAATGTGAATGAGCAGGATGAGTGTAAAATTACATATACCAACAATACAAATATTGAAATATATTTCTTACCCCTTTTCTGACAACTGCTTTTCCATTTCACAGAGTTCAGGTTCTTCAAGTTTCTCTAACACATCAATAACTAATTTTGCTTCCTTTCTAAATGCTTTTCCAAGAGCTGCTTTATTGATAGATGGTTCTAAAATATCAAATTTTATGATATAAATTAACATAATGAGCAGTCATTCAGTATTCTTAACTTTTGAGAATTCTTCGAGATTTTTTTTATAGCTAAAGATGTTAAAATAACTATGCTGATACGATTTATATCAACTAGATGTTTTTTTTAAATAGAAACTTATTCTCATTACTCACCAATAACATCAACAATCTTAGGTTCACTTAGTTTCTTTTCTGCAGCAAGTCTCATTCCAGTAGCTTTACTGTGCTGTGTCAAGTCAAATGCTGATCTGTCTGCACACCCAACGCATTCCACCCAGCCCTACAAAGAATTCAATTTTTATAACATTATGATTGAAGGATGGTGCTGGAAACAAGATATTACATAGTAGAAGAGTTATTTCTTAATATATCAAGGCAACGCAATAGATACTATGGGGATATAATTTTTGTGACTGATGAGTTTGGTATTTGTTACAAGAAGTATGCTTGGATTCTTGCTTTAATAAACTTAGAAGGTAATTCTCCAGAAAAACTAGAAAATAACCATATAAAAAATATCGATTTATGTAAATCGTGATACAAGAAAATGAACATGATTTTGAAGTTTAATTTAGATGAGCTGAATGTAGGTTTATACAAATATTCACTTATCATAGAACTAAAGTTATAAATGAGTAATACAAAAAGGAGATAGAAATCAGTAAAAGCTTCTTAAACCATTAATTACACAAAATATGAGGAAAGTTGCATGTTCCCCTAAAAAAAAATATTTAGAACATAATAATCCTGATATCATAGTAATGAACTTTTTCCTCTATGAGCACCTTTCTGCAATCAACCCATATTTAGCAAACACAAATATATCCTTCCCAGATATCAAGTTCCGAACCTCAGTTATTGTGGGCAATCAAGTATGTTACTGAGGTTGGAAACATAGCAGATTGTTAAAGTAAGAAGAAAGACAATCAAAGGTTTGGAGAGAAAAATTGAAAACCATGTAAAAGTACATGCAAATCTGCAGATATAACCTAAATTGAAAGCACTAACTTACATAGGAAGTGAGACACTCAGCATCCCAGCAATCACAAGCGTAATGAGCCATTTCATTAGACATATGCTGGCGGAACCTCAGCTTTGCTGGATCAATACCTATCTTGGTTAGGAACAACTGGATTCTCGACATGAAGTATCCTAATGTTTGGTTTGCAACGAGTCCCTGACATAGATGAAATAGAAAAGAAATTAAAAAAATGAAGCCTTTTTATGCTGTGAATATTTCAATTAACCAAATTACATAGAAGGGAAATGTGACCATAAGCTACCTGATCCACAGCTTCTCCAATTGACATCACAACAGCTGCTTTGCCATCCATTTGATTACATGCTGAATATAGCTGCAGCTTCACGCCTCGAACTGAATCAAACTTGGGATGGTCTTTATCTTTGGGATCACAGAAATGTTCTATCTCAGCCATTGTGAATTCTCTGAAGGAATAATAGTACTTTGTCAAGTCAAACATTTTAATGTTTCCAAGTAACATCAATGAAAGAAGTTATCTTGAGTTTCATGAAGGTTACCAACTCTCTTTGATTTACGATTATACAGACAAATGTTGACCAATATTTTGAAAACCTATTAATTATTGATTTTATAGAATCCTAATCATGAATACAGCATGTCAATTATATTAAAAGTAGTATAGTATAGTATAGTATAGTAGTTTATTCATCCATTGGTTACAGAGTAACATAGACCTCGTCATAAAAGAGTTAAAAGAAAAAAAAAACATGCTAATATAAAATTACAGTATTTGAAATGAAATAAACATAGCATATACAAAGAAAAAGTTTATAAGTCATTATTTTATATATTAAATTCATTAAGGTTGTAAAATATATTGGAAACAAGATATAATTTTAGTGATTTTTTAAAGAGATTTGTTGATGGCAGGTTTTTTATAGAAAATGGTAAAGAGTTGTAGTTTTTGGCACAGCTGAGGTAGGGGCCATGGCTGAATAGAGTTGTGTTGTGATGGACATAATGAATATCGTTATGTTTCCGTAAGTTATGATTGTGTATATGTGAGTTGAGATCAAATAAATGCAGATTTTCTTTGACAAATAAGCATGATTCAAAAATAAAAAGTGAACAAAGGGTAAGTATTTTGTTATCTAGGAATATTTGCCTACAGGATGATCTCCTGGGGAGTTTAAAAATAGCTCTTAATGCTCTCTTTTGGACAGTAAAGAGTCGTGTCATATGGGGGGAGCTTCCCCAGAATATTATGCCATATTTTAACCTTGAATAAATGTAGGCGTAGTATATTGTAAGTAAGGTTTTGATTGAGACTCTATCTTGAAGGGTGCGGATGAGGAAAATTGCTGAATTTACTTTGCTTATTATAGTTTGAATGTGGACTGACCAATCTAAAGTGTCAGTTATGTTTAATCCTAGAAATTTTGCATGATTGGTTTGCATTATATTGCTGTTGTTAATCATGATAGATATTGGAGGAGTTAGATGTAATTGGTAGGGATGAAAGTGCATGAGGGCTGTTTTATCTAGGTTTAGTAAGAGTAAGTTATTGTTCGTCCAATCAAGAATTTCATTGGCAGCTTTTTCAGCTTTGGTTTTAAGGTCAGTTAATGTCTTAGAAGTCACAAGTTGTGAGATATCATCAGCAAAAAGAGTTTCAAACCCTATAGTTGTGTGGTTGGGTAAGTCATTGATGAAAAGTATGAACAATAAAGGACCCAATACAGATCCCTGAGCAACTCCACAATTCAGATCTTTGAGGGATGAGGTTTGGTGCAATTTTAAAGAATTGACTTCATATGGGATGCTCACTTGTTGAGTCCTATTGGAAATGAAAGAGTTTATCCAGTGGTAGGCAGAACCACGAATGCCCAAGGATTCCAATTTATTTAAAAGGGTGGAGTGATTTACCATATCGAATGCTTTAGATAGATCGTAGAAAATACCTAATGACTTGTCTTTCTTGTCAAGTGAGTGATAAACTTTAGAGATAAAATCAAATATTGCAGTGGAGGTGGATTTTTTCTTCAAAAATCCATGCTGAGATAAAGCAATTAGGTTGTGATGATCAAGGTAAGCTAATAATCTAGATAACATGACATTTTCAAATATTTTTGAAAAAACAGAAAGTAGAGATATGGGGCGATAGTTTTTAATTTGCTCTCTATCACCTTTTTTTAGTAAGGGGAAAACAATAGAGTGTTTTAATTTTTGAGGAAAAGTACCCTGAGCAAGGGATTCATTAAGTAGATGTAGAAGAGGATCTGCAATATAGTTTAGGCAATTGATTAGAAGAGACCCAGGAATATCGTCATATCCAGATGTGGTCTTCTTACCTATTTTCTTCACTATGTTACATAGTTCTTTATGATCAACAGGATTCAAGAAAATTGTGTTGGGATGTATGTAAGGTTCATAAGTGGGGATGAAATTGGTGTTGTTTGGTTTGGATATGTTGCAGAAATGCTCATTGAATTTATTGGCTATTTCAGTAGGATCAGAGATGATGGTGTCCTCAAAGTTTAGTTGAAAATTGGGTGTTGAGTAGGAGAATTTATTAGAGGAATTTTTTATAATATTCCAGGATGTTTTAGATAAGTTGGAGGAATTCTCTAATAGTTGGTCATTATGCATTTTTTTTGTGTTCTTAATCAATTGCTTATATTTTTTCATTGCTGAATTGTATTCATTTTTTAATACTTCATTATTGGTTTGCTTAAATTCAATATGAAGCTCTTTTAGTTTTAAGCTGATACTTTTCAGCTCAGGAGTCATCCATCTTAACTTTGATTTAATTTTTCTTTTTTTGAGACATTTTGGAAAAGAGCAGTTGAAAATATAATTAAATTTCTCATAGAAAGAGTTGAATTTAACATTAAAGTCATAACTATCAAATGCAGCAGACCAATCGACTTTAGATAATTGGAAGAGAAAACAATTCAAATTATTATCACAAAAGTTTCTCTTATATTCATATATTACATTTTGATCATTTAAATTATTGACAGAGAGCAGTAAAAGTTGAGCCAAATGGTCTGAGAACCCAAGACTAATTACAGAGGAGTTATCAATTAAGTAATCGAAGGAAGTAAAGATATTATCAATAACAGTTTGACTATGATTAGTAATTCTTGTGGGAAAATGTATTGTGGCCTTTAAATTAAATGAAGATGTTAAGTCAGAAAATTTGTGAAAAACAGAATTGTTAACAGAAAAGTCTATGTTGAAGTCACCACAGAGAACTATGTTTTGTGAGACCTGTGAAGCAACCAACAGAGTTTCCTCAAGTTTAGGTAGGAATTCAAATAAGTCGTAGCAAGGAGGTCTGTAAACACATATTACTGTAAATTTAAAATCATTCACTGAGCACTTAATGGCTAGAGGATGATGTAATAAATGCTAGCTAGTAGCTAGAGGATGATGTAATAAATGCAACCAAAAAGGTCATCTTAAAATTTCCATCACTCATTCTTTTGAAAAGTGACTTCCATTTGATTCATATTTGCTTTATGAAATTCACATAAAAAAGGTCTAACATTAACAAACCCTAAATAGAGAGACATACTGAAAGTTAAACAAAAGTACTCAGTCATCTAATTTTGTTTAGATAGGGATTCATTTAACCAGAAGCAATTCTTTCCTCAAAGTCATTTACCTATTTGCTAATTGCCTATGATAAATAATAATTTATAGTTTATTTCACAATCACATTTATTTAATTCATAGATTTCCTATCAATTGAACAATAAATTTTGGTGACACCTTTACTCTCTTGAAGCAAGATCATAATGTATTAATGCATTAATTATATTTCAGAAATCTGATGATGAGTCATCATCAAATGTCATTTCAGTTTCAATAATTTGGTATGATCATAAACACCCAAAGCATAACGTAGAAACTAAAAACCTCAGTGTCCCTAGGCTAGCATGTGAATTTCAACACACCAATCAGAACAGCTAATCTGCAGTATGTCTTTAATACTTAGTAACTGAAGAGAAAAAGAGCTGAAGAAAATTACCTGACTCGGATGAGCCCTGAACGAGGTGATATCTCATTCCTAAATGCATTTCCAATCTGAGCAGCTGCAAATGGAAGCTTCCCTTGGTTGAATTCTAGAAGCCTCTTGAAGTTGACGAAAATCCCCTGCGCAGTCTCTGGTCTCAGAAACCTGAAAAATTCAATTCATCTACATTAATATCTGACAGACCATAGCAAGAAGTTGCAATAATAAATATAGGCAAATTCGGAACACCATATATATATCTATTATATATAGATGCTTCTCCGGATTCATTCATATATATAGCTATACGAGTAAAATGTTGCTTGCATACTGCAAGCAGATCGACAACTCTATTTTCATGTCGGCATCATATTGGGACAGCCATCAAAAGAAAAAAATGGATTGAAATTTTTCTTAAAATTCTCTGAAATTAATCATCTGCCATCGTACCCGGGTCATTCTGATGATACTCACTAAGCAGCACAATAGAAGTTCACCATCTCTAACTATGTGTGATAATTCAAGCAGAAATATGGGCTTCAACTGCCTCAAAAGACGTTCTAGATTTCACGAATTTAAATGGCTCTCTGGATTCGAACCAAGGACGATCTTGGAAATCCAAAACATGATTTTGAAATATATCAATAATTTCTACCTACTTGCCGAATTTCAAGTTTCTATTTTGTTGGGAAAGGGTTCAAAATAATTATTGAAAATCGGATCAGTTACTGATTGTAGAGATGCCTGGTGTCGAACCCAGGACATTTGTATCCTATCTATATACCTATATAGCTATATAGCTATATATATGAATGAATCCGGAGAAGCATCTATATATAATAGATATATAGAGAGGATACAAACTCACAGCCTAAACCACAAGAGTGATTGAGCTGAAATTTTTACGGCGTATTGGCCATAACGTATAACCTCCAGAAAAATTGCGATTTTGAACCTCGATGTCATGGGTTCGATTCCAGAGGGCCTCAAAGTCCCGATATTTCCCATTTAAATGCATTGCTTTGATTTTCGTCTGGCATCGATCCCGGGTCTTCACTGTGAACATACGATGCAGCACAATAGAACATCACCATCTCTAACTAAGTGTGAAAATTTAAGCAGAAATATGGGCTACCATTGCCTCAAAAGACGTTCTCATTTTCACAAATTTAAATGGCTCTCTGGATTCGAACCAAGGACGATCTTGGAAATCTAAAAAATGTTTCTGAAAGTTATTTATGATCTCTATCTACATGCCGAATTTCAAGTTTCTATATTGTTGGGAAAGGGTTCAAAATAATTATTGAAAATCGGATCAGTTACTGATATTAGAGACGCCTGGTGTCGAACCCAGGACACATTGACAGTTGGGAATGCACACTTTGATTTTTATACACTTAATCTTTCTTAGTGCAAAGTTTGAAGTCTTTATCGTGCCGGGAAGTACCTATAATTTGTTTCCGTTATCTCCGTAAGAAATGCATTGAGGAATTTAAATGGCCTTCTGGGATCGAACCAAGGACCATCAGCGAACATGTAAAATTTGATCCTGAAATTTATTATTGATCTCCAACTCCATGCCGAATTTCAAGTTTCCATGCCATCGGGAAAGGGTCCAAAAAAAATCTTAAAAATCGCCACAATGCATTTTAAACGGCCGATTTTTGCCTCAACCTATCATCGAACCCAGGATATTTTCCGTAAAACTCATTTATGTTTTCGATAGATCATGACCATATATAAAGGCTGCTAGATTTTCGATTCTCTACCTATCCCGGAAGTATTTTTTAAAAATTCCCGAAAATCAAAGCAATGCATTTAAACGGGAAAAATCGAGACTTTGGGGCCCTCTGGAATCGAACCCATGACACTGAGGTGCGAAATCGCAATTTTTCTGGCAGTTTCACTCTATGGCCAATATGTCGTAAAAATTTCAAGTCAATGACGCTTGTGGTTTGGCCTGTGAGTTTGTATCCTCTCTATATATATATATGAATATATATATGGATACATGAATGAATCCGGAGAAACATCTATATATAATAGATAGCTATATAGATAGGATACAAATTCACAGGCTAAACTACAAGCGTCATTGCCTTGATAATTTTACGGCGTATTGGCCATAACGTGAAACCCTCAGGAAAAAAGCGACTTTGATCCTCAGTGTCATAGGTTCGATTCCAGAGGGCCCCAAAGTCCTGATTTTTCCCGTTTAAATGCATTGCCGTGATTTTCGGGAATTAAAAAAAAATACTTTCCGGATAGGTAGAGAAATAAAACTCAAGGTGCCTATACTTATGGTCTTGGACTTTCGAAAACATTAATGACTTTTACAAAAAATATCCTAGGTTCGATGCTAGGACGATGCAAAGAACTGCCCTTTAAAATACATGGGAGCTGTTTTTCATTTTTACTTTCTCCATATACGAAGTATAGAGAAAGTATTGTTTTCATGAAAAAATTGGACTTCGAGATTTCAACGGAAATACACGTTTTGGGGTCCCTAGAACACGTTTTGACCATTTTCGGAATGATGTCTGTGTGTGTGTGTCTGTATGTGTGTGTGTGTGCTAGTGGGCGCTCTAACATGAAAACCATTCATTGTATCAACACCAAATTTCATATATAGTATTTTGGTTGGTGTCGTTAGAGTTGATTAGTTTTTGGAGTAAATCGGTTAAATGGAAGTCGAGCTTCATTCAACAAAGCTCATTTCCGGTTTTCAAAATATCTCCCTAAATATGATATATACGTGCATTGTATTCCTTATAAAAGTTTTAGATAATGTAATTTACTATAAATTTTGTATTTAACATATTTTTGTATCACCGGTTGATAAGGAGTTATTCGTGAAATACCGATAAACCGGAAGTAGCTGATATGTACTTTGTGGGCGCTCTAACATGAAAACCATTCATTGTATCAACACCAAATTTCATATATAGTATTTTGGTTGGTGTCGTTAGAGTTGATTAGTTTTTGAAGTAAATCAGTTAACCGGAAGTTGAGCTTCATTCTTCAAAGCTCATTTCCCGTTTTCAAAATATCTCCATAAATATGATATTTAGGTATATACTGTTAATTACAAAAGTTTTAGAAAATGTAATTTACTATAATTTTTGTTTGAAAAATATTTTTGTATCACTGATTTTTTAGGAGGTATTCATGAAATACTGATAAACCGGAAGTTGCTGATTATATACTTTGTGGGCGCTCTGGGCTCTATGGGCGAAAGGCCAATGCCATCGTTTTTCATCGATCATGTCCCGAAAAACATTATTTATAATGTTTTTGGCGTCAAAGATAATAATATATATATAATTGACTCATCTTCCAAGTTTAGATGGAATATAGAGTTCGAAATTACTGTCATAGATAAATATTTACATCTTATGTATGGAGAAAGTCATGTGCTGGCCACATCAGATTTTTTTTTTGATGCACTTATCGAAATGATAGGAAGTTTGTGCTTGGCTGGAAAATGTATGGTTAAAACTGGTTTAAGAAAACAGTTTTCAGAAGACCGTAATATTCCTGGGTTCGATGCAAGACCACATTAACATTTCTCTCATAAGAAATATAAGGGAAAAGTAGGACGTCGTTTGATGCAGTTTCAGATAATATTTCTGCTTGAATTTTTACAGATAGTTAGAGATGGTGATCTTCTATTGTGCTGCATAGTAAGTATCACTATGAAGACCCGGGTTCGATGCCGGACGAATAAATTGCAGCGAATAATCAGAATATTTTCAATCCATTTTTTTTTCTTTTGATGGCCTTCCCGATATGATGTCGACATGAAATTAGTGTTGTCGATCTGCTTGCAGTATGCAAGCTACATTTTACTCGTATATATATATATATATATATATATATATATATATATATATATATATATATATATATATATATATATATATATAAAATAAAAAAGCTGTCTATCATGATGATACTTACATAAAGGAAATTTTTTCGAAACAAATTCACTGCCCCTGAATTTAAATATTCACCATCCCTGGGGCCATCCCATTATTCTTAATTTCACCTCCACTTCATATTTCAATAAATTATGATGACCTCTTTTGGCAATTACAGTGTATCACATACTTATATAAATAAAAAATTGATCATGCAGGCATGTAGTCATTATATCTTTGTATCTTGTGCACACAATCCTATTAACATGTTCATCAAATTTGTTAGCATTGTAGACGTTTCTTAACAATTACTTAGCAAATTTTCACTAGGCAAGATTTTAGTAAAATTCAGCTCGGCAACCAAACCTCAGCTTGAAAAATTTGTTGATTAAAAATTGAAACTCACAAATAATAGGAATCTTGTTGAGATCATTTCCCTGGGTTTTAAGAAAGCCACCAATATATAAACACACTGCAAATTAAAATTTGAGTAAAAGGAGAGCAATTCAGGTACTAGAGCATGGATATTGTAAAGAGAAAAATGAATAGCAGAAGTGAGACCGAATAACATTCAAGCATACATGAAATTCTCTGGATAGAATACGTAATATTATTGAATATAACTTACCCTTTAACGAGTCCAGATGGACCAATTTGGGTAGCAAACATGAGATTGAATTCAACTGGTTCACTCAGATCATTGCCAGTTATAGGAGAGGTGATTTTAAATTCCTTGAGAACAGCAGCCATCTCATCCTTGGTCATGCCATCCAGCTGTAGTGTATACAAGGTTCATGAGTAACAATTATTGTTCAAAATTACTGAATTAATGCTACCATTCAGCAGCAGATGCAGGTACAGTAGAAGTCCGTTATAACGAGTATGACATATAACGAGAGTTGCGTTATAGCGAGTGGTTCATTGGACGTTGTCCGTCTCACAGCAAAAAGGATAGGGAGTTACGTCCATTATAACGAGTGATCAAATTCTGAGGTATCGTTATAACGAGTGTCACGGTCCTATATTCGCCTTGCAGGTAGCTTATCTCATAATCGAAGACGTTTCACGAGTTTCACTATCTCCTTTGTCCCTCACGTCTCCTATATCTTATCCCCTTGTATCTTGTTTATTTTCGTCGATGATCCCTCTAGTCGGCAGTTTGAATCGAGTTTCCATTTTATTGGCATCCACCTGTGAGATTCGTTTTCATTCGAAACTTGGCACCAAATCGTCTAATTGGAGGGAGTATAAGAGATATAAGCAGCGCTGCTGCGGATTTACAGGGTAATCTCTCCCTCGCGTCACTGTCATTAGTTATGAAGCATGTGAATGAAAAATATCTTGAGAAAGAAATTTGATATGAATTAGGGGTGCCTTTCCACATGATGGTCGTCGCACTTCCATCAGTTGATCATTAGACGTGCGTCCGTTCCAATAACTGAGTTTCTAGTGTGACTGTTCTGTGATGGAGAGTAAAAGAAAGGCTTTAGATTTAGCAAAGAAATTTTAAATTGCGCGAAAGAGAAACCACGAGTAAATCCGAAATCGGCAGACGGTATTGCCTGTCATCGTCGACTCTATTTTTCCGATTTTGAAGAACAAAGAAAAAATAAAGTCTGCATTCATGATGCAAAACACTCCAGGAGGGTGTGAAAAACTACGATTAGCGGATAATACGGAGTTGGAGTCCATTCTATTTGAATGGTTCACCCAGCAGCGATCTCTAGGAATTCCAATCAGCGGAACAATGAGAAAAGAGAAAACTGAAGAGCTTGCCCTTCGCATGAAACTAGACAATTTCCGTTGCAAAGATGGTTGGCTGAACCGATTGTAAGGAAGAAGAGGAATATCACTCCACATAATTAGCGGTGAATCCAGTGAAGTATATGAGTAAGCGGTACATGATTGGCTTCCAATTCTCAAGTCGATCCTCGAAAGATACGAAGAAAAGGTAAGTGATACAAAAAGCAAATTATCGTTTAAATACTATAAATTGTAAGATAGGCCTTGTATTTAGTGTGAAAAACAGTGTTTTATCTCGAGGTAATTAGGACATATACAATGCGGATGAGACAGCACTGTTTTACAATTTACTGCCGGAAAAAACTTTGGCTGTTAAGGGCGACCGCTGCAAAGGTGGAAAAAGGAGTAAGGAGAGGCTTACAGTTCTCCTCTGCACAAACATGACTGGATTTGATAATTTAAAACCATTAATTATTGAAAAATCCGTGCGTCTCCGAGCCTTTTGTGGACAGCGAAATATTCCCTGTACTTACGAGTCCAACGCCAAAGCATAGATGACAGGACAAATTTTAACGCAAGGGCTTAAGTCTTTCGATGCCAAAGTTAGAGGGAGAAATAGAAAAATTGCGCTATTCGTGGATCGCTGTCCGGCCCACCCCGTCATTAAATTGACTAACATAGAGCTTGTGTTCTTTCCCCCTAACTGCACAAGTGTGTTGCAGCCATTAGATCAAGGCATTATTCGAGCTATAAGGCACCATTTGTCCTGGAGGCAATCCATGGGTTTGCACTGGCCTGGGGGAAAATAAATTTTAATTTAAAACATACAGAAAATGATTCTGTGGATGGATCTGCTGAGCTGAATTCGGAGTTAATGCCCTAAAGCTGGAGAACTGTGTCCAGCATATTGGACATAAACTGCTCCTTTGATGATTTTGGTGCGGTAGATGCGGAAACTCCTGTTTGTGGTTTGCTGAAAGACGATCAACTAGTAGAGCAGCAAAAGAATGACAGCAGCGAATCGTCGGATATCGAGAGTATGGAAGAAGATTCGTTTAACCCTCATAAGGATTCTCTGCGCCTTTGCGGCGCTCGTGGTTTTTAAAATCCTTAGTAGCGAGTCCCTCTCGCAAGCATTAGGGGTTCTTAAATCTTTGTGTTTAGCTAAAAACGTAGCCTCGGTGGACGATTTAATGAATTTAAAGCGTGTAGAAGATTTCGTCACCAAACACTGTATGAATAACTTTAAACAGATAAGAATAGATTCATCTTTTAAGTAAATGCTTTTTTACGTAGAGTGAGACCGAGAAATCAAGTTTTTACACCAATATATGTTTCTTAATTATTGTAAAGTTCTTCTAACTTCTGTTAAAGTTAATTTATTCTTACTTTCAATGTTTCTGAAAAAGTGAATTTAGCGTTAAGTACAGCATTTCGGGAAACAATTAATGCGAATTGACTGGAACGACAATATCATTGGACTAAAAATAAACTAAGGGATGCAAGTACGTACCTGCAAGTGGCCATCAATTTTGATATTGCTTTTTTAGAATGTTTCGAATAAAATTCTTTTCGTTCTTACACAGTTTATCCGATTATTTTTCCCTAAAAATTAGCACCATTAAAAGAAAAACATTTGTTCTTGGTTCCCTCGATTAACCTTCATCCGGGCGCGTGGACGGTAGTTTACTGTCACATTCATAAAAGCGCTTGCAATTTTTGCCAGGAGATGTGCGGCGCGCCTGGATGAGGGTTAAAATATCGGAAGTGAGAGGTGGCATGCCTTTGAACGGTGGGAGTTGAACAGTGAGGTTTCTGTTAGTGCCTGGAGGACAAGAGAGGAAAGATGGGAGCTGGGGGAAGACGATATATGAGAGTAGAGGAGAAGGAATTCTGCTCTCACCAGCTGCGTTGAAGAATTGCCGGCACCGGAGAAAAACTCGTGTCTAACGAGCATGACTCTCGTAACTACTTACACTACTGAAAAGCCATGTTTAATTATTAAGCTAAATCACCAAATCCTAGCTAATACGATTATATTATGATATAGTATTACTTTCGACGATTATTTAGCGATAATGATCCACATTTTATGTTAGAGGATATAATAATATTTTTGACGCAAACGTACTCTTTTACGCATTCTGAAGCATTTGCGTAGGAATTAAAAACCATTCGGACACATTCGCTGCCCTTGGATTCAAGAAAATGGGCTTACTTAGACTTACTGTTAGAAATCGGCTATAACGAGTATCGCGTTATAACGAGTATCGCGTTATAGCGAGTACTTTTCCGATTTTTGTCAGCTCTCGTTATAACGGACTTCTACTGTATATGTAATGGACAACTTTAATGGGAAACCAAGTAGCTTTAGGCATGCTTTAAAACTTAGCACTATGAAGATAACACCAGTAAAAAAATACTAGGGTGACCAACAATTTTTGGAGAAAATGAGGGATATTTCTATAATCTTGACCAAAATAAGGGAGATTTAGAACACAGCAAGATTTTTCAGAAAAGAAAAAACCAATGCAGTGTTAGTAAAAAAAAATGTTAAAAAACTTTATTTTATACTTTAATCCTCAGTCAGTCGTGCTGTTGTATTCTATACAACACAGACAGTTTATCGGGTCCCATTTCTACCTGGGTGGTCCTTTGAACCTCATGCCCGGGTCTATTCCTCTATTGCATTTACCATTAACATGTAACGTCGTCAAATGCTTCTTTTTATTCTTCAACCGGCTACAAAAGTGAGTACATCTGTGAAGCGATGTCTGTTGTAACACACAACGCGTGACCGCTTGTGTAAGTCTTTCGTTGGTGATCTCTATTTTTGCTTATTATAACGTTTACATGGTGTTTTTCACTTATTTCATCTTAAACTTTATTAGACTCATTTCAATTTCGGAACTAATAGACATATAGCTTTATAGGTACTCTCTGAACGCATGTAAATAAATAAAGGTGAACAATAATATTTTTTTAGTAAAAGTTGTTAACTTTTAAAATAATTCTTCTTAAATTATATTATTATCTAAAGTTTATTACTTTAAAAAAATTTAGTTCAATTAATTTTAGAATTAAGGCCGAACAACAATCTGTTGTATGAAATACAATGTGCGACTGTTTGTGTTATGAAAATAGGCGCGACTGATGGAAGGTTAAGAAGAGCAAAATATATTTTGTAACAGATTTTTCTTCAGACAATAGTTCACCATAACTTTTAGCACATTCTAAAAATTCAGTGCAAGAATATGTGAAGTTCATGGCAACATGAAGTTCTGATTTGATCAGCTTTGTACTGCTCCTATTCCTTACATCTGTCCACTTGTTATTTATAAGAGAAAATACTCTAGAGCATTACTAACTGGTATGCTCATAACATAGCCTACCAACTTTGCCAAGTTTTCAGAAGTTTTATTGCTTGATTTTAAGCTGCTGAAAACCACCACCCGTTTCTGGCTAGCAATACCCTCTAAAGACAGCACATGTTGTTGCATCCTTTCAACTACAAAATTCCTCAAGCAATTCATAATGAAAATAACTAGACGAAAAAATACGGGAGAAATTCACTGAAAGAGAGAAAAAATACAGGAGCCGAGAGATAGTGAAAAAATAAGGTCAAATACGAGAGAGTTGGTCACCCTATAAGATACGGTATGGTCCCAAAAAGTTTAAAACCCTGAGATGCAATAAAGGATTAACTTCTCTACTTACAAGAAATGAAAGAATACAAAATTTGAAGTAGGTACATGTTCTACAACCAACACAAATTTATACAAAGAGAATACCTTCATACATTTTGGCTTTAAGATTTACCACTATCTTATATTGAAACTTTGAGTCCTCATTATGATAAACATAGGAAGCTTTTCCTCATTTACAGTTTTTATGGATTATAAATCATTACCATTTGATATACTCTATACCAAATGTATCAAAAATAATTCTAATTATTGTAGATGTTTTTTTCTTATAAGTGCTTTGACAGCTTAGGTTCTTTAGCACATTAATGACCCACTGTAATCAAACCAGGGTCTGCTTTCACCAAAGCCAAAACCACTGCTCACTAGGCTATGTATTTCTAATTTCTTAGGCCATTAAAAACAAAAGTCACCTGAATTTGTCTCAAAACACAGGTAATATGTTAGCCATGAATAACAATGATTATCTCAGAAGAGGAAACTGAGTTGTTTGAAGAATTTATTGTCCTGCAAGAGCGAACAGATCCAGAGTATAGCAATATGGTCACAATTAAATCATATTCTATTCTATATTTGTATAAAACTATTAGAGGATTAGCAAGACAACTGGAACCTAATTATAATCTCTGAGATTATGTGAAAATAATACTTCAGAATGTGTATTGGAGGGGAAAACTGTTGAAATAAGAAAAGAGTAACCTTGAAAAAATTCATACCCGAACAACTATGTCTCGGCACTTTTCTTTGACATCATCGGCAGTTTTTTTGTCTGCAGCAACTTTCTCTAAATGATTTTTGATGAGATGGTCTAGTCGGAAGCACTCTCCATTCTTCATATCCTTCACCATGAGATCTGCAAAGCGATCCACATGTCCAGAAGCCCTACAAACAAGAATATTCTTTGTAAGGATAAAACAAAAATATGTTCATTTGTACAATACAAATT
Organism: Sympetrum striolatum; assembly: GCA_947579665.1. NCBI lineage: Eukaryota > Metazoa > Arthropoda > Insecta > Odonata > Libellulidae > Sympetrum > Sympetrum striolatum. The sequence continues at coordinate 64,852,505 of OX388350.1, forward strand.
CAGGAGGATTGGTGTTGCAGAAAAATATTCACTTCAAAATAAATAGAGTTGAAAGAAGATAGATGAAAGCACTTGAGGAAACCCAATCCTCATCTGCCAGATGGAAACTTTAACCTAGTGGTTATTAATCAAGGGCACACAAACCCCTAGGGCAGGGGATGGCAACCCTAGGGTGGTAGCATGGCTACTGAAATATACATTGGGTGTTTCTTAGAAATTCGATAATCCTGGTTTTCTGTTGTTTACAAAAACCGGTGGTAATGGAGTGTGAAGTGCCGACAAATACAGCAATTGGAGATCTTTTAAACCTCTACGGCACCTTTCACAAAGTGGGCTAAGCCAAGTGAGTCTAGGCCAGGCCAAGCTGGCTGAAACAGTGCCGAGTGGGCGTGTATTTACATTGCAAGCCAATTTTCCATAAATTAAATTATACATAAAAATTGTAACGGAAACTTTCTCATTAATAAAAGTAAAAGGTTTTCCTTCTGTTCTTATTCATAATTCTTGAAGGATTTACTTGGAATTTTACAATTTTCTTTCTATTTATGCATACGGACCAGAGATTCAGCTGCCAAAAACACCTCCCAAACAAAAAAGTTGGATTCAACTCGCTCGGCTTGAGCCGGAACTAATCAGTCGGGACTCACTCAGCTTTAAGTGTGAATATACTGACACCTATAATTGTTCCCGAAATCGGATTGGCCCACAGTGTGAAAGGCACCTAATCCTTGGCATATTTGTCAAACCTGGTATGATGATGACTTGCTTGTGACACGCCAAACAAGTTATAGTTAAATTCATTTTCAATTTTTAGGGGAACCCATTCATAATTTTTCTTAAAAAGCTGTAATAATTGTTGTTAGCAGTAATAGTATTGCTAAAAGTGTTTTGCAAGCTTTGGTCATTTTGCTTGTGGGTGCCTACAAGGAATTTTATGTGAGCCCATGTACAGGGAAGGGATCTCGTGGAAAGCCCACCTGACTATCTGGAAGCCCTTAATTTTTGTTTCAGTAAGTCGGTTTTAGATGATTTACACAATTACTTAAAATCAAATATGTTTTCAAAATAATTTGGTTGGCACATGGAAAAATTTTCTGCCAAAAATAAAGTGCCACTGACACAAGGTTGCCCACTACTGCCATAGGCATAAGGATAAAGGATGCTATGATAATTAATGGGCATTTTTTAACGGAGGTGAAATAAAAAAGGTTAGGAACAGCTACGAAGGAACGCAAGAAAAATAAGATATTTTTCCATTACACTCAAATTGTTATTTCAAGACTCTCCCATCATACATATGAAATTTATAAATGTATTTTAATTGAAGGGTATGATTTATATTCATACTTAAAAGAATGAATGTAGTCAAAGTATAATAGTTTACATGAAACACTAAACAAAGGAAATTCAACAAAGTTTGACTAGCATTAATAGCAATCAACTATAAATATGTTTGAGTATTATACTCACTTTAAAACTGGTTCTGGGGTTAATATAGAGCAGTCAACTTCCAACATTTGCTCTTCTAAGATGAAAAAACTCCTCCAAGAATTCAAAAGGTTTGCTTTTAAAGCGCATCCCATTGGACCAAAATCATACTGTCCAGTAATACCTATAAAAACCATACGTTGATGAATCGAAATCTGAAGAGATATTCAAGTAATGTACCAGCAGTTTTTTGACTCACCTCCATAAATAGCGAATGACTGATCGAAAAAAAATCTGCGTTTAAGCAGATCTTCCATTTTTGCCCGATCGAAAGCATTCGTGGGAGCTAATGATAATTCCTTGTCTTCTAATACTTTCTTCCGAAGTTTAAGCTCCGCGACAGCTTTCTTTATATCGATTTCTGGAGCTCCATCAGCCTTCAGTGAACGGATCAAATCACCCTGTGGAAGGATAATTTGTATTATTTTGGCATGATGCAACAAAAGCCAATCTCATTTTTCTTTTCTCGTCTTTAGCCGCGAATCCAAACCGTCATTGCTCACACTACAGATGGACAGAAAACTAATTCGGCGGTTCCAAGGTACACAGCTGAGTTTCACAAGAAAAGCCAACTATGAAACATGTTGGAATTTATACATACCTGTTCTTTGACAGAAGCACGCAAAGGAGCTAAAATTTCTTCAATCTTTGGATCAGCCATGTTAATAAAGAGATTCAATTTTACGTCGCGGTGTTTCTTTTTGCTACCCCAAGAACTACTACCCCTACAATAAAGTGAAAGCCCAATAGAGGTGCCTCTGACGATGTTCTGGACGTGATTGTTTACGCTAGATCGAACTACTAATTTTATTAATGGTAACAAAAGTCTCATTTAGTTACATCAACGAAAATTAATAGTCATTACAGGTACACTGACAGATTCCTCCAACATCATAGGCACTGATTACGTGTGCCGGGGTAGAGAAAGTGCTGCGGCAAGACAATTTTGATGTTGTCTTGTCATTACCAACCTACAGATGTACTTAATACCTTTTAGTCAGCTTAAACTCACAGCAAGTTCCACAATTTGATATAATTGTTTGATTATATATATATTAAATTATGTATGTATTTACCATATTATATAATACTAGTTCGGTTTAATAAAAATTTAATAGTGGAAAAATTTCTTGATGAATGTAATCATTATGAGAAATACACATTACTTTCTTTTCGGTTGCTCAACCTGAAATCTACTAGAGAAAGACAAAGATGCTCCGTATGTCAATCCTTTGCTCCGAGGAAGTATTGTAGAATGTGAAACAAGTTTCTATGTAAATCGTAATGCCATCTGGTCGTAACATGAAGATTGCCGTAACATGCTCTAGTAATATGAACCGAAGCATGGAAGCTCATGCTTTCCTAAGGTTGGCCGAATCAATTTTCTTAGTCGTTCATTTATGAAAGTTCCTTTATTATTTTCTTTAATTACTCTGTATCACTGCGTTTGAAGGAATTTATGAAAATTAAAATTTATTTTCTAATCATAGCAAGAAAGGCTTCGATGTTAAATCCTTTGGAACGGGTGATAAAGTGAAGTTGCCAGGACCTGCTCCAGATAGACCCAATTGCTACGAATTTGGGGCAACCTATGAAGAGATATATCAAGATCTGCTGTCAAAAGACAAAGCTTTGTATCCTTATCGTAAACAAATTCTTCCTTTGAAATGTGTTGTTTATTTCGTTCGGATTTTCTTAACTATTATTGTAGGTATACCCAGAATGGTTTGCTTCACATGTTAGACCGCAATAAAAGAATAAAAGCTCGTCCCGAAAGGTTTCAGGTTTGCAAGGATAAGTTTGACGTCGTAATTACCTGCGAAGAAAGAGTTTATGATCAAGTCATTGAGTGTGAGTAAATGTTATTATCTATTAGCAAATCTTTTTAGTTAGAGCGGTTCATAATATTTGATTTTTTTACAGGTTTGGAAAGTCGCATACCCGAAGATAATTCACCAGTTCATGTTGTAAACATAGATATTCAGGATAATCATGAGGAAGCTACCATAGGAGCGTTTCTAATCTGCGAATTAGTTAGTCTGGTAAGTACTTGGGCCTGTTTGAATATTATGGGTCATGACAGCTGCTTATGATAGTTGATATTGGGCAGTTCTCTCTCTCAACGATGCGATGTTTTCAGTCCTTATCTGTAATTACGCATAATTAAGTAGTTTTAAATATATACTGATGTAGTGAATAACTATCTCTGAGTGCTAGGTGAACTGTCTCATATATGATGAAAAATATCTCTATCCAAGATAATTCATTTTTTCACCTTTACAGATGGCTGATACCGACGATCTCGACAACGACGTCGATGAATTGCTGCAGGAATTTGAAGCAAAGTGTCAAAGAACTGTGCTTCATTGTGTTTTGTTTTACTAATGTTCCTGTTTCTCCAGCTTACTATTAATTAATTTCTCTAAACTTTTTTTACTCACCTAATGAATATTTAAAAGGCTTTTGGTTGGTATAGAATTCATTATTATTATAGATACATCTCATTGTGGGGAACTTTTTTTGTCACTCTATACTAATGGAGATACATGTTACTCCTTATAAAATCACAGTGCTTCCTGGATGTATTTAAAGTTAGTATTTTTTAATGACTCATTAATTATGCATATGTGAGAATTTTTGCTTTGATCTTGGATGAATTTTATATTTCTTCTAATTTTGTTTTAAAACTCAATCAAACGGACTACTTAATTCTGTACTTCAGAAAACTTCTGCATTTTCTCTAGGTAATATTATGGTGTCATCTGATTAATGGAATACCATTTTGTTATGTTGTGTGTAAAATTAGTGGTTAATTTAAGTGTGAACATGTTTGCAATCTGCAAAGGATGAACTATAGATAGCTACTTAAACATTAGTTTACCTAATGTTTCAGTAATAAATGTATCATAGGAATTTATTGCAATTCAATTGACAAGATCCAAATGACAAATTCTTTATTAAATTGCTTTTTATTAATTTATTTACACAACTATTGGTCCAAATAAGAATACACTCTCCGCAACTTTTCTTTCTTGTTTTTATTATTGTGCTTTCTCCAAGGCTTTGCGACGTTGCTGTAAAGATAAAATATTTATCATGAAAGCATACACCATAAAAATTAAAATCCTGACAAGAAGTACTCAGTGAGTCAAAGAAGTAAAACGAAAGAGAAGATAAACATTTTTCACTAAGCTAATCGAGAAAAATAAGTTGCCAAAATCTTCATAACTGTCACTTTTTCTTTTTGAGTGAAGTGAATAAGAAAAGATTCCTAAAAACCACATGAAAAAGACTTTAGTCTGGATTGGAAAAAGGCTTGGCTACCAAGAAGAATTTAAATTGGCTAGGATGTTACTTATCTGCCGCAGATGATAAGAGAATTCATGTAAATTAAAAATTCAGTAACTCCATACACAAAATTGAACGAGATATACACATTAATGGACGTTAGACAGTATTAAATGGAAAATATTCATTACAACACAGCTAAAAACTGACAGGAAAGAAATAATAACATGGCTGTAAATTGAATCGAGGTTAAAATGTACTGAAAAGCTGTCTTTGTCAGCAATTACCTTCAAAGAAGTACTTTAGAGGACAATGCTGGCCTTCTGTTGTTACCAGAGTTGGTGCAGAATACTAACAAAGATGGCTTATAGAGAGTTACTAAAACCTCTTATGCCATACATTATATTTAACAGTTGTAAATAATACAATATCTTCCTAAATTAGATGAAAATTGCCAATTAATTCATAAGTTACCTTTTAAATTAATTCAGTTATTCTATTCAAAATTTATAACTATTAAAGGAGACAAAATCATACATAAAATAGAAAATAATTTTATGATTTCTCAAAATGTTTTTACCTAGGTAAATAATGTTGATAAATCAATGGATTTACTGCTAAGAGATCTTAATTTTTTAAAGTTAGTGAAATAACAGCTCTAGAAAACAATACCCATTCTTTATCTAATCTTCATGTAAAGATTGAGTAACTAAGAAAATGATGTTCCAATTGGCAATATCTGAAATCACCGAGTTCATTGCTTCTTTCAATCTTCTCAATTTCTTTTTGAAAATTAATAATTTGATCAAAAAGTAAAATTATGAGGTTAATTTCTTGACTGATTTCAGTCATATAAATAAACACAAGTTGAATCTTACACACCAATTCTGAGATTATAAATTTAGAATATTAAGCAATCTAACATTCCTTTGAATTTACAGACATCTTCAAATAATGATTAGTTTTTGCAGAAAATTTTGTTTCTACAAATTACATTTACATTTCAACCATGAATTAAGACCTACCAAGCTGGAATGAACATTTTTTATACTCTAGAAGCCTGAATTGGGATGATTTTTGTAATTAGTGCTACATACATAAAAAAACAAGAATGAAGTTAATAGGATGATGTTTCTTTCCACCACCTCATGTTAACACTTAACAGCAAGAGAGGAATAGCAGGAAATCTTGGTTTGAAAATTCATTGCAACTCAAGGAAATACTTAAAGTTAGCATAATAATACAAGTGAGAAAATAAAAAAAATGGAAATCTTACAGGATTTAGATTAAAGAGCATATCTACAAATAATTTGGTATTTTTGATATTACTTTGACAAGTACCACAAGTTTGGTAGGATCAATTTAGAATGTGTACTTAAAGCAAATGCATTCAAAAGTATCTAGGGTAAAGGTAAATTCCTGAACTTTCATTCAGTAATCAAGTGAGTAAATATAAATTAGACTAATTACGACAATAAAATATACACTAACTGATCACTACTTGTGATACTTTTAACAATTGTGACAGTCCTCACCCAGCATCTTGTGATGATCCAGGAAATGAACCTCCAATTTGGGCTGGCTTTATACCTTTGGTATGAACTCCAATAGAGGCTTTCTGGAAGAATGCATTGTCCAAAGCTTCCACAGAAAACTTGTTTTGCTGAAATAACATCAAGAGAAAGAAATACATAAGATTCAGTCAAATGAATGGCTAGAAGATAAATGGAATACATTCAGGCGGGGACGGATCCAGGGGGGTGGTCCTGGTGGTCCAGACCTCCCCCGAAATATCACTTGTGCCTATTTTTTGAAAATGAAACTCGAATAACGCAAATAAAACAATTTAATAAGCTATCACTATCGAAAAAATTCGAGTTTGTCTAACACAATTTAACGTTTTGTGAAAGCGGAAATATCTTCTATTTTTAAATTTTTCCATCGGCCCCCCCAAAAATATTTTCTAGATCCGTACCTGCATTCAGGGTAGCTCGAATTTTCAAGAAAAACATCACATGGGAAAATAATAATATGATAAAAACATCATTGGATGGATTGGATTAAAAATAAAGGGTTAAAGATGATAGTAATATTAGTAGAACTATAATTGAGCATAAAGAAATTAAATCACTGGTTCACATTCAATGAAAGTTCATTAGACATGATGTAAAACTCATGCCAATTTCTTTCAAATGTAGTATGAGAAACCTTTGAAGCAAAACATTTTTTGGGAAATTTTTTCTATCACTGCCCTTTCCTTATTAAATCTTCTAACTGTTCAATTATCATAGAGAGCTAATTTAATTTCCAATGGCTCAAGTTGTTTAGATGCAAAATAATGCCATCATTTTTCAGAAGCACAAAACACAATACAAAATATGTATTTGCGTGTGTCAAAGTATTGGAATTGTCTCCATAAGTTGAAAGCTGAAATAATATGTTGTGCTAAAAATTTTGAATTCTACCGAGGAAAATTAGAAAAAAAAATTCAAACAATTTTATTTATCGAACATAATTAGGGTAACATAGAAAAAATAGCTTACGTGGCATAAGATTGTCCTTGAATGGGGTACAACAATAATAAGGATTGTCCCTTTAGCTCTAACTGTAGATGTTAAGGAATATCAATGAAGCCAACTAAAGTTTTCACAATTCATGGTTAAATAAATATAGTCTATTTTGCTAAATAATGGTAACAACGTGCAATTGCTTTCTTTATGTACATTTCAAAGTTATAAAACACATCTTAATTTTAAAATAGAGAAGATATAGGTCTAATTGCAAGACTCAAGAACTAAATGAATTAGTTAGTAGTTAGTACAAAGAAAATTAATTACTATTTTAAACAAAACGATTCTTTAGACAACATTCTGGCATCAAATTAAATACAATAGAAATAAACATTCACTATATTTTTATTAGCTCAGTTAAAGTTAATAGAAATGGTATGAGTGAATTATAAGTAAGTTAAACTTCATTCCAATATTTTATAGCATTGTGGTCCACTGGTAGATACAGAACTTCACAAAAGCATCCATTATTTCCAGGATATTTCAAAAAGAGCAACGGTATGTTATAAAGCACTCACCCTGGCCATTCTCAGCTGCGGTGGAAGCTTTGATGGAGCAGTTGATGAGGAAATAGACTGGCTAACTTTGCTTGTCTTACTAGCATCAGGGAAAACATGAAATTCATCTTGATTATAACCAGGGGGTGCTCTGCAATAAAGCAACCTTCCATTTACAAAGTCCTTGAGAACATAGCGTGCACCACGGGCATTATCAGGAATACCCCTCTGAGTCATGAATCCTCGCATATCTTAAAAGACAAAGAAAATTAGTGACAAAAAAATTTATAATATTACTTTCGGAAAGTGCAACCTCAAAGCAAGATTAAATTCATTATTAAAGTATTAAGTTGTACACTGATAAGCAGAAAGCCTAAATAATAAGTAGCAACCAGATAACTTTCGACTATTCTCTTGAAAAACATTCCTTGCTTTGAGATAATTTATTGTGCTGAATGAGCAAAATGTGCAAAGAGGTAGTTCAATATTTATGTCTTAAATATCTTGCAAATCAATACTAAGACTGGTGAATCAATAGCATGCATGACTCGAATGTTCACTCTCAAGTAGCGCACAAGAACAACAAGAGAACAATTTTCTAAGAATGGCAATTCACCCAAGTTACCATAATAGTGAACATATACATGTATACTTAAAGCTGAGTTGGTAGTTTTCTGCATTGGCAGCACCAATCAAGTATCAAGCACCTGTTACAATGTATTAGGCCACTAAGCCCTATTTACCAGAAGAGCCCACATAGTTCCACTGGAATACCCTCATTAGTACGAGTACCATTATGCCTGGTGATATTCTTCACTTCTTCATCTTATAGAAGCTTTATTTAAATTTAACGTTAAATAATGTACGTATATTCTCATTAAGGAAGAGTTTTTCTTTGCATAGATGCACATTTTCTATTTTTTTGTTGTACTAACTTAAAGGTTATGAACATTTATCCCGAAATTTTCATCTGTGTTAATTTTAAAAATGGAAAATACCCTCTACCACTTCAAAATAATATTCTGGTTTATTCCCTCAGTTGCTCTTTATATCACTAGCACCAATACAAACCATATGTAATTTAGTTTGAAGAGAATAATACATAGCAAAAAAATTGTTAAAGTGGAGCAAAATATTAGAGAAATTTGTTTGTGGAATTTGTGTCTTGCCTAAAACTCTTTAATTTCTCATATGACAAAGAATTTGTCATGAGTGAAATCAAGATAAATGTTGAAATTTTCATTTATGGTTGGTTTCAGGTCGATATCTATGGAACTTAAGTTATTGCACTTTATTTCGAAGAGTGATATTCACAACAAAATGGAAGCTGTTAATAAACCTCAACAGGGCTTTAGGGGTTAAAGCACACTGGAGTATCTACTGTCCCATCTTTCACAAATTTTGGACCATAAAGTTAGAAAAATTTTCTGATAATCCGGGAAAACTTTCCATTGTCTCATAACATAAATCTTAGAAACATCTGAGGAAGGAGCTGGATGGCTTTGACATTTTACATACAAAGTACATTCAGGAAGTTCCCGTACTTTTTACTTTCTCCATATACGAAGTATAGAGAAAGTATTGTTTTCATGAAAAAATTCGACTTCGAGATTTCAACGGAAATACACGTTTTGGGGTCCGTAGAACACGTTTTGACCATTTTCGGAATGATGTCTGTGTGTATGTGTGTGTGTGTGTGTGTGATAGTGGGCGCTCTAACGTGAAAACTATAAGTCGTATCAATACCAAACTTCATATATAGTACTGTGGTGTGTGCTGTCAGAGTTGATTAGTTTTTGGAGTAAATCGATCAACCGGAAGTCGAGCTTTATTCATTAAAGCTCATTTCCGCTTTTCAAAATATCTCCATAAATATGATATATACGTATATTGTATTACTTATAAAAGTTTTAGATTATGTTATTTACTATAAGTTTTGTATTTAACATATTTTTGTATCACCGTTTCATTAGGAGTTATTCGTGAAATACTGATAAACCGGAAGAAGATGATTATGTACTTTGTGGGCGCTCTAACATAAAAACTATTTGTCGGATCAACACCAAATTTCATATATATTACTTTTAATACAGTCGTTTGAGTTGATTAGTTTTTGGAGTAAATCAGTCAACCGGAAGTCGAGCTTTATTCTTCAAAGCTCATTTCCGGTTTTCATAATATCTCCATAAATATGATATTTAGGTATATACTTTTATTTATAAAAGTTTTTGAAAATATAATTTACTATAACTTTTGGTTGAAACATATTTTTGTATCACTGATTGTGTAGGAGTTATTCATGAAATACTGATAAACCGGAAGTTGCTGATTATGTACTTTGTGGGTGCTCTGGGCTCTATGCGCGGAAGACCAATTTCATCGTTTTTCATCGATCATGTTCCGTAAAACATTATTTATAATGTTTTTGGCGTCAAAGATAATAATATATATACATATATTAATCACTCATTTTCCAAGTTTAGATGGAATATAGAGTTCGAAATTACTGCGGTAGATAATTATTTACATCTTATATATATGTAGAAAGTCATGTGCTGGCCACATCAGATTTTTTTCTCATTTAATGATGAAACCATTACTAAAGTTCGAGACATCATCCATGTAGATCGCCGACAAACCATGATGGATGTAGTTGCGTTAGCCGATATCTCTACTGGAAGCTGTCATGTCATTTTGAATGACGATTTGCTGATGCAACACGTCTGCCAGCACTTGGTCCCCAAGAACCTTAGTACTGAGCAGAAGGAGGTGAGGATGCTGTAGTCTTGCAGCAACATCGCTGCAGTGGATGCTGACCCTAACATTCTGGACAGATTGATCATAGGTGACAAAACAGCAAAACATAGAACCTCTTGCTGGAACGCTGCCCAAACTGCAACATTCTTCTCCTTTCTGCTCGAACGTACATACAATAGAGGTCTGCATGGGCCCAAAATTTCAACCCAAGCCTGGTCTGTTTGTCGTAGAGCCCAAATGCGACCCGGCCCAAGCATTGATGCTAATTTTCGTTCTCAAGCCAGACCCGAGCCTGAACTTTCCATAAATCGCCCTGTAATAAATTGTTGAATAGTGAACAAATACATTTTTTTAACCCTTCACGAAAACTGAGCATTTTGTTTAAGCATTGTATTACAACTTTAAGAGGCTTTTACCCCAATGCAAGAAACTAACGCTTTTTTAAGAACAAATAATTCTCTCCTTCCCTAGTTATACACGGGCCTAGGCCCGGCCCATGTAGACCTCTAACATACATGTGTCAACTTGCACATTCACAGCACTAAAATGCCAGCACCGACAGGCATAGGGATAAAAGTAAGTTTGGGAAATTTTTGAATATACCTCTTATTTACATTTAAATACTTAATAGATAAACTCACAGCCATAAGAATTTAGGAGTTCTTCAGAAGTAGGTGGTCTATCAGGGTCTTCCCCTACCATGGGAGTAGGAATCATAATACTGTACTGCTCCTCCAGATGGTGCTTTGGAATGAGGGTAGCCAAGAGAGAGACTGAAGGGACGTGATCTCTCAGTCTGTCCACTGGCAATATTCCCCATAAAACCATTTCAGCCTGTGAGCAGACGAATGAAGGCATGACCAGCCCAGGGCAGTCACACAGAACCAAGTCTTCCTCCAAGAAGAGAGTCTGAAAAGATTGAAATATTGTTGAATTACAATGTTTAATCATTGCAATTTTCTGAAACGGCATGTCCAACAAATTTCAAATTTTTAGTTGTAACACTTCAGAGTTCACTTCGAGTGTAATTTTTAAGTTTCTAATTATAATCTTATAAACAAAATTTAAAAAAAAGGTTAAAGAATGTACAGGATTATAAAAACTGTCCTTGTAATGGGCTGAGTAAAAAAACAATTTATCAACATTCAGACACCAAAGCTGCATCCTTTGAAAGATTTGCCCATCTAATAACCAACGTTTCTCTTCTTGCTACATTTGACCTGACTCAAAGATGCCTCAAGTTTCCAAGGATAAATTCAAGAGATCATCAAAGTTAAAACAATGCTTCAATATCTGAACAGCGTACAACATGAAGGAGGAGTTTGCTAATTTAATGATAAAGAACCTGATTCATCTCTTTCACGAAAAAATCTCTCAGAGTTTAGATCATTAGCAATCACTAGGAATGCATTCATCAATTTATTAAGCAAATAAGGAACATAAACTGGTTCAATATATAGGATTTCCCTGCGTAAAGGATCAACCCCAGTTTAAGGGAGGAAAATTTTGAAAAAAAAGTTTAGTCTGGATTAAAAAGCAAGGTAGTTGTGTAGGTGATTGGTGGTATTAACATAACATATTAACCAGGAATGGATAATCGTGTTTGTACATATTTCATGGCATAAAAATTATGCGATTTTGGCTTTTACAGCAAATTTATCATAGTACACTCCTGGCCAAAATTAACGCAGCACCTACCTAGCGTTCCTTACGGCTGGTGCTGCGTTAATTTTGGACTGTACATTATTCATTGCATCAATTCTTATTGTCACTGAAATATTTTCAAGTTCACCATTTTATTTACCGTATTTTACACCAGATATTGCATCCATTATCCATATCAAAATCTGGCAAATATGACTATGCGCATTATATGCTTTTGTTAATAGGTAATTTAAAGGAAAATGTATAGTCCATATAAATTTCCTCTGGTAGTAGCATTGACTTAAGAAAAACTTAACCTTTGGCATTGTAGATGCATAGTAATTTTGAGAGACTTATTTCAGGCAAAAACCGCATCTTCAATGCCATGAAAAATGGCATGTTAGAACAGAGAAGAGATAAAGTTTACTATGAAAGGATCCACTCTCTCTTACGAAAGAGAGTTTTGATCAAAATCCTCTGAAATTTAATCGAAACTAATTAGAACAACCTTAGCAGTCACATTGACAGCAAAGTTAGGATATTCACAGACGACGTTTTTTGGCCTAGCTAGCAAGGACAGTAATTGATGACAATAAAATACGTTTGCTAGTTCTTCTTTGACACACAGAACACTGTCTCCAGAGAAAAACTCATTAAAACTAGGAAGACGGATATGAAATTTAACATAGGGCAAAGAAGCAAGCACCTTGAAACACAAAGCTCAACAGGAGTGAACCGTAGCAACATGACTAGGACTTGAGCCCAGGTCTCCCACTTTTGAGGCAGATATTCTAACTATCATGCAAAATCAATCCTGCTCCTGTTAAACGGGTGCTTAATGAGCAAAGCAATGGTGCTCCATATTGCGGAACTGCACACCATCGGAGCTCCTCATCAAGGCAGGTGACCCTCATAATGCATCTGTTTTACTTAAGTAGGATTGATGTGGCATGATGCGTAAGTGGTTAAAATTACCATTTCGAAAGTGGAAGACCAACTTCCAGTAATGTTGCTAATTTCAACTTCTTTCTATAAAGAAAGAAAATTTGGAATACGGCTGTTAAAGAATTAGAGGTTTAAAATCTCCAATAGCCATTTTTTGGAAAGGTATTCACTCCTACTCACTCCTGAAGATGAAAGCATTGCTTTCGAAATACTCATTGAGTGTTATGAAAGTTGAAACCGGTAGTACAAATAAAAATTATTTTGTGGAAAAAGTACCAATTATCTCCTTCATTTTGCATGATGGATTTCCACCATATCTCGCCCGATTCTGTGAATTTTATTTGTCATGAAAGTGCATTGTCCTCTCTTATTTTCTCCAAACACCAATGAATGAGATGAATACCACCAACTTAGACAGCTATTGGAGATTTTTAACCTCTAAAACTCCCTTCTAGCTTAGGGTCTTAAAAACTGCTTCCTTCTCATTAAGTAGAAAATACCTCACCTGGAAATGTTTTGTCTTTCCAGGAGTCGCCGACACAGACGTTTTCTTCTCTTCAACAAGGGCATTGATGGTAGAACTTTTACCAACATTAGGATATCCCACCATTCCCAAAGTCCTCAACTGTTTCTCACTACTATCTCCAACATTTTCGGCAATCCCCTTGAGAAGGGCAATGAGTTCCTCCCTTGACAGTACATCAGGTGAATTTTCAATTTCTCCTTCAGCTGACTGCTTAGCTTCTTCATCTGAAGGCTGGTCATCTTTGCATACAGTCCCTGTACTATCCTTTACTTCAGATTTAGTTGGACTGATCTGTTCCGGCTTCTCTTTATCATCACCACCAGAAGAAGCTTGATGGTCAGTCGAAGTGGAGTCATCTAGCCTATCACTAACGTCACTATCCCCATCACTGACATCTTCATCAGCTTCAGGTATTTCCGTCTCTTTTGCAGAGATTGGCTTACTATATTTGATTGCAGAGAAAAATGCAACGCGAATTTTCTGAGAACTGAAGTATTCGCACCAAGTTTCTCTCTGGGATTCAGTAAGGAAATCAGCCTTGTTCACCAAGATGAAATTGATCTTTTTGCTGCCCTGTTTCTCCGCCACCTCCTGCACATACCTCTCGAGGTCCTCACATCTGAAGAGGAGAGGGTTTCGGGCATCCACTATCTGGATTAACACGTCACTGAAAAATGAAAAAAAAAAAATATGTTTCTAAATATGATGAACATTGATAAGAGGAACAACGCAGGCCTCAAATTTGTAAGGAAACTAAATCCTGTTCAATCACTACTTAGCAAAACAGTTACAATAAAAAAATTAAAACAAGCAGATTTTTGACTAGAAGATGAATTTATGCATTGAAACGAGTCTAGTGAATTTTATATAGCAGTGCTTTTACTAAGTTATGATTAAACAAGCCCTATTTTCTTTGAACAATAGCATCTTGTTTTATTCCTCCTGCCATTGAATACCAAGACGTTTATCCTGATTGCATCAAATTCTGACAATTTTTATTAAAATCGAAGAGATCTCGGGTAAAATAAAAGAGGATGTGATGGGTGAGGCCTTGGCAACTATTTGTTTATTTGTTGATTTCTGGCTGTATTGTTGTTCTTTGAACTGTTGTGGATCATTAAAGATCTTTGATAAAAAGCTTACAGAATTTATGTTCATTATCCGGACTGGGTGGCCCGGAACATGGTGTCAGAAGTGAAAGTTCTTCTTAAAGTGTTTCACTAAAACTTCTAATTAAAAAAGTAACGTTTGAATTTTGAGAATATTTCATAATTCTGATATTCAAGATGGCAGTTGGGAGCAATTCCAAGATAGTTTATGTGCCTTCTAATCTGCAGGCACCTGCAGCTTTTGAGTTAGTTGGTGACATATCAAGCAAGTGGACCAGATGGCAGAGTTTGTGGGAGAATTTTGAAATTGCTTCCGGTATAATAAGGCAAGATATGGCAATCCGAGTGGCCACTCTCAAGACATGCATTGGATCAGATGCATTGGACATCATTGATAATTTCGGGTATGAAAGTGAAGAGGTTGAAATGAACATCAGTACAATACTGACGAAGATGAAAGACTATTGTGTAGGAGAGGTTAACGAAATTTATGAACGTTTCATATTCAATCGGCGAGTTCAAGAGGACGGTGAGACTTTTGAGAGTTTTTATGCATCTTTGCGCAAGTTGGTGAAGTCCTGTAAATTTCAAACACTTGAGGATTCACTGTTAAGGGATCGTATCGTTATCGGTATTAAAGAGGATTCACTACGCAAACGGTTATTGCAAGACAAAAACTTGACTTTGCAAACAGCGGTGGACATATGTAAAGCTCATGAACTTGCAAAGAAAAGGGTGATGTCTATGGCCTCCCAAGAAAAGGAAATTGTTCAGTATGTAAAGAACCCAAAGAAGACCGGTATCAAGATTAGTAAACAGTTACGTGATCTGACCCGTGAGGATGTAGAATTTCAGTGGTTTGAATACCATGATCAGTGCCTGGATAAAATAAAGTCAATACTGACTTCAGCACCAGTGTTAGGTTATTTTAACCCAGATTTGGATGTCACATTACAGTGTGATGCCAGTGACTATGGTTTAGGCGCTTGTATTATGCAGGACAGCAAGCCTATAGCTTATGCTTCTAGGGCAATGACTACGGCAGAAGTGAACTATGCGCAAATCGAGAAGGAACTGTTAGCAATACTTTTCGGTGTTACCAAGTTCGAAAACTTCACGTTTGGTAGGAAAGTATTTGTTGAGTCGGATCATAAGCCATTAGAGGTTATTTTTCGTAAATCTCTAGTTAGTGCGCCAAGGCGCCTACAACGTATGCTTTTACAACTGCAGAAATACAACATAGAAGTTGGTTACCGCCCTGGTAAATCTATGTATCTTGCCGATACCCTTAGTCGTGCATTTTTGCCTAGTAATGTTGTCCAAATGCCCGATTGTGACATTGAGTACGTATTGGACGTTGAGATTTCCGAGAGTGAGTTTGATATTATGAAGGTAAATCAGATTGAGTTGACAGCGGTTTCTGATGCAAGACTAGCAGAGATTCGTGCAGCAACCGACAGTGATCCTGAATTGTGTCAGTTGCGTGAGGTAATTATGACTGGTTGGAATGACGAAGTAAAGGGACTGGCACCCTATCATACATTTCGTGAGGAGTTGACAGTTGATTCTGGTGTAATTTTGAAAGGCCATCGTGTTGTTGTTCCAATGTCATGTCGTAATGTTATTTTGTCTAGATTACATGCCAGCCATAACAGTGTTGACAGTTGTATGAGGTTAGCAAGACAAACTGTATATTGGCCCGGTATGGAAAAAGATGTGACTCTATACGTGGAGAAATGCTCGCATTGTAATAAATTTCAAGATGCCCAGCAGAAAGAGACTTTAATAAGTTTTTCAGTGCCACAATTGCCTTGGCAGTTGGTGAGTTTGGATTTATTCACGTTAGATCGTCGCCATTATCTGATTACTGTTGACCATTATTCTGACTTTTATGAGATTGACCGTGTTACCGATCTGGCACATTCAGGTATTATACCAAAATTGAAAGCTCATTTTGCTAGACATGGAGTGCCGGTAAGAGTAGTTTGCGACAACGGTCCGCCATTTGATAGTGGTAATTTTCGTCAGTTTTCAAAAGAGTACGGATTTGAATTGGTGACTAGTTCACCGTATTATTCACAGGCCAACGGTAAGGCGGAAAATGTTGTAAAGCAGGCCAAGAAATTGTTACTTAAATGCCATTCATCAGGCACAGATCCCTATCTCGCGATTTTAGAACAGCGTAACATTCCCTCAGAGGAGATTGGAGTCTCTCCAGTCCACAGATTATTCGGCAGAGCAACCCGAACACGGCTCCCGGTCTCAGGACACCAGTTAAAACCTAGGGTATTCGATAATGTAAAGGCAAAGTTGATCAAACGCAAAGAGAAGCAGAAGGTGAAGTATGACTCTAGTGCCAAAGATTTGTCTGAGTTGTCACCTGGTGTAATTTTTCGGATTCAACCAAATGATCGCAATAAACCGTGGCATAAGGCTAAGGTAGTGAAACAGGTTGCTCCCAGATCATACAAAGTGGTTACAGAAGATGGTGTTGAATATAGACGAAATTGAAGACACCTTCGGGTGTCAAAAGAAGATTGGAGTGAGTGCGAATTAGATGTTGATTTCCCAATTGTAAAGTCGCCTATAGAAATGCAACCACCTTCTCTCCGTAGAAGTAGTCGAAATCGTAAATGTACTGAGAATCCAAATTTTATTTATTACTCCCGTAAATGAAGATTTATAAAAAAAAAAAGTTATCTAAAGAAGGGGAGATGTGATGGGTGAGGCATACAGAATTTATGTTCATTATCCGGACTGGGTGGCCCGGAACAGAGGAAACAGCAAAGCAACCATGAAGATAACTCAAACAATTCAATAACGCAATTTGAACAAAATGATAGCAGAAGTAAAGCTTTCAACTCCATTTCTTTCTTTCTCATTCCTGTTCTTTTTGAAGATAACCCATTAAATTTTCACACAAAAATAAATATATTCAGAATGAGATAAAGATTTGCTAAGGTATCAAGATATATCATCAGGCTGTTCAATCAAATTTAGCTTTATCATTTAAGAATACATAACATAAAATTAACGTCTATGATTTGTTTGAGTAAAAATATTACTTAAAAAAATGATGGTTTAATTACAAATTATGTCAAAAACCGACTAGATCCACAGATAAATTTGAATTCCTTATTCATACATGAAGAAGGGAAAATTAAAACAAATGTGAAAGTCAAGGGAGGGTAATAGAGATGGATCAATTCACCTTAAATTGAAAGAGACCATACAGACTTATCTTCTACCAAATTCTTCATTCTTATATGAAATGAATGACCAAAGAAAGAAATAAAGAAGGGTGTGAAAAGTTACCTCTAGGTTGACTAATAAAAACCCAAGTAACAGGAACATACCCTTGGAGAAAATAAAAAAACACCAAAATCTAGTAAAGTAACATAGAAAACTCACCAAAAATGGTAAGGGGCCATACATAAATTACAAAACACAATTTGGTGGGAGGGGTGGAACGGCTAGGTGCTACGGTCCTGGTACGTGGGGGAAAGGGATGGTCCGCCCAGGCGTTACGTGGGGGTCGAAAATTAGAGAATCTTGCATTACGTAATTTTTTGTAAGACTGCTAATACTAAACAGAGATTAAAGATTAATTAAAAAATTAAAAAGAGAAAGATTGTACTATGATAATGGGAATACAACTCTAAGCACACTTCCTCAGTAAATTTAATGCTGTGACATGTTTCACTAGCATCAATAGGTAATGTTATGTTTACAGTAAAAAATAATTACAAGCAAAGACAAGAAGTGAGGGCTGGAAGAAGGGTCAGGGTACTAAAAGTTTGTTAGGAGAGGAAAGAGGAGGTGAGAGATTGGATAAACATTCTTATTTATCAATATCTTATTTTTCAGGAAACAAATTTCCATTTCTTCTAACAGCTCAAGATTGTGATTTAATATTTGCAATGGAAGCACTGAGACTAGAAGTTGTTTAATCTTCCTTGAACAAGTGTAAAGAAAAATTGGACATGGAGAAGCACCTCCTGAGACAGAAGTACTGCGAATTTTCCAAATGAACAGGGCATTTCATAGGGGGCTTCATCTATATTGGGGTTTCAAGGCATTATAGTATTTATTAGATTTAACTTACAATTATAAACATTACATAAAATAAAAGAGCAACTTAAACAGTTTTACTTTCAAGTTTTTAGTAAGTAAAACTGTTTGTTTTGAGGACATATTCCTCTACAATTTTTAAGAACAAATTTGAAATTATCTTTACCTTTTCTCTACAACCCTCCACAACTGTCTCCAGAATTCAATATTTTTCTCATATGGTGTGAGAATTAAGCCCTTGCTATTATTTTCTTCTTGGAATAATGCTAATTTCCTCCTCCAATCAAGAAATGCATCTTTCTCCAGAGAGTGTAATTCTTCAGGAGTAGTTGTTTTATCCCAATCAGGTCTGAAATAAAAAAATGGATTACACTGTAATGCTGTAGGTAATTAGACGTAATAGAAATAAACGGATGGTAAAAACTACAGAAATATATATTAAAAAGAATACATTTAATCTTTTTAAACCTACAATTTTATTTAGCGATTTCTAAACGGGATAATACTATGTACTGAGCTATACTACTTTGAATGCCATGAAAGATACTTTGCAATCAGGAGTAAAAATACTTGCTAAATTGTTATAAGTAAATCTAATATTTACTTCGTTTATTTACTAAAAGACCAGAAGAGGTTCGAACATGGAAGCAACTATTATCTTCACATAATATCCAACAGGGGTAAATTATAATTTCTTGAGTTACTTTGACCAGGATTGCGATATGAAGCACAGGATGATAATAAATAAATCGAAGATGAAATCTGAATCCGCAAAATTTGAAGAAGATTCAGACGATTTGAAAAAATCGGAATATATGTAAGAGCGAAACTTAAGTTAGAACAGAAAATGTTAACTTAAAAAATACTGACCTTCGTGGTATTTGTAAAAATTGTTTATTTTTTTCCTGATTAGCGATTATATCCTTCCTTTCCTGTTCCGATATTACTTCAACATGACTGCTAGGATTCACGAATGCAAGATTGAGCTTCTCTGCCTAAGAAACCAGTTAGTGCAAAAAGTGTTACAGTGAATATGAAAAGTAGAGGGTTAGAAAATAAAAATTTTACGCCGTGCTATACCAAAAATTCGGTTCCAGCAAGATCTGCTGTGGACAGGAATTCCTCGAAAGTGTTCTCTTCTGTAACAGATTGCAGATTTAGTCTGCCCCAGTCATAACCATCAGCCAATTCTGCGGTATGAAGCTGCATTGAAATGTAAAAGAACGAATTAGGTTACAAATATATATATTTAGGAATTCAATGCAATAATAATAGTGATAAAATACAGACCAATGAAGAATCACCAGCGTGTTTCCTTCCCGAGAACTTGTCTTTTATTAGTGATCTTCCCAGGTTACTTTTAGATTTGTTATTTTTCCCCATTTCGGCTGAGTGTCACTCACAAATAATTACTCAGTACATCGAAATATAATAGAAACAATAACACGTGAGCTGGACGACCGATGATTATGATTTCGATAACTCTCAGTTACTATCGAACGGGGAGCCGTGTGGCCGTGTACTTCCAGTCGATAGGCGCGTATTTTGGTGTAGAATACTTGTAAAACTCTGAATAAAAACTTATTTAAACCTATTTCGCTGAGAATCTATTACTAATTACTACATTCGGCGTCATAATTAAGACGAGAAATTGGGTAGTTGGGGTGGTTGGGATTTTTTAATCGGCACGTAAGCTCTTCTAATAGCCACATCTAATTCTGGTCACTTCAAATCTAGAATAATGTAGAACTTTGGAATAACGCAAAGATTTTAATGTTTTCCTTGCAAATTTAAAATAGATAAAAAAGGACCAAGGACTCTAATAATTATCTAATAAATTAGCAATCAGGCAATTAAAATCTCCCTTCCAAGTAGAAATAGCATACTCCTCAGCTGGTCTTTAACTCCCCAAAATACGTCAATTTCTACTTTACCATCCTATTACTTTACCATCAGCGATATACTTTTATCATTTCTTGATCATCGGGTTAATACAATGTTTTTGAAGCGTTACTATAAGTCAATTAATATAATCAATTTTGGTAATTTTAAAGGAACTGAATAACTCTGTTATATATTTTATTTGTTTTATATTTACTCAATTTTATACAAAGAATTTTAAGTTAAATATAACAGCACTGAATACTTTTATCCAAAGACAAAATAATTAATTATCACCAAAAACAATTTACAAAAATTGAATTTACTACAAATTTAATTCTGAGACCAACAAATATTTTTCCCAGAAATGACAAGCCAGATTTATTAGCTACCTACTCTTAATGACGGGGAAATAATTAATGAACAAATTAGTTTCAGTGAAATTATGTTTAACTGGTTAAGCACTTTATATAATTAAGGATAGACTTCCACATAAAATCTCTATGTGGATATTTGGAGAAGCCACCTCTGGATGTTGAATATGGATGTTGTTCATCTGTATATCCATATGAATGAATCATTCTCGGATGGTGAATGCGGATGGTATTCATTATTCGTATCCAACGATAGGAGAGAGTGAAGTTCTTCACTACTCGGAGAGTGGATGCGGATAAAATGTTTCGTTTCCAGCGTTTGGAGAGAGTGAAGTTCTTCACTACTCGGAGAGTGGAAGCGGATAAAATCCCATACAGCACAGTCCGTGGAACATCGGTTTAATAAACGTATAACATACGTATATCAGGTAGTATCAAGGGTGTCGCCAGCCACTGGGCTAGGGGGGGGCAAGCTGCCGGATTGAGAGTACATAATGAAGGTAAACTAACTGCAGGTTATGACAATAAATCAAATACTTTACTGCAAGAAAGAAAAGCGACGAGGATGGTGTACTTTTAAATATTGTGAAAAGAGGAGAAGTTTCCCCAGCTTCTGATGAATTTCTGAAATCTGATTTGTAATTCTAACTGATTACAAATTTAACAGAGTAATAGTAATTGAGCCCAATTACATTTTTTCAGTACTTTTCCCATCACTGGTATTTACATGTACCAACACTTGACTTTGTTTTGGGTCGAAATTCTTTTCAAATACGCTCGTGCCTAAAAATTGTTTCTCCAACACTCTGGAACCAAAATATGAATGGGTGGGCAGCTGCCCCCCCTGGCGACGCCCTTGGGTAATGTATGTTTCGTATCCAACATTTGCAGGGAGTGACCTTGAAGTTCTTCATTACTCGGAGAGTGGATGCGGATAAAATGTTTCGTATCCGATGACCAAGGTCTCTCCCTCCCCTCCACACCTGAATGACTTCGTTCTATATAAACTGCGCTGCGATGCAGTACGTCCACACGCATCATATCCTCTTAGTCAGATATGGAGACGTGTGAACATGGTTATGACCATATGTGTAGATATGAGTGCATCGAAACAAAATGCTGTGATTCCTGTCCCATAGACTGTATCTACCGCGATTCTACATCTAAAACCAACAGCAATACGTCTGACCAGCAAAGCATTCGCATGGTTAGGAAAAGAAGACGACTTAAACCATTGGGTGGCTATAAAACTATAGTCAAGGCCATGGCACGGAATTCAAATATTAAAAAAGTAAGTAAATACATAGACATAATATATATATATATATACATATAAAATATAAATACAGTATATATTGGTGTATAAGACACTTTTTTAAAAAGGTTTTGTCCTGATTTTTGCCGTTATATGCGTATAAACTTAATTAAATGATAAGAATCATATCCGTTTTTTGCCACAATCAGTTTAAAACTGGTTCCCAAAGTGGGCAATAATGCCCCTCTATAGACTCTTTATGCTAAGGTATTTTATTTTCATTTGATCATACAGTAGAAGTCCGCTATAACGAGAGCTGCCAAAATCGGTAAAGTACTCGTTATAGCCGATTTATAACACTAAGTCTGAGTCCGTCCTGTTGAATCCAAGAGCAGCGAGTGCAGCAGAAGAGAACTTTAGGGTTTTTAATCCTTACGCTAATGCTTCATAATGCGTTAAAAAAGTACATTCGCGTCAAAAATACCGTATTTACTCGAAAATAACGCGCACCCTTTAAGGTCTTTCCTTTCGCCTCAAAAATCGGGTTGCGCGTTAGAATCGAAGGCAAACTATAGATTCGGGTACAATACTGCACGTTGGCATGTACCGTAGCGCGAGGCCGGCCGCATCCTCGGCTCACCCTGGTTCCATATAACCATAGTGTAAGGATATCCTTCCTTATTACTCTATGATATAACTCATCAAACGTTCCATCAATCCGCTATCTATGTGTGGACTGTATACATGCATTTATACTGTATCGATGTTTGCACTTTAAACGAAGCTGTAGGCCGATAGTTTTCAATTAAAAGGGAATTGGCTAACCCTAAAAATTTTTAAATGAACGATTTTGAATTGGCTCTTACGTACACTTAAGTGTACGTAGGACTTACGTCATAGACGACTACCGGCATTTTGTATATAGTGTATAGGCGTATAAATATACGCTTAAAGTATGCCTGTACAGTATAAGACGTGTAAGGTGCAGCGAATGGGATGACCTCATATCTTAAGGTGTACATTACCTTCGCGGGAAAATGATATTTCAATGTCCAACGCTAGAATTTATGGGTGCGCATTACTTTTGATGGCACGTTTTTTCGAGTAAATACGGTATTATTTTATTGATTCATCCATCATAACGAAACTGCGTCCTTGAATATACAGTGTGGAAAATTATTGCTCAATAATCGTCGAAAAATAATCGTGTGTCATTAGATAATCTTAATTCATATTAAATTGCTTTCTCGAGATATCACAAGCTTCATAAGCAGTGGCCGTAGCTAGCATGGGGCAGGTGGGGCGATGCACCAGGGCCCCCGACGGGAAGGGGCCCCTTCTCGTTGACCACTTTTTTGGCCCTGAAAGAGCCTTACCTCGGCAAAGACTTTGGGGCCCCTGAAAATACCTCAAATTGAACAATTGTCTCCCAAAATATGCGTCTCCCTATATGCGGGGGAAATTCAAACTAGACAACTCTAGGTTTACTTTAAAATTTGATAAAAGATTTCCGTATGGGGGGCCCCAAATTTACTTGTTGCCCCAGGGCCCCCGAGGCTCTAGCTACGGCCCTGGCAGGGACTAAGGCGCGATGGGGAAGAGGTAACCTTGGAAATCCGAATCAACATTGCTTTTATCTCCTATATTCCCACCGATCCTGGATCAGACGATTTTGTGCCAAGTTTCGTATGAAAACAAATCCCACGAGTGGATGCCAATATGATGGGAACTCAATTGAAAACTCCGGCGCTGACTAGAGGGGTCGTCGCCGAAAAGTTACAAGAGACGAGGTGATAAGAATTACGGATGGGTAAAGGGGAGAGTGAAACTCGTGAGATGTTTATAATTAAAGCTCCCTGAAGCATTTTTGCCGAGGAAGGGTGAGGCGACTCGTGGAAAACTAATGCATGAACTAGGCGACGATAATTTTTGGATTTAATATTCTTCTGCCGTTCGAAGAGATAACCCGCCTCAGATTACCTTTAGCTTGTCTGACTTCGTCTCTCACGTCAATTGACGATTCCCTGATTTTCCTCCTGCAAGACAAGCATGGCACTCGTTATAACGATACTTCAGAAATCACCTCTCGTCATATTGGACGTTACTCACTATCCTTTCTGCAGTGAGACGGACAACGGCCAAACAATCACTCGCTGTAACGCAATTCTCGTTATATGCCGTACCCGTTTTAACGGACTTCTACTGTATTTCCATTTTTACTCAATTTTACTTGGGGCAGTGGTTTGGGAATTAGTGAGCGGTAGCATGAAACATTTTAGGAAGCACTAGTTTAAAACGTCTTTTTTTATGTTTATATTTTTGTATTTTCAAAATCAGCTGATCAGAACTCATGTGTTTTATGTCACCTTCACAAGCAAAACATTAAATTTTCCTAATGATGTACAATAAATAATTTTAATGATTAAATACCTAATTTCTATCAACCCTGAAAGTATCTGACTACCTATTAATTACGTAATAACACCAGGTGTGTGGCTTAAATATGCTACCATCTGAAATCATTCTTTATTATATGAAAAATTTGATAAGGAGATTTTTACCTTTACTAATCCACTTTTACTTAGCAAATTGTAATGATGAATTAGCTTTTGTAGTCTCTTCTCTGCAGAGTATGTTGAGCTCCGATCAATTCGAGTCTTTAATTTTAAATATTAGTTTTTAATTCGAATTTCTTTCTTAAAATCATGGTGTATGTTATAAACCTATAAATATGGTAATTGGTTTTAAATTGTATAACTCTATATATGGACATACTTCCAGGAACAGGTACAAACTTCTTCACATTCAACTACAAAGACTTCTGCATCTTCCAGTCAAGTCTCCCTGTCAACACAATCCAAATCACTTTCTGGACTACTGCATTCATTGGAGCAGCCCATACGGGAAATACGGAGACTTCTTCTAGCCTCCAACAAGTACAATGAGTATTTTGACTTGCCCAATTCCGCAAGAATTCTCTCAGTAAAGATTTCTCCAAATTCTGTTGCGCTGGAGGTGGAATTTCCAATATAGATCATTTGATTAAGCTAAAATAAGTCAAGTACCCAGACAGCACTATTGACAGTTTCCAAAATTGCAAATCATATATTGAAGTTTAAAATGTATGTAAAAATCATTCTTGAAAAGGGAATCTATTATAAAATACATTTTGCATCACTTAGAAACATTCAATGCAAAACTGTCTACAATTCACAACATTAACTACAATAACATACCCTTTAAAATACAAGGAAAAACTGCACCTTGTAGCACAATATGGACTGCAGTGGAAAGCACATGCAATAAACATAATCAATTCATGAAACAAGGGAAACAAATCTTAATGCCGTGGTTAGTTAACTAGAAATCATTACTAACTCAATAAAGCTAGCACAAGCTAAACACTAGCTAAACACAAAAAATAATGAATCACAAACTGATTCAACCTCAAAAATCTATACTCAGCTGTACACCATTTGTGGTTCTTCAATCTCCAACCAAATATGTAAGAAACACATTCATAATATAGGGAATGACTACCACTGGGAAATGTTCATCTGGTTTCTAACAGCAATTTCCAAACAATCGCACTGCTCTGCAGTTCACTTAGACCAGCTTCCTCAGCTCTTGTTGAATAACCAATCATAACACTAAAATTTTAGCAGGTTGAAGGTATGCTTAATATTTAATTAATTATTAATAACTGTAATCTTAACCATTAAAGTTAAATATTAATTTAACTATGTATTACAATGCATTGTAGCACCAAGACATATACCCTAGGTAGTTCTACCAACAGATTTACTATTTAACATAAAACTTTCTACATACTGTTTGTTTCATTAACAATAATTTTACTTTTATTCCAAGTAAAAAATGATTTTAAAGCACTCTGCAATATCTAATGTTCAATCTTTTGCAAGTTCTGGACAAAAATCTTTTCTTGTAAACCAGAATAAATTTCCATAGCCTCACAAATAAATTTTAAAACTTTCTCTAATCTTTAACAATGGACCAATAGATTTTTACAACCAATACTGAAAAAACTCATAGGTGCCATACCCATTATCAGCTTCAATTTAGTAATTAACCATTTATAATGATCACTAATGCAAGACTAACCTCAGATTCTTCCAAAATAGATTGAATCTCAAACTTTGTACCACCTAACCTTGCACTTTCATCAGTAAATTCTTAGGATCAGGGCTGGTGGAAGTGGGCCTTCAGAGCCTCCAATGCAAGTGGGCACTGAATTTCAGGTCTCATTCTGCATGGGGTGCCAAGGGTCTTACTACACTACTACTAATTGAAATCCTCAAAAAGAAAAGCCAGGATTGGAAAAAGCTTGGAGGATATTTAGGAAAATGTGCCAGGATTAAAATTTTAGAGAGAAAGCATACACACAGACTTTGTGGGGTCCTCTGCTGGCCTTTAGCTAGTAAAGAGTCATCGTACAAAGAGGAAAAGTGAAAGCCAGTTCCGGTATCCTTCTTTGATATCCAAGGGCACAATATCAGTGTGTGTTTAAATGAGGCAGAATGATTATATCCAGGAAACAGGTACATCAAGCTAAGACATTTGGTTTGTACAGGACATAGTACTATGACAGTGATGTAAGGGTGAAAGCAGTGGGTTCAACAGTGATGAGCAGTAACAGTACAGGATGACCACCATCTAGTCCTCATGGCCACACCATATGACAGTGGCGGATCCAGGGGGGGGGAAAAGGGGGAAATTTCCCCCCCCAAATCCAAGAGAGTATATTTTCCGAGGCCAATAATGTAATACTTATAAACAGAGCATCGTCTATAGATAACGCGTGACGGTTGTCGGAGTAATGTTGCCGCATGCTCTTGGCCCTTTACACGAGGACATTCTGTGCTGCTTCCAAGTCGCGCCACTCATAGCAGAACATTGTTTCAAATGGAGGAGTTCACACAAGTAGCGGGCACAAAATCAGACGCGCCACTGGACGCGGCCGCCATTCAGTCGTATGCGGTGGCAACGCCGACCGTGAGACAACATTGTAACGCCTAAGGAAGAAACACAATGTTTGAAATCGGTGACTGCTTTGTACTCGTAGTTCTACTTTGTCTACTCCTCTTCTCCTTCAAACGACTGAAGCTAAAGTTCCCCCCCCACTCGCTCTGGCCCTTCCTGGAAGTTCCCCCCCCCCGAAATTTACGCCTGGATCCGCCCCTGCCATATGAAGAGCTTTATCAAAACTGTTCTACTTAACACTTGAGAACTGGAATGGTTCACCTGTCTGTATTGTAGGTTTAACACAGTTTGCTGCATGCTGTATTGCTTCTGCTTCCCCTGTTCACAGTCACCTAAGGTTGCAATGGGCATGCAAATGCCATTGTTGCAGGGCCAAATTGTAATGTGTGTTTTTGGATGAGTTGTTTCCATGACATGACTTTAGAGGTTCTGATTTCAGCACAATGTTTCACTTCGTAATGAATTGCTAGATCAGAGATCATGTTCAGCTCTGTAATACTAATCATTTGTGTATAATCAAGTATAATGTAATCTGTGGAATAAATTTAATATCAATCACATGTATCTTCCTTATTGGTGCTATTTTCTCATAGTGTAGTGTATATTTCAAAAATTTTATTTACAGATATGAGACCTCATGGTTTTCTGAAGATAAATTTGTAAAAAAAGTCATTTACTCGAGTAATTAAGGAAACTCAAAAATTTTACATAACATCGAAATTGAATGTATATACAGTAGTACATAGTACAGCTTTTCCCTATATTCTCTGTGCAATACTCATCCTCCTGTGGCAAAGGCCATTTTTTGGCAATATTACACCCAAGATGTTTTATTAATTTTTTTAATAAGCTTTGAATTTCTCTTTTGATGTTTCAAAGTTATTTAAAAGCAGCATTGTGTTTAAGTTTGTAAATACTGATATTTTCAAAATCTTTACCACCATAGCTTTATTGATAAATAGTTGTAAGGTAATCCAGAATAGTCTTCTCATATTTCAGTAAAAGTATTAACACAGCAAAATAGAATATGCAGATTCAACATTCATAAAACTTACACATACCATATATAAAAAACATTGCTCTTACTAAATTTCAAAAATTTTACTCTTACGCTGAGAATATTTATTATCGCCACATTTTTCAGAGCTAATATATAAAATAATAGCTCAAATATTTTAATTCTTAAAGATAAAAATTGGATATTAAATAGGGTCATTTTATTAAAAGCTATCATACATTACATAGTTAAAAGCCATAAAATATCATACAACATCAGTCATAATCACGTATTCACATTTAAATCATCATAATGTGAAAACATTTCTTTCAAACACAATGAAGGATTCACCAACTACAGAAAGCTCACTTTTTCAGAAACCTGGCCACTAAGCTGTGCTACTCATCCTTACAAGTTAGTGAGCAAATAAAGCAGCTGCTGGAAAAATTGTTTTTCTCAGTTGTCATTATCACAATCTGGGTTAGTATGGTAAATATATTCCTCGACTACCGAATGCTGCGCTTCAGAATATTCGAGACTGAAGATGAAGTAGAGCTGGAAGTGGAAGTTGATGCTTTTTTGGCTAGAGTCGGATCTACCTGGAAGCACTTCCACAATCTTAGAGTCTCATCAGCACCGGCAGAGACGATGGAAGTTCCGTCTGGAGAAAGAGCTAAGTGTAGGACACGTGCAGTGTGCCCAGTCAACTCAGCAACCTGAAAAACAATTTCTCATCAAACTCAAACCATAATGTTCTGAAAACCAAATCATCATGATAACTGTACTATACCATATTTACTAGAAAACAATATGCAGCCTTTAAGGCTGTTTCACACTATAGGTTCAGCCACGGTTTGGTCTTGTGGTTAGGTTATGGACAAAACTGATGCAATGGAATCGAATAAGATTGTTCACAATATAAGGCATGCTCTGATCACAGGAGATGGGCATACATTGTGAACACGCAAGACCGTGACCGTACCTCGATCGATAGTGTGAAACCACACATAGGGTCTCTTTTAGGCTAAAAAACATTGGGTACGAGTAAAATGTAGCTTGCATACTGCAAGCAGATCGGCAATACTAATTTCATATCGGAACGCTCCTCAAAAGAAAAAAAAAAAAGGATTGAAATTTTTCTTAAAATTCGCTAAAATTTCATCGTCTGGCATCGAACCCGGGTCTTACTGGTGAACTAACTATGCAGCACAATAGAAGATCATCATCTCTAACCATGTGTGAAAATTCAAGCAGAAATATTGGCTACAACTGCCTCAAAAGACGTTCTAATTATCACAAATGTAAATGGCTCTCTGGATTCGAACAAAGGACGATCTTGGAAATCTAAAAGATGTTTCTGAAAGTTATTTACAGGGTGTCCGCTATCCAGCAATTAAGAAATTCCCTGAGTTTTCCAGGTTTTCCAGGGTAATATTTCATTTTTCCAGGGTGTCCCAGATTCGCATTGCATTATTATTTTAGACAAATTAATAATTAAAATTTAATATACATCTTCTAGCAAAGCAAAAACTTCCTATAATTTCGATAAGTGCATAAAAAAAAAATGAAAAACTACCCCCATGTATTTAAATGAGAGGTTTCTGCATGGTCCTAGCATCGAACCCAGGACATTTTCTGTAAAAGTCATTAATGTTAGAAGTCCCTTCTTGCATTGAACCCTAAGACATAGTCTGCCCAGACAGATTTTTTTCGTAATTGTAAATACCGAAGTCACAAAGAATTATTACCTCCTCAAAACGACGATATTATTTGAAATTTCCTTCACAAAGTACAATATTAATTCATCTTCAGTAAAGAAAACTACATTATTTGTAAAACCACATTGCTAAAATTCGATTTCCATGGTTAGATAATGCCTTTATAATCACAAAACGTCGGCTATCATTCCCCATATATCTCTTATGGCCCTATTCTATCAATGCAATCATATGAGAATCGAGTTCAACAATCGCCTCAGTCATCACAGGAACTGGTTGTTTATAACCGAAAAATCACGCATGTTTTTTGCTTTATTTCTCCAAATTCTCGTAATTTAGAATCAAAAACGATATAACACGACCAAAATAAGAATCTTTAATAAATTTCCCGTCTTTTGGTACTCCTCTCGAATTTCGTAGGACCATTATTTCTAATTTAATTTTGCAAATGAAATGAAGTCTGCAAACGGTGAAATCGAACTTTGCATGCATTCCTTACGTAGAAAATTTGTCCAGACCTAGCGTCGAACCAAGGATAATACTTGAGGATGACTTGAATGGTTTTCGTTGAAGGTTTACGACTTCTACCGGTATCTTGAATTTCAGCTCGATATTTTGACAGGAAGTGCCTCAAAAAAAATTCCCGAAAATCAAAGCAATGCATTTAAATGAGAAAAATTAGGAGTTTGGGGCCTCCTGAGATCGAACTCATGACCACTATGATCGATTTCTCACTTTTCCTGGGGTTACACGTTAGGGCCTATATGCTGTGAAAATCCCAATCCCAATATATATTATTATTATATATATCTATTATATATAGATGCTTCTCCGGATTCATTCATATATCATATATATATATATTCATATATATATATATATAGAGAGGATACAAAGTCACAGGCTAAACCACTAGCGTCAATGGCTTGAAATTTTTACCACATATTGGCCATAACGTATAACCTCCAGAAAAATTGCGATTTTGAACCTCAGTGTCATGGGTTCGATTCCAGAGGGCCCCAAAGTCCCGATTTTTCCCGTTTAAATGCATTGCTTTGATTTTCGGAAATTAAAAAAAAATACTTCCCGGATAGGTAGAGAATTAAAACTCAAGGAGCCTTTATATATGGTCATGGTCTATCGAAAACATAAATGAGTTCTACGGAAAATAACCTGGGTTCGATGCTAGGTCGATGCAAAAATCTGCCGTTTAAAATGCATTGTGGCGATTTTTAAGATTTTTTTTGACCTCTTTCCAAAGGCATGGAAACTTGAAATTCGGTATGAGGTTAGATACCATAAAATTATATCATAATATAATTTTACATATTCGCTGATGGTCCTTGGTTCGATCCCAGACGGACATTTATATTCCTCAATGCATTTCTTACGGAGATAACGGAAACAAATTTTAGGTACTTCCCGGCATGCTATCGACTTAAAACTTAGCGTGTTAGAAGAACCAGTCTTAACAAATAAAACTGTGCATTCACAGCTATCAATGTGTCCTGGGTTCGACACCAGGTGTCTCTGCAATCAGAAGTTGATCCGATTTTTAGGAATTATTTTGAAACCTTTGCCAATAATATAGAAACTTGAAATTTGGCATATAGATTGAGATTATTAATAACTTTCAGAAACATTTTTTTTATTTCCAAGATCGTCCTTGGTTCGTGTACCAAGAACCATTTACATTCGTGAACATTAGAGTGTCTTTTGAGGCAGTTTCTAGCCAATATTTCTGCTTGAGTTTTCACACATAGTTAGAGATGGTGATCTTCTATTATGTTTCATAGTAGGTTCACCATTAAGACCCGGGTTCGATTCCAGACGATGAAATTTCAGCGAATTTTAAGAAAAAATTAAATCCTTTTTTTCCTTATGAGGACCGTCCCGATGTGATGCCGATATGAAATTAGTATTGCTGATCTGCTTGCAGTATGCAAGCTACATTTTACTCGTATATATATACGAGTAAAATGTAGCTTGCATACTGCAAGCAGATCGACAACACTAATTTCATAATGGCATTATATCGTGACGGTCCCAGAAAGGAAAAAATGGATTGAAAATATACTTAAAATTCGCTTCAATTTAATCGTCTGGCATCGAGCCCGGGTCTTTTTGGTGGAATTACTATGCAGCACAACAGACGATCACCATCTCTAAATACGTGTGAAAATTCAAGACGAAATATTGGCTGCAACTGCCTCAAACGAAGACCTACTTTTCACGAATGTTAATAGCTCTCTGGATTCGAACCAAGGACGATCTAGGAAATATAAAATATGTTTTCGAAATGTATCTATATGTTCTATATATATGCCGAATTTCAAGTTTTAATATTAATGGGAAGGGGTTCAAAATAATTCTTAAAAATCGGATCAGTGACTGATTGTAGAGACGCCTGGTGTCGAACCCTGGACGTATTGGAAGCTGTATATGCACAAAATGACTTGCTAGGACTTGATCTAATTTCATACAAAGCTTGAAGTCGATATCATACCGGAAAGTACCTAAAATGTGTTTCCGTTATCCCCATAAGAAATGCATTGTGGAGTGCAAATGGCCCTCTGGGATCGAACCAAGGACCATCAGCGAATATGTAAAAATTGATTATGAAATATATTTATGAATTCTAACCCCATGCCAAATTTCAAGTTTCCATGCATTCGGAAAGGTGTCCAAAAAAAATCTTAAAAATTGCCACAATGCATTTTAAACGGCCGATTTTTGCCCCGACCTAGCATCGAACCCAGGATATTTTCCGTAAAACTCATTTATGTTTTCGATAGATCATGTTCATATACATAGGCTCCTTGAGTTTTGATTCTCTACCTATCCGGGAAGCATTTCTTTTTAATTCCCGAAAATCAAAGCAATACATTTAAACGGGAAAAATCGGGACTTAGGGGCCCTCTGGAATCGAACCCATGACACTGAGGATCAAAATCGCAATTTTTCTGGAGGTTATACGTTATGGCCAATATGTCGTAAAAATTTCAAGCCATTGACGCTAGTGGTTTAGCCTGTGAATTTGTATCCTCTCTATATATATATATGATATATGAATGAATCCGGAGAAGCATCTATATATAATAGATAGGGGATAAAAATTCATTGCCTAAACCACAAGCGTCATTTACTTGAGATTTTCACAGCAAATAGGCCCTAACGTGAAACCCCCAGGAAAAGTGAGAAATCGATCATAATGGTCATGAGTTCGATTCCAGGAGGCCCCAAACTCCTGACTTTTTCTCATTTAAATGCATTGCTTTGATTTTCGGGAATTATATATTCCTTCTGGAGAAGGAATTATATGAAATAGAAGATGTGAAGAATATTGAGTAAGTAATCTGATTAGACTCTCATGTAATCCAGAGTTATTAATAGGGGATCCTCCCTTAAAGGAGTCGGACTAAACAAAAAATGAAAGCGAAATCAGGAAAGTATACTGATATGTACTGTTTCATTAAAATGATACACCTGAAGAACAGTTCCAGCAGTGGCATGAATAGAATAATTTCAGTTTCATGAATACTCACTGGTCTCATTGATCACCAGAAATTTTAAAAAAATCATCAGAAGCTCAGAAAATTCTTTTCTTGAAATTAGGGGACACAGAAAAATTAAAATAGTTCTTATAAACAATGAAAATGTAACAGTGAAAATTATGACAAGAAAAACATATAACATAAAAATGTTTATTTAACTAATTTTAGTCCCAAATTTTTATATGAAGCATACAACACTGCCTAATTCTTGGCAATAAATTTACATTCTCCCCCATGCTGATTATTTTCTTCAGTACATGAAAATAAGAGGTACAAGGAATAAAATGTATCCAACGAATTACTTAAGTCAAAACCATCCAGATATCACAGTAAAAGTGTGCATGAAACAAAGATTTCAAAGCAATATAATCAGAGAGGGTGATGGTATATTCTAATTTTTATGGAGCATATGAAGCTCTTCCTCAATTTTGGCAATCTCTTTCTCTGCATTTTCCCTTATTTTATTTTTTTTTGCTTGCAGCTCCTGGACTTGTGCTTGAGATTCCTTCTTCCTCTTTGCTACCTCTCTCCGATTTTTATCTAATACCTTCTTTGCTGCCATAGCTTCTTTATATCTAGAGCAGGCATTCCTGAAGGAATGTATTAAGGATTTTGTGATCAAAACTTCTTTGATTCCTCCTGCATTGATAACCGCATCGTATATCACACGCATGCCAACTAATGACTCCTCCCTCAAATTTTCCACCAAGCACGCAGAATTCACAGAGAATCCTCTCTCAATACTAGCATGGCCATGAAACAGGATACATATAGATTTCACAAATAACTTCAAATTCTCATATCCCGGCTGATCTCCAATCAACTTCATCCAAAAATGATCAAGACGACAACTTTGTCTTGAATACTCTTTAAGAGCACTCTTCACTGAACCTAGACTGATTAGTTCCCTAAACTCTCTCTCAATAGCATCAGCAACATTTCCTTGCAATTTATTCAGATCACTAAGATAACTAAGTGCAGATGCCATGTATTTCCTTGCTGTGGACTCATCCAAGGCAACTTCTGGATCGAGACCCGAAATGCTTTTCGTAAATGAGTAGGCCAATGGAGATTTTTGAAGCATTTTTTGGACCAAGGATTTCATAAAATGGGAACATTCATTGCGGAATATCAATAATTCTTTCTCAGATGGCTTATGGATGCACTTTCTGATAGCAGACCAGGTAGCATAACCAAAATTAATATCTCGAACCATGAGGAGGTCAATCTGTTGGATAGGTTGCTTGTTGAAAGCTTCTTCAGTTACAAACCGTTCCATGATGGTTTTAACGAATGTATGAAGGGAAGAGTACAAAAATGGTGCAAGAGGTTTGTCCGATTGGAATTCTGTTAGAAATGGTTCAACTAAAGCAGCCATAGACTCGAAAAATGTGAGCTTGGCTAACAAAAGTTTATCCTTAAGAGCCTCTTTTACAATGTGGTAACTACCACAGTCAGGGATTGTAATGGAAATCTTTTTTATAGGTTTCCCCTCTCTCTGCTCCCTTTTCACTCTTTCAACTTCATTCACGTACTTCTCTATGCCTGGTAAAATATCTATAGCTCTCTTGTGGACTGACCTATTTTCTACCCACCTTATTGCACAGATTTTTTGTGGGAATACAGTTGATCCTGTAATGTTGATAAAATCAGCTCTTCGAGAAGGCACATGCTTGAAGAGATTGTGCAAAGCCCTCATGAATTTAATCAGGTCCCAATTGGATGCCTTACACCCAGTTTTGAATGCTACATGCACTGTATGCAACCCACATGTGCCAAAGTCAATTAGAACTGGATCACTTGGATTAAAATTCTTCTTCAGCTTATCTTTTAAGTCTATTAAAAATCTCCTGTTAACATTAGGACCATCCATTGAAACATGGATGACCTTTTTCATATCAATCCCTGTGAGTCCCTCTTCAAAACCCTCTAGAATGTTTTTGGCTTTTGTTTTTCCTAAAAAAAACTGATGTTAGGTATCTAGTAACGACCTCGTTCAGTTTTGTGTCCCAAAAGCGAACAATCATATCCATTTGTTGATTCTGGCTAATTTTATTTAAGCTTTCATCAAACCCCACAGCAAGCATATCACAATTCAGAATAGATTCCTTAAGCTCCTTTGTAAAATATGGAGAGAGTCCATACAAAATACTGTAACTGAGTTTAGTTTTCTGAAGTTGTACTTTTGAAGCGATGACACTGTCAGGGAAAATGATAGGGAAGAGGTCTACAAGGCTGCTTACGTCACGCAATGAATTATGTCGGATAACAGCACTCAAACACAGCATTATCTCGGCCTTTGTCACTTCATCTCTCTCTATATATGCATTCATTGTCGCCCTACATGCACTTGTTGTTTGTTGCTGCTGTTGGACGGCGCTCTGATCTTCTAAGGCTATGACTGACGTTTCACTAGCAATGGGAGCTGTAGAAACATGGGCTGTTGCTGATATCCCTCCTGAAGAAGATTGTTGAGTGGACTGAAACAGGGCTGCGATTGATACAGTTTTCCTTCTGTTAGCCTCTTTCTCAGCATGCTTCTTCCCTTTGGCATGGCTGATCAGGGCTTTCTTTCCCATATTGCTCTATGTAAAACTTGATTTACACAGTGCACACTTAACTGAAGAGCTATCAGTAGGATCTTCCCGCACCCACCATAAATCTTTATCTTCAACCCAGCGATGGTTGAACCTGCACTTCCAGTTCTTTCCTGACGCCCTACGATGAAACAATGAGACCTTAACTCCAAAATGCGACAAACGATACGGCAATGCTGCAATTCGAATGACATCAACGGCACTTGACCGAGATTTACTTCATTACGCCCAATGGGATAAGGGAAAATTTTAAATACAAGAATCTCCGTGTAAATATATATGCATGGATTGTCTAAGAACACTGTCATCGCGATCCAGACCGCGGACGAACAGCGTCTTTTCGTAACGCACAGTGGTCTGGCATGGATTAAAAATATACTCGAGGATAGAGTTGAATAAAAAATGAACTGGGAATCCAACAGTAAAAAGGGTTATACTAAATTTTAGAATGTTAAATTTAGACGTAATACTTTCTTTACACCGTCCGTCGGGGGTTATCGGATGGAAATCAAACATGTTTGATCGGACGTCCTGATCGGCCGACGTCGGGTGTCGTCGGACGGGGAAACTCCTTCCAGTGTAGGCACCGGCGTAGTTATCTTTGTGTTTGTTTTTCTTCCGACGTCGGCCGACATCGGATCGGGAGAAATACGGATCCAATGTAGTTGCGGCCTTAGGCAGTAGCGTTACGGCTATGATAGAGTCCTAAGGTTGGAATTCGCTCCAGGTGAGAATATCTGATTACCGACGAAAGCTTCCAGAAAAATTCATCAGTTCAGAACTTTTAGACGAAGTAAACGAAATTTTGGTTCCAGTAAAGAACAAACGCGATCTTCGAGAAGCATCGACAAAACGTTACAAGAAGGTAATCGCAAAAGAAGACTTATTTTTGGTCGTTCTTTCCTCAGGCTATTAGAGAGGCTAATAGGATAGATTAGGTAGTGATGCTGGAGTTACTACACCCCTTGCCATACGCCACTGACGACTCGCGGGGTATATATCTAAATCTAAATATATGTACTTAGAGCCTTTGTGTTTCCTGATTTTTACCTGATGATGGCCGAATGAGCCGAAACCGGTCGTTGCTTTTTTAGTATTTTAACTTGATGATGTCTATTGATCTAGTTTTTATTTTACTTTGTGTAAGTAAAAATTAATTTTACCATAGATACGGGTAAGCTTGACAATATCGCAAGCATTCGATGATTGCTTTCGGGGTGCGTATTCGCCGTAAAATATAAATTCGTATAAAATAAATCGGCCAATAGTAGTTAACGTAAGTTATAATCTGTTAAACATCCCACAGAGAGCTTTATAACGAGACCATGTTCGCGTTTATACATCAATCCATTTCTGAGAAAAAGTTGTTTTATGAAACAAAGAAAAGTCAGACTTTATGGTGCAAGATCAAATTAGTATTAATAAAGCAGATGTGACTCATTGTCGGATCTCTTTCTCACCGTTAGATACTTCGGAAGAACTAGTTAATCGCGTCACTGACTTATCAATTGATCAATAACTCAACCAAAGAAGGCTTTACTGTGTGAAAATCCATGAAAAGGAAATTTAGAAAGAATATTTGGACATAAAATTTCAAATTAAATCGAAATTTCATTCCATATCCCATTCCAGATCCGTCAAGCAGCAGTAAGTCATAAGTTAA
Organism: Sympetrum striolatum; assembly: GCA_947579665.1. Lineage (NCBI taxonomy): Eukaryota > Metazoa > Arthropoda > Insecta > Odonata > Libellulidae > Sympetrum > Sympetrum striolatum. Next base: position 64,890,440 of record OX388350.1, read on the forward strand.
AACCTTTCCTTTACCTTTCACATTGATCAGGCATTGAAAGGTATTCAGAAATATACTACTCTTTCGATAGACCTAAGAGTAATTTAATAAGGATACCCCTAGAACCCGCAACTCCGTACGATCCCATGCTGCGTATTTGCGATATTGCCAAAATGTTACAAGTCGAAAGAAAGAGCACGGTTACGTCTTATAAGCTTTCAATTGGTCACGACAACACTGTCATCGAAACCTTTCTTTCTCTCAGGGAATTTTACAGAAGTAAAACGGACCGAAATACACGAGTCATGGAAGATCTTTTGTAAGGAGAGTAAAGCATCGATTTTTCCAGGTTACCCGCCAAATTCCCTGAGTTTTCCAGAAGAACAAAATTCCCTGAGTTTTCCAGGTTTTCCAGGATTTCCAGGGTAGCGGACACCCTGTATTTATGATCTCTATCTATATGCCGAATTTCAAGTTTCTATAATATTGGCAAAGGTTTCAAAATAATTCCTAAAAATCGGATCAACTTCTGATTGCAGAGACACCTGGTGTCGAACCCAGGACATATTGTAAGCTGTGAATGCAAAGTTTGATTTGTTAAGACTTTTTCTTGTTTCTTGCAAAGTTAGAAGTCGATAGCATGCCGGGAAGTACCAAAATTTTGTTTCCGTTATCCCCATAAGAAATGCATTGAGAAGTGCAAATGGTCCTCTGGGATCGAACCAAGGACCATCAGCTAACATGTAAAATTTGATTATGAAATATATTCATGATATCTATCTACGTGCCGAGTTTCAAGTATCCATGTTATCGGGAAAGGATCCAAAAAAATTTTTCAAAATCGCCGCAATGCATTTTAAACGGCCGATTTTTGCCCCGACATAGCATCGAACCATGGACCATATTCGGCAATGTCTTTCTGATTTACGTTGGAGTTGCACGGCTTCTAGCGATCCCTTGAATTTCAACTCTCTACTTTTCCGGGAAGTGCCTCAAAAAAATTTTCGAAAATCCCCGCCATGTATTCTTATGGAGAAAATCGCGACTTTGGGGCCCTCTGGAATGGAACCCATGACACTGAAGATCAAAATCGCAATTTTTCTGGCGGTTACACGTTATGGCCAATACGTCGTAAAAATTTCAAGTCAATGACGCTTGTGGTTTAGCCTGTGAATTAGTATCCTATCTATCTATATATATGAATGAATCTGGAGAAGCGCCTATATATAATAGATGTGTTAGAATTGGTGGAGAACTTGATTCGGACACAATTCTACTTGTACAGTAGAAGTTTGTCATAACGAGAGCTAGCTCACAAAAATTGAGAAAGTACTTGTTATAAAGAGAACTCATTATAGCAGATTTTTAATACTAAACGTCTGTCCTCTTGAACCCAAGAGCAGCAAGTGTGGTAGAATGGAACGCTAGGATTTTTAATTCTTATGCAAATGCTTCAAAATGTGTAAAAAAGTACATTTGTGTCTAAAATATTATTTCATTGATTCATAAGCCATAACCAAAGTACTGCACGCCTAATAATCCCTGAAACTCATGAGAAGTTTCCAATCAAAGCTCCCTGAAGCTTTTTGGCTGGAGAAGGGTGAAGCAAGTTGTGGGAAACAAATGCATGAATTAGGTGATAATAGTTTTTGCATTTAATTTTGTTTTGATCTTTAAAGAGATAACTTGCCTCAGATTAGTGTTTACTTGTCGGACTTCATCTTTCATGTCAACTGAAGATTCTGAGATATGGCTCCGTAAAACAAATATAGAAACACGGAACTCATTATATTAATAGTTCAGAAGTAACCACCAATTATAATGGATGTAAATCCCTATCCATTTTACTGCGAGATGGAAAATTACCAAAAATACCTCACTATAACGCAACTCTTGTTATAAGCCTTACTTGCTATGACAGACTTCTAACGTATCTGGCACTCACATTGGATCTAAAGTACTCACTGAATGGGTACAGGCATTACTGGAAATGGTTAGGAAACTGGATGCAATTTTATGGGAATTCAGCCAGCACAAAAATGTAAAATGCAAATATTAAGACTGAGAAGGTGGTTTTAGTATAATGCTTTAACATTGAAAAACTAAATCACATACCAAATATCTTCCTAAACCTCCGAGATTTTGAAGATGTTGAAATATTATTTAGTCAGCAATGAGAATCCTTGTTTAAATACAAGCAATTGTTTTTAGTTTGCCTTTAGGTTAATGAATCTTTATTTGTAAAACTAACCTTTTGCATAGTAGGATATTTCCATAGGATGATCTGGTTATTTGCAAATCCATGGCCTGAGACTAACTCTTTGTAAGAGGTTGACCACAGCAATGAGCAAACCTGCAATTTAAAACGAAACAATTAAATTTGTAATGAGTATTATTATTATTATTAAGAATACATCAATGGCTCATGAACAGATCAAATTAAGCCACACCCATCAACTGCAGGATTAAGCCCCGCAATTTGACTGTCAGAATCCATATTTTTATAAGACAAAAATCTAACAGGATTACTTTACGATACACACAAGTCAACAAAACGTGTAATTATTACAGAAAAGTCAACAATAAAAATGAACTTTATGAATATTAAAAATTAAAGATGCAGAATAAATGAGCCAAGTTCTAATAATGAAACGAGCAATATCCAAGGAGATAATTATAAACAAGCTGGCGAGGTGTCTTAAACCTAAAGTACAACCTGTGCCCAAAATACTTTCATTGAAAAAGGAAACAAAAGGAACTAATAAATGGAGAAAAGTAGAATTGCAAATCTTCACCTGAGATCTTGTGTCCACAGTGTTCAATAACGTTCCCAAATTACAGTTCCAAAACCTGATACACCTGTCAGCAGTGCCACCTCCACTGGCAAGTACATTTGGCTGCCATGGACACCACGCCAGTGCTTTCACTGCCGCCTGATGTGCACTGAAAAAATACATAAATCACACTAATACCTAAGGTATCCTCTATTCCTGCTTACTCTAATCAACAGTTCCACAGAAGAATACTGCGTATAAATAAACTAAATTGCATTACATTAAAAACTCATTGGGGACCATTTATGTCAACATTTTTGTAGATTACTGTACCCCCGCTGTTGGTAAGTGTCATGCAGAGTGTAACTGCTTCCTAGATACATGGCAGTCTTGTTAAACATACGCAATGATTCACTATGGTTGGATCAGATTGAGATAAAAAATATTTAAGCTGTGAGCATTATTGCAGTTTATTTACACACAAATAATCCTGCACATTAATGTATGGGAAGGGGAAAGTTACAACTGATACTTTTGACATATCAATGATTCTACAAACATGAGAAGGGGGTTAGTTTAATGTGGAAGGCTTTACCTAAAAACAAAATCAATACTCAGCAGTTAATAAAAAAATCAACTGCCATTATGCACGGTACTATTTGTAGATCAATTTTTATAAAACATTTCCATTAGAAAAGGTAAACTCTTCAAACCCTTAAGAAAAATTTATACTATCATTACCTGAATGTATGTAGTGGTGTGGTTGCAGAATAAATCTGCCCACCACCAGCAGCTGGCCAAATATTTAGAATGTTATCATTTCCTCCTGTAGCAAGATAACGACCTCCAGGAGACCATCTTAATCCACAAACCTAAAATTATGATAAAGGAATCGGTATTATACTTCTTCTAAATGTCAAATCCAAAAATAATCTAGTATGAATAAATATATAAGAGAGATTTCTTAATCAAGATCTTTAAGCTTTAATTCTCATGCTGATATCCATAGGAAATCATTCATAGATTTACTAATTATTGAGTGAAACATATCAGTTTGAGAGTACAGTGAAATCCTGATCTAATGTTCTCTTATCAACTTTTTCCTAATTTAAGGTTAAAATTTTGAGGTCTCAAATACAGTTACTACTCTGATTTCTCTTGGTACAGTAAAAAGACTTTAGATCTAGATCTCCATGTAGTTCAAGAATAAAAACCGTAAGTTACCATTATATCCAAAAATCAAATATATTCTAAATAAAATTAAATCATACAATTTGCATAAAATTCTGTCTCTCTGAATAATTTAAGAAAAAATAATACATAAAAATGCAATTAGGGTACACAGTAATTCATTAATGAAGCAGTTTCATCAAATGCTAATAACATATAAATACTTCATATGAGCATTAAATTTAGATCCAGGAAAACAAAGATAAATCTCCAAGATAAATCAAACTACTAGACATTGCAATTATAAGCACATCAAAAAAGTATTTATTTACTAGCTAGCAAGTAATTCAATATTCAAGCAGTTACTGAGAACCAAAATTAATCCATCACCCTTTAAATGATACTGACATGTTTATATAAAAAAATGTAATGCATGAATTGCCCAACTAACAACCATGCAACTTATTGCTTAATTCTTACCTCTTGGGAATGTCCATTGAGATCAGCAACAAGGGATTCAGCTTGCCTTACGTCATGCTGGTGTACGTTACCAGATCTACAGCCAGAGGTAAGAACATAGGAATTCCAAGCTAGTGATCCTACTCTTCCAGAATGGCCGGTTAATGTGCGAACTAATTTCTCTTGCGAAGCGTCATAGAGCTGAAAAAGGTCATAAATGTAATATCACATTGATTTACTAAACCCAAATAGCCATAATCTCAGCCTTACGATGGCTGAATGAGAGTGTACTACTTTCTCAAATTACGGCAGATTAATAGAAACTTTCACAAAATAAGTAAATAAAAAAAAGGTGATTATTTAGATGGCAATCTACAATATAAGGCCAGAACATCTTGAGCTTATACAAACTTTCACCTTTATGGCCAAGAATTGACTCTTGATACCGATACTCGATATAACAGAATTGATAGAAAAAGTAAAGAATTACCTGTACAGTGCCATTACTGAGGCCGACAGCCAAGTGTGTTCCTTCTTGTAACCAAGAAACGGATGAGATATACTCTCCCTGAGATTCCAGTTGAAACAGGTGATTTACATCTCCTGAACCAGCATTCCACAGGAAAACGCTTGTATCTAAAGCCACTGCCAGGAGATTGTTTGCAGACCAGTCAACCAGGTTGAGATCTAGTTAAAAAGCAGAAAGAAAACGATGTCTATGCATAAAATGGTAAGAAAACATGAGGCATATCACTACGAGCTTAACCAGAATGATATTAAGGAAAGGTAAAATTTGCGTTAGCACAAAAAGGTCATGCACCTAGGAAGAGCGGACATGAAATAAGTCTAACAAGACTGGGTCTCTAACCTGGACCTCCTGATTGCCAGTCAGTTGCTCCATCAATTAAGTTCTTCCTTGGGAACATAATGAAATAGTTCTTTTTATTTACACTTGTGTAATTTTTCTACAACATACAAAAATACTTGAGTGATGGTATCAAGCAAAGAAATAAGAAATGATGCTTGACAGACCTACAGTAGTAAATATGAAGCAAGAATTATATTTGAAGCCAAAACTTAAAATGATACGAGTTAACACAAACGAATCAGACCAACTTAGTTACATTGTATTCAGGTGTTTGTTTCAGATGAAAACAAGAAATTTACTTTATCAATCTGAAGGATCAGGTGTTGCTTCATAGTTAGATGAAAAATCAAAAGAAAACTAGAAAATATCTTTTTCCTCAATTTAAACCTTAAAAAGCCCAAACTTTAATGGAAGTATCTACCAATATCATTAAAAAATGCACACGAACAGATTAACAAGCTATTGGGTACAGAAATAAGGCGTTAGTTGAAAAATTATGGAGCTAACCAAGGATTGAAAGAGGCTTCTGTCATGTTACACTTATTTTCTCAAAGGATATCACTCTTCGAGGTTAACCCTTTCCAACGTAACTTTTGAAAAACTAGTGATGAAATGTATTTTTGCAACTGAATGGTCTTTATGAAGGAGTTATACGTGCAGAAAATCTTTAATTTGTTCAAACATAATTAGAACAAAATTTCTGAAAATTCCAAATAGAATATAGTTAGAAATAGTGAAAAAAGTTAAAAAAATATTTTCAGGGAGACTACTTAAAACCTTAATCATACAATTTTGAATGTTATTGAAAGTGTGCACTCTGACAATAACTTGCAAGCATGAGTACAGCAATCTTAATCTACAGTTTAAGATAATCATTTTTTCTTAAACAGCAAGTCATGAAACCTGCTGCTGGAATTACAAGCCTATGAGCCCAAATTGAGTCAGTGGACAATATGCATGGATGCTAGATTCAATTATCACTTAACCACAAAGAGGTAAAACTTGTAAAGAAAACTTTGGGAAGACAGCAGCCCCAAATTGAGGTCTGTATGTTTCCTGGATAACCCTGACATTCAGTTATTTACAAAGAGCACTCTTTAGTACTCACAATAATCATCCATGATTTCTGGGGCATCCAATATACGGTCTGGAGCCTGAGGAATGTATCGGGTGGCTCCTTTGATAGAGCCTGGAGTCTTGGATTGTGTGTAAACCACCTTCATAGAATTTTGGTAGCCCTGAAAACAAGGAAAACAGTTTCAATATGATAAGCAAACATTAATATGCTAAAAGGAAAGTTTTAGCATTAAAAATAATGATGATTTGGCAAAATTATTTTGTCTTCTATGAAATTTTTAAAATGGCATGAATTCTTGCTGTACTTTTGGATACTTTTCAATCCTACTTTCCAAAAAAATGTGTTGTTGCAGAAGTCTTTATGAAAAACATTTTTGGATTGACATTAATCAAGTTCCTATTCATTCATTGTTTCATACACATTTTTATGAGAGACAAATATAATAATTATCAATGGCTACTGAATAGGTGAAGTATTTACAAACACTTTTTAACATTCAGACATTTTATGAAAATTGTTCCAGCATTACACTTATAAACAGCAGAACTATCCTACAACTAAGCTAATATTTAATCTTAAAGAGCTACTTTTGATAAACATGATTGCGTATAATTAAGACTGCAACATCACTTATAACTCATCTTAAAAATATCCACCATTCAGTTTCTTTCATCTTAGCCAAAAACAAAGCAAAAAATTTTGCTGGAATAAAGTGATCTGAAGAATTCATAGCATTATTGGTGTAAAAACTTTACCTCTGGTGGAGCTGGTGCTTTGTCCCTGAAGGCAAGGATCCTACCCTCACCCTCATTACCCATTAGATTCTCATTCATTATGCGCTGCTTCTCCCTCTGAGAAGGGCTTAGAAGGTCAGGGTCTTCTCCCTCTTCTCCTGTTTTGATCACCTGAAACATATACATTGTTATTTATACCTTGATAGCCCAAGATTCCTCTACTTCGAGAACAGAAAAAACAACATACAACAAAACTTCTATGAAAAGGTGCAGTGACGATGGCACAATTGACAATCAAATATTAATAACTTGGGCAAAGTCATACTCAGTATATTGAGTAAATAAATAACCCATTATTTTTCATACTTCTCGTATTAGTGAAAATCATATTAGATGCACGAGTTATAATTCTGCTAACATGGAGGTATTCATGTATATTAGAACAAATATTATCAATGACACCAGTAAAATTTGTAACCATCCTGAACCCTACAAGCTATTTTAATAATGTTGCAATTCATGGTATAGAGTGGTACGCTGAATACTACTACTATTACTCATTTTTGATATGATACATTCTGCCATGAAATAAGAAGCTATAATAATAATAAAAATAATAATGGAAAAAGACAGTTGATCAATTTTTCCATTCTTACTCAGTGGTTGATAACTCATTGATGGGACATTAAAACAATAAGCAAGAAATATACTTTATAAAAAAGTACCAATGACAACTTTCTGAAAACACCTTGTTTAAGGCCTTACAAAGCCAAATATTCTTAGGAAATAGTCCTGTTCAATGGGAGAGCACTTTCTTTTTCATTTAAAGACATTCTTCTAACTACTGATTATTATCACTTCCAATCCAATTGAGTATAATAAAACAACAGCCATAAACTACTGTAACGATACTTTTCACAAAATAAGAGAAATGCCATGCGGGCATAAAAGTTATAATGATAAAAAAATCAAAAAGATAAAAAGTTGGGTGCCAATATTCAAAAGAACAAATTAATTTAAGTTGTCACGAAATTCACACACTCAGGGTCACTCGGTTCCTGAAGGAAATTAAAACCATAATTTTTCTTAAGATCTGAACATGAATATATTCACACTATTTCAATCAGACAAACAATTAAATCTCAAAATATAGCAACAACCATATCCCCAAAAGACACACATATTACTCGAGGAAACACCAACACCAATCGAACACAGATGAAGAAACGAAACAAACACAACCACCAATAAACCTTACACTACACAATACTACCCTAGTTTACACACACACACTCAAAACAAGATAATAAACAACAAAAAAGAAAACATTCTGTTCTAGGGACAGTTTCATTAATTTGGATCAGCAATTAGGGCATAAGATTTCAACAATGAAATGACTTTATTAAATCAGAATTTGCCGATTAAATGATAAGAGATTGTTTATTCAATTACAGAATTTAACAAAAACACAAGGGAATGGTTATGGCATAAACTATTCTGATTTTATTTAGCTGTTACATAAACTCATCCCAGAAGGGATTCTAAATTCAGCGTAAGCAGAAATGGGCCTAAAAATGCAACGGACATTATATTATTATTAGTAGCATTCATCCTTTTGTGCCAAAAAGGAGTGATCTATTGTAAAAAAAAGTCTTGAAGTAATTTCAATCAAATCTATATTTTTCTGTATGATCTTTGATGAATGGTCTCACATTGCAATGAAAATAGTACTATCTCAAACCAAATTGCAATTTTGAAAGAACTGGATAACTTTTTTTTTAAAGAAGTAAAAAGTATGTTAAATTTTGTGAACTGTACAAGTGGTTAAGCTGAAAAAAGTATAAATATACCTTGAAGTTGGCCATGTCAAAGTGAGTGGCAGATCTGTTGGGAATGAAGCGATCTCCTCCATTAGGTGTTCTTGAACCCTTTTTCCCTGAAGACGGTGTGGTAGCCATTTTCCTCGCACCTACAAACAACAAAATTATCCTGTTATATTTTATAAGATTGCAATTTATAAAATGCTGTTTCCAAGTTAAAGGATCTCTTTTCACAGCAAACCAGATAGATAAAATTCCCAAAGGAAGACCAGACATGAAAAAAGTCTGACAAGACCAGGACTCAAACCTAGGTCTCCCGATTGGTTGATTGGTCAATTGCTCTCCCGAATGAAACAAATCAAGCAAGAATATTCAAAAATGAAAATTAGGAGTCTTTGTAGGCAATACTTGTCAGAGTATTTTAATGTCAGGTATTCCATGGGAATTTTCCTATGTGCACAACCTTCTTGTGCAAAGTCACCTATTAACTTTCTAGATAGATAAAAGTTTATGAGGCATAATTTAACAGTAATTTAAAAATAAAATTCTTGAGAAATATATTCCGCTGGATGCGTTAAAATCAACCTGTTGAATGTACTCCAATCCAACATGGGTACTTATTATAGAGAATAACAGTGCTAAGCCGGAGTTATTATTGCAAATGAAACAATCACTGAACCAACAGTGTCAACAGTGAATCAATATAAGCTTGAACAATATGGATACCCAAGGTTTCAATTCATATTTGCTTAGAAAAATATTAAATTTTTACAGCAAAACGACACAGAACAAAAAGTTACAGGAATGGCAGATATAGTTCCACTTTCAGTGTTTCTGAATATATACCCGACAAAAATGAAGGATCTTAAAAATGTATGATAACCTTTCGATATGAAAATTAACTAATTTTACAACCTTATAATTTAGATACTCATGTCGCAGTAGATACAGTTCCCGAATGAAGGACATTATTTTCATCATATTTGATTAGTAATGATGACTCAAAATGAAAGTTTAACTGAAACATTAAAAAAAAATATATATAAATTTTATTGCTTGATATTTGCAAGTCTGTTCCAAATCCGTACCTGGAGATTTTGATGGCGTTTTCTTCGATGCCATGGCGTCTTGAGATTTGCTGGGCGTTTTTCCATTAGATGATTTACTACCCCTAGTAGTGTTCAGGCTCACGTTGCTCACAATACTAGAAATGGCATTTTAATAGAATGGGTTGTGATGAAAATTACACATATTACAAGGAATAAATTCGGCTGATAAGTGACTTCCACCCCAACCACATTTCATAACCACCCTTCACCACATCTCATAACGTAAAAATAGCCATAATTTCTAATGATGTATCCAAAGTAGATGAAGATAATTATTCGATGGCTTAGATCATCGAGACATTTACCAAAATTATAAAACCATCGAATGGTGTGCGTGGAATTAGGATAATTAACTGCATGCACGAGAGAGACATGAGTAACAATCAATAGATATACCTCGCATTTGATTCATCCAAACATTTTCTTTGCCATCTTGGAAGTGGTCCTTTAGTGATTTCGTCCATTTTAACCAAATTATTCAAGTCATTTAAGTATTGGAAATGTGTCATCTTCAACGTTGTAAATCTGGAAACGCTACGGCTACTTTAGGAAAACAGAAAGAAATTCGATTATTAAAATCGTATTTTACGGTAAATGTTACCTTAATGTCTTATATTACTTACAGTTGATTGCAAGCTGCTTCAAGTCACTGCTGATTTCACCTCTTATAGTCAGATAATATCAGTCAAAATGAGCAAGTAATCAGCCGGCTACCCAGCATTTAAAATGCAGCGGTTTCCGTTAACTTCGTTTGGATCTTTGCCTATGTTGCCAAACTTGCCTCACTGAACGTTGCCAGTTGTTTCTACCGTTCTTACTTTTCGAATGTGCTACCACAGCTACCACCATGGAACCTTGAGAAGATTAAAAACCACCAACTTTGAAGGATACGAATATTAAAGAGTTGGTTGACTGTGGTTGACATTATTTATCTACGCCTCCCTCGATGTTTGAAACGGTTGCGCTTTAATATCATGCACGTATACAGGTCACTATGAGAATGTATTCTCCTTTTTACCCTCAAATAAACTTTGAAAGATAGATATAGCTAGCTAGTCTTCATTTCTGTGGGTAATGCGTACTAAAACGAAACGTTGAGTGAAACGTGCGATAAAATGTCTTAAAGCAAGCGCTATTTTTTTGTAAACAAATATAGTGATATCGCGACTTTGGACAAACAATATCATGACTATAAATTATTTCTCCCGCTCTTGCGCACTTACTAGATAGAAGAGCGTTAAAGTAAGGGTAAATTAGGGTAGAAATTTAAATAGAAATATATTTTAGCTACTTTGTTGAAAGGTAATTTCCTTTCGCTGTGCAACATTTGCTTAAAGTAGCAATAATCAACTGTCAGAGAATAATATTTTGGGTAATTAATTTCACATTCACTGATAATAATTATTTAGTATTTGTTAACTACAAGAATCATGATTAGCTATACATGTCTACAGTTTAGTTTTGTTCTGAAAATGTATTTTATTGACTTTTAGAAGCAAAAATAGAAATATAACAAATTGACTTCGTTGAAAATAGGTTAACTGTCGTTTTATCCAAATAAAGGAGGTCTTAACTCGTTTAAAAGGGGTCAGATTTATTTTTCAGTTTTCAGCTAGTTTTCTGCTTGGAGCTCAAGATATCTATTGTAGCGAACAGCAGGTGATACAGAATTTAAGCAGGTCATAGTTATCATTGAGTTGACAGTTAATGGATAAGTAATGTAAGATTTTAAGGAATGAGAAAATGAAACTTACAGTGTATTTTTTATTTTATATTTATTCAGATTTCTGAAATAATTCAAATATCAATGCAAAGGTCTGTGAAATTTATAAATATTATTTCAAATAATTTATCCAAAGAATGAATAATGGATTTAGGTTGATACGAATGAGTATTATAAGGATTCTGTATTCATAATTTAATAGAGAACTCTCATCTCTTCTGCTGCGCCAATTTTGTTATTTTACATATCCTATACCTGTATATACTGAATAAATATATATTTCCTATACATGATTTCCCTCTCCATAATAGCAATCATTTACATATGCAGATTTGAGTTTTAAGCTCTCTCTGTATTTACTACCAAAATGAAGGCTAATGCAAACAAATATTTGCTTCAGATTGATTCTTTGGTTGTATAAATTTCCAATGATACTTTGGCTCCTGATTGGCCAAATTTGCAGGGATTTCAGCTTTAATGAGAGAAGTCCCGGGTTTGTTTGCTGGTGGGAACCAATGTGCAAAATGAACCTAAGCTGCCAAAGCACTTTTAAAAATACTATTACCTACTATGATTATACATTTAAATGAGATATAGGTAATTTTGTGTTTTTGAAAATTTATCTGAGAAATTAAAGAATTTTGAAAATATTTTTATAATAAGATAAGATCTTATTAAAAAAATAGAGATCCAATAGTAAGAAGAGGGTGAAGCTTAAACATTCTATCATGTTTTGGAAATTTGGTAATTGCTTTTGCTGAACTGCTGAACTGAAGGATGGAATTTTTCTAAATTCCACCCTCTGTTCAGATTGAAAGCACCTAACTAGTACCTAACTGTAAAAATGAGTTAAGATAACAATAGTTAAAATAACAATAATTTAAAATTGTTGAACTTTGGGAAAAAAGGCCATTGATAAATAACCCATAAATTATAATATTCAGAACAGGTTCTTTTCAATTATTTTTATCTTCAAACAAAAGTTACTTGCCCAATGGATAGCAATCATTGGAGAAATCAAACTTCTATTATGACAATTATACTGCTATTGGTATCCACCCAGAGAGTGAAAGATCTGGGTTTTGAGCCTCAGTTGCATCTAACTTTCTCACTTCCATGCATCCATCGGTTTTCAAACATGCATCTTAATTTTAAATGCTACAAACAACACTTTATTACTATCCAAAAGATATAGTACTGTGGTTATACACATGTGTTCTTTAATTACTATGCAAGAATATGAATTTCAAATTTGTTTATCATAATTCAGATAAAAAGAATATTGTAGTCATAAATTAATCTTAATGATAATTTAAATAAAATTCATGCAGTCATCTAATTGTAGGATATGGCCTATCCAGTGGGAATGCACCATGGTTGACACGTGTTGATATTAACTCCAAAGATGGTATGGTTGCTGTATTAACTCCAAAAGAACAACAAAAATGATAAGGCATCCACATTGAGCGGGTTAATACAAAAGATATTTATGAAAACTATTTTTAAAGTTATTTATATTTATCACAAGATGGGACTTCTAAAATAATTTTTGGTCAAAGCTTCAATGATAATTGATAAAAACTAGGTTCAATGGCAACAGAACACCATTGCAGTTAAACTGTGTATTGTCAAATAAGGCTTACAATTCAGTGATTGAGAAAAGTACTGAACGCACAATTAACACTTCCTCATCTGAGGATACTTAGAGACGGAATAGACAGAGTCATGGGTGAGTCTCAAACAACTGAGTCGACGGTCACACCTCTGCACGGATATCTGTGAAACGTGTCTAGCAACAACATTTGAACATGTTTCAAGTGCCATTTAAAACAATAATAAATTATAAACAATTGCTAGGACTACAACTCATATTCAGGAAATTTTTGTGCAACAAGTGATTTGAGTTGCTTGCTTAAAAATTACCTTATTTGACGGCATATAAGACGCACCCTCATTAAATTGGCCACTCACAAGGAAAAAAGTTTTAATAGTCCGTGCGAAAGCACGGTACCACAATAACTTAAAATGTAGTTTCCTTTAGTTGTCACGTTTCCTAAAAGCCAAATATTAACACAATCATTGAATGTAATTATGAAATAGGTAGTTTAGATCATCTGGGCTAAAAATAGCATTCAGTATTGAAAGTTAACCTGTGGAGGTTGAACCTTCACATATAAGACGCAGGGAAATTTTTCGAGACATAATTTAGTAAAAAAGGTGCGTCTTATATGCCGTCAAATATGGTACTTTATGTACTCGTGTAAAGGTTGAAATTCAAATACAAAACGGCTCCCTAATAGTTATATGGACAAAGCGTTTTCCTCAGGTGAAAGCAGTCCCGGGTTCAATTCCTGTTGGAAGACAATGTGCAAAATGACCTAAGCTGTTGAAACACTTTTAATAATACTACTACTTAAATACAAAATTTCAACGACGACAATCTGAAACCTTCTACAAGAAGAGTTGAAAATACAATCATCATTATGCTAATATGCAGCTCATTGTGAGATACATTTTATAATTAAAATTTATCATCTTCCACTTGCTTAACTGTATAAAAAAATATGGAACTGCCAATTAAGGAGGATTTAAAAATGCAACGGATAGGCAAAAATGGAAGTTGGTAACTTCCACAGTAAATACTTTGAATGTTACTAAGTGTTTGCCTTTTAAGATGATTTCTGTAAAATTCCAAGTAAGGGTTTACCACATTAACTTTATTTATTAATTTTTTAAGGTTGTAGTGTGTTTAATATAATACATAATCACTTCAATTTATCAGTATAATGTATGGTAATGTATTATTATTATTATTAAATTTATTGCAATAACATACTGTAAGATTATATGGAAGTCTTTATACTAGTTTTGATTTATTCTTTAGATTTTTTCTACAGCCAACTTGTGCATGAGTAACATAATGTAACAGAACAAAATCGTCCGCCACATCTTACAGAACAATCAAAGTAATTAAATTAATTATTGGGTCCCCGAGTTTGGCGATGGAGGGCACCACTGCCCCACTTCGCAAGGACGAGTCGAGCGTGAGTTCAAAAAATAAAATTTAGAACCCCAATTGATACCTCATACACAATTTATTATCCAATTAAGTAAAACAACAGAAAACAACCAAGAATTAACAAAAATAAATTTAGAGCTGTGTACAATATGGCGTCCAATGTGGAGCTGCTCTAATCCGAATACCAATGTTGCGAACCACTCCTCATGATCTCCTTTCTCTGCCATGGTCTGGTCGCGGTATAGGGCCAGCCGGCAATGACCTCGGCGGGCTGAATGCAATCCTAGAGGCAGCGTAGTGAGCTAGAGAGTGTTCTCTCCTCCTCACGATCTTGTTCCTTAAATATTTTTCCAGAGTCGTCCTAC
Organism: Sympetrum striolatum; assembly: GCA_947579665.1. Lineage (NCBI taxonomy): Eukaryota > Metazoa > Arthropoda > Insecta > Odonata > Libellulidae > Sympetrum > Sympetrum striolatum. The sequence goes on from OX388350.1 coordinate 64,905,538, forward strand.
ATGGCGCTCACACTAATCACCGGTGGCCTTTCTGCTGGTCCTTCAGCACCACCAAACCCAAAATACTTCCACTGAACATTCACGACGCACCACAATTAAAAACTTCTTAATATGAATAATACTGGGAAAGCTGTAGATCTGTAATAAATTGTCAGTATCAATATAGTGCTCAAGAATAACCCTTGATGGTGTTATTATATCATATATTACATCATATAAAAATCTGATCCACAGAACACAATGGATAGTTTATTTGAAAGATAAATGGCGTTTTGAGTATAAAAAAGTGAGGTTTTGCACTTGATGCAGATGCCTTGAATTCGAGGCATGAGTCCTGTTACGTTGGCTGGCCATTTGCAGAGCCGTGCAGGAGCGGAGCGTTGCAGGATGGATTATTCCTTTTACTCAGCATCTTAGTACCCTTCTAGGCACCTGTGAAAGTGGTTCATTTGTAGATTTTGCTTTTTTGGCATACATAAGCATTTCATTGCTAATGTGTGTCTCTATTGTAAGGATGGTTCTGGATTATGCAAAGACTATTTTATGGAATATAATCATGATTAATTTAATTTTTTTTGTGAAATTGATCCTCTACTTATTTTGTCATATATAGCTAATATTTCTTTACTTCTGTATAGTAAAAAAACAAATTATTGTATCGCAGGGTTGTGCAACCAAATTCCCTCCAGACGCTGATGCCTTGAATTCAAGGCATGACTAAAATTTAGTACAAAATATTTATTTTTCCTTTAAATAAATCAAAAATAGTTTTAAAATGTTAAAATAACTGAAAATTATGAATTAACGTAGAAAAAAGATTCTGCCTCCGGCATTGATTTGCTAAATATATAGTAGCATTCAGTGGGTTAGGTAAGCTTGAGCTACTACATAGGATTTTAGTTTTCATCTCAATTTAATACATGCAGGATGTATCATATGTCTTCCATCTGCTTCCACCCATGCAGACAACTTTCTTATTAACATGTGCTCATCACTGTTTCTGAATTGCATTGCTATATTAATATCATCCTAAATAGTTTTGTCTCATTGAAGTTTTCCTCTGCTCATCAAACCATTTTTCATGCTGATAATTGAGATGGCTCAAAAAGAAAGGACACAAATTTTTTCAAAGTCAATCATGCATTGTGCACTCTGTTCTTTATTATATAGAACTATATTACTCAACTAGCATCTCTCATTATTTTTATGTTTCATACATTATTGGGTGCTTTCATTCAAAATTTTATAAGAAACAATGATCCCTTAATATTTACTCTTGTTGGAGGAGTTGGATTTGGTGTTGAAATTCACGAAATTCAAATGATATTAGAAGGATCAAAATTTGTCCTGTATTAATAATTGTAATAAACTTAAATGGCTGAAGTTTGAGAATACTTTCTAGAATCATTAATAGGGTACAATAATATCTCATATATTTATTTTAAGCAAATAGAATTTATGTTTTATATGATGAAATATGAGGGAAATAAGGCAGAGGTTTATATTTTGTTGACAATTTTCAAAGTTAATCATACAATACATTGTGCCCTCTGTTCTGCATTGTATGTAATAATATTTCCTCGCTCGTGTTTCTCACTGGATTTATGTTCCATTAGACAGGTATTTCCTTCATGAGAACAATTTATCAGCTTATTTGTAAGATCATCATTCTACTACAAGTGGAACCACAAAGAAATTTATTACCATCCATAAGGTAAGATTAGGAAAATTAATAAATATGAAGTATCTTTCATAACTATAGTGAAATTGAAAGCTCATGGCCCCTGGATGTTCGAACCCTTGATGGGTAGAGGGGTAAGTTTCTTTGGGGGAGGAAAACAGGAGGGGAAGCCATGAGCCTAAACACATAAAACACATAGTACTTGCTTTCACCCAAACCCCTGCAACCCGCAGTTCTTGAAAAGTGGACTTGCCCAGACCGAAAAATGACTACTGCACAGGGTCCATAAGCTTTCAATGTCACTAAACTTCAACATATATTACATTTTTGCTAAAATTACTCATCAGCATTCATTTTGTCCTTTCTTAAAATTTGATTCAATGGGTTATTTATCTCTAAAAATTTAATTATCAGGGAAAACATATGTAGAAAATTTTAAGGTATACCAGACCATTTAATAAATTTAAAAACACTTTTTCTATAAAAATCTGAAATGGGCCATAGAACTGTAGTCTACACTTGTGCTTCAGACATATTCAAATTTTCTAATTTTCCGTGATGAATGAATAAATATTATGTTATCTATACTATGTCTGTCACCTTAGTAGGTAAAATGTGTTTTTACATCATCATGAGTTGAATATGAATTGTAAATATAATGAATTTAGGTTATTCTCTATCTAAAAAATATGATTGCCAATTTAAGTGATTGTATAAAAAAATGACCTAAGTCATGGTACGCGTTAACGCCGATAAACACGGTAATTGAATAAGCCCATGTTTATGTTTATTGAAGATACGTATTATTCATGGTCACTATTGGTAAGGTAGTCACGGCGCGAGTCGAGAAGACTATATACTTGAATCATGCGTAAAATATTATCAATTCTGAAGATATCAAGCAGCATATTGCAATGCTTTCGCGATCTCCGTGCCCCCATCGCTGGGATGATGGGGGTATGGGCGATTCCGGGCGATATTTCTCATTCACCTCTAATATACTCGAGGACGAATTTGACACCGGCGAGGAAGAGCAACTTCCTGCAGATGGAGGCCTACCTTCACGAGAGCCGTCAGAGTTGTCTGCTGAGAAAATTCTTTACGGTCTGGAATTCAGAGGAGTTAGGTAATTCCGCAGGTGGTAAGTTAAGCTGAACGGAGATCGAGGCTTCCATCACCGGAAGACGTCCAAAAAGATAAGAAAGAAGTTCTTGATGTTGCTGCACTTGTTGTTCTCAATATAAGAAAGCAAAAGTATAGTTTAAGGGAGATTGATGCCTCACTTGCAGTAGGACCTCCAGCGGCTGGAGTCAAGATGATTTGAAACGCTGTTAATATTTAGGAGTACCTTATTTAAGGCTCGTTGTAGTTCTGCTACGTTAAGTGTGGCACACATGACATAGGTAGCAAAAATTGCTGAAATAGCAAAAAAGTTGATGCCGCAGCCTTTTCGAAGGCCTTTCGTCTAGGGCTCAATATTCCATTTGTGAATTTAGGAATCTGCCAATTTCATTCAATGAGGCCTGGAATTAGAATCAATGCTTTCTGTATGAGGCATCAATGGTCGAGAAGGGGTCCCCATCGATTTGATAGTTTTATGGTCGCCCTATTATTTACATAAATAGTATTTATTTCTTCCTCCACATTATTATCCGAAAGAAAGCTCGCTTCGAACCTATGGGCCCGAATGGTCGGAAAGGGTCCTCAAGTTCCATTGCAGCCTTTCAGTACTTCTTAAAAGATGCTGTTTAGGGGTCCATTTCATCTATCATGAGTATTGAAGATGGTTCAGGGCCCTTTTTATCTTTTGAACCCAGGGTGGAAAATAGAAAATCATTATCATAAGGATATTAAAAACCAGTCATCACCTTTTGAAAATGGAGGTGATATTAAGACGGAATTCCATATTGGAGTATTTTTCGATTCTTGGGGACTAGAGGTCTGCATGGGCCGGGTAAGCAGGCAGATTGGGCTCGGGCCCGAGAATAACTCGGGAAGGAAAGAATTATTCGTCCTTAAAGAGCGTTAGTTTCTTGCATAGGGGCAAAAGCCTCTTTAAGTTGTAACGCAATACTTAAACATAATACTCAGTCTTCGTGAAGGAGTAAAATAATGTATATGATTAACAAATCACAACGATTTATTACAAGTTGATTTACGGAAAGTTTGGGCTCGGGTCGGACTCGGGCTCAACGACGAACGAGCCGGGCCTGGGTTGATATATTCGGCCCATGCAGACCTCTATTGGGGACTTATGCTAAAAGGAGACCTAAAATCAACTTTCTCAGAATGGTTTAGCCTCAACGAAATGGGGAGGGAGCAATCAGTGACTAATAAATTGAATTTAAAACTCCGAGTACGGTTCTAACTCTTGTCTCGCCGAGTGCTGACTCCAATAAATAGAGAAAAATTAATTAAAATATATTTTGGAAACGGATTTACTGCACAACTAAAGGTACATACAACTAAAGTTAAACAAAAACGTACAGCTACTAAAGGAGAAACATTTTCTTTCGAAAAGGTCTTTGAAAAGCTTACGCGCTGTATGAATACTTGAAGACCTTTTATCTTACTAACAAATTTAAAAAAATGGGGAAGAGCATAAAACGCCATGAAAATCATGCTAAGTAAATAATTACAAAAAATGTGGAACGCTTCACGATTTTGCGTGTCATCCTTGCGCAGGGGCCATGCTAATCTTCTATGTATCGTTCCAATTTTAGTATATGTACCGCCGAAGCGAGTACGGTAGAGAGTGGGTATAGACTGTGTATATATACCCCTAGCAATAGGGCCCTAGACGACCGCGATGACTTATATTACACGGAATATTTTTTCCGAGAAATAAAAGTATATGTGAATTGTTAATGACAGTAAGAAGGCATTTGGGACGTTTAATCGTAAACCGCAGAATATCAACATGTTTGTAAATTAATACTGACTATAAGCCGTCTATTGGGATGTTTAATCATAAATTGCAAACATATTGCCGTATATGTGAATGAAATTTGTTTTTTACATTGTTTATGGTACCTGGTATCTTGAGACCTGAGGAACTGATGGAACCAAATTGAATCGAACACTTAAATGAACACAAATTGAACACCCTCCGGAAAAAATCTTCGTCAAAATCTCCAATAGCTATCTTTGTCAGCGATTCGCACCTCGTTGCCACCGGTTTTCGGAAACAACAGAAAGGTCCGAATTATTGAAAGCGTATCTTTGTTGATGAAGGTGGCGGTGAATTGAAGGTGGACCTTTCTTTTGTTTCCAAAATCCGGCGGCAACTAGTGTGGAGAGCTGACAGGACGACTATTGGATATACGTATTTAAATCTCCAACAGGTACTCATACTTGTTCCGTTTTCCAAAGTCAGCAAATAAATTCAGGTATTCCAGCAAAATTTTTTAAACTTAAGATATTCCGGTGTTACCTGGTGAAGCTTCTACATTAGGAATATATAGGAAAAACCGGTTAGTATTAAAATCATATTTTTTGTGGAATCAACCTAGTGTTTTCCTTCTATTTTCGTAAAAGCTGAAATAGAGAAATTCAAAATCATCATAATGAATCGAAACAAAATAATCAATATTCCATTTTAAAGATATAATAGCAAGATCAATATTAACAAATGAAGATCAGGAAAATCTTTATAAATTTTAATAGAAGAATTGACTTTTGTTGAAGAATAATCAATATTTAGAATGTACGCATTGCCCTCGAGCACCCACGGTTACGTATACGCAACCGACGTAAACGCAACCGTGGGCGCTCGAGGGTTAACTCTCCGAATACTGACCTCACTGTCGTCACGCCGAGTACGAACCTGGGTCCATGAAGACCCAGACTGCTGTGCTGAACGAACTGACTATGTCTGTACTTAGAATTGTCCCTTCATAAGAGTGATAAAAGTTAAACGACGTAGAGTACACAGCCGGGTCCCGAATACCCTCAGTGCTATATAGTTCGGTGATTCCTATAAAAACTCAGTAGTGATACTTTTGTAGTTTATTTTTAATTCTAAATATGATTCTCTAGAAATACGTGAAGTTACAGTTACGGCAAAAAATCAAAAGAATTATCGTAATGTATTTCTCGGAGACTCGAGGCCCGTACTCCGAGTGTTAAGGCCCTCGCTGTTGATAATAATTGCGCCAGAGTTCGTCCCTGTAAAGCTGAAGGCCTGTAACACCATGAAGAATCATATCAACTCCCGTTGCATTGCGTCAGTCTGCGTCGGCGGAATTATTCTCCGTGATAATAATTTTCCTTCGCCCAGTCGAGGATTCGTTAAGTTCTCTGTACGGACACCTTGACTCCCACGATTCCTCTGCGATGAAGGCCTCGATTACCCGTCAGCGACGAAACCAGAACTATGGGGGCGTGGAAATGATTCGTTTCGTCATCATCTGTAAGATTCGGTGATGCGATAGGTTGGAAGAAAAACCTGGTCACCGATCGCAGCCAAAACTCGTGTGGTGGATAGGCTGTCCTAGATGTGTTTTTACACGAGCATACCACAATATTCGAATGCCGTTAACACTAAGCAGCGGATTACATTTCTTTCCGGCGAACCACACCTCCATCGCCGGGAGTCATCTGAGGAATTTACCCTTGATTTTAAGTCTTTGGCATCCCAGACTCCGCTCACGTAAAACTTCCCGGCGATCGAGGCTTCCAATGCCGAGAGCTGTCCGAGCTGGCGGCCGTGATGATTTATTGTGACCGCGAATTCTGAAGTTATCACCAAGTTGGAAATTTTTGTTTGAACCTATTAGCTTTTTATTGGACTTTGCTCGTTTTTATTGGTTTGTACTTTTTGGTATCTTAATTGGTTCTTAATGGTCAATCTTCCTATTGGTTTCCACTAATGTTTCTTATTGGTCCCTTAATATTAAGGTTAATATTTTAATGTCAACTCTCTCGTTTTCATTTCAGTTTTCAGCTATCTTTTTCTTGTAACCTAATTATTTGGTTGTCGTTACGTCCTTTCTCTGTTTACTTTCAGGCAAACCTTTATATTGATAAGGAAAAGAATTATTTCGTACACTCTCACAAAATTTATTGGTTCATCTTTGGTATATGTGTATTGTTGGTACATGTTTCGCTAGCAGACTAGCAACCTCAGGAAACATTTTATTTGCAGTACATCAATTTATATAGAACTAGCTGAAGCGCCCGTTGATTCTAAAGGGTGATTATAGAAGTATGTTAACTTCAAGCTGTCGGTAGTGCAATGATTAAATGCCCTTGACTAAGCAAATCTAAAATCCCAAGTTCTTCTTTCTATACGGAAAATTTCGTGGATTCAACTATGGGATCGGTCGTCAGGGGGATGAGTTGTTTACGACCTCGAATTTTCACAACATTTTCGTATATTTCACCGATATTCTCGCAAATTAGAATCAAAAGTAAGATTCCACGAATAAAATAAGAATTTTCATTTGATTTTCTTTCTTTCGGTGTTTGCCTCGTTAACGTGCGACTATTCCTTCTAATTTAATTTTGCAAAAGAAATAAACCCTGTACGTGCCTGCCCATTTCATGAAATGGGCAATTACACGTTTGGGGTGTAACATATATATAGATTAACAATACAAAAAAGCAGCAGTATGTAAAATGTAAGCAGAAGTTTCGTACCCCCATCGGGAAAGCAATGGTCATCGCTAGTACACCGCTGTACCTCCTGGAAGAGATGGAGATAGCGTGCTTCCCAAAGAATAAAACACTGACCAATAAGCATGTATCTTCCAATACCTCACCCTTCCTTTCCCTTCCGACTAAAATCTTTACACCCTAACCATCTTACCCAAACCTTCCTCACCCCGTTTTTCACCCCCTCTTGGTAGTATTACTAAAAGCGCTTCTACAGCTTAGGTCATTTCGCACATTGGCACCCACCGGGATTCGAACCCGGGACCGCTTTCACCAAAGGCAAACACGCTGTCCACATGACTATCCGGGAGCCTATTCAACCCCTCTTTTTTGCACTGTTTATTCTATATAAATTTATGTATTGCGAAGAATATGTTGCCTGAGGATGCTAGTCCGCTAGCGAAACATGTCCCTACAATAAATTCTGCGGGAGTATGCGAAATAATTCTTTTCCATATTGAGTTTACTTAATACAGATTTATGTATGTAAATTGAGTCTGTATTGTTTTGCTTGCTTTTCAGATCTATCTTAACCTGCTATCTCCTTAAAAACGTGCTTAACTATCCGTAGTTTTCGCAGGTTTTTCACATCCCTCTACTTGAGTGTGTTTTCTTGCTGCGGTGTATATATTATTTCTTAAGTCTTAGGTTTTTTAACCAATAATGTAGATTTCTTCTGTGTACTCTTTCAAGCTACCTCTTACTTTATAATTTATACGACGAAGGGTTCGATGTAAGAACAGACTTATTAACCTCGGCCTAATAAAAGACGCTTTATTATTGTCAATTCTTTTCTGATAAATGAATTTTATATCTTTCGGTAGGTTTATGTGCCTCAATAGCATTTCCATCGGTTCTTGGTATTCATCCCCATCCTTTTAATCATCTAATATCTCTTGCCTTTGATTCCCTTCTGTTTTTCCCTTGTATTCCTCCCTCAATTACTTTCTTCACCAGTCCCTCTCCACTCAATACTCGACCTAACCATTTCCTCTGTTGATGCTTGATGACAATTTAAGTTCGGCTGGTTTCAAACCCAGTGCTTCAAATTTGAATCGGATACTCTTACACTATGGCAACTCTTCTTTCTTCATACAGCTTGTTTGTGAGAGTGGAGGTGATTTTATTATTGTTAATACATAAATATGCAGATAGCTTTGCACCAAGTGGCAGAGTTTGTTTACATGAAAATATCATACAATGATGGTCATAATAAGTATAAGTAATGCGTATAAATGAAGGAACAGAAAAGGGTAAAAAGTAAAATAAAATACACTATCGAAAACCAAACATCAACAATTGTAATATAAAAAATCATCTAAACGCAAAAAACAAATATAAATACAATAATAATAATTTTTTATCTTTCCATCACTGATTCTAAACTTATTGATTAGTTAATTTATTCATTATAATATTACCTCCTTACTGTTCACTATCACAACATTACCATTAATGTAAAGAAAGAAAATTTGGAACACGGCTGTTAATGAATTAGGGGTTTAATTGTAAGATCTCCAATAGCCGTCTTTGTCGGCGTTTCTCGTCTCATTCACCGGTATTCGGAGAAAACAGGAAAGGAACACCGTAATTTAAGAATGAGTTCTTTCAAGTGCGGTATTCTTTTCTTGCAGTCTCCGAATACCGGGGAATGAGACGAGAAACCCCGACAAAAATACAGCTATTGGAGAATTTAAACCTCTAAGTACCATTACAGTGCACTAATTAACTTCAATACGCTTATGAGATTACACCAAGTTTTCTGTCGAATGCTTTTTCATTTGCAGGGTAGGGATTGAAATCTTCAGGTAATGTATTCCGATACAATATGGATATGTTTGAATGAAAATTTCCCGACATTTTTTTTAGTATGATATCGAACTTAGTAACTTTGATCGTCATATTCCCTACATATGTTGAATATTTAAGTTTTGAGGCCAAGTCTTTTCCTGCAGTTTTACCCGTATATGCTGAGTAAAAACATCCTAGACTTTTAACTTTCCTTCTTTTTCTAAAGAGTCACACTTAAACTCCCATAACATTTATTTGACACCATGAGTCCTATCATATTTTTCGTCGATCATTTCTTTATCTTGACCCTAAATTGTTTGTATCTCTACCTGTGAATATATCTGGTCTAGATAAAGAAGGAACTTTTTTAAAACTTTTAAAAGAATGGTTATTCGAGAACAATGAGGCGGAATATTTGTTTAAATGAAATGAGTAAATTTCTTCTGTTTGGATAGAGAAATTATACTTGTATTACATGCATTTTCAATGTTTTTTTTCCAATTTTTACTTTTTTCTTATTATATTTGCATCCAATTTTAATTTTTGTAAAGTTACTTGTTAATGGCGGAACTTAACCTTTAACTCCTCGCCGGAGTTAAAGGTTAAGTTCAAAGGCAACCGGGTATTTTCAATGGTGGTAACCCTTGCTTATTTTTCAGCGGAACAAATGAGGCAGTCTCATTTTCGGGCGAAAATCATCGTCATCACGTGGGAGTTGTAACGAATAAAAGCGCAAGTGAGTCAATGATCGGCTGCTTCCTGTTTCCGGTACAAGCGCCAGCCAATTCTCTATTTGAAGAAGCCACCGCGAAAGTGTGCCTCGGTTGTTCCGTATTCTATTGCTGCTTCCAGTAAATGCTGGATTTAAAGTATTCAGTTTCAGAAGCTTTCGGTTATTTAACTGGATTAAAGTAAAATAGTAATAAAGATGTGAAAGAAGAAAATAATTGATTTAACAAATCTTAAATAGATCACAATAATACCTCATTTCTTTATTTTAGGCATTAAATACGTATATTATAAAAACCAACAGTAAATATTACCGCATATACTCGTGTATAAGCCGAGATTTTCAGCACATTTTTAAGCTATAAAATCCCCCCATGGGCTTATACTCGAGTGAGGATAAGCTCCAACATCCAACTTACCTGTTCTTCGGTGATAGCCGGAGTTAGAAATCGGCTTGAAAATTCTCACTTCCTCAATTAACAATTATTTGTTTATTTATTTATTGTACATTACCGCCTCAGTTAGTTACAGGACAGGTGGCGACGTATCTTATAAAGCAGCAAAAAGTCAAATTCTATGTATCTATACTGTAACCCATTTGCATAAAATATAATAATATTAGGTGCGCAATAGGGTGTCCCGAAAAAAAACTTTTTTCGAAAAGTGAAGTCCGCTAGTGCGGAAAAGTTGTCATTGGTGGCACTAAACACGTGTGATTTTTCCCAGAATTTTCGGATGACGTTCTGAGGTTCCGCATCGACTTTGAAAATTTCATGGTTTTGAGTAGGCAACCCGCACAACAGCTCCCGCGTTTTTAGCGGTTTTCGAATGTCTTACGCCCGTTTGCGCGGGTTTTTCGAGCTAAATATCAGTCTACGATGTTCCTAACAGTGTGTGGACGTATGGAACGTGTCATTTCGAATTATTATATATTTACTTTTAGTAGTAGAGGCAAGCAAAGTGCGTTTTTCACGGGAAAATGGAAGTCGTTTGCTGATTTTCGAGGTATCACTACTTGATAACCCATTAAGTCCAACTCTTCGCTTATTTTCGAATCTAACTTTCGAAAATAACCCAGAGCTCACCACGCGGAGGTGGTTGGACATCGAGCTCCACCCACCCGCCCACCCTATTATACGCCGTTCTGCTTATGGCGTAAATGAAGCAGGCACTTTGCCTTGAGGTACTTCTCAGGTCTTCTTCTTCTTCTTGGGGACATAGGCTTGTTTAGAGGTCAGTGCTGGCATGCGTTGTCGGGATGCGATTTGCCCCCGGATGTAGTCATCGCGGGCCCTCCCACCGTAGACCTTTGCCGACGCCTCGGTAACTGTTTTGATGAGCCTTTCCGCGCCTTGGGTATGGCAAAGGAAGCAGGTGATCCGGGTATAGCCATAGCAGCGGTTTTGATATTTTCTTCTACCTCTTCATCTGTGATGCCCTTGGTGAGGGGAGGCTCCGTCAAGGCACAGGACGCCCAATCAATCATTTCCACGTAGGACGACGCCTCCATATCAATGAAAGGCACGACGAACTCACGAATTTTTTTCTCCGTACGCATTTTTCGGGCTTTTTTAATCCTTCTCCATGCTAGTTTTCGCAGGTTTGGATCGTTGTCAGTAGCCATGGCAAGGAGAAGATTCTCGTGGTGCCCAAAAAACGCATTTACTTGTATTGCGCTTTGCACGACAGTTCTTTCTGCAGTCGGCAGGAACCGCGACAGTTCAATGACCCTCCACATATGCCTGGAGCCATCGCTGATGCTGGAAAACTTCTTGATTGAAAACCACGAAAATGCGTACACCATCATGACATACTGGGCCAAAAGTTGCAACTGCCGAGTGGGTTTCTTGGTGCTGACATAAAGCCTCAGAATCCTACTTGCGGTTGTGAGCCACCTTGACTGCACGACGGGTCCGGGCTTCCTTTTGGCTGAATCGGCGGGACACACTCCATTCGAAACACACTCACATAGCTTGAGGAGATACTCCTGGTCAGTACTGAGATCACTTATGTCCTTAAATTCGTCAATCCAATCGACGCGAATCCTCTCGAACTGAGTGACTGGCAGGTTTTCGCAGGTCAAAATGGCCTGTCCAATGGGTCCAGACGTTGTTTTGGGACTTTTTGTCGCTCCATCGAGATGCCGCATGAGGTGCCTTAGAGGGAGCTCGTTGAAGTGCAGGAGGCAGACTACGTATTGCAGAGGCGAACCTATTTTTTCTTCAATCTTCCTCATGGCTCCGTTCTTTCGTCCGGTATTTACAGGTGTACCGTCGCATCCTAAGACTTCAAGCCCCGACTTGTTCACGTTTTCCTCCTGGAAAAATGTCATAACGCTGTCACTAATATCTTGGGCTACGCCGGAACGCGGAGTAACATGGCCTAAGTACGCCGTCCCAGGTTCTTCTACCAAGCAGATGTGCTCCTCTTCTGTCACAGTGTTGCAAAATTTGCCACTACTATTCTTCACAAGGGTGCGGTCCTTCCTCCCGTCAAAGTAAAGACCTCTTACTGTCCTTGGCTCTTCTGTCGCAGGCCGATTTTTCTCTTGCACTTTGGCGAGTTCTCTGGTCAGTTTATTCTTATCCACTACTTTTGCCGTATTTTCCGCTGTTACAAGACCGGCGTCTTTCAGTGTCGAAGATATAATAAGAGCAGCGGCCCTCCTCGAGACGCCCGTTCTCATTACTGCCTCCGCTGCATTTGGTAAAGATAATCTTGATTGAGAGCTCGTCGATGGCTGAAAATTGACGTCCGACTCAGAAGCACTAGCGCTTGGGGTTTCCGATGACGAATTTTCTGAAGAATGAGGACGCTTAGAAGAGCGTTTCCGGAGCACTGTAGTAGCCATCGTTTCCCTTTTCCGTTCAGAATCTTTCTGCCTTCGCATAGCTCGGCGCTGTTTCTTCCCCCTCTCGGCCTCCTTGTTATCAGTGGCCGGGCCGTGCGAGGCGTATGAGTCATTCAGCAAGTGAAACTTCCAAGCATTATTCATATACACCCGAAAAATACATTGGACTTTATGGGTTATCAAGTAGTGATACCTCGAAAATCAGCAAACGACTTCCATTTTCCCGTGAAAAACGCACTTTGCTTGCCTCTACTACTAAAAATAAATATATAATAATTCGTATGACACGTTCCATACGTCCATACACTGTTAGAAACATCGTAGACTGATATTTAGCTCGAAAAACCCGCGCAAACGGGCCTAAGACACTCGAAAACAGCTAAAAAACGCGGGAGCTGTTGTGCGGGTTGCCTACCCAAAACCATGAAATTTTCAAAGTCGATGCGGAACCTCAGAACGTCATCCGAAAATTCTGGGAAAAATCACACGTGTTTAGTGCCACCAATGACAACTTTTCCGCACTAGCGGACTTCACTTTTCGAAAAAAGTTTTTTTTCGGGACACCCTAGTGCGCAACTAAGTTCTCGCTGTTTGTCAGTAGATGGCTCTAGCAGTAAGAGTTGGTCGATTTTGACATATCCAAAACGTCACGAACCAAGCTTAGACATATGGTAAACAAACTGCTGCGACACATGAGTGATTTCGTTTTCGCATTATATACTTCTAGTTAAGTAAAAATGTCTAATTTTGTGCCAAACAATCGTCATTTGCGGGAAGTGTTGATTTTCTTCTTCCATTCCAAAAAAACGGCAGCTCAAGCGCATCGAGAGCTCCAAAAAGTGTACGGAAATGCTGCTCTTAGCGAAACAACATGCCGTGATTGGTTTCGTCGCTTCAAAGACGGTGATTTTGATGTTGACGACCGTCCTCGTGAAGGAAGGCCCAAAACCTTCGAAGACGCTAAATTGGTGGCCTTGCTCGAAGAGGATTCGTACCAAACTCAAGAAGAGCTTGCTTCAGAATTAGGAGTTACCCGTCAAGCCGTTTCCAAGCGATTGCATGCGTTGGGGATGATTCAGAAGCAGGGAACTTGGGTTCCTAATGAGTTGAAGCCAAGAGACGTTGAGCGTCGTTTTTTCGCCTGTCGACAACTGCTCCAGCGGCAAGAAAAAAGGGTTTTCTTCATCGCATCGTGACAGGTGATGAAAAATGGATACATTACAGCAATCCAAAGAGGAGAATATCTTGGGGACTACCCGGTCATGCTTCTACGTCGTCGGCTGTTGAAACCGAGCGAAACCATCACTGGGGAACGGTATCGAACTCATTTGATGCGATTGAGCCGAGCACTGCGCGAAAAACGGCCACAGTACGAGCAGAGGCACGAAAAAGTGATTTTACTGTATGACAACGCTCGGTCTCACGTTGCCAAGCCTGTTAAAACCTACTTGGGCACGCTCAAATGGCAAGTCCTACCCCACCCGCCATATTCCCCAGATATTGCGCCGTCCGATTTTTACTTGTTCCGTTCGATGGCACATGGCCTGGCTGATCAGCAGTTCAACTCATATGAAGACATCAGAAAATGGCTTGATTCGTGGATAGCCTCAAAAGACGAACACTTCTGGCGTCAAGGTATTCGAGCTCTGCCAGAAAGATGGGAAAAAGTTGTGTCTAGCGATGGGCAATACTTTGAATGATTCAGATGTAAGAGTTTTTTTATAATAAAGTTACATTTTTATCGAAAAAACAGCGAGAACTTAGTTGCGCACCTAATATAAAAGTAGTAAAAAATATATATAATAAGTATTAAAATGTAATCATACAGTACACGAAATGGATCCATAAAAAGTTAAACACATATTTATATAATCTTGTTAATTTTCTCCGCAATCGCGTGCCGTACTCTGGGAGTTGTCGGATTGAAAACATTCACGTTTGATCGGACGATCGGGCGACTTCGGGTGTCGTCCGATTTCCCATCCTAGGCTTATACTAGAGTTAGTTTTGCCAGTTTATTTCTAATAAAATTACGTGCCTCGCCTTTTATTCGGGTCGGCTTCTACTCGATTATATACAGTCAATACTATATATCCTTCTCTGTTGGTGGCACTTAGTAAGCTATTATTGGAAACTTAAAAAAATAATATACCTAATACCAAGTTTACATGAAGAAACATGAAGGAACAAAACCCTCATATTTTGACTAAAACCAACAAACTCTCCTCCATTAGCTATAAATACCTAACTGAGGGAATGAGGCTTCATAGGGAAGGTGAGGAGTGAGGCAATTTTCCTTCGCTTTTCTCAAATGCAATGAGTGAAGAATGTCAACATCTGATGAATAACACTACGACATCAGGGAAGGGAAGAAATCAGGTTCGTTCATATCTGGGTGACTTTCTGTTGAGATTGGATTACAATTTAATATTTCAACTGTTTTGTTAACATAGCGACAGGTCGGTAAATATTCTTTTTAAAAACATGTACATTGTTGCGGTTTTGTCAGTTTGTTATCGGATGGAAATAAACGAAAGTTCAACAGTTTGAATTGATGAGGAAGTTATTTTCGAGCCAAAAGGAAATAAAACTCTATACTTTCATTAAACTACAGCATAGAATAAAACTGGGATGCTAAAGTAAACGAAATATACTTTTTTCTCAATTCCGTTTTACAATGCAAATGAAAAGTATTCCATTTATGGCAGCAGAAACTTCAAATGCCATGAACTCTGGAAATTATGCGCTGAGTTCGGATGACCCGTATCGTACAAAAGCTTGATTACAACTTTAGCCGAATACATCGATTGATTGACTTCAAATTGATTTTCAACTTTCAGTAGAATTGATGTTCAAAAGACAAAAGAGTCAAGGAAATCATTATCTGCAGCAGCGAGACAAATAAATAATCACAGAGCAACAATTTTGTATTCTGTGTGCTGGAATCATATGGGACTAATATTGAGTTATACATCTTACATTACTTGAAAATAAACATTTAATATATGTAACAACGAAAAGAAAAAAATCGAAGTAGACGTTTTTAGATTCTTGAGAGGTGACTTTCCTTACCAAGAAGTTGATTTTCGGTAATTTTTTTATGGAATTGTCCTAGAGCACTACTTAGATATCTAAAATCGCTCTAAACTTCGAATTCCTCAAAAAACGTTATACATATAGTGAATTTTGAGAATTTTCCCATATCTATGGGTTATGTCATTACCTCCGTCCTTGTTTTCTCAGAATATTTTCCAAGGCAAACAAATTTGTCGACGAGAGCAAACAAAAGCGAGTGAATGAAAACGAATTTCATTTATATTTACATGTTTTACTACGCTTGTCCTTCGCCATTATTTTATTTCATATACTCTTTTTAATCTTCACTCAGGGGTGATACTTTGATTGGAGAGAATTCTTAATTTATGAATAAATGTATTCTCATTTCTTGGACTCTGATAAACCAATGTTTTTGTAGGATTTGAGAATATGTAGTCTTGTATAAAATATTAATAAACACTTGGATATATATTCGATGCTGTTCATTTCTGTTTAGAAGTAAACGAGAATGGTGGTCGTTCGTCTCTGTTAATCAGTCTCTTGTGATTTAGAAACCCGTATGAAATCGTATCAAGGATGAGCTGATTTATGAACTTTGATGGCCAATATATCATCGTATGCAAGACATTTTAAAGCATTTACAAAGCGGTTAAACGGCGATAAATACAGCTTTTATTAAGACAAAAATCTGAATCAATGGTTTATGCAAATTCGATGATAATAAATACATGAATATTTAAGAAATAATAAAGATTGTAATCTTCAGTTATTCTTCCACATCGATCCAATCGGGGACTCGATGAACCTGGGAATATTTCAAATAGTCGGTAGTCCACTCTTCTTAGTTTCTCCTTTCTAATCTATAGAGATGCATTTTTCAAAATAGCTCTTTTGGCAAATCGTAATCTTGAAATAAATATAGTGAGCTATTTGTTTAGGAACAGTTCTGCGGGTGAACGAATTAGACATCGAATTTTTCACGAAATATTTTTACGTTAGCACAACGAACACGTATTCACATGCAAGAGGAAACGACGCTGATTTTTTTGCAAACGCAGGTTTTCTTTAAAACTAGGAAGACGAAAGAATCAATAACAACAGATGATAATAAAGATCTTTTGAAGAAGTGGACCTTTGTCAGATCAACGGAGTTAGGATGGGCCACAAAGTGGGTCGAGGTCAACATGCTTGGGGATTTCTACAACTACAATAAAACATGCCATTTAAATATTGCGGTAAAAGAGATAAAAGCGTACAACATTGGGCATAATTGATCCCCTAAAAACGAAAAAAAAGGTGAGGGAAAATGCGAGACTGTGAAAATATGCCTCATTGTTATTATTTTATATAATAATTATTATATAAGATATAAACCGAGATATAAAGCAATTATATTATAATTATATATAAATATATCTATAAATATATATATAAATATATATAAATATATATATAAATATAATTTTATAATTGTTTGTAATAATCACCGTAGTGTATATATTTATTCATTCGATGTCGGTAAATCTCATAAGAAATACATGAGAGAAAATTTCGAACAATGATTTCATGCACTTCCCGACGTGGTAGGATTATAATTTATGAAACTCGTAAAAGGTCCAATGGAGTATTACGTATTGACATTTGTTTGTCCAAAGTATCCTTGGTTCGACTCAGAACGACTAGAATCGTCTCTTATAAGAAATGCAGGTAAATTTTGATCGATTGCAGACATTAGAAGGCAACAATGTATACAAACGCGATATTTCTCTAGCTACCAAATAAACAAATACTATACTATAACAGTTAACAAGTAATATTTGTGTCTACGGAAAATACATGTTAACGTTGTAAAGGATCAATCGATAGTTACAACTTTTTAAAATAAGATATTTATAAATTTCAAGAGTGATAATCGTTTAATTATCATAGCACATGAATATAAGTGCTTAAAAAAAAGAACCGAAAATGTCAGAATAAATTCTGCTCTTATATGATTACAATTATACTAAAGAGCGCTATAATTTTTTGGCTAGCTTATATTTAATGGATTGAATACAACTAATTTTAATTTTAATTCCGTTATTTTTGACGAGGGAAATCACTAGTACGATGTGAATAATCACTGTGAGAAATTAACATAATGTTTCTTACTTTTCATTCGTCCTCAGACCTTCCCATAACGTTCTGAATTAAATGGATTTCTGGTCTACGAGTGAGAACATCACTTTTGAGCGGATAATCTTCCTCGACCGATCCTTCACTGCATTCAGGTATTCATTTCTATAACACCTATTATTTCACAGAGAAAAAGTCATAAATTTCCGTAAGGAGACATTTATTTCTCTTCTGAATGTATTAGATTGAATTCGACTAAAACTATGCTCTTGGAAACAAAGTAAAAGTCCCAGTATTACGTGTATCCTCAGGCGAAGTAATGGTCCGGCACGACTATGTGTATTTATAGATGCATTCGTGTTAACCACTCACGACTAAACAGATTGGTGGGGCGGTAGGAGTTTCCACGACTTGGGACAGTTACTGGAGAGGTATCCGAATGTCTAAGTTAACAACTAAACCCTAGTGCCGAAACCAGAATTCTCCCTTATACCTTGGTTATCATCTGCTGAATCCATACACAAGTTTATATCCAGATATCGAAGGAAAATAACATACGTAAAGTATTTCTAAAACGTCATTAATGACCGTGGTCAGCTGTGAGAGAACGAAACATTCCAGGTAGAGAGGGAGACCAAGGTTAAAAAGTAGGATTTGGAAAATTTCTATCGGTAGGCATGTTTCATCCACGGCTATTATAATGTGAATGGTAGTGTGGTATGGGTGAATAATGGCATTTACCTTGGACACACCTTAAGGAATGCAATGAAAAGTGTTATTCATGGGGACATTTATGGGGAAATTTTAACTCAAAGGATTCTAGATCAGTCAGAAAACCATGGGCAAACAACCTTACTTCTAATTATAAGCCTCATTCTCTCTTCAATGCCTTAGGACAGTAGTTCCTAAACTTTCCAGTCCGTGGACCCCTCGAAAGAGGAAAATAACTCAGGGATCCCTTCTCAGTTTGGCATGAACCAAACAATAATATTACAAACTCATATATTTATTGTTTTTTAATTCAAAGGAAAAAATATTAGTTCAAAACGTCACCGCCGTTCAACAGAAAGAGTGTTTCAGATCTTACAATTCAGATTTCAAAATTTTGGGTATCCTCTATTTTTTGTTAAAGCTTCTGCGGACCCCCAAATATATTTTCGCGGACCCCCGGGGGTCCGCGGACCACACTTTGGGAACCTCTGCTTTAGGATACTTAAAATGTAGGGACTTAGGTTTGAACCGGCCTGAATACTTAACGTACAATCCTCATAAGTATTTTCTGCAGAAATTAGTTTTACCGTATATGATACATGATAATTTTTAAGCGCCTAGTTTTATCACAATAACTGGGAAAACTAATTGATTCCAGTGTAAGCAGCAGCTACTGGTAAATATCAAAATAAAAATAGATACGAATAAAATTGCTGTACTAGTCGTATCAGTTGGTTCAGTGTTTTTAATATTTATTTCAAAGAAAAACTCTAAACTAGCTCTGTATACGGAAAAGAGTGCCAACAATTTACAATTTAAAAGCCGATTTCCGGCTTCGGCAGTCTATTTCCACCGGAGAACAAGTAAGCGGGACCCTGACTCGAGTATAGGCCGATGGGGGATTTTCAGCATAACAATTTGGTGAAAAACTCGCATTATACACGATTATATACGGCATTTAAAAGCGTAATTTCTAATGAATATGAACTTACCCCGCTCCGACTCAAAATTCGCAAGCGCGGTAAGACTCAAAAGGCTCAAAAAAATTTTTATTGGATAAAGATCCTCCAATTACTATTCGGCCTGTTTGAAAATTTGTGCGAGTTCCTTCGCTGTTATCTCATCTCCAGTCCTTGCGGAGTTTTGCGCGAAGAAGGTATTCGGAAAGTTTTCAATTTTCCTATTTTAACTTATTTAACTTTTAGAGAATCTCCTGTATTCGGCATGCCATTCTGGGAATTGTTTATTTAATACAAAATGTGTCTAGAGGAAATAAACAGCCAAAATTTCGTAAGAATTCATTAACATGCGGAAATGTATTTTTAAATATTCTCGAAGAATAATTATCATATCGTCCCAGTCTGGTTTCCGATAGGTCTAACAAAAATAAAGTCTTGCTGACAAAATAAAATAACTTTTATTTATCAACATTGTCATCGGTTCACCAAAGCGAAATATATAATCGGATCAACTATTGCAATTTTGCGACACTTCGTTCCAGTTTTATGGTCAGTAATGATAATTGAGGATATTAAATCCCTCTCTTGCCAAGAACGATTTTCATCAACCATACTGAATAGATAAACTGAAACGCAGTATGTCAGCGAATTTCAAGATTTAGCTCGTACATTAAACTTGTTACTTACTTCGCCAAACCTTCCGAGTGACATTTGAAAATGTATCGATTAATAAATATATTTACCCACTAGGGTGGTCGTTTTGCCACTTTTTTTATCAGAATGTAATACCCAGCAAAAATGGCTCACCTACATGAAGATTGCAGATTAATTTTATTTTTCAAATCAAAGAATTCTATGAGAATGAGAATTCTTCTATGAGAATTTTTGTCCCTAAGTTTCGAAATTTTGACAAAAACGCCAAAATTGTCAATGATTTTAATTTGGTCAGAACAAATATTTTTTGGATAAAGAGATGCCACTTGCAACGAAAAATTTCATTCAAGCCTCAATATGCCACTTATAAGGCTCTGGAGGTTGCTGAGATGCCTCCTATGGGACCATAAAAGGAGGCAAATTCAGTAAAATTAAGCGACTTTGCAATTACTTCCGTCCTTGTCTATTCCATCTCCTGGTGGCATCTATTTATTACATTTAATAACTTATTTTAAGTATAAATATTATTATTATATTATTGAGTACATTATAACCTAACTTAAAAGTGATAAAATTGATGTTCTTGTTGGTAGAGGAAGGAATACCAGTACTGGTTGGAAGAATGATCCTTTGATCCGAGAAAAGTGGCAAAACGACCCACCCCGTTGGACTCTGAAAACTGTATACATATGTATATACTGTATATATATGTTTGCATAAGGTAAGGAGCTTTTAATTCCATGTTGACTTCGGTCTTGCATATTCTTCTTTTGCTTTTCAAATCTATATAATGAGATCTAAAATACAACATCATTTGATACATTTTTTCCGATTATTTTATTTTCGGAATTAATCTTCGTTTTTATGCAAAATAAATACGATTTCTCCTTTATACTCGTTGTGACACATTTCTAGTGAAATTCCCTCATAACAAGCCGCCCATTTACAAATTGCCTGTTTTCAAGTTGCGTCAGAATGACTCAGTATACCACTACTTGTACTTTGCTCACTCAATATACGTAAATTGTGATATACAGCACGGGTCGGATTTGCTTATTCTTATTATTGTGTGGTGTTGTATTTGACGCTAATATTCTTGATAAATGCCTTGCAGAGTTATTGTTTCTTGTCTTTCTTTATTTCTCATTTGGTCGTTTGTGTCGCTCGGCCTGTTGTCATTCTAGCAGCTGATTTCACGAAAATAATCGAATGCCGTGTACCGGTGAATGTCAGGTGGGTTTGTCTTCGTATCTACCTGGTATGTTGCATCATCGTCAAGCCATCGATTTGGATTCATTTGCATTTCGATACCATTGGTATTATTATCTTCCAAATGCACACCTCGTAGTACACAAGATAAGAGTTTGGTTGATTTTAAGACTAATTATTACGTAACCCGTAATCATTATTACGGAACACCGCAATCGTCGCGAATAAGACTCATATTATTACGAAATCCATCAGAGTTGCGTTCGTTTAAGGCATTCCATTCATAAGCAACATGCCACTTACGGTGTTGTGGTATGCTCAATTACTTAAGTCGAAAATGTTTCATGACCGTTACTTAATGTTATGCAATAGTTTTGATAAAAATCACGACGCTTTCGTATAAATATCAATGTTCCTTCCCTTACACCTCTAGCGGAATATTTATTTTCCAATATCTACCGTGCTATCAGTAAAACGTTGCTTACTAAGATAATAACACCGACAAAGGGTAGAAGAACGCCATTCCCCCATTCCACTTCATAGAGCTTGTTTCGTAGAAACTAGATCAAATACGAAAATGACTGTGCTCTTGCTAAAAAACGAACGAAAATTTTATAAATAAAATGATTATTAAAGATACAATCGCCGCCAAAAAAGAGTTTGCATGAATAAGGTAACCTTTTTGTTGTAAAAAAAGCAAGATTACTTGATATCCACTCGCATTTACGGATTTTAGTCAATGAAATAATAAAGTAAAGCACTCTTAAAAATGAATATCGCATAAAAATTATGAAAAGTGGTTCCTTGGTTTTACTTCGGTTGTCCCGAAGGTTAGAATGGTTACTGTTGGACTTATATTGAAACCCAACGCAATCTATTGCGTAACATATAACAAATCAAATCCGAATAAGGGGCAAATATTGGAAGGCAAAAATAATTATAATAATACGAATCTAATTCATCCAACGACATACAAAAGCATGTACAGGACAAGTCCTTGTCATGAATGGTTACAATTGTACTATCACTAGCAATTAAATTCTACATTACATCTTACATGTATTTCGTTTTATTGCAATTATACATAACTTAGTAATAACTAATATCCGCTAGGTCTGCAATATAGTTTATTTTATTACAATTACAATACATAGTTATTACAATTACATTACACTATTATTGGAATTGCAACACAGTATATTTTATTGCAAAAATACATCATAGTTTAACGAAATATTTTACATTGTAATATAATTGAATTTATTTTTTGTTGAGAACTTCATCAACATATAATACAGTTTTGTTAGTAAATAAATAAATATATATTATTTTATTTTAACCAAGTTGTACATTGTTATCATCTCCAATAGAGTCAGGTAATAGTCTCCAATAGTCAGCTATAAACCTTTAGTGCTGATAAAAACTGAGATATAGGAACTTATCCAAATTATTTGAAAATTGAATTATTCGTCAGCGTACGTTACGGTATTTTCGACTAGTTCACCAAGTCATAATGAGAATATGCATTAGTTTAGCAGATATTTAGTTCAGGACTATATTATTAGGTGTTCGCGGGAAATAATCGCGCGCTATGAGCTGGGCGCATTTTCCCATTGTTTATCCACTTTCGCGGCGAACGGAGAAAAGAGGAGCGATGCTACCTGGAAGCCCCTCTGCACAAGGCGGCCACGCTGGTTCTAGGTCAGCCTCAGCGGCAAGGGCGAGCGGGGGAGCGGGGAGGAGGGAGCCAACTCATCCAGTGAAAGTGGTCTTCGACTTCAGACGCGAACGGACCGCGAGCAGGAACGGGACGAAGCAACGCGATCGTGTGCGGGACAGTGCTCCCGCGGGAAAGGATAGTCCCGCGGGAATGGTGATCCCGGGGAATAAGGGGGAGGCGGCAAGGACAAAGAGAGAGAGATAAGGGTTCTTTACCCCACCCCCGGTAAGGCTATCGGGCGCCTCTAAAAGGAAGGCTTGCAGGAGGCCTTCCGCAGTACATCGTCAGTGCACGGCATGAAGCTCCCCACGGTGCCACTGATGAGGCTTCTTCTGCTGCTATCCACCGCATCCCTCATCTGCGGGCAAGGTAAGCTGCAACGATTTTGTTTTCGTCGAAGCCCCCCCATGACTTGGGGCTTCGCTTGAGGAGACCTCCACCGAATTTTCGAATTTATTTTGAATTAGTCTAGGAAACCCACCGGAGGTACAATCTACCAGATTAGCGGAAATGGACTAGCTCTTTACTCGGCGGTAATCCATAATAACGGAAAAGGTAGACAAGATACTTAAATTTATACTAAACCACAAAAAAATAATACATACACGACCAGTTTTGAGCTGATGGTAATGCAATGGATCGAAAACTGGTCGTATGTGTACGTATCATTTTTGTTGTTTAGTATAAATTAAATAAATCTTGTCTACTTTTCCGGTTAATCTACCAGAAGATTTAAGTTACAATTCAAGGATGGCCGTCCAGAAAATCATTTTCGATTTTAGTAAATAACGCTTCCTTTTACGATCCGTGTGATCCCTTTAACAGCTGTGAATGGTGACAGCTTCTTTTATATTGATTTTCGTGGAATAATATTCCAATGATGTGGTTGAAATACGACCACTGCAGTTACGAGCCACTCGCGTATAACTCAATGGGTTAATTGGATTGTTCAGCAGGTGTTTGGGTGTTAGGTTGAGGTAGTGCCGAAGCGCCCTATGGGAAAGCCGTCACTTCTACTTATTCGTTACTTCCAGAAGGAGTAAGAGGGAAAATCTTTTGTCTCGAATGAGCTGTTGAGTTCTGTGAGTGCTTCGCGAAGTTGTGAGATTGAGTGGCTTCATCATTAGCACACTACTGAGTTGAGATGAAGTTGAGGTGAAATGGAATTACAGCATACTCCGGACACGCGTGAAATGGTGATAAATATTTGTGATTTGTGAAATTAATGAATTCTAAGAGCTGGGAGCACTACGCTTCTTCGTGGTTTTACGGTTTTATTTTGAAAGAGATCACGCGTTTGTTACGAATTGTCAAACATGTTCTACGCCTTCATCTATTATATACCTGCCTATTCATGAATTGTATTTCCAATCCCACATTGTTTTATATCAGAGTATTTAACGTGAAATCATTTTACGATAGAAAGTAATGATATAATGAATCTACTGTCCCAGATTTTATTCTCCTGACATTTTCTCTCGACACATAATCGTCCAACGTAGCAATCGAGGACTTAATAAACTACTTCCTCTCAGAACGCACTTGCCGTATACTTATCGAGTAAGTTTAACTGTGGTTTAAATTCTTTTCTTCCAACGATTCCCGTTCTTCATTACGAAACACATTGGTGACGCTCACCGATTAATTGTACCGGTTCCTAAACCAAAACGAGTGGCCGTGCGCCGGGTTTTTCAATAGAATTTTTTTTTGGCACTTCATTGTAGTGGAACAACAGTTTTGGCTCCGGGGCACTAATTATACAGCACATGTTGTGCAACCTTCCTTTTCGTTCAGGATCTCTTCTGAATCGGATCACTAATCACCGCGTATAATCGAATTTCGCCTCTTCCGGAAGTGTCCATTGTTGTGTCATCCTGGCGCCTTTTTTTGCCGCCAAACCGATTGTTGTACTGCGTTCGATCCGAACGCATTCGCAGAGGAAAACGAGAGTTGATCGAGTGAAAGCAGTTACGGCGAGAAATCCGCCGTGGATCGAAATTACGCTCGAAATTAGAAACTAGTTGACTGTCTCTTCCGTTTCCGCACTTCGGAAGTAAAAGAGGAAAGCGGTCCGGTTTGTTTTCTTCTGTCGTTTCCCGCGCTTTTCGTTTTCCGATCCCTGTCGCCTCGATACACGGCGGGGAGTGTTTGTTTTGAAACTCTACGGAAGAAATGATCCGCTATAAAATTCACGCACTATGAAGGACCGGTCGAGTGAAAAGAGGAATGGAATGGAAGTTTTTCCCTCTCTAAATTATGTCACCTCGGCGGCAACTATGTGGATGCTTGGCGAATTTCGAATACTAGAGTTTTCGATCAATTTTTTTCATTCGTTTTTTACCATCCCAATTGCCCAATGTTACGAATAGGCTACAGTCTCCTATCCAAAGAGAAGTTTTTTTAGAAGTGTGTGCAAAGGATTTACCGAATAGCTCCCTTCAGTTTAAGCAATTTTGGGGGAAAACACGGGGTCGAACTATGCACGAGAAATGAGTTCGATATTTTTATACCACGTTTAATTTATGTTTGTTATAGTTTTATATCTGGTCTCAAAGCTGTAGTGGAGTCAACACTGCCTTAAGAGTGGAGGGTTTTTTCCATGTTAAATCGATCATCCTCTATGGTTTCCCGTTTTCGAATAAGTAGTAGTGAATAAATATGAAGTAAATGCCAACTATAGAACTTTCTTTCCGACAAGGATTAAAGGGCAGCTAATGCTCTCTCTATTGATTGAACAGCAAAGATTAATCCGCTTTGGCTTAGCAAAACCTTCAGATAGATTGGAAACTGTAAAATCCGGAGCATTTTTGCAGAGAGTCAGTGGGAATAATCTTTATAAATTATATAGGACTTGGTGCGCAAATCTGTGTGAAGAAGCTTGCCTAAAAAAAGGAAATTGAATAAATATCACAGAATAGCACCTGCAAGTTTTTCTTTTGCTTTAGCCGAAATTTATGGAATAGTACACCATAAGGAAAATTTATAATAATAATAATTTTGCTCAAGTGACTAAAAATTCATTTTTTCTAATCAATTTTTCTAGAATAATTGTTGTATAACTGAAATCACTGTTATCATGCGGCATACATATGACACCATATTATAATACGTAATACTTCTGGCTTGGCAAGGAGAGTGATGACAATGAAGTATTAATTATAAATTGGATAACAGTATATTTGAGCTGCAATATGTTCTCCATATTACCTCTATGATATTACCTTTGCGTAAGGTTTTAATTGTGCTCACCCTTGGTCTATTGCGATGCACATCTGTATCATATATGCAAGGTTAAACTGCAATGAGTAGCGGAATTAATATTCATTGCAACTCATCCGTAGTTGATGTGCATATTGATAAGCGATACACAAGAATAATTATGAATCTGCTTAACAGAGAAAAATCATAACTTAATTATTGTAGGGAAAGAAAGGGTTGATATGTTTGAATTCTTTACTAATGGATTCTAATGTGTATGCCTATGTTATCCATAAGGCATGAAAATTTCGACTATTTCTGATAAATACAGGGGAACGAAGTACGCTGAACTTCAAACTGTCGGAGAGTATTTTTGATTTTTCCCTTTTTCATAACTCCATATCAGTAATAAGGGTAATGATTATTAGTAATTCATCAACTCCCGAAAGAATGAAATGAATGTAGATAAGGACGTTTCGATATGTCTGAAGCGAAATATGAGTATGAAAATAGAACTGAATGGCGGAATCTTGTGCATACGCGAGCCGTAAAACGTGATCATTCGGAGAGGGAGCAACGTGAGCGATATATAAGAAAATGTGTAACTTAATCGCTCGGAAAAACCAGATTTCTATGGAGTGCTAAGGAAACGTTCATCATGCTCTGGAGTTACACAAATATTTTCGACAAATAAACGGCTGTACGTAGATATGTAGATAATTTCGTCGGTCTGCCTCAGTCGTTCCACTTTTGCGTGAGAATTATCACTCGAACTGTCGCCCGCGGTCTGCATTTATATCATCTTTGTTTTTCATTAAAGCGTATGCAACTTTATCGCTCAGATTTTGTGAACTATATACGACGGAGTCGATAAAAATATTCGCTGCCGAAATGCACGCAAGAGATACAACCTTTTCCTCAACGATAACTATGATGTTTTAAATGAGACGGAGATCGAAATTTTCACCTAGTAGACGATATCGAGTAAAAACGAAAATATTGACTTTTACTAAACCACAAGAAATTTTATTAGGAAACGACAATGGTTTCGACTCGGGTGTAAAAGCTAATATTTTTATTTGTTCCTGATGGAGATTTACCACGAAAACACGGCTTAATCAGTGGATTCTATAGAAGATATCGATTTGTAAATCTAATGAACACTCTCGCCCAACTATTTTTCATAATCCCTCATTTTTAGAGATACATATGCCCTGATTTACATACTGCATACCGAGAATATCTTACTATCCGCTTTTAATACATTTGGGAGAATATTTTTTCATACTTTACTTACAGTTGGTTCTCGGTTCGACCTCCAACCTCGATCGCAAATTTCGAACTTAAAAAGCTTCGAGCAAATGTTAGATAAAAGGGAAATGCGATTCATATCAATGGTAATATAATATTATTTTATCGTGGCAATATAATTTTAATCTTTTACAATCCTGTTCTATCTGATATTGATGCGATTATAGCAGTGGAATGTTTTCCAGTTTGTGACCAAATGGGTATATCTCGTTTTATAAATAAATTATTGGTAGAGCGTTAGAACTATCTGCGATTTTCAAAAAAGGGGTTCACTGCAGAAACGCCATCCACTCCCTCCCTCTATTTATAAGCCCCTGTTACTCATGGTTCGTTTGCGACAACTTGGCAAGTATTCGTAAGCCCACTCATCAGGCAGGGCCAGTCTATCTCATGTCAGTGAGTAGGGGAGAGAACGTTTAATCCGAGAAGTGGCACCTACCCCTTGGAATTGGAACTGGAATCAGATGTTGCCATTCCTCAGGAATGATTAGCAAACTAATCGAACTATTTCGCTCCAAAGCATCGAGAATTTCCTGTTTCGACATCTTACGGGATCAATAAAAGAAACAAAGTAAATGACCCACCAAGAGGCGTTAACAAGATAGAACAATACTTTCTCTATACTACGTATATGGAGAAAGTAAAAAAGAAATGGTAAATAAAAATGGAGAAATTTAAAACGGCGATATTAGCGTACATGTCCAGACCTTTCAATTTTTTGCTTCCAACGTCACAAAAAAATTTAAAAAGTCGATAGTTTTCAATTCTCATTCATAATTTTAGCGTTTTATCGCTTTTATTTAACTTAATTTATGTTAATAAAGAGTTATCTTTTTTACCATCGTCAGGAACTCGTGAATGTTGACCCAGACTGTCTAAACCAAGTTCGTTTGTAATTAAACTTTATGGTAACAGATATAAGCTGTGACTTAATTTCTCTATTATGTAAAGCTATCAAGTCAAGGCCTAAATAGTGGATTGCTGCTTATGTTGATAGGTTTATGGTTTCTTCATATATTCACTACTGTGATTTTTTTATGTATTTGGGATAGTGATTTGTGTCCATATGTCGTTCATAATGTACTGTAAGAAGAGTACTGCAAATATTTTCCGCAAGAATATCCCTCGATGGTTTTTAGAGTTATTGTTAATTTTTCGTGTTTAATCTTCGTTTGATTTATCCCTTACTGTCTTACTAAAAATGTCTCTTTAAATGTGGTTCTTATTATCGTAATGTGATCTTCGAATTCATTTTTATATTGTTTTAGCGAATGTTATCTTATTCGTTTGGAAATAATTATATCCTGGTATTTGCTATCTACCTGCCCTTATGAAGAATTTATTACGATCAATGCTGTTGGACTGGTCTTTATATATTTTTATTTTCCCGTTGAGAATCAACGGCCACTTCTGCTAGTATGCCTATATTTTATGTAAGCAATGTTCCCACCTACATTTCGGTTACTTGTAGAATTTATAATAACAATATCAGTATTTTTTGGTCTCTACTACGTACTAGTTTTTGCAGTCAGTTTGAGAGCCGAAATATGTGAAAAAGGATCTAGTGTGTGCAATAACGTATCATAATTTCAAACGTCAGGTGAGGGAACATCGCATAGAGATGACCTAGAGTGAAGCAGTTCGGAGAAAAATACATAGCATTTCATTCCATTGCAATTCACCATTAATCAATAGAAAAACTGGAACTAACTATAGAAACAAATTTACTCACTTTCCATGGTTTAGACTAAGGAAACAAATTCTAAGTTGGAACGATTCCGACTTCGAAAGGCCTTCTGAAACTAATTAAGTCTGACCCCCGGGGCGAGTTTCACATAAAGCGGAGTCACCTGTTATAAGTGAAAATGTTAGGAAACAAAACCATAAACCATTCGCGACAAAACGATTAAAATACCTTACGAGGCGCAATTGTATCGTGCGGAACAGTTTTTAAGAGCGATGAAACATAAGAAGGCGTGGAGTGCGTGAGATAATCCCGATTGAATAAAAGTCCTTCTGAAGTAACGAGGATGGGTCTGCAGAAGCTGGAACGGGAGTCTGCAGAGAGCGGAAGGAGGAAAGAAGTGAGAAAGTTTAAGATGTGAAAGTTCGGGTGTAGAATAGAGAAGCAGAGGTGTCAAAAGGGTAAATCTATTAGGAACACGAAAGTTAAAAAGATAAATTAAGAAAGGACCATATGGAAAGTGAATTTGAGACGGCGAATAACAAAGTTCTTTCCTTTGAGACTGACGAAAAGAAGACCAAGCACGAGAAAATTGTATCGTATCAACATTGGTATAGACCTGTGGTCAGGGAATGTTTTTATCGGAAGGCCGTAACTAATATTTGCATATGAAAACATTAGGCCGCATGCGAAACCATCAAGCATCACTTGAGTGACGCGTCTCATACATTCAAACAGCCAAGTACCGGAGTTGTTCCTAATAAAACAGATTTTGACCAAGCGAGCAGAATTGCAATATTATCGATTTTATCTTCACTCCTCCTTACTAGAGAGATTCGTTTTCAACAAGTTAATGGTCTCTGAAGGCCGGAAGGTTCTCAACTCGGTAAAGACCAGGAGTTCCCTTGTGTTCATCAATATTCGGAAAGATTCCAAAATACTCAAATCATGTTTCAGCTTTTGTGAAATTTTAGTAATATTTTGAAATAGTATTAAGAGTTTGTTTTGATCAAAGTGCCATTTTCTGCACCAAAAAATCTGTTTTTAACGGAAAAATCAAACACTAAAGTACTTGAAAGAAAGATCTAAGGGAGGCAGAGGCTTGCTTTTATTAAAGAAAACGGTTCGATGTTTTGGAGGTGTGGATGGAATAAGATAAAACATTAGAATGGAAATTATGGAAGATAACAATATAAATGATGAAAGAGTCGCGGGTTTGGGATAGAAATAAAGTGACAACGAACTGGTTTGGTAGCATTATCGACTGAATTAAAATATATCATGTTTTCTTAACTTATATAAGCTTAGAATAAGTTATATGAGGAATTTCAGACAATTGTGATATGTTGATCAGAGCTAATATTACAATCCCTTTAAAGTGAAGGGATCCATATTACCAATTATTCCCAGATGTTTCGTTCGGAAACCAATATTAGCGGCGAATGACAATTCCGCTATCGTGGAGAATGTCTACGAAATGTGATCACGTGTTGTGAGAATCGGGAGAAAGCTTTCAGTCTGGATGGTTATGTAAGGGTAAACATGTACGAATTAGGAAACTGGGAAAATGTTAGAGAGGCCCTATGTTTGAAGCGGGCTGTTGTCGGATTTGCGGGACTTTAATTTAAACTGGAAACTGTAAACGAGGTATGGTGAAACGTTTTGGCGAAGCTTTCTTTCCGGGATTCGAAAAGACGATGAAGGAGAAGTTACATGTAATTCCTACGAAAAACTTGGAACAGGCTGACTTTCTGGTTCCCTAGAATCTATAGTCCGAAATACGTTAAGTTTTTGTGGCGAGCAAATGTAAATATTATCGTCTTTCACGCCTAGCATTACGCATGAAGGATTCCAGATAGAGAAATATAATTTATGCGCACATACTAATCTTGTCTCATTTGCGATATATCGTTGACGTCCGTAAAGTATTTAACCCAAAGACATATTTACAGTTCCGCCTCTTCATTATCAATTTGCAGAAGCTTTGGAGGGGTAATCTGCCATTGTTGGCACCATGAATGACTTTTTTTCATGGAATTTACTATGGAGTGACGTAGAAGAATGCCGTTATTCAGCTTTAGTCACACTTCATCGGCATGTTAACACACTCATGAATAAGATTGATAAACAAAAGGGAATGAAAGATACAATTCTTTTCATCCTGCACAAAAAGGAAAAGTATTGCGTTCATAATAAATATGGTACATAGGTCTACGTATGTGGTCATTATAGATATGGTAGCAGGAAATTGACGCCGATAAGCTTTACTATGTTATGGGTCCAATGACGGTAGCAAATTTCACACTAATCCGTAATAGTGATTCCTAAAGCATACCATTTGAATCGATGGTAACAAATCAGCAAACGGTGTAGAAGAAGTAGCGGTAAGCAGTCATAGAAGGAGCAAAATGATGTTCGAGTAAGTTAGTTTTTATATTCCTTTTTCTCATTCTCAAATTTTCGCTTAAATTTTACGACGGATGGATTCAAAACAATGCATAACATTAAGCGTTATATTGTCTGAAATTGGTAACGAGGAATGTGAATTTTTCTTCATTATTCGTTGTTGTTAGCGGTAAGATAGTTCATCAAACTAAATGGAGAGAGGGATAAAAATGGAATTGGAAGGAAAACCAAACGCATTTTCAGTTGGCGGAGGTAAAAAATAGAAAAATGGTGCCTAAATCGATGCATAAATTGCATGTAGCCAGGATCAGATTTGTCATTAGACGCCTCAGGCGTCAGATGAGAGCCTTAAAGTTAAGGGAACCCAAAAAGTTTTGTTAAAGCTCCACAACTTAAACTCCACATCTTTAAGTTGTGGAACTTTAACAAAAATTATTTTATTACCTTGTGTTTAGTTATGGAGTTTCACATCGTATGACAGCTGATTTGATTGATTTAATTTTCCTCAGAAGGTAACACTAAGAAAAGAGTCGAAATCCGGTAAAAGAAATTATTGTTAGCAGGAATTGGAAGTAAAACGTGATTCTTGCTTGTGTTGCGTCTCAAGGTCGATGAATTGATTCAGAATCTCCGAAACACGCGTTCGGTGTCCAATACGGCGTATCTAGTGAAGGTGGTAGAGAACGTCCAGGATGTGAATGTATCTCCTTAGAGCTATTTGTATCAACTATGAATAGCCTTGATCTTTACAGCGGATGAGAGGTTAATTCCTATTCTAGCGGGATTTTCCATTCCAAGTTGAACCTTTTGAAATCGATATCTTAAATGCAGCAATACTAGTTAACGGTTTAGTATTACCTCCTTCTTTATTAAAGGAATTGCTGGGTTCGATAGAGACAGATCCGGAAATATTACTCACATACATACATAAAATATTCACAATAACTACATGATAATTCTATATTTATACGAACAAATAAAGTATATCTGACAGACAAGAAATACATGCATAATAATTACTGATATTGAATATACTTTTTCTGGAGTCATCGGGGTTCATGGAAGACTTTCTCATAGTATTTTTCCTCACACAATTCAACATTGTTTTTACTTCAGATGCAACTTTTTGGTGATTTTATTAGGTAAGCAAAACAATTTTACAACTAAAATATATTTCGAAACCCAGAAGGTGTTTTATAATAAAACGGTTGAAAATGAAACTTATCTTATAAACTTCATATATTCCATCATCAAAGAATTCGGACCGGTGCTTATAAATTAGTTTTTTATTATCTAAATCTCGTTAAGAAAACCCTGTTGAACTCAAAAAACGTACCGACGCCCCGTGGCAGTGGCACCTTTTAATAGCTCATCGTAAAGGGATAACTATTCGAAAATTGATTTTTTTTACCTCTCCAGCCTACCCTATCTCCAGTCAAACCGTTCATTCCCACTTAATTTCTAACCGTAGCACTTAACATGTCCTACGCCCTCTATTAAACTAAGGGTTTCCTATAAAATCCATCCCATTCGACATCCCTTTCAACAATTCCTCCAGTAAACTATCATGCCACGATGTATTTCTTCAGATTTTTCTCTTTTCTTCACGTTAGTCCTCAGAAATCTTTTTTGATGAAATTCTTCAATAGTTGGATGTGCACATTTTTATCTTTTTTTTCTCGCACCACATCTCTTTCGCGTTTAATCTTCTTCCATTAGGTGATTTTATGCTCCCATACTTTTTTATTCAACTGGACAGTCCTTCAGTAAGCCTTCTTCGAGAATTACTGTTGACGAACAACAGCTGATGGAATTTCAGCGATCGGAATTCACTACGCAATAATTAAGTAATTGCCATATCGATTACTTTGTCACTCTCGTTTTTTGGTTAAGACACTAATCAATGGGTAATCGGAGGAAATGATCACTTCCGGTCATTTTCTTCAGCTGCAAGAAGAGATATGCGTTGTTGAGTTTAAAATCTTTGTTGATTTAACTCTCTATCATGCAAAGTTTTTATTTTCATAGATTCCCAATCGTTGTCAAACTCAGCTGTTTCCCGAAATTTCCGATTCTCGTTTTTCATAATCACATCCATAATTTATAGCTCTTAAAATTGAACTAATTTCAGATTTTACGTATCGTCTGGATGCCTTAGGATCATCATCCATTTTACTATCGTGCAAGAATTTATTTGCAGATGCGTTTAGCTGTCCTTCCTCCCATGCATGCATTTAGACACGAAGGAGCAAGCGTTTTAAAAGATAATGTTATTGAAAGAAATGAGAACCGGTTTCGCAAACAGGCTAGCATACTCAGGTACAGAAGTAGAGAACTTCAAGTGAAGATGAGAGTTATAGAAAGCTTGTTAATCCGTTCTATCTTGTACTGAATTCTATGTGGAAAATTACGTCGCATCATTTTTCATGTTTTTTCACGAAGTGACACCTTCGAATATCGACTTTATGATATTTAAAATAAAATATATTTATACATTTATTAAGTGAATGAAATTTACAATACTGTATATTCATTATGATTAACCTTCTGCCAAATATATATCTTTCACTTTATAATCAACAAGTTATATGATACACAAATTGCATATAGAATTTTAAAAATTACACAATAGTTAAATACAATTTAAAGAAAATAAACGTTATAGGACCTGCTAAGCCTAAAATGATTTGTCAGCAGGTGCCTTTTAAACAAAGAAGTAATAAGTAACAAAAATATTAAAATCAACAATTCAACAAGTCAACACAATTAAATATTATTTGAAAATACTGTATTTATCTATATTTGAATAAAACATTTATTTTTAATGTAAATGTTTAAGTTGAAAATAACTTCTCATGAACAGAAACAATAAAATGTATTTATCATAGAGGGTATATTTTCATGCTATCAGTCATTTGGGAAAAAATTGAAGGGTCAATAGAAAACTGATTTTCACTTTATCACATACTTATTTGCACTAATGAGTCCCTTAATATATCATGTGAATAATATAAGGATTAAAAATGTACCGTGCTGAATATTTTGGAAGGATTTGCTATCTTTTTGGATGTAGTATCAAGAGTAATAATTTGGTTTTCATGTATTTTGCTAAATTATTAAATATTTACCATGGAATATTTTAAGAACGCTGTATTTTTAGAACAAGGACCATTATTAATATCGTGAATGTATAAGTAAAGCGATAAAAATTCTGATAAAAGTAAAGAATTGCTTAACAGGATTGCTTAAGATGCTATAACATTGTATTGCTGGTGGAGATTTTCCTTGGATCGAGTTACCGGGAAGGCATAAAAAATCCAAAACTAGCAGTTGACACGACAATGATGACTTGACAGACATGTGAGCAATATACTGCCAACAGGCATGTAGCCGAACGTCAGTTAAGCAATGATAACAGTAATGTCGCAAATCATCCCCTCCATTACCATTGGTAAACCCAGCAAGTGATAAATGGGACAAGGATAAAAACGAAAAATAACATTTGTTCTCTCGGCGTTTATTTATTGGAACGACGAAAGGGTTACGATTGAAGCTTGGTCACGCTCTTGAAATACTTTTGGCGATCTGAAAACACTTATGGGGTAGCGCATCACCCAATTACCCAATTTTTCACAGCAACCGCTTTATTCAAGCATTTGAAACCTATATTTGAGAGAAATGCGTGACTTGCTTGTATTTTTGCCGAGGCAGCGCAGTGCGTTCGCTTTGAAAGTTCGTTCCGATGAATGGAAGAAAATCGGAGTTGAGTTCCAGCGCGTGGGCGACGATGAAGAGGCCTTTGTTTACATATCGGTGATTAGCTTGCAAAACTCGCTGCTAAAAGA
The DNA here is from genome assembly GCA_947579665.1 of Sympetrum striolatum. NCBI lineage: Eukaryota > Metazoa > Arthropoda > Insecta > Odonata > Libellulidae > Sympetrum > Sympetrum striolatum. The sequence continues at coordinate 64,941,114 of OX388350.1, forward strand.
CTTGCGCTTGTTGACGGAAGTGGTGCGCATTGTCTCTTGCTTTTTGTCGCCAATTAAAAACCACTTACGACTAGTTCGCAGCCTTGGTTTTTTGGCGAGTGGGTAGCTGAAATAAACAAGCAAGAGACATCTGTTTACGCACCCAGGAAAGGAATTTACTATCACATCTTACTACGATGTCTTCCTGCACAGCGTCAATGAATCATTTCCAACAGTTCTTCTACGTTCGTAGTCAATAAAAACTAAGTTATTTATAAATCCTCCATTTATTTGCATGTAACAATAATAGAAGAATTACTAAAAGCAGCTGCCATTTAAAAAATTGGACGGAAATCCTCTAGCCTTTAGAAAATAGGGAAAAGAGGCACATGCATGGAGCTAAAAAAATAGACGCGTATACTAATTGATTCAATGCGTGTATAACTACACGAAAAATACGAAGTAAATAATAGATTTTTATGTAAATACGAGGAAGGGGCCTTTTTTTACATTTGAGCGTAAACAAATACAATTTTATCTATCAACATATTCGATTACTTTCATTGATACATTTTACCTTTAAAATTTAACCTAAATCGCTTTCTCAACCTTTAAGTAGCATATTTACTGTTTGAATGACAAATACTTTAAGATCGGGGGTCTAAGAGATAAAACGCAACAGTGAAATTAATTTCAATGGCATACTTCGATGCAATTGCTCTTACAGCGAATTAATAAGTGATATTACGATAATTAAAACTACTGTGAAGAAGAGTGAGTTATAAAAACAATTTAGAACTTGTAGTAAATCGAGAACGTAAGCTAAAAATAAGCTAATTTCAATACCTTAAATTTGTTCCGACGCAAACACTCGCGTTGGGTCAAAACGTATGTTCAGATTAGTGGAATATTGCCAACCCTTTTTATACGACCAAATAGTAGATTGGAATAGGTAAAAATATTTCCTTGATATCTTATTTTCGTAGCATTTCTCCAATCAAAAAATTTGTTCCGACGAAATTTCGTTCGGATCACATCGACCAGACGCAACCACTTAAGAGGCTAAGTTCGTGATTTGTCCTGTGGCTAGCACAAGAAATTTAGCATAAATTTTACTTCGACAATGTCCTTGACCGTCTCGATGATAACGTTAAGAAGTGACCAAATTGAACTTAATATTTGTATTCCTTACCTCAATTCACCCAAGGAGGATACGAAAGTGAATTTCTATGCCAAGTAAAGCTTTAAATTTACAAAACTTCATTATTTTAATAGAACTCTGTTGAAACCATTTACTCTAGATTGACTTAGAAAAAGTAAAATTGAGCAAAGAAAGAAACTTTGAAGTTTCTCATAAATAATTGATCTGTTAATTGGCTTCAAACTCAGAACCATTTTGGAAACAAATATTGTATGAATTTTCTTTGTTATCAGTTTTTTTAATGATGACGAAAATTAATGTAAACTATTTAATAATTAAAAAATTCAATATTAATGCGATACAGTATGTTTATTACTATCGAAATTAAATGAACGTTTCACAACTAGGCATTCGTGTGAGAAGGAATTAAAACAAGTGCCTTATTCTCTCCCTATTTCACAGAGTATCCGATCTTTTCGCAATTCTACATTTTAGCCCTACATTAGAAATCAACCTATTTGTTTCATATGCAATTCACTAATTATTCGCCCATTACAGTTCATTATATTTGCATACGTAATCAGTATCATTCGATTGATAGTTACGCACCTATATAATTACATTTAAATGAGTAAAGCGTTACTATTCTCATGGTATATTTATAGGATAGCATCGTTTCTTGTTGGCATAACAGTCGTCATCTTTAATTAAAGGTAACATTTTTTAGCATAGGGTCACATTGCGAGCATTACGTTATTCGACGGAGGCCATATTGCTGCATCCATTCTGAGCATGAGAGAAGTGCTTCCGTTGCATCATCTAAATTTTTCAATGATTATGAAATGTGCTCAGCATACCTAATAGGTACTCGGATATGTGTAATTGTTTGCTCATCATAAAACGCATTGCGGTCCCGTAAAATCAGTGGAGGGCCTCTCACTCAGCTATTGCACTAAAGTTTAAAGAGGATAAAATCCAATTTTATAAGATAACGAGAGTGTTTTTTGTGTGACTGATCGGAGCCTATGAGGACATATTTTCTGACACTCATGTTGTTTAGCGGTCAACAAAAGGATATGCTTATGTAACGAGAGAAGAATAATATTTTAATTGAAAGAATATCTTTTATCAAGCAATGATTAAAAAATAAAGTGCTTTGTGGTCTCAATGCCTCAAATGTGTGTTTATCAATACTAAAAAACAGCTCATTGAGTAACTATTATCCTTCATATCTAATAAAATTAAATCTAATGAACGAGTTCGTATGTTTTTAAAATTTCTTGTGTTTCTCTACTCGTCACCTATACAGGTTTCTAGCATTTACAGAAGGCATTTTTATTCGAACGGAACCCATGAATACCGCTGTACAACATGTCAATAAGTATTATCTGTATCAGTTGTACTTTTCTTGTAATTATAAAATAATTAACAAAACAGAAAATTTTCGCTATTGACTTGGCAACAACATGATCGACTATTTCTATCGATCAGGCGATAAACAAAACGTTAAAATTCAGATAGAAGATTATGTATTTAAGACCGAGATAAATACAAATAAATTTTTGCAAAAAGTGTCTCATAACGATATTTCGCCTTCCTACTTTTAGTTGCCTTTTTCTTCCAAAAAGAATACTTGCTTATCCCACAACAGCTCTTTCTTTGAATCTTTGGTGGCAAGGATGGATGTAATAAGAGACTTAGGAGTCTCATATACTATATATGTCGTATATACTATTATACACAATATATCGATGAAAATTTTAAGAATATAATATCTGAAAATTTCAACGACTAATGAGATAGCACGTCTACACATTTTTCGAAGACCTAAGTAAGGCTAATGGACATAAGTTTTTCGGATTATTTTCGCTAAAACAAACAATAGTTAAAAAGCAACTGTCACCATTCGGTTCGTCACAAAAGCCAGTCAGTGTTCGAGAAGTGCAACGCAAGGGCCGAGCGGCGGCGGCGTTTTCTCAATGCGCGAACAGGTCGCTACGAAAGCCACTCTCCAAACAAGGTTAAGGCATTATCCTTGATCTCTTTGCTGCTAGACAATCCTCACGCTGTGATCCGATAGTCTGGATTTAACGAAGTTTACTTCTTCAATTCGAATTCCTATTCCATTGCATTTTCAGATGTGGAAAATAATCAGCGGAAAGCTGACATGTAGGCCCCAGGGTGATTTTGATAATATGAAAATGTTACTTGGATGATAAGGTGATTGGGTTGGGTCTTGTTAGAATAAAAAAAGATAATTAACGGATTGAAAGGTTGAGCTCAAACTGTTCAACCGACTTGGAAAAAGATCCAAGCTATAAAGGGTAGCTTTAACAACTTAAAATGACTTTATGTTATATGAATTATATAACATACCGCCTATTAGGGGCGTTGGAAAATATTCTTTCTTTGATTGTGCCGAAAATATTACCCGAATGCCTCATCAATATCTAGGAATAGATAACTCGATAACATCATAACATCAAGAACAAGTGAAGTTACTTATACGGAGAATTAAAGAATCTAATTTAATATGCATCTACTTCAGTAAACGTTTCAAATATTTTCGTTCTTGTATCTTCTACAAATTCAGTTAATATAATAAATAGTTTTTTTAAGAGTTCCGTGTGACTAGCGAAGTTTGGTTTTATTGGTAAATGTAGAGATATAATATTAACGACAAAATTTGTCTTTATGGTTCTGTTTTCTCAAATAGTGTAGATATTCATTCACCACTTTACACATTGTATTGAAGAATGGAGGGAAACGTATCCAAAATTTACTTACGCCTCAATCTTGTTTGTACGACTTAATGAAACTTATTGAGGTGTGAATGATACTGAATCAAAGCATTCATTTTGGTTGAGCGGGTAATGAAATGAATGAATAAGCGTAATTCGAAGTCATTGTGCTTCACTTACGGGAGCTATTTTCATTCATTGCATTCTAGCTCAGTAAATAAAACAAGGACAACTCACTGTTTATCTTCCCTAGCAAACCTCTCCAAAGTAAAATTCACAGTCTCTGGCGATGTCTTGTGGAAATACGTCATTACGAAGAAGAACAATATGTACTTATTCCACAGTATTTTATTAAAAACAATAAAAGGAAACAAAACACGACTAGTTTCAGAGATTGATCTCCATCATTACGTTATTTTCCTTTTATTGTTTTTAATAAATTACGTGGAAAAAGTACAAATTGTTCTTATTCATAACCTCTCCAAAGCTTTGTATCGGAGGTTTTAAGGATCCAACCTATTTTTGAATAGACTCGACTTACTAAGATAATGGATTTTTTATTGGTTTACACTATGCATTCACTGTTACATTCAACAGTTACTTAAACGGTTGTTAAAAACTAAAATCCAGTAGAAATATTTGAAATTATTCAATAAATATAGGTTCAGAAAGCGTACTTCTTGTAAGATACTGAATCGGTACTGCCCTGATTGTGGGTAAGTGTCAAGCGACAGTAGGTTGACAGTTGCATATGAGCTTGCTTTCTAAATATTTACTCTTGGTCTGTTACGAATCTCGGCGGGCCGTCAGTCACCAGTATGAAAGCGCATATCGCTCCTGAACTATGCGTCCTATTTACCAACGCTGCCGAGAGTATCATTAATAGCTCCTTAATGCGTTTCCTCGATGGTCATCCGGTAATTATCCGGAGTGGGCTGCCGTTATGGGTGACTATTAGCCCTCCCTGATCCTCATATGGCGCTGACTGCGTTATTTACGGATTTTGAGGAAGCGTGTTCGCACGGAAGTTTCTGTAGTTGTTTGATGATAGCTTCGCAGGCAAAAATAGTATACTCTAGCAACACTATAAAATCTTCGGATGTATTAGATCATTCGGTGAAAACGTTTAGTATTGTAGTAATAATTATATAGTATTGCTATTTTATAAAACTTTTATAAGGACAAAAACTTTCGCTTCTAATCATATTTCACAGTCGCTTAATTTGTGTAAATAACTCGCCAAGAGGTTTTGCATAGATAATTTAATTATTAAACATTTATTAAGGAATAAATTGAATCCTTCAATCTTTCAAAATCAAGGGATCTTCATTTTTTCCGTCTTTCTAGAGTAACTCGTACTTATAAACCTCACCTACTAGTTCCTTACGTTTTATTCTATGGAAAATCTAAACTTTTACTGGAGTTTTTCCGTTACTTTAGCAGAAACGATTACAGAAAAATATTGTTTTTTTAGCAGACCTCTTCGATAGTAAAGTGAAATGATCCACACTTACCCGAATTATAAGTAAAAATAATTAACTGATGTATTTGCGGTGATTTTATTAATAAAAATACAAGGATAATATGACTAACAATATCAGTACAGGTGTAAGGAGCAAGTAATATTCTTTCTATTTTAATTGATTTCAAGTCGGTTTTGCGCTTAATTTTGGTTAGATGATTTTCCAACCAAACCTCTTCAAAATGGCTCAGTTTACACTTACTTACCCGCTTGAAAAGGGATATATTCGGTAATAGTATATCTGTTAAAAATATTTGGACAACAGAAGATATATATACAGCTAAAATCAAGCTGTATGTTTTTATTAAGGCGATATTGAGGCTGAAATGTCTCTTCTTCTATCTAATCTTTCGTCGACGATGTTAATAAAAACATCAATAATTTGTAAATTTTAGATGAAGTGGATGTAAGGAAACCTAAGCTAATATCTTAGTAAAAAAGATACACTTCAAGAAACACAAAGAAATGAAGGGTGTACACAAGTAGTAATAACATAACTCTGAAGACCAATAAAACCTGCAGAGACACTGCATGGTTACTGACAACTATCCAGTAAAACGTTTTTCCTTACGCTTTATGGGCAAGAGGAAATGCACCTGCCTTAGTGATGATGCACAAGCACACGCAACTCCTCCGAAAGAAATCCATACGCGTATTCTGGGACGGTTGAACTTCCGAGAAAAGGTAGTGATTCCTGGCCTTTCCAAGGTCCCGCCCTTGTGCCAATTTTACCCCCAATATGTGTATATTTATATCGGAGATTGAGAAGACATCGTTAGACGTATAGTCAGGCTCAGCACGGATGACACTGTAGGAAATAAAGGCCGGTATCAATATTTTGGAGGACGATCGAGGCATTTCCGGTAATCGACGCGTAGAATGGCAGAGTGATTAATATGTAGAACTCAACTTAGCCATGATCATGACACGCTCATCATACATCAGTTAAAACCCTTATGAAAGACCGGTTTTGTAATTCATCGTCGTTATGTTGATATCACAGTCGTTACCAATCACTGGAGAAAGACATTCGAAGGTGATTGAATCATCTCGTGGAATTTCGCAGGTTGTGCAAGTGTGTCTCAGGAGAATTCGCCGGTATTTCACAAGGTCAGCCATGTGGCGACCTTTGATTTACTTTCAGTTTGACTTTGAAGTGGTTTCTGACAGCGGGAAAACCCTTATTTCAAAATGAATAGTTGGCAGAAGTAAGTGCATGTTCACTCTTGTTTGCTGACCATTGGAAAAGCCCTTACGATACATATTTGTTTATTGCAATATTAAGATGTGCAATTATGACGAAAGTTGTCTGTCATTTTCTGAACGATTAGTATAAGCCAGTTTTTTTTCATACCTTCATTAACTTCCCGTTCAGTTGCGAAGTGACGACCATCATGTCGCAGTTTTTACAGTATTTAAGCATTTTATGGATAGCAATCTGAATATTGATTTGTTGCAGTTCTGCAGAGCGTCCTGTTTTTAGCTAATATCTTCATTGCCTCATAATTCTTAGCTTCGACTCAAACTATTACTTGTCTGTCATTATCTAACCTAGATCTTTGGTTATAATTCCCTCCGTCCACTATTCCATCCAATACCATCTTTGGTAGACATCTTCTGATCTCCTAGACCATTAATCCTCGTATCGTAATTAACTGATTGATATTCCTCACATTTTCACAAAAAATCATAGGCATGTCTCTTCGTCGGCCCATAGAAAATATCTTAATTAGAAACTTGGTATTATGCTTTTATGGTCTTTCATTGGTAGCACAATTATATTTCTGCTGATTTTATACTCTTTGAGTGATACTATGATTAATGTCTCACAAGCATCATACAACTGAAACGTTTTGCATTGTTACAGTTCAAGGATATCTCTTTTTTGCAACTATGATATAATGTGAAACTATGTAGGCATCTTTGAAATTTAATGAACGCATTCATCCTTCATAATGTTCGTTAGCCGAATCCGTATTCGTTAATATAGTTTGAACAAACAGCGAAAAGTTCTTCATGTTCTGAAATATTTGTATGAGGGATGAGTTATTAACAAAATTTTGTAGGTAACCCGTTATCAGGCAGTCGAACTAAGTTGGGAGAGTGCTGAGCGGGGCGGAAAACTTACTGTTCGACCGATCAATAAGGCGTATAAAAGTAACATTGCTTTTTATTAAAAAGAAATATTCACCTGCATTTACATAGCTTCCCTGCAAGCTGACTATTCACGTTTGGCAGAGAGTGCACAAATCATGGTTCTACTGCCTTGATCGATTACTTTCGCGGGATAATTTACCGTTGCCACCTGGTAATCATTCCAAATTGCAATGTATAGATTAAATTAATAGGTAAATAAATAAATAACGTAGCCCAATTTACACGTGGAGATCAAATCAACTTTTAACTTCCGAGTTTAAATAAATAACTGAATTTTTGAAGCGACTCATTCTGTTGATCTTGATTTCCTGATCATCCTCGCCGTGTCTGAACGACCTATATAACCGGAAAGACGTAAAATATCGGCCGTATTCTCCGAGAACGTACTCTTCCTAAATTTATTAAGTAAATCAAGTCTTTGTTAACACCTTTTATCTTATAAAGATTCCCATTCCGCGTCCTTATTCATTTGGGTAACGCTCACTGACTTGTCACTGCAATTCTTATTACTTTGCTTCACAGATTATCAGCCTTTTTTGAGCTTGTACTGCTCCTAAACTGGATTTAGTTACAGCAATTCATGGCAACAACTCACTTGTACGATAATATTAAAAAAAACTTGTACAAGTCCACACTATTAATAATTAACATGTAATACCACTATATTAGTAGTTTAACTTTTAAAATTCCACAGTATAGTTAGCGTGGATTTGTACGCGTTTCTGAATACTATTGTAAAAGTGTTTTGTTACAATAAATTGTTTCTACGATAGAATTCCACAAAGTATTACTGAAGCAGTTCCGTTGAACAAATAAGCAAAATACCTCTGATTGTCCCTTCCGTCCCCTCAGTTACGCCGGTGAGCAGCGTTACACACGAAGCGAGAAGAAATTGCGCATTTCATTTGGAAGTTTTGTAGCGATGAGGTTGTCTATAGGAAATGAAGGAGTGAGGCAAAATAAGTCATGAAGAGCCGAGGAATTGAGACTTAGTCAAGATCAACCTGTGGGCGTGGAAGGAATGATTATTCCAATTGAGGAATATCAAACAAATGAGAGGGAAATTGCGTAAAAGCAATCGCGTGGGATTCGAAGGATAAGATAGCGATCGGAGGCCAAGGAAAGGGCCTTCCGTTGGTGGAAATTTACCGCTTGGAGACGAAGGGCCGTTCGGTTACGGATTCACCGCAGGTATATCCTGCGAATCAGGGAATGGGGAATCATCAGGGTCGCGATGATGTATCAGGGCCTTCCAGTTGAGGCCTTCCTCCAATTCTCATTGGCCCGGTCTTGTGATGTATAATTGAAATGGAGTTATCTTCGTTAACTCTAAAACAACCGTATCACATCAATATTTAAACCATCACAGGTAATTAAAATGGTGATTAACGTATGTATTGGTACCTGATTGAAACACATTATCTTGTATAATCATCGTAGCACATCAAATAATCTGAAGATTAAGCGTAACTAATACTTAACGGCATTGAGGATACAGAAATCTTGCACAAATAATCTTTACTACTTATAATTGAACATAATTTAACAATCTGAAGCTCACTCAAGCTAGTACTTCGGTTAATAATCATTTGAATACCACCAAAGATTTAATTATCCATTTAAGCACGGTTTGTAAATTAAAGTGAAGGTTTCAATTAAACACCCTTCTCACAAAACATTATACCGTGCCTTCTCTTAAAAGATCTCTGTTAAAACATTCAGTACTTGCATTTATTTCCATACATTCTGCATACCTATAAGAACTTTTCAAATGATAGAGCAAGACGTAACTTCTAGGAAGGTCATTAGCTAAAAATTATAATTTTGGTATTTGTTTTACGGTATTTTATTTAAAGACCAAGATGAGAAACGCTAAAAAATACCATGGCAGAAACAGAAGTTTCTTTAATGTTGTCTAATGATAGGCTGATTAACAAAATCTTCTGCTAGGTATAAACTTAAGAATTTTAAATACCAGAAATAATAAAGTAAATAACGTGATAATACTAAGTAATCGTGTTGATAACAATAATATACTTTACGCGGACGGATGTCTTCTTACATTTTACAAGTCATTATTATGAATAAGTGGAAGGAAGAAAATGTTTACAATCATGCCTTACTTTAAATAAAGTAAAGAACTATAATATAAAGTAATGAGTAATACAAATATAGAATAAAAAATAAAGTAATATCAGTCGTAAGGTATAATTGAAAATTATATTATTCAAAGAATAGCTGGCATGAAGACACTAAAAAATGTAAGACTTAAGCGTTACTTAGTTAATAGAACATTCTTCTGTTCTCCTTTTTTAATTTTATATTTACCCTAAACTATTACTATCTCCTGGTTTTGGCTATTGGTAGTCGTGAAAATCGAATTAATAGAATTAACAAATAAAAAATTCGTTCCCGGATCATTTCATCAAAAGATCTTTGATTCTAAAATAGTTCAAAACGCCGCTAAAAACTACGAAACGCTATTAATAAGCGAGGAAGGATATCTTCCATTATGGTTATTCGCAATTTTTATACACATTTTATACTTCCATTCTCATACCCCAAAACATTAAGGATAGAGAAACAGAAAACATGTTCTCTTCTAAATTCACGTTTGCTATGAGAGGGCATTACTCCTTCGAAGATATAATCTGAATACAACATGACCAGAGAACGTATACCTTGACATTAATCCCGAAAGGACTTAGAAATTCTTAATGGCCGTCCGAAAGTGAAAATTTAGCTTTCAGTATCATTTCGTCACACGCCGGATTCAGGTTCCGAGTCATGCCATGCCTACCGGCGTTTGGCATTCCCTCGGGCATCGACTTTTTCTGTCGGGATTTTCACTCACGAGGCACGAGATGTACTTTCATGCCGACCATGGATGAAGATCCTTCCGTGACGACAGCCTTCAGACTTTAGACATAATCATCTGCTTCTTATGTCTCGTAAGAGTCGTTATGTTATGAAGGTGTGTTTTCTTAAAGAAGATATTAAGATATTGCCGGAAGACACTACGTGTTAATAAACGATAAAAGTAGGAAATGGAATGATTTTGAGGTGTCGTGATCAAGAACAACGAAATTTCAGGAGCTGCATCAATAATCGTGCATAATTCTTCTTTATGCAATCACTTCTTTGAAGAGAATAACCATCATTAAATTGTATACATTTTTTCTTTGACTTTAAGATGAATTACTTTATGGTAATCATAAGTCTATCGTGAATTACCACATCTAAAAAAATATGAATAATAAAATATTATTAATTAATTAATAATATTTTTATTATTCTGTGAATGTATTGATTTATGTATATGTTGTATGTAATTATATTATTGTCTATATTTCGTTGTTATTTTTTACTGTGTTTTCGCGGGTTTTTTCAACCACCTTCTCTGTGGGTGTTTTCCCGCAAAGTGGGTTTTTTCTTTGGCAACCTTCAGTTGCAAAGATTTTTCCTCACACTCTACTCTGTCTTTTTGTTTAAATTTAATTTATACTTGTTCATATTCTGACGATATACGAGGTTAGATGGAAGAGAGGCCCACTTGGGCCTAACTTCGCCAATAAAGGGTCAAGCTAACTAAATAACATCTAAATGATTCAAGTTAATATAGAAGTAGTCGTTCAGGAGTGAAATAATATTATTTTAAACGGCTGTCAGCTAAATGCGAGGGAATCCCTCTTTCCAGAGGCATTTTCAATGCGTTTTTACTAGTTCCTGTACATCACACTATTTATATGGATATATGATCGAAGAATTATCATAAAGTTACCTCGTAAGCGAAGTAAAACATTTTAAGGACGAAATTAAGCCATTCATCTACCAAGAAAAGGCGTTTCTTGGCACCTTTCCATTTTCCTTCAGTAACTATTTGACATAATGTGTTTTGAATCATCAACAGAATTACATGAAAATAAAGAAAGGTTGGAACATGGCCGTTAATGAATTAGAGGTTTAAAATCTCGAACGCCGACAAAGACGGCTTTTGGAGATTTTGAACCTCTAAAACAGAATTACATTTATCATAAGATGTCATTTAGCATTTTGTAAGTTACAACATTCGTTGAAATCTTGGTAACAAATCGGGGTCTGCCTTTCTATGGGGAAATACGGTTTCATAACATAAATTCCCGGATAATAAATTATTTTTTAATTGCCTAATTAACTCAGGTACAGCAACTTACAATAAATAATGTTTCACCTAAGAATAAAAATAAATAAATGACAATAAAAATAATGATATCGTAATAAATAAACGCTTGAACAACTAGAATGCAAAAAATCTAATCTCGATTCATCTGTCGTCAAGTTGACGGCTTCTAAAGTTGACGCATTTTAACGAAATTCACGAATGATATAGTATCAACACAGTATGACTACACAACATGGTAGAAACGTAGTTCTGAAGTGTACAAACTGAACAATTTTATTTAATAATCGACTATTAAATTTTAACAATTTTTAAGGAACAAAATTGAAATACATGGGCCAGATGATTTTTGCTCTTACATCTTTCTCTTGCAATAATTATTCATTTATTTTTCAAACTTTTCATGCGATAAATATGAAATTTGCGTACATTTCTGATGAAGATCCTTCTGAATGACTAGGCATCGAAAATAGTGAGGTTTAAAAGATAACAAGTGCCATATTATTTGCAAAAGTTCGAAGTTTGACTGTGGAAATGCAGTAAATATTAGCAATCAAAATAAAAATAGAATTTGAGAAGGGAAAACTGAACCATATAAGGAACTTATTTTGAATTATCGCCTTGTAACATTTCCTGGGTATCCCGTGTGTTAGGAAATAGAAAATGGAAAGCAAAATGTCACATGAAACAAGAGACTTAAGATGACAAATATAAATGGAAGATTCATTCCTGCACTAGACCTCAATACCTTCAGGGTCGTAGTTTCCGAGCTATTGTAATCCTCTTTCGAATGAAACCTGCAAAATATACTCGTCCGTGAACCTAGCTAACCTAAACAAAGCTTTAGTGAAATCTATGTGAAATCTTCAAAGGATTTCCAACGGTTCAGATAATTAGAAGCAAACAAAGCTTTGCCGCAGGATATTTTTAAAAGCCCAATTACAACAAACTCACTACTCAGGGACACGGATTTCACGCGATTTAGAAATTCTGCGAAAGAAAGAATTGGGTGACACATGTCTAAACAAAGAAAGTAAAAGCGTTAAATCTAAATGTAGAAACATTGGAAACCTCTCATCCAAAGTACTACTTAAGTATTCTACAAGATTTTAGATATGTAACCCGCGAGCCGCTAGAGGCGTATGGCAGGATATACATAAGATATTCGTATCGATATCTATATCACTGGTACACATATTTTTCAGCAACCATTCTATCACTTCAAAATTTGTCATTCCGGCAACCGTTTCATCTCATGAAGTTTTTTAAAATGCTGATTAACTAAACTGACTTTCAACTAAATCATATGTGCTACAGACTCAATGAGCCTGAAAGAGCACACGAGCTCGATTTTTATGAATAAATCTTCCATTAAATGAAATATTATCAAAGCACAAAGCATTGGATTTAAACCTATCCAACAAATTCGCTTAGTAGGTACATACGTGCGTACACTGACTTGAAGAGTTTTTGTTTTCTTCCTTCGCATGTAAATGTTTTGTTATTTTGTATTGGCATCTATAATTGTTTCACTTACATTAAAATATTTTTTTCTAAATAATTGTCAATGAATTTTAGCGAATCTATCAGCAAATAATTTGTTACCTTACGAGTAATTGGTTAGAACCGCTTTTACAGAAAAGAGATGATACGCTATTCCAACATCTATTAAAAAACTCCCACAGAAATTTTATTTGAAGCAGAAACTTTGTTCATCTTAGCTAACATCAGAAATACTGAAGCATATCTGATAAACGTTCAAGTAAATTGCATTCTGATGTAATTATCGATTGCTTAACACTACTGATATAAATTCCAAAGGCATCAGAAAGCATACTCTACACAAATCTCTTGACTAAAATGTCCCTGAAACAAAGTTTAGGACGTATGAACAAAGATAGAAAGGCATTCCTCCGAAATTATTTCTGAGAAAAGCGACGAATAACCTACGGCTCATCCGGAAATTCAAAGCGGTCTATTTGTCACATTCTGGAACGAATTCAACATTTTTCTCAATCCTGTTTATCATGCCAAATGAAATTTGATAAGAAATTTTATTCATCTCACTAAAGAGCTCACAATAATTCATTGTCACTACTAATATCGACGTTGCGGTGTGATCATTCACTTGAAAAGTTGAGTAATAAAGTTAGGGAAGCAATGCGACGTCATTTAATGAACAGTCAGAACTAGTTCTTATTAATAATTAGAAATTCTGTTACATTATTAAATAACAGCCGTCGTTAACCAAACAGCCATAAACCGGGTCATTCACGACTTTTTCCTTAACAAATCTTTCCTCCTCATTTTTTTCAAGATCGTCTCGATGTTGTATGGTCATTTTGTTCTAATGACGAAGTTGTAGAATCGTAACCAGTAATGGAATAAAACGTAGAAGTTGTGACACCGTGAATTCATTAGAATGGATAACATTGCTAATACGAATATCATAAAGTTCAACGAAGTGAAGGCGGAAGTAATGGTTCATGTAACGGACAATATTCCATTTAGGTGTACTTAGCGATTGAATTAATTTTTATTAGTGTTATCTCGACCTTGCTTATTTTAATATAGGCGATATGCCCTCAAGTGTGGCGTGATGTTTCACAATGTGGCCGAGTGGGTGAGTAAGTTTAGGGTGGCTGTATTCTTCCGATGGTGCATCTTCCGATGAAGCAAGGCTCCCTATTAGGGTTGTTCCCAACTCTCGAAGAGATGATTCTGGGAGCTTACCATTCCCAGGATAATAAATTCCGACTGATTATTAGAGATTATTTACAGCATAACTTCGAAAACCATAGAATAGATATTTTTTTTGTAAATGAGAGACATATGTATGAAATACAAGCAAATAAAAAAATAATAAATATGAACGACGAGAGATTTTCTAAATATAAAATATGATCACAACTGAAGTAGCTCAACCTTGAGGTATAATTTTGGATGATTGAAGAATATCTCTTCAAAATAATATGTTAAGCTAGTTATTAGAGTCAGTATCTCTACAAATTTAGAAATTATGAGAATGGCAAATGAAGTTCTAAATGATGCCAAAGAAATCGACACATACTCTGATTCGATTTCTTCCTTAAAACGAAAACAATATTCCAACCTGTCTGGGTTATTATTAATTTTGTTTTTTTTTATTTTCTTAGATGTTTTCATGTCTCTTTATGTATTTATTCACTTATTACATCGCACGCGATCGGCAATTTCCAGTCTGTTTTTTTGTGGTTGTTTTCTGGTTTGCGACGAATTAATTATTATTATTACTTCCAAAATATTTCCAAATATGAAGATGGAACATAGCTGAGAATTCGCAGGAGGACTGGTGAAAGTTTTATTATGAATGAAAATAAGCCTCGAAAAGTTGCGAAAGTCTGTAAATCAGTGCGCGAACTACGAAATGAATATAGTCTAGTAAAAGCGGGAGGAAAACGCTTCGATTCGGCAGTTATACAATAGGGAGTATCACGAAAAACATTTTTTTGAATTTCAAAATTTCAAATCGATAAAAGGTTTTCACTATGATCACATATTTACTCAAAAAAATGTTAGTCGAATTTAAAAATATTTAGGTCTCCCGCAACGAGCCTAAAGTTTGATTTTTTTGACAAAAACGAATATTTTAATTTTTTAAAACATAATTACAAAGCAAATTTTTGTTTTCAAGTGCAAAAATGTTAAGTTTAGAATGATTAACAGTATACAAATATTATATTAAATTATTTGGAATACTTTTTATTTGTATGGTTTTAAGAAATTTCTAAATGAAAAATTAGACTGGAAATAAAATGAAATGGTCAACAATAGACCTTAATTTTGCAAAAGTTATAATTTTACAGCTAATCCCGGAGGCGCAAATGTTACATAACAGATACAATGTTTTCGTTCTTGAAAACAAAACTGTAATTTCTATTTATGTTTAAAAAATAAAAATCTTCGATTTTGACAAAAAAATCAACAATAACCCTATTATACAGTTATTGTCTGATTCCGTCAGTCTTCCAGGGAATTTGGGAGAAATGGCTAACCCACTCCCCGCCCTTAGAGCACCACTTTCGAAACTTCTCGCTGGTGGAGACAAATCTTCAATCCCTCCACCGGTGACAGTAAGCTATTGGTCTGCGATGTTTACTTCCTGTCGATTCAAAGGCTATGTTGGTGTAGTCACTGCAATCGGACGGCATTTTGCAATCTCCATCAGTTACGCGACGAACGGGTCAGCAAATATCCATTGTGTTCGTGTGCAATCGATTCCGAAGTTTGGCGGACGAAGTTTTTGTGTGAATGACTAAACTCTTGATTCATTCGAAGCATTCCTTCCGCTGTGAGAAGGACGCATTCCATCATCACACAATCATCTACGACGGTCTAGAAGAGGGGGTCCCACCACAAGAAACAAGGTCCGCTTGATCGACACCTCCCGATTTCGTGAACACATTCTGCGTCTCTTAGCCATCTGAATGTGGTTACAAATCATTGGCATTCATCGTCTGTTTGGAGGGATTCCTATAAAATTCCGATGTAGTAATACATCGCGAGTTTTGGGTCGCTCGTTACTTCCCATGCTATTCGTAACAGTGCAGAATGATTGCTTTGCAACGGGTTTGAATTCCCTGGTTAAGAAGCAGTTATGAAAGGTTCAATGTTGTTGTAGTAACCATACAAAGATTAAATGCATAAAAATATTTGGAATATATGCTCCGAATGGGGTTCATGTATCCTTACGGTTCGGAGTCAAGTATATAAATAAGACGAAAAATCGATTAAATCTTCCTTCCAAGTGAAGTAGGAGATCATAGCAAATACCTTGAGCATCAAGGGTTAAGTGTCAATTTTTTCTCTTTCTCGATTTTTTCTTGTCTAAAACTTTTAGACTTGAAAATTAATTTACATGAAAATCCATAAGTTATATTTCTTAAATATATTTATTCATAGATATGTATATTTTCTTGCTATTGTATTTTGATTATTTCCGTTTTTCCTATTTCCTATGGTAAGGAGTAGAAATAAAATTATATTTCATTTAGTTTTCTCTCAATCTCGCTCTTTGCTATGACAATATAAGAGCTACCGACGTATGATTGGCTCCTAAGTATGGCATTCACCTTGGCGAATCCTTATGAAAAGGTATGAAAAGTGTGAGTCATAGGTTCATTGTACTGCAATGACGTGAGTTTTTCTACCCTTAGCAGTCAGTAAAGAATACAATAGGAAACTATCTAACCCCACATCTTGCATAATAACCCTCATTCCCTCATGAAATTAACATATAGAGATTCTATATAAAATTTTTATGTACCCCTTATATTTTATACGCATACATGTATTTGCTATATATGAGTGCGATTGCATAAATGAGTCTTGTGATATTTGAAACCGTGTTACCGTACTTCTACGCTAACATTACTGCGTTTTACAATAGGAAGCAAAATTAAAATAATTGTTCTATTTTCTGCTCAAACAACACGAATTCACACGATCTTCGACCTACGAACAGCTTTGAATAGGAATTTTCTCGATGTTCCTACTTGATTCATAGAGCAATGGAGTCAATCTCTCGGGAAATGAAGCGTTTGTCTTGCGTATTTAGTGCTTTTTCAGATTGAAAATAAAGGAAAATAGTTACGTATGTCAGCTTTATATCAGTATCTCATTTGAGCTGTACTATATTTTAAAATAATTATTCTACGAGGAAGTGTTTCACTTATAAAAAAATCTGATAAATTAATAACTAACGAGTAAAATATAATTAAAAATATTTCAAGGAAGTAAAGAGACTTGTACCGTAACACGCAGTATTTATTCCAATTATTATCAAGGTTTCAAAACAGTGCCATAATCAGGTGATAAATAAGATGAGGTACAGGAATAAGATGAGGTACTCGTATATTAGAAGGTGACCTTTTAAAACCTTCCTATATAGAGACGTGGTCTATGCATTGGATCCTAAGAATCTATTGTTGAAGGACATTAATAGGCGTAGATTTCTTTTGTTTTCAATTAAAATATAGGATAATATAGTTAATTTCCGTATTTTCTGTGGTGGGATGAAAAAATTGGCAACACCTATACGTAAATTGTTTTGATATGCTGAATACACTTGTCTCTCCAACGCATAATTTGCAATTAAAGAATTATTTTGGCTCTTGGTACCGAAGTTAGGACTCAGTCTGTAAGATCTAGTTACCTTCTTTGTTTAGTACACCTTTACTACAAGGTTTTGAACTTTGCGGTAGATGAATAGGATTTTAGGAAAGGTATAGCGAGAAGTCAACTTCATCGTATGATCCATCCCGCAATTTCTATGGAAACGCAAATCTATCATTCATACACACTCAATCAGTTGCTGTAAACAAACTACCTTAGTTCATATACTCAAATTGAAAAATCGACGTAAGGAACGAAATTGACTGGATGTGTAAATATGATTGAGTCAACATTAATGTAAAATAGAGGTGGTTGCACCAGAAGAGGAGCACGAGTGAACTCAATGAAGTTGAAATGGATTTTGATAAAAAGTGTGTGAGCTAAAAAAAGATAAACATTCAGTAACGACTGGATAATGCATGAATATAAACTGAACGAAATCAATTCAAAGGTGGTGATATACATTGATTTTTCACATGGAAAGCGGGAGTGTGAGTTGAATATTCACTGCTTCAAAAGGAAGAGGAAGTCCGAGTAAAAGACGATTGAGCTAGGCGAATGTGATGCTGAAGACTAAGAAGAAGATGCTACCCACGTAATTGAAAGAATAAAAGGGAATGTGTGAAACATTGTGTGTATGTATCTTAACAGAAAGACGCATAAGGATATGGAAGTGTGAAGAAGTATTGTGTATTAATGAGGTTAACCAGAAGAGGAATAGCTTGAATGAAATGTGTTTATTTATGGAAATGAACTTCCTTAAGGAATTGTCACCTGGTAGGGTGGTCCTTAAGTTAAGCCTATCTGTATTTATTATCTTCCGGATCGAATGGTGAGTTATAATTCTCATTAAAAGATTATCAGTAATCCATGGAAACATCCTCATTAAAGACAGACTTCATTACGAATCAGGAACTTAGTTGGAAATGATTTTACGGGATACATGAGTGATAAAGTTCGAAGTCAGCTGTTAAGAACTACGCACATAGAGAAAAGAGCTTAGACGTTACGGGACGGCTTGACTCCCAAGAGCAATTAAACTTCATCGGCGAGTTATTCATGACTCATGATTTCACAATGGAGACGCGCTCCCTTGTGTGAGATGCATTTTTTTGTGTCGCTGATTCCAAGCTTTCGCCTTGCGGAAGACGTTCTCAGCGGTTGCCCATTCATCTGTTCCGGGTCCCGACTTCGGGATGAAGACAGCTGGATTCTCATCAAAGGAAGGGGATGCTTGCTTTTTTGTGAACTTATGACTCTAACCGCCTTTTTTCTTGGAAGAACCCTGAAAGTTTGTTGGTATATTTCGCACTTCTCTCTGAATCGAACTCGCCTCTATCCACGGGAAATGAGTCAAGGATTGGCTTCGAGATTCTTCCCCAACGATTGTTTTTTATGAGTTGCTTAGATGTTTTGACCCTCCCGCATTGATGGGATGATAAACATAGTATGTAAAGGCGCGCACGAGCTGATTTGAGTAAACAAATACATTGTAATGAGATCAGGGATGCGTGCATTGTCAAGGGGAGTGCGCATTCGAGAAAGGTGAACCTTTCGTACAAAAAGAGCAATATTCTCCGATATAAGATACTTATGGTGGGTTGGGTTGATAGGAAGACAAACACGAAGGTGCTGGAAGTGCTTGGGAGGAGAGAGCTTTAATTAAAGTGATTAAGCATCGACAGATGAAATAGGTGGGTCAAATATTGAGAAGGGAGGGACTGCTAAAGAATGTAATTGAATGTAGAATGCAAGGGAAAAGCAGAAGGAAATACAAAGACAAAAGATATGGGATAACGTAAAGGGTGGAGTTAAATACCAGTAAGTGAAGGAGATGGCGTTAAATAGGGATTAAAAAAAATTAAATGCACGTGAACCTTTCGAATATATGTATAAAAATTACTGTTAAGAGCACTATTATAATATCGATTCTCAAAAAACTCTTCCACACATTTCTATGAGTATGCATGCCACCGTGTGCGATATGAGATTCCAGGTAAGGGGTATGAGGTAGTGATGTGAATAAAAGAAACCGGCCTCCCAGATAACCAAGTTGGAAGCACGTTCAGCTTTATTGAAAGCGGTCCAGGGTTCGATTCCCGGCGGAAACCGTTGCCGGTGTGCGAAGTGATCTAAGCTGTCGGAGAACTTTATATAATACTACTGCAACAAAAGAAAGACGTTTATGTGCTTAAGCCGGGAAAAATCACGGTGTTTGTTTTTGAGAATGAATTTATGTTGAATCCATTTTGAATATAGACAATATTTATAGAAGGTCGGAGGGAGGGATGCTACACAGAGGCCCTTTCATGCCCTCCGATAAAATCGGAAGAGCCCTCATCCTGACGATGCTTCTGATAACAATCTGGCTCTGGGGAACATTAATTAAAATTCATCCCTGAGCCGACGGAAAAACCAAGGGTGGGAGAGACTATAAGCTAGGATAAGGTTAGATGTAGGGGAAGAAAGAATGTGGGGCACTGTGGTTCTTTAAGTTTCTTCAAATTATCCACAAATGAACGTAAAATCATAGAGAAGGATTTGAGGATGTTGTACTCTCATTTCCTATCAGTGATTACGCTACAAGGATACAATTCGGAAGTAACCCAACACTTGAAAATAGTCTATCGGTGTATACACTTCTTATGGCGAAGGGTTTCTAGTATCTCCTCCAAAAGCATTTCAGTCTGCAATTTCTGATAATGCTTTATTGGTCAAGGTCTTCAGGCCATCACTCTCGCCATCGATTTATGAAATACTTTCCCTTTACTATTCCAAGAGGCAACTGCCCTCTGATTCTGACCCGTGGAAGTACTTGCCCTCAGTAAAATCTAAGTGTCGAGTTGTTCACACGCAATAATAACAATAAAACGACTGTATTTCCGGGTGAGATTGAGGATTATGATTATCTTCTTACATCTCCCCCTTGCCAATAAAGATTTAAGAGAAGAAATATCCAAAATTTAACAAAAGAAAGCGCTAGGTAAGAGAGAACAAAAAAAACATCGTTAAGAGTAAAATATAGTTGGGTATACGAGTTAAAAAAATAACGCGAATTTTTTAATTTCACATATTGTATTAGTCCGATTCGCGCGATTTTTCCGTTGCTGTGTCGATAAACTTGTTTGAATTGTTGCTGTGTATTGGATATTCAAAATTTGTTTAGCTTTCAAAAAAGTTTACATGTGCTTTGGTAGGATCAGCGATTTTGAAAATGGATCAGAGAATTTGTATTAAATATTGCTATAAGAATGGAATAAAGTGTAGAAAAATTTTATAAATGTAAAATAATGCTTTTGGCGAGTGTGATATGAGTAAAATAAGGGTTTATGCGTGGTATAAACATTTCCAAGATGCCTGTAAAGATGTTGGAGATGACGAGCGCCCTAGACGCCCTAGCACATCACACATCGATGGAAACGTGAAAAAAGTGAAAGAGATAATTACGAATGATCGACGAATCACAATCAGAGGAGTAGCTGATGATGTTGGGATGTAACTTGCAATCGTATAACGATTTTTCCGAAGATAACCAATCTACCCTATTTCAAGCCACTAGCTTCACTTCCTCTTATTCTCTAACCTTAACACTGACCATCGCCATCCTCTCACTTTGCAACCGATTTAAACCACTCTGTAATGCCTGCCCAGTATTATTCTTTCCCATAGTCTCTACCAGACTATCTTCACTCAGTTAATTCCAGATAAATATTTCTCTTCATTACACAAAAGTTTTCCAAGGGCCTTTCTCTGCATTCCTCCTTCGATAGACTCCTTAATCATTCATTCGTTGCGTCCGTTTTATTTCAATCATTCTCCTGAATCACGACATCTTCATTGCTTATAACCCTCTCTTCTTCACTGCTTTTATGGTGTATGCTTCATGGCCACACACAAGACAACAACAAGGACACTCTACACATGGGCTTTTATGAAGCTCTTCCTCATATCCAAGCTAGACTCATTTACATACAAATTTAAATCTCAAGTTGTGCGTATCAGAAAGGTAAAAGGGAATAAATATAAAAAATACCAAGGACAGCATAGAAGTACAGTAATAAATAGGTTTTTATCACTTCCTATTTCAATTTTAGATGCGACCCGTGACAGCTTTGACGCCAATCAGTTCTGCCTTTCTCCAGAAAGTGTTGCTCACACACGTGACGTTCTCGCCTTACTATCTTGGCGATTATTTTTACCTCTATTCTTGTTGTTTTTAGTATTGCTTTTCCTTATAGCAATCGACAGTTTTGTTGGATATGTCTCACACAATTTTATGATATTTTTGCTGGAAATCCTGTCTAAAATGTCAAACTACTTTAATGAGGACGCGTCTTCCCTCCGAACAACAATGCACCCGTATATAAACAACCAAAATAAATAAACAAAAAGAGTAATAATCTTAAAGATCTTATATTATTTATTTATTTAAGATGTCATTGCAAGTTGGCCTTTTGGCCAGGTGGCAGGCAATTTTTAAGGGGAACATAAAAAGTGATTTCAAGCCTGGCATTTCCCAGAGGCGGGAGGGAAACCCCTCCAAAAACCACACGTAAAATGCGTGTTTTGATTAATTTAGAACTTCAATTACATAATCAATCTTACAAATAGAACGAAATTCAGGTTGGAAGGATTTAAACAGACACAACAACATTATAATACCTTATAGTAATTTAAAACATATATTCCTAAAGTTTTTTTTGCATTTCGGGTAGGGTTTGAGAGCCTCTTCAGGTAACATATTCCATCTTTAATCCCCCTATTTATAAAAGAGTACTTCGCGATATCTGTTAGTTGTTTCCTAAGCTATAAACTTATGTCTACGGTCCCCTCGAGCTACATAATTTGGTTCCTCTATCCTGTCCTTTAATTATATCCAAGCCTCGCCTCAATTTCTAACCTGGAAGATTCCTACTAATCGGTTTATCCTTCTCCTTTTTTCTAATGATTCCCAGCCGAGAATCTCCAACATCTCTGCAACGCTGTCTTATTTCTTATGTTTTCCTAAATATATCTTGCTGCTTTCCGTTGTGCTTTCTCTATCTTTTTAATGTTGAGTTTATTATGAGGAATTCATAAGTTGGTCGCATATTCTAATATCGGTCTTACTATATTTTGGATTTCAGAAAACTCGTGCACTAAATTTTTTATGAATAGAAATTTTTTATGTTTCATGAGAGTAGATGTATCTATAAAACCATTTGAAAAAATTTAACAAAAATAAGATACTTTAATTTTTGTATGTAACATAATTCAATTTTCGGCCGCACAAGTCCAAGTTTTTCACTGACCAAGCATTGATACAGAGGAATGGAAACGTTTCTCATCGTCTCATGATGCATAGCGATTGAAATCACTCGAATTTCTTGGGTGAAAGGTCCTCAGGAGTGCGTGGTTTGTTGATGTAAACCTTATATTTCAAGCAACTCCATACAAAGAGAGGAAACGTCACCATTTCGGGCAACATTAAAATGAGTACTAAGTCTGCGCTGCGTTAGCTCTACCAAACTACCCGTTTCGATTAAGAGCTCACAGACAAAGATACGATATTTAATCGTACACGTTTCCATCTTTACTAAAATGGCATCTTTCAGCTTGCAATTACCAGTGATTCTGCATGATCCAGTCCCCCTACCCCATCTTTCAAATCCATTCTGGCTAAGTCATACCTCCCAGACAGACCCTGTATTATACTAGAATAGAACAAAAAAATCCAACTTGCCCTAGAGATCGAATATACATAATTTGTAAGACCATTCTGCTTCTGATGGCAATAAAACGAACTCCATCCTCGAAGAGTGTCAAAAAAGAAAGGCAAAGGTACTGAAATGTTGCATGCCAACGCCATGGATGAGTGATCGGGGCGATGATTGGAAATCGTTATCGCGAACTGATGACGAAACTGGCGAAGTGTGAACATTCTGTCTGACATAAGTTCCGACTGCAGAAATTCCGAAAGTCCCCGATTTCTCCATAAGTCATTAACGGAGTCTCTAATATTTGTTTAGCGCAATTAGCAGCTGCTCGAAAATTTATGGTATGAGGTGTATATGCGCTGACGGTCTCAGATAGTTTTTGTTTGAGCCACTAGCTGAGGGATTTGAGCGTGTATGTTATGATTTCTTGTTCTTTTTTTCAGCAATCCACTCAGCTTCTCTAATGTTTTTGCGAAAAAATTCGCCCAGTCTGGAAAGTCATAACTATGAACAAATCATGCTAGAGATTTGATACTTTCATCTGCTTACACGAATTAAATATATATTCGTTGAAATATTCCTAAATATTCTATTTATAACGAAGGAAAGAAGATGTCTACTTTTCTGTATACTACTCGTACTATTTACTGCTCCAAAGATACCTTTCCTTCCAAAGATATCTGTGGAAGAGAAGCCATCTTATTTCCTGTATAATGAAGTTCCATTTCCACAATAAGTTGGCTGTGAATTATAATATCTTTCTGTGAATTTTAAATTCTATTTAAATTATTTTAAATTATTTTCTGCATCTTTTAAATTTGTAATAAATTATTTAATACAATAATTACTACTTAACCAGAAATGCATAAGCAAATACCCAACCATTCAGTAGGTATATGTGTACTAACATTCCCTTTCCAATACCGTTTCTTTGGCACAGAATCTGTTAAAGAATTGAAGAAAATTTTCCTCTAATTTGGGTATAATGTGATATAATTTGGATGATCTGAAAGTCTTTTTGTTAGAGAAAATTTAATCAATAGAATCTGATGAACGAGTATGAAGCGATGTGAGAAAAATGGATGAATGGATATGTACTCTTAAAATGATATATCTTTTCATTTAGGTACCATCTATTTTGCGAATAAAATTGACTGTCATGAAACAGGAACCGCAAGGAGGAAATCCAGTTACAGATAATGATTGACGGTGACAATCGCCTACTGGGAAAGCCCTTGTAAAGCTTTTGAAACAAACTATATTGTATTTAAATAATAATGAAGGAGACGTCACCATCTTTGAACTATTTTAAGTGCTACGAGTATTCAACTTAACTGCAATCGATGAATGGAATATTTTTCCCTCATTCATTTTTTTCATGGCTGTGATTCCATAGGGGCTAATAAACTATAAGAGACAGCGGATGAGGGCATTCATCATGATCACTCTAGAATGAATGCTACGAAGATGCGTTGAAATCTGAGGCGGTTTTGCCCTTTTTTTAAAGGTCGACCGTCATTGGTTATCGCAACTGGGATCTGTTTCACGTAAGGCATACTACTTTGCTCACAGATATCTTAAAAATGAATTTTTATTACAAAATCCATGAGCCGACAGCCGTCACATCATTTTGTATAATACATGGAAAATATTCTTATCAAGTTGTTGTGTTTGAGGTGGATAGAAAAGACTAAACGAGAATATAATGGTAGATGAAGTGAAACAATAAGCAAGATTGAGTAAAACTCAGTCTGTGTACTCAGAAATATAACACCAATATTTATATAACAAATAAGATGTAACATTTTATAAATAGATGCAAAACAGCAATGATTAGCTACCGCTACGAACAACCGTGTGGAGGAATTGACGAGGACGGAAGGTGCTACTAAACAGCTTAATTTAACTGAATTTGCCTCCTTTTCTGGTCCCATAGGAGGCGTCTCAGCCACCTCCAGAGACTTATTAGTGGCTTTTAAGGCTTGAATGATAGTTTTATTTGCAAGTGGCATCTCTTTATCCAGAAAATATTCGTTTTAACCGAACTAAAATCATTGACAATTTTGGCGTTTTTTGTCGAAATTTGGAAACTTCAAGGCAAAAATTCTAGCAGAAAATATTTTTTGATTTAAAAAGAAAAATAATAATTTGTATTGTCCATGTGGGTGAGCCGTTTTGTCGGGTATTACATTTTGATAAAAAAGTGGCAAAACGACCCACCCTTGTGTCTAATACATAAATTTCCAAATAGCCCTCGGATGGTTCGGAGTAATAAGTATCAAGTCTAATTTACGAGCTAAATCTTGAAATTCGCTGGCATATTTCGTTTCAGTTTATCTAATCCGTATGGTTGATGAAAATCGTTCTTGACATGAGAGGGATTTAATTTCCTCAATTATCACTACTGACTATAAAACTGGAACGAAGTGTCGCAAAATTCCAAATGTTGATCCGATTATATATTTCGCTTTGGTGAACCGATGACAGCGTTGACAAATAATACTCATTTTATTTTATCAGCAAGGCTTTATTTTGGTCAGACGTGACGCACAACAGACTGGGATGATTTAATAATTCATCTCATCTCATGATTCATGGCATCTCGGCCACCTCCAGAGGCATATAAATGGCATATTGAGGCTTGCTCATCAGTTTTATTTGCAAATGACATCTTTTTACGCAAAAATAGTCGTTTTAACCGAAAAAAATTATGAGAATTTTGATGTTTTTGTCGAAATTTCTAAACTTCGAGGCAGCAATTTTCACAGAAGATATTTTTTGATGTAAAAAAATTGTTTTAGAAATGTCTATGTGGGTGGGCCTCTTTTATCAGGTATTTATTTCGATCAGAAAAAAGTGGCAAAACCCCCCACCCTATTGAGTACTCCCAATCTGGAATTCCGAAATATTTCAAAATTCGTGGTGCCGTTTGAAGTGTTCTTTCAAAGTTAACGTTGGCTACAATTTCGTAAAAATAACTGCCACTGACATGCATGTAAATATAAAGACGAAGGAAAAACTTAAAAAACAAAAATCTTCGGTAGGAAAGCAAAAGAAAAAAAAGAGGATAAAATAAAAGTAAATTTTCTGATTATGAATTATTTTCTCACTTTCCATTGACTCCACCGAATTACGTTATCCGAAATACGAAAAATCTTAATTCTGGAATAACCTTGGTCCCAATAATTTCGGGTTTAGGGTTCTTAACCTTTATATACTAATTACTTGATTGAGTCGAAATAAGGGAAAGTAAATCGTGAGTGAAATCGCAGAGAAACGGGAAAAGAGATGGGAATGAAAGTTATCGTGAAATGCAAAAAAAATCGTTAATATATTTTCGGCATTTTACAGTGTCACGATTTGGCGCGGTTTTATTTAATCAAAAATGATCATTCTTTTCATTTTCATTTGCCATTAATTATTCTAATTATGCAGCTATCTAGCCTTAAATTACTTCCACACAATTACTTAGGCAGATAAATGTCACATAAATTAGCATAAGTCAGAGCTGCAGATTTACCTACCTACAGATTTTTCGGAAAAATCTAATAAAAGGTTCGTTAATTTAGAAAAAATCTTCACGCTTTTAAGTTATAACGATATTGAACTACGTCAATAAGACACTCCATTCAATTTCCTTTATTTCGGTGCTTGTCTCGATTTCCTAAGACCAATAATTCTAATTTTAAAGTGCAAAATAAAGAAAGACTGCAAAGACCAAAATAAAATTTACATGCACAGTTTTTTATATTGATGGAAATTATAAAAAAGGCAGAGAAATTGGATCACACACTTTCTTAAGCAGGAAGGGTTATTGAAGGTGACAGTTGAAGGAGCGGTGGAGAGAAAGATGATGAACGAGAAAAGAGCTATTGGATGAATTGAAAGGGAGAGAGATATGTAAAATTGAAGAGTAAGTTCTAAGTTAAGCAAGCCTTGGGAAGGAAATCATTTTAAATTCTAGGATGCCAAGGATCTACCATGTGGCAGAACAACGATGATGATGATGAGATTTTTCGGGCATTTAAATACCTATTCATAAAAAGGCAAGTGCAATAATTTTGTTTCCCAATACCGTTTACCACTTCCAAAGAAAGAAAAATTGACAATATTCTTCGGAGTTTACAGAGAAACTAATTTAGTTATTTCATGCAGTTTCGATGGTGCAGTAAAATTGAAAATTATTAAGGCTCGGCATAGAATCTATCTTCTAGTTTGGGTTGGTCTACCTTCAAGAAATGCTAGTGGCATAGGATTTGAGCGAATACATGGAGAGATGGTCTATCAGGAACCCTTAAAAATTTTACACACTATATCATGTAAAAATGATAATAGTGAAAATATCTGTAAAGTATTCTACCCGAAGGCCGGTTGGTACCTCACCCCCTCCGACATAAGCTACTTAGAGCTTGCAGAGAGCAATGAGGTTAGCTAGGCAGGATGAGGAGTGAGGTAGTTTGCTATTGCTTTCCCCTCTGAGCGAGAATGCTATTAGCGGAACATGTCCACGCAAGTGAAGCAAAATGACTCTACGAGTAACAATATTCTTGATATTCCATAAGGAGGGACCTTAGTTTGTGAAATTATTCACTCATACCTCAGTAGCTTTCATTTCATCACAGCCATGATCAAGACAGGAAAGATACATTTTTCTCCATCCTGTACCAAATGACAAATGAAAATATTCAATTCATCATAGTATGTTAGCAGGAACCAATAGCGAAAATGACTTTTCTAAATAATAAACAATCATATTCTTGATTAATTCATTGAATTTTATAATATATCTCTTTTCTAATTAGTTTAATCTATTGTAAATCATTTCTTGTTGTTATTATTAAAATATTAAGTATAAAACGCTAACACTAGACTTCTGTCCGAGACAGAAAATTAGAAAATAAAATAAGTGCACCTAGCAGTGGCTAAGTATCGCTATATATTTTGGTAAGTGAGATGTATTGATCTTTCACTGATCCATTGTGCAGATAGGGGCCATAAAGCTTTCAATTTTGCTTTAAACTATTGGAATGCAGACAATACGCAACTTGAGTATAACATGATGATTCCACACGACGCAAAATAGCATATTATGTTGTCGATTGGTACATACATTGATTGCGGTTGCATTACATGCGGTTGATTGTATGTACTTGCGGTTTCCCAATGAAGGTTCCCCCACTCTTGGTGTACTTCATTAACTGTCCCCTAAGGACTTTAATTGATATGTTTGCTATCAGTCACCTTACTTGTGGGCAAGTTTAGCTTGGTCTCCCACATTGACTATGCTATGAGAATTTTTCTGGAAGAGAGTGTTTACCAGTTATACAGATGGACGTTCATACATAGCCTAATCTGATAGCGGTGGAAAATTTGGAACCATTGCGAATTAACAATAAGAAAGAAATGTTTCAAAGGAATTAATACAACAGTGTACAGGCTTTTAGAAATCTCAATTATCGGCTTCAAATGAAGTAAAGGATCCCAGATTTTGGTAACTTATCAAAAATCTTCATATTTATTCACTTAATACATAACTTATTTATTCTCCTTACATACAATTATACAATAACATACTATCAACTATAACGAGAAGGCGAGGCTCTGTTCTTTCAATAATTTAATTATATCAATATATTTGGAGTTCAACCAAATTGCTGGCTAAAACGGTATTCTGTCTGATGTTTATGATATTTTCATGTTTTTTGTCGATAAATTCATTAGCATGTCATTAACTTAAAATAAGTCTAAAATTTTAACTCATGACGAAGAATATGGAAGTAAACGTGTCCGTTAAAGTTTTAACGCCCCTCTTTCTTTCGAGTAAATAATATCAGAGACATAAATAACCAGTTCGGAGCAATTTCGTATCGAATAGCTTCGCTGTGAAGAGCGAAATAAATTACTTTCTCTGGCAAAACAAGTGAATATCCCACGACACGAATGCGAATTCGAGAACGGGTTTCATTGAACTCTCCCTGGGGCAGTAATTTAATTTTCGAAGTATCAATACTAATACAAAAAAAAACAAAAAAGTAAAGTAAAAAGGTTAGGGAATACATAGAAAACTATTACTGGAAAGCCTTCGTTGAAAGAATTAAACAATAGACTCAGGGAGTCGGATTAGCTATTGAGAAATTACCACAATCATAACGTCGGTACTCTTAAATTGAGAGCAGATGTTTTTAAGTATTCATTTCCTAATTGGGGAATAGTAGAATGGAACAATTTACCTGGAGAAGTTTTAGAACCTTCCACCCCTTCTAATAATGTATATCAATATAATTGAGAGGGTTTCGTGATTTTATAGCAATATTGTTGTATTTTTTTAAATATTGTATTACTGTAGTAAATTTTTAAAAATATTTTTGTAAATTTTGTAATAATATGTAAGATGTACTGCCTTCGGGAGGTTTTCCTCCCGACTATGGTGAATACCAGGCAGATTATTTTAATTTTCCCTCCCCCCCAAGAATCACTACCTCCTGGCCTGGTGCCAATTTTAGTCCTTAAGAATAATAATGAAATAAGTCTACTAAAACTCGTGTAAAGGTTGAAAGCGTTTAAACGTTTAAAAGGCGTTTTCTCCTAATATCTGAAAGTGAAATCTGAAAAAACTAAACAGCCGATGTGGCCCAAACATTACCATCTGCGAAGGAATCATTCATACTCGTTATTAATTTTATTAAATCGGTTATTTAATTATTACATTTTGCACGCAGTTGTAAGATTTCGCATTTAATAATACTGCTCAATCTGACATCTATCGTTTCAAACAGAAGTACTAACGAGGTGATTAATTTTTCATTTGAGAAATTTCTCCCAAAAACGGTGTGAAGAGAAATGAACAATTTAGCAAGACAAGGTGTGAATTAACTGCAACTCCTCTCAGATAGAAGTTTTTGCTTCTTTTTAAGTAAAGAGCTCCCGTAGATTATCATCCTACCTTCCAAATATTCGAGAATTTAAAAGAAGTTACTTTCATTCCCACATTTTGCCCAATTCCCAATTGTGTGGTAACGCCAAAATAATTGTCCTTTGTGCAACGCTGCGTTACTAATCTGCAACGAAGTGTACTGGAACCTATTATGAATTCCTTACTTCGCCGGAATTCACATAGCGTCACACGATTTCACGCGGAGCAATTGAGAAACAGAAAACCCTTCTAAGAGAGGCATCTCTCTTTCTTACTCCCATTATCAGATCAGTGGAGGAAGCAGAGAGATGTTATACCGTGTATTACGTCTTTAACACATCTATATTTATCAATTAACCTTAGGCTAAGTTCAGCTTTCCTTTCTTTCGAGAATTCCTGTACCTATTTTTAGTAAAGACCGCTCTTTTATTGCAGAATTTAATGGAACGTATCACGTCCGCCACGTATAATCTCGCGTAGCATATTCTTGGCTTCTTAGAAGGAGAATTCATTCGTAAGATCTATCAACACATACCTATGGCTAGATAGAAGTGAAAAATTGCGACATGACTCGGACTCGAACCCAGGTCTCCCACTTTCCGGGCAGGTATTCTAACCATTGAACTATCGTCGATCCTACATCAATTGTCTGGACGCTTTATGTATCTATTTCTAGCATATCCAAAGCTAGAAAGAAGTGAAAAAGAACGACATGACTGGGAATCGAGCCCAGGTCTCCCAATTTCCGGGCAGGTATTCTATCTATTAAACTACCGTAAATTCCACTTGTATGGACCGGATGCTTCTATTCTATAGTGATAATCAGATTTTGGATATAAGGCCACGCAAGCCGTATTTTTTCTTCGTAAAAAACACCTCTTTTATTACTTCCTGAAAAATATATTTATCTAGGTAGTTTTCCCTTCAATCGAAAGCGAGACTAAACATATCCTCCCCGTTTTCACTTACAATTAGCAGTCCAATTCGTTTTCATTCACACTACACATAACAAAGCACTTTCTTTGAATCTTTAATGACATAGTAATCATATCATAGTATCATTTAATGACATAATGTAAAAATAGACTTCTTTGTCTGAATATCACCCTGAAGTAAAGTCGTTTTATTATTATTATTATTATTATTATTATTATTATTATGTCGTCGACTTACGCCTACGTTTGGTTGCAAACGACCGGTCGTGACGTAAGTCGGATATTCATTACTTTTGGTTGTTTTCGATGGAAATATTTTATATAATAGAAAGGCTTATTATGTAAATTCCGTAAAATATACTTTGGAAATTAATATAGGTGAAATATATGCTGGTGACAAATTGAAGTCTGTTTTTTTTGCTATAACTTGTCTAAATATTTCGATGAATGAATGACCTATTTGGATGATATTGAAAAGCAACTCCAATTCGGCCGTATAGATTCATATGCAGCCTTCCAATGAAACACTTTTCCCAAATCCTTGTTTTTAAATGGTGCCTTAATGAAGCAATGCTGCATCGCTCTCTAAACTTTCTCATCGCTCGGTCTTTAATGCTGAAAAAACGAGACTTTTTTTGAGAGTATGAAAAGAAGCCGACACTTTTTAGGGAGAACCTGTCTGATTTCCTCTGAGAATATTTAAGGTGCTTTTTCCTTCCATTATATCACTTGCACTTCCTTAACAACGGGTCAACAAACTTTGTGACCGGAACTGGTTTTTCAGTTTTATGCGATATTGGAATTCTTAATATCAGTACGATTTTATACGAATTACGCCCTAAAATTTCCTCGTAATTGTAGGTTGGAAAATATTTTACGTACTCTAGCACAAAACTAGTATTGCTATACTAACAAACCTACTCATTTGATATTAAATATATCGTATATACCCATGTCCAAGTCGAGTTTTTCAGCACATTTTTTATACTGAAAAAGCACTCTCGGCTTATACTCGAGTGAGGGTTTCACTTACCTGTTCTCCGGTGGAAAAAGTCTACCGTAGCCAGAAATCTGATTGTAAATTACTAAATTGCTCAATAAACAATTCTTTGTCACTTTTATCCGCAATTGCTTGCCGTATGTAGGGAATTGCCTAATTGAAAACAATGTACGATCGGATGCCCTGCATTTCCCACCCTACCCTTTTTTTGCCAGTTTTTGTGATGAAATTAGGTGCTTCCGCTTGCATTCCAGTATATGCGGTACTTGTCAAAAAATATTTGTTGCTAACAAGCTAAGGATTTATATTCCTACTTAATTTATGTGGTGCTGTGCTTCAGTCTACTTTCTTGTTGAATTAAACCAATAAAGTGGGAGAAAGAATTTAAATATAATGGTGTGCAGGTCACCTGAAGTAATGTAAAATGAGGGAAACAAGATAGTATCGTCATCTTTGATTCTCCGTTGAAACCGGTAGCATATTAAAAATCCTGTGGAAAAAGTACTTTCTTGTTTCCTTCATTTTAAATGATGAATTTCCACCACATCTCGCCTGATTCTGTGAAGTTCGCCTAAAGCAAATTTATTATGAAATATTTCTCATGCATTGGGTTTCATATACCGGTCTGACTAGGCATATACTCGAGTCAATTAGTTTTCCCAGTTTTTTTGTGATATAATTAGTTGCATAGGCTTATATTTGAGTTGGCTTATACTAGAGTATGTGCAGTATGCGTAGATGCTATGCTATGAATAGATATAAACCTCGTATACTTCATATCAATATCAGTATTTGTACAATGAATTATTGATTCATTCAGGTTTTGTTTCCTAATGAAAAACGGATCGGAGTACTGACTGAAAGAAGGCAATGGAAGAACAGAAACAGAGATTTAAAAAATAACAGAAAGAGAAATTTATCATCATGAACATCAGATCTTGGATGAAAGTCGGTGACTCAACATTACGTCACATTTTGAGTCGATTCTTTACATAGCTTCAGCTTCTAGGAGAGGTCGAATTAACGTCTGGTTTGTTTGTCCTTCGAAATGATCTATACCTCCTTAATTGTATCTTCGCGGCAGAGGAGGAGCATGACGTCTTTTAGGGCGCGGGGAGGGAGACCAATAAATATCGAGGAAATTAAAACGACTTATCTGGAAAATCGGAGACACTCATTACTCCATAGAGCTCTATGAGAAATCAGTCTATCTCAAATATCTGTTGCCTAATATCATAATGAGTGTTTTACCTATCGGTAGGTTCATGTACAATCAAAAATCCCTATTCATCTCCATCTCCTTCATTTTCTTATTGTTAACCCCACCCCTCCTGTCATCCAACATCTTTTGTCTGTCTTCCCCTGTGTTTTTCCCCTGAATTCTACCCTCAGTAACAGTCTTCACCAACCCCTCTACCCTTAATATTTGACCCACCCATTTCTTCTGTCCCCGCTTAATCACTTCGATTAAAACCCTCTCCTCCCCAACTATCTCCAACACCTCCGGGTTTGTTTTTCTCTCAACCCAACTTACTTTTTCCATTCTACTCCATACCCACATCTTGAAGGCCTCAAAACGTTTGACATCCTCCTTTCTTAAAAGTCCAAGTTTCGCACCCATAAAGCAGCACACTCCAAAACCAATGATTTCACAAATCTTTTATTGATTCCTTTGTCCTTGATGACCTTTGGTCATCTCTGCGTAGTATACTACGTTTTTACTACATCACTATGGACCGCAAGGGTCTAAATGGTATTCATCAGAATTAGGAGTGGAATGGAGGTCGGTGAAAAAATTTAACTAAAATGTACTTGCACAAGTAAGTGTTTGATATTACATTTTTACAAAAGGAAAAATGGCTATAAATAAAATATGAAATTCACTTGCATTTCTTCTGGAAGTGCTTCTGAGGCATCGGATTTCAAACTCAGATTTTCCAAAAAATTAATAACGTCTTTTTAGATTATTATTGCTGTTTTCATAACCCTCTGTATCTCTTAGGACCGTCGCACTGGAAATTTCAATGTTTGCATTCCTCAGAAATATCATTATCCATTCTCGCAATAAAGATTTCTTTGAGAATCTCTGGTGCCAAGACCTTAGGGACAAAGTTGATTCTTTCCGTCGGTTTCACCATTGGATCTATGATGTTCTAAAAGCTAATTATGTTTAAGATCTCCAGTTTTAGCTAAATACAGGCATAGTTGGAATCAAGCGAAGATAAATACTCAACTGAACACAAAGTTTCTTTTACACATAAGACTCCGGTATCAGCTCCCTGAATTTTATCTTCGCTGATGATTTTCTTGCGTGCCAAGCTGAGGAGATGCCATAAGTATTTGCCAATGGCGTGCTCTTCTCCGCGAGTTTTAAGAGATATTCATCTCTAATATTTCTATGTTATGCTACACGTATGTGAGAAGTGACGACCAATTGAGAATCAGTTGAGAGGCTAAAAGGATCTGAAGGAGTATTGCGAGCTTAAGAGATCCTTATTTGCTTGATATCGTTTTGACACCCTCTCCGATGCCCTTAATGGCTGCGCCAAATGCTTTGTAGTTTAATGGAAGGGCAATTGAAGTGGGGTCATCGAAAGCGCCAGACTCGGTGCTTAAGACATCACCCGAAACGTTTTTCGTCCTAACGCAATCTCCGCATCATTCCAATTTCTATCTGTCCGTAATAACTTCGTTTACTTCTAAAATTGAATTCGTACAGGGGAAATATATTAACTGTAAATTTCAATTAGTGTTAAACTGTTTAAATATAAATAATTATCATATATATTAACAAGCGATACTTATGTTTAGACAATTTATTTCGATTTATTATATAGATTGATTTGAAACTGATAATTCAGTGCTTACAGTACAATTCATGTACATCCTTTCTGTTGTAGCATTAAAAAAAAATTTTCGTTGACCGAGTTTTATATTTTGAATGTAATTAACTGAATGCACAAATTGATGCTTTTAAAAGCTGCGTGTTAAAGCAGTAGGGGAGACTGGGGTAAAGCCACTCAAAGACAAAATGCGTGTTTAGTTTACTTGTTTAGAAGGAAGTACAATTTAAAAACACTAAGCATGTAGTTTATTATAGTATAGTATCAATAAACATCAATATATCAACAATATCTTGAAAGATATTTTCGTAATTTTGTTTTTTTTTCAACTTCCGTAAAGTGGGGTGGCCATTTTACCCCAAAAATAAATCTTGAGATGACAAACACGGTTACATACAAAATCAACCTATATTTGTATTATTAACAAATATAAATAAATATTTATGTTACAATTAACAATAGATGAAAATTAAATAAAATGTTTTTGCAAAAAGAAACTGTATTTTGTTTTAGGAATCTTCTTGCAATGTTTACAAACAAAATCATCTTCTTCGCATCCAGCACACGCTTCATGAACTCATTTGTGGCAACCAGAACATCGTATCCATCCTTCGTTTACTGATTTTGATTAACTCTCGTTACAGTTAAAACATTCTAATTTATCATAATCAATGTAATTTTAAAGGTAATTAGACAAAGTTTTCAGACATACAAATTTAAAAATTGTATCAGTAATCAATGGAAAAATAATGAGATTAAAACTAAATTCTTATTTTAGACCAATACTGGAAAAATTAGAAAATTTGTTGTAACGCAAACAATTCGGCAAACCGATCACTAACACTTTAGCACATCACTAATAGCTTTCATACAAGTTATTTCAAGAAATTTCCCAACAATTTGCAGTAGTTTTCAGCAAGTGCTGGCCAATGGCCACTTTACCCCAGCCTTCCCTATTTGTTTTATATTTTTATTCGTAGAATTCATTTTTTGGCACCTACTTACTGGGCCGGCTTTGAGCACCTAAGTGATTAGTACTCACTATTTTTTCCTAAATAATTCTATAACATCAATAAATGCCATCGATTATTCTAATGGTACTAATTCTTACAAAATAAAAATGAGAGTAAATTCGGCATACGCTGAAATGTAAACACGGCCAATAAAGTAGCAAGCGGATCGCGTGTTTTTAGAGTGATATATAGGCGGTGCAGGAACTCTCGGGTGGTGTTGGGTGTGGTACATTTTTCTGGCACTGGTCGAGGTTTCTCATGTGTTGCGGTGGGAGAGACGCAGCATCGAATGCCAACAAGAAACCTGGAGCCAGAAAAATATTAAAGCGAAAACGTTTTGATTCTTTTTTACGAACTTCCGCTTTGCGAAACCTCAGGAGTACGAGTTATTATTTTGAAAAATGCAAATGATTATTCTGCACCCAATGTGCGCTAATGAGGAAAGTGAATGCTCGAAATGCGTTATTCAGTAATTAGTTATCGTGCTCAATTGCTCCCTTTTACCGCTGCTTTCGATCGCTTTCTCAGTTGATTTGTGAAAACGAAAACGCGATTTTTGTAAACGACTGAAAGGCGATGGAAATTTTAAAACTTGAACGTCCAATTTACGATAGAAATTTGATAAGTATTTCTTTAGCCAAGTTCAATTCGAATAACTTCATCTTGATTAGGAAAATAGCAAATGAGTGAAAAAGCTGTCATTAAAGTAGAATTAAAATATACAGAATGAATGTCATGTAAAATTTTATAATGGAAAGAATCTAAGAACGAATTGTACTTTTACGACCAATTTTTTTTTGCTAAAAACAGTAACACCAGGGTTTTTTTTGTCAAAAAATGAAATTTTTGGTAAAAGTACAATTCTTTCTTAGATTCTTTCCATTATGGATTACCACAACACCTCGCCTGATTATGTGAAGTTCAAACACTTTATAAGTTTATAAATAAAATTTTACAAGCAACATATCAGTTATAAAATGCCATACATGAGGAGATAAATTATAAAAAAGAAAATACAAAAAAGGAATTATAAGATTCCTATTTAAGAAATATTGGCAGCCAGGGCTGAGTAATCGTTTTTCACCATCGCACCTCACCTTAGGCCGCATATAAACAGCTTTTGGGTAACATTTAGGCTAAAAGAAAAACATCAAAATTGTACGAAGTAAATTGAATTCAATGGCTGAGTTAACCCGGGTGGGACATTTTCATTCTTTTGTTTGTATAATAATATCATTTAAGTGCATTTTATCAGGAAGGAGTGATAAATGGCCCATGTCAAAAGCCCAGAGAGGAAAAGTGTTTCAACCAATTGCCTTTAATATTGCAGTAAAACATTTTGCATCTTTCTATCTGAAGGTAATTCTTATCAATGGCATAATGATGCTGTTATGCAATTCTGTATTGATGTTTTCCACACTCAGAGCGTTAAGAAGTCTCGGAAAAGGTCTATTGAAGCACGCCTATAAACGGTAATAATGGATTCAGGAAAATCTTAAGAACGCCTCTAGTGCTTACATCCCTCTTCGCGAGCTGCTGTTTGAAACAGACTAATTCGTAAAGCGAGGTAAATCGGAAATGCGCAATGAACAGCACCCACAGTTCCTCTTCCGTAAAAACACACACAAGAGATGTTGTCTGGGGAGACGCACCATGCATTTCTAATCATTACCTCTTCCTAATTTTCATACATAGACAATTACCTTTTCTTCCTCAATTATATCTCTCTGCTAGGTTCTTTCTCTGCCTCTTCCTCTTCCTAAATGAAACCGGTATCCGGATAACGATTTGTTTTTCCTAGTTTCCTATTGCTCGGAACTCAATTTACGTGGCAAATGCCATCTTTTTTCGTGTTTCCAATCCACAAATTTACATTCTCAATCATCAGTCCCTAATATTTTCAGCCCTACCTCTATAGAATCAGCTTCTTCCTATGATTTTAAGCTTTAAATTCTATTGCACGCTGCAGGCGTTGGATTATAGATCTACTCAGGATTCCATTTAATATGCATGTCTGAAAATTTGTCAACCCGAAGATTGACTTGAATCTGTTCTGAAAAGTATCAACCTCATTAGCATCAGCTACCTAGCTACTACGGAGAATGAGGCTTAATATGCAAGATGAGGAGTGAGGTAGTTTGTCTGTTGCTACCTCAACAAGCCATGATGGAGAGCATACCCACGTAATTGAAGCACATCTCTCCATTATTATCTATAAGCTTTCGATTGAGAATTAGGCGTACAAGACAAGATGAGGATTGAGGTAGTTTGCCCTTGCTTTCCTCAACGAGGAAAAGCGGTGTAAGTAGAAAAAGCGCACGTTAAAGTAGCAGTCAAGCCTGATTACTAAACTTTCATAGCATTCAATGACGGAAATCCCAAAATTAAGAGAAAGTGAATTCTTTTTGTAATTTTTTCATCGTTTCTACGTGGCGTGGCATATTTATTTATTTTTGTGGGATTGACGAGTATTTTACAATTGGAAAAATCGTAAATAACATGTATGTACATTCGAGGATTAGGGTTTACGAATTTGGCTTCGAAATAGATCTGCATTATCCGTCACTGTGTAACATAAGAAGTGAATGTGATGGCGCTAGAGTCACGCGTCACGTCCGAGTGCGTAGCTGGATGCAGCGATTAAACATTCGCG
This sequence comes from Sympetrum striolatum, assembly GCA_947579665.1. Taxonomy (NCBI): domain Eukaryota; kingdom Metazoa; phylum Arthropoda; class Insecta; order Odonata; family Libellulidae; genus Sympetrum; species Sympetrum striolatum. Next base: position 64,980,019 of record OX388350.1, read on the forward strand.
TCACGTTCACTCAGACTATGAGTTGACTGTTTGATCCTCGCCAATGGCTTCGAAATTCCCTCCTCCGTCTGGGCCTCTATACGCGGAGTCACTTCTACGTTCCTGTCTGAGTATCATCAGATCTCAAATCAGATAAGCTGTTGTTAGGAAGTGTGTCCTATGCGAAGCCAAATTAAGCCGAATCCTTCATGTGAAATATTTTCTACGATAATGTTGTTCCCTTTCACCCATGATACTAATGAACATCCTTATCATTAGTCAAAGTCTTCCAAGGCAAAAATTTCCTAGAAGCTGTCCAACCGTAAAATACTCGTTAATTCCACCAAAAATAACCTTCCACGCCCTTGTACTAGTGAACGCAAACTATTGGCAACTTTTTCGTCGTTTTTGGACATTTGGTGGGCTGAGTAGATGATTTAGCATCCTCCACAGCATTAGAAAGGTCAATTTGTTTTTGAACGCCAAATTTGGAAAACATCTTATGAACACCTTCGGCGAACGAATCTTTTGTCAGCAAGATGATTTGCAAGGCCGTTCGATAAGGATTTTTTTTAGTTCTGTATTCACTGTACAACATTTTCATGAAGGTATAATTATCTAAACAGAAACAAAAAGATGATTTCACTGAACAGTGATTAGAATAATTATGCCTTATATAAGCACATACTACTATATATTGATAAGACAATTTTTCCTACGGTGAAGAAAAAAGGACCGTTTCTTTCTCAGTAACATAGCTCCTGTCTTATTCATTGCTGTGATAACAATAAAAATAATAATATTTTGTTTAACATATACATAAAAATCCCAAATAAAATTTGTTAGAACATCTTTTCAATATAAAAGAAATGCTAAAACATAATAACAATAAATAAAGTTAAAACAAGGACAAAGGCATCAAGGTAATAAAAACTAAGGTACAGAGAACTACACTAAGAGCGCAAAAATTAAATAAGATTTGACAATTGGTGAAGTTTCTTACGTATCACCGAAAGCGAGTCACAGAAAGTATGTTTGTACGGTTATTTAATTCGTAAGAGCACACGGGCGTGAGAAAATGAAATTTTTAATGGTTTTTCTGCTAAGGTAACCCCGCATCAGGTAGAGAGACTATATTTAAGGACTTCACGTCAAGCCTATTGGCTTACAGCGAAGAGAAGAAGAACTTTCATTTTCTAATCCGCGAATTCACCATCGGTGTTGAAAATCGGTTACTTTCTACGCATCAAACAGTCTTCTGTTTAAGCTGATCATCCACGATAACAAACAGGCGTTGTAAATTATCGTCTTCCCTTATCATTAATAATCACAATCAATCAATTGGCCCACGAATTTCAGCTGTGAGCAGTAAGGGAAAGAATCTTTGATAATTTCTATTTGCGTTTCCGTTTTTGCTGATTAGCTTGAAATTTTCTGAGCTAAGCGAAATCATCCGCAATTCTGGCAAAGATTCACTTCTCTGTTAGAGGCTCGATTGAGATAATTTTTAAAGCTGAAGGGCAAAGCTTTCCTGCTCGTGAAAGCTAGTAACATACAGGGCCAGGAGGCAGAATTTTGATATGGATAGGTAATTGGGCGTAATTCTGGGAAATTTTATAAATTATAATCATAAATTTCTATATACTGAATTAATAATATGTACAATTAGTACATTGTATATTTCAATTAGTTTTGTCTTGTTTGTGGCTGTCGTGATATAAAAGCTGCCGAAGTATGATTGATGCTGAAAAATGACATTAGTGAAAGTCTCTCCTTATGGAATGCTTCAAAAATTGCAGAGTAACGGTGCTTCACTTACGTGCATTTGTCCCGTTCATAGCATTATGACTTGGCGAGGAAAGCAAGGACAAACTACCTTATGCTTAATCTTGCCTAATATGCCACATACCCTTTTCTTATATTTCTTAGCTTGTGGTACAGGTGATGAGGTTCCAACCAACTTTTGGAGTGAATAATTGCGCTTTTGAAGCTTTCCTTGGAGTAGAACAATAGCACTCACTATTCTAAGAGAAGAAACTCAAAACAATTTCTAAAGACACAGAAAATAGTACTTTTCCCCCAATCTATTAACAAGCTAAAATTGTGGAAAAATTACTATCTTTTGAGAGATTTCCGTTATGGATATCCGTAATCCGTAATCTCGCCCTAATAAAGTCATTTTATTATTACTATTATATTATTCTTAATACCTCGCCTGATTCTGTGAAAAACTCTTTCTTCTTGAGTTTAAATAATTTCACGCCAGAAGAAACGTGGTATTGTAATAAAGAAAGAATTTGACTGAATAAAATAAATTTCATTTCATCAAATAAAATTCATTAAAGTAATTGGAGATAGGGAAATTGAAGAAACAATGGCGAGGAGTAGAAAATCATGATTTGGCATGTCATGAGAAATGAGGAAATACTTCACACAATATTGGAAGGTGCAGTGCTTGAAGGGAACACCAGATTAAGACACATACGCTACGATCGCGTAGATCATCTGTAGGAAGACAAATGCAAGGATTGTAGGGATATGAAAAAGAGAAGTGAGTAGAGAAGTGATCCCAATTGAGAAAAATTAACCTAAGGTTTGAATGATTGGCATAGGAAGGATAATAAATATTTTTAAATTATTAGCACAAACACGAAATGCTTGCAGGATAGCAATCCAGTCAATTTACTTTCGTCACAAAACGGTACTATCCGGAATAGAGGCAAATTTTATTAGGAGTTGCTTTCCTCGGAAAATTAATGATTCGGATTTACTTTTACGATTATTTATCACTCTTATTACATTAGTATTGTCTTAAGTTCATCTTTTAAATACACCCTCTAGGTAAGTGGAGCATCTAGGTACTTTGCTTTTGTCTGTTACCACCGGAAGCCAATCAGGCATACAAGTATTGTAAATCTAAATATTTGAAGCAATTAACAACATTCGACGAATTTCAACAGGAATTTTTTCCAGCAGAAGGACGCATTTGAAACTAAAAGGCCGCATTTAAGTCGCGCATAGCCCGCATTCCAATTGTTTAACATCGAAATCACATTTGCCAAGGAAAACGAAGACAATTCATTCTGTGAATCTAAGTTGAATATTTCCCATTTGGATCTTCATTGAGCCAATGAAATAAGCTGGGACAAATATTTACACACGTTGATTTTTTTCCCAAAATTGAAGAACAGGCCGCATAGAATTTTTACCCACTTACATGACAATGTGTAACTCTTTGTGCTTTTTGTTTTTTCTTTTTGTATGATATCATTGGTATTTTAAATCTCATGTAATCTAATTTAATCACTAAATTTAGTTTTCTTATCTGTAGGTTTCGCAGGTTTTTTCATATCCCACATCTTGATGGTGATTTCCTGCATGGAATTCTTTTCCTAAGCTCTTAGATTAGGTTTTTAAATCCACAAAGTAGTCTTCTTCTGTGTGCTGTTTTTTCAAGCTATCTCTTTTATATATTTTAATGACGAAGGGTTAGATGTAAGAAGAGACTTTAAAGTCTCAATCTCGCCTTGCCCTTCATTATTAATATAGTACTCTTAAAAGGGCTTCATATAGTCCTCAGGCTCCCATCTAATGAATTGGCGACATTTCAAATACCAATCAGGTCAATTAAACCATCCAGAGTGATCCACATGTCCATCGAGATTGACCTTTATGATCTGTCTAATAACAAAGTAATTATCTGCCATGAACTCTGACTTTCCACATTTCCGATTTATAAAAAGCTGAACCGTCCACCTTGAATGTCCCTCCGCATTTAAATGTATTGGTGACAAATCGTCCACCTCCTGGCATCTTCCCTTTGTCCTCTTAAATCTTCCCCTTGAATGTCGCCGATGAGTATTCAGGCCGCATACACGTGCTAAAACCGACAATATCGCTTTTCGCATACAAATTCTCTCTCATTCGCACCACTGCTTTCCTCTCAGCCATCACACCTTTGCACATCTCATCGTTTGCATTCGCCATTTGTGTCCCCTGACAATAAATGAAGCAGAGGAAAGTTGCCAAATATAGTTTAGGATAATTTTGCTTTATTATATTGCTACTAATCTCTTGCGGTCAAAATTAATGTCATGTGTTAGAAAAATATGAAATTTTATATTAACATTTATATAAACGCAAGTTTACTTTGCTTTCGGGGCTAATTCCTTGTAAATAATATTAGTATGTAGTAACGTAACTTATGCTTTTAAATGGAGCGCTAAGTTGGTACACAAAAGTCTATCTCGTTTCTTGAAGAAAACAATAATTCAACAATTAATAAATAAAAAAACAATAATATTAAAACTTAAGCGTTCAATTTTATAACTAGAATAAAATTTTTAAATCCATCCTAAAGTGCATAATTTTTGTAGTGTCTGTCCTCTTTCAGAAATGGTTCACTCATTGAAACCCTTCATATCCGTGTTAATTAAATGAAAAAATATAAAAAAAATTTGAAGTATAATATAAGGTTATATTGCAGGTTATAGATAGTAGCTGGAAATATTGTCCAAGGTTGCATCGTATTACAGAAAAAAATTAACGAATCATACGAATAAAAATGTGTGAATTTCTTCTTTATCTAAATTTATACGTATTTTCATCAGCACAGGTTTATTGCACGGCCCTCAGTTAGTTCACACATGTATAGTTTAGCGTGTACGTATGTTTTCACCTTAGACTATCACCGAAGAACCATAAATCATAAAACTTTCAAACTTTACACATTATTAAATGTCGACGCCCTGCAGTCGGTAGGCTTTCTATTTGCCTAACGGACACGGTTATCCAATGTTTCATTTTCCCTCCAGAGTATACGCGAAGTTAGGTTTTTCCACGAGGACCACAATTCCTATGGGAAATTAAAATTTTCACCTATCGAACATAGATTCCTAGATATCAGCCCCAAGAAAAGAGAATTCTATAGATAATCCTGTTCTCATCACGAAGTGTATTTCTGGTTCTAAATCGCTGAAACTCTTATGTGGAAGATTTTTAGGGTTTTTTATAGACCTTCTCGGTAACCTTAGTGATAATAAGCGTAGGACCGTGCATCGCGCATCTAGATAGTATATAAATTCCTTCTTTATCTAAATTTCCACAAATTTTTCAACAGCACAAAGTAGTCAGATGCTGTTGACTACTGATATTTCCATAACAGTAGTCCTCTCTGATCATATATTCCGTATTCGAATTCCATCAAAACTCTCTCTTAAACTAACTAACGTAACTCTCGGTTAAGCTAGACAGAAAAGTGGCTGAAAATTTTGACTGTTTTTTAAAACATACGTAATAAATACACTAAGAAATATGTCTATACTGTGCACAGGTTGTTGATTAACAATACGTGGACAATACATATCCTATGATTAGTATATAAATAAGGAAAGGGGTTAAAGGTTCTTTGCATATAAGGGCGAGAACCCAGGAAAAATCTCAAGGAAAAACGGACTTGAAAAAAGTCTGACGGGGCCGAGAATCGAACCCTTCTTCTTAGACCCTTAGAACCCTTAGAGGATCTTCCTCTATCCGTTAAGGCAGCCTCCTGGATAGAGGATGATCCCGGGTTCAATTTCACTTCCCGTCAGAATTTTTTCAAGTCCGTTTTTCCTTGAATATATAAATACTTCTTGGTACAATTTTTAAAGAATGACGTTCCACCAGATTTCACTGGACCAGATGTCGGTGTGACCGATACTATTGCCATCTTATACTCTGAGGACAGTATATAAATACTTATGACAATATGTTTTTAAGAATGTTATCCCACCAGATTTCACTGTACATGACCAAATAGGCCCAAATACTTAACGAAAGCATTGAGAATTCCTTGCACTGTTTACAAACAAACGATTTTCGTTTTTCTTTAAGTACGGCGTAGATCCTAACCTCGCACCAGCAGAACAGAGTTGAGAGGTGCAAAAGAGATAAGTGGGTTCACGGGAATCGGGAAAAAGAATAACCGGAAGCGGATGGCTCATCGTTGCGAATGGATACCGGTGACAAATAACAGGAAGTGATGAATTAGTGTGCGACGCAGTTGCAGCGTCCGTTCGGAATTCGCGATCTTCGCGCTCTCTTAATCACGTGAGACACATTGCAATTGCCCGCATTCCACAGAAGAGGATTTCCAATCGGTTCTATTTGGTGTTTGTAAACAATCGGAAGTTCCTTCAACCTGATCTCGATCAATGGCATATTATTCGTTTGTTATTTAGTACAGGACAGAGGACAATGTATCCGTTATTTTCTCCTTTCTCAACCTTGATCATGAGGATATGCTAGCTACTGAGATATGAGCGACGCTGGATAATATCAGAGATTTAGGTCCCTCCTTATGGAATGCTAAGAAAAGTGTTACTTGTAGAGTCATTGTGCTTCACTTACGTGGACATGTTCCGCTTAATATTCTGGCTTGGTGAGGAAAGCAAGGGCAAACTACCTCACTCCTCACCATGCCTAGTAAGCCTCATTCCCCTCTGTTAGCTCTGGTTGCTACTATTGCAAGGAGTTAGGTTTCAACAAGCCTTGGACCTGCATAATTTTAAAACAGACAAACATTCGGAACATAAAAGTCTCCATATTTCTTAATTGGTGTAGAATGATTCAGATCCACAGAAAGTTTATTATTTTGCTTTAGTGCTTTCGTATAGCAGAAATATGCCCTTAATATGATAAATGTTTTGAGACATAATATTTTTTTTTTGATACTCCTGATATATATCATTTGTGATCACCAGGTCGCGCTAATCCTTAATCACATCACTGCTTTACTCGTGACTAACAGAGTCTTTTCCCAACCTATTTTGTCAACAATATGGAATACATGAATATATGTGAAATTAGGCGTTCAATTGTTTAAACACCATCTTCCCCACATCTTGTGCACGGTTATCTTGTTTTTCAGTAAATTTTAAACTGCAGCAATATCTGTACAATGTGAATATGCGTAAATATATTCTACTCCATCCCTCGTTAGATCAAACTTTCTTAAAAACATAAATTCACTTATTTCAAAATATATGGCGGCGGTATAAAAATTTACGTTCCTCCTAATATAAGACTAAATTGAATCGAATATAATAAATCTGGTTCTTTTAATCTTTAACTAAAATATCTTATTAATTTCCAAGGGAATGTTATATACTATTCCTGTAAAAATTACTAAGATTTTATTTATTGAGTACACGTTTAATCAGCTTGAATTGACGTCCACATTAATATTTACATACTCAAAGTTATTTGACGATATTTTTATGTACTCTTTATTTAACAGTAACTTTTTGTATTCCTCTAGAACACCGTTTAATTCTTAAACTGCTTTCCTTTCATATCGTCAATTTTTATAAGACTTTTCTGCCGATAGATTTAACTCGGTTTGGCCGTAGCATTAACAGTGACCCAGAATCTAAGTGTGGCCTTGCATCTCTTATCAAGGCCATGATCTATAGAAAGGCGATATTGGTATTGAAGGCCTAAACCATCTCCTGAGACTCCATTCACAAAAAGTCTATCAGATTTTTTGAAAAGGATTATCCAGTATAAGTACTTCTCGAGTAATATTATGAATAATCACAAATTTCTAGTAAAAGAATTAACTAGCTTATATAGGTCTTATTGCCACCTTCCATTAGTGCTTTATGGTCTAACGAAATCGCATTCGGATCTAATGCAACTAGACCGCGGATTCTCAAATCTTCAAAAACATTTGAGTAGCGTCCTGAAATATTCCACAATGTGTGATATAATGTATTTGCTTCTGAATTAATTATCTCTAACTATTGTATTTTGTGTTTGATTGTGCAAAAGATACGCACAGGCACACATATTGTTACATTAATATCAAGTTTAATGCGATTATAAAATTTCTGAATTGTATCGGTCTAGTCATGCAAACATTGATCATAAATCTACTAAATGTAATGCACTATGAATGTATTTATGTTGTTCTGTGCGAATATGCCTTGTGTTTCCTTTTACTTATGACATTGATTATGAAAGAACGACCCCGAAATGCTAGGGATATATGTTTTTAATCAATGCTGCCCTAAGGCGCGGAGTACGTAGACCGTAACCAATGAATGTCTGAATGTGTTATTTTTTATTAAGGCGAGGTTAGGCCCAAGTTGGCCTCTCTTTCGCCTAACCTCAATTCCAAGCACATGTTTGAATTAAATGCTAAAATTAGAAGAAAAAAATTCAAGAACAACGCTAAAAAAATTGTGTTTGTAGGAAGATATCTTCTTTACTGAAGGTCGAAGAAAATAAAAGAGTATGGGAAAATACCTACAAGGAAGGGAGGTGAGAAAACCCGCGGAAACGCAGTTAACATTGCCTATAAAAAATTAGGCAAATCAAATAATACAATTCTTGATAACACAGTATGAATAAATCTGAGTACAATAAAACTGAATAGCTAAACTGAACACAGATTTATACTTTAAAGTATAAATCTGTGTTCAGTTATGTCTTTCCACAACATCTCGTCCGCATCGATAGATTATATTCGAATAGCTAAAATCTAAGTCATAATGAATACAAAATATCCATTTCCACTTTGCATAAATTTTATATTAATAATGAAAATAAATGACTACCCTATAGGCTATAACCAATTGAGTTGATCGTGAGATCTGGCCATGACTTCTGGAATACCAACACAGTTCACTTGGAAAAGTAATTGCTTTCCACGCGACAGCTGTCATCTCACGATACTCTTTGTATTAGATAGAAGCATTCATTATCATAACAGGTCACTTGGAATTGAAAAATTTTTAATTTAATTAACGCAATGATTGACGTGTTCCAAATAGGATTTGCTATATGAAAGTTCGCCCACGCTCGAGAATTGTCTTCCACTGACATGAATTTTAATGCATTTTATTACATTATAAATGAATTTATTCTCTGTTTCTATTCAACCTTTGAAAATTTAAGCCCTTGTTAAGGGGGAACTAACGAGTCAACAGCATGCGGCTCGATTCAAACATTCGAATCAACTTCCTTTATTAACATGTGTTATTTTCTAGTTGAATTCTTAAAATGAAACATTTTCTACACAGTAGAATTTATATAATGCGAGCGTGGAGAAAGTGAAGAGTTAAAAAAGTGCAGGTTGGCAGTGAGAGGAGATATCGCAGAGCGAAGGCGGACTCCTTTATTCGGGAAGTAGTATTACGAGAAATTGATGTCGGGGTGGCGAAAAACTGAGAGGATTATTAATGAAATAGATAGGCAATAGGTGAAGACTTCGATGTTTCTAAAGCATAAATCTTCATATAAAAAGTAAAATCCCTGAGCTCTTTTAAATATTTCTAATTAATTTGCTTTATATTATATTATTGTTTAATTAATCTAATTTTCTGTTCTGTCGTTTTTCCACTTTAAATTGGTAGTTATGTTGTAGATAAAATAATGAATATATAAATATAGATTCATTCCTTCGGAGAGTCAGGAACGATAAATGAATATATTTAAATATTAGTTTTTTTATAATCTAAATAATTTGACCATGTAAATGAGGTAGGAACTAGAAACACTGAAAATTAAATATATAAAAAATTCCTAAAATTAACTTATAAATACAAACGATAAGCAGAAAACTTTAAGATGCATTTAGAATTCGCATTCCCGTTAATGGAATGCCTCTTCGCAGTACATAGTAGTTGAGTGAAAGCTTATAAATCAATAAACTTAAATAATCGGCATAATTTTCATTGATATTCATGAATTTGTCAAATCACTGGTGATGATGGGGCTTGAAGTAACATCACGCTCTCTTCTTGAATAAAATTCTGAATATTCGAAAAATAAATGTTTTGAAAATGGCATACAACATAAATTTATACATCTTTGTCGGACATATCGAGACTAGGAAGTCCCATGTTCAAATTGAAATCAAAAACTTCTAAACTAAGTCCATTTTATACCAGGCTAAAAATTTAGTTTATCCAATCACTTTTCTGCCATTAACGTAAATAGTAGGAGGGCACTTATGATTTAAACAGAAATAAAATGTTGAAACATAAATAAAAAAAATAAAATATTGATATCAGAATTATCAAGTAATTCCATCATTGACCATGCTGTCGATTTTTCTCTCTGATCTATTTTTCACGTTTGATGGGAGTATTTATTTGGAGTATACTTACAATTCTAAAAATCGAACACAGAAACATATATTTATGACAAAGTAATTGATATCTAGTTAATAAACGTACATTATGGGGAAATATACTTGATAACAGTGTTGCATTAGCGTGTTCCGGAATTAGAAAACGTTTACAATTCAGGAATTTATCGATGCACTGCATATACTGGGAGAAAGTGTTCCAAAAGGATTCTAACACCGAAAACGAAAGTTGCCATATGGAATGTAGCACCGATACCCGTAGCAAATCTGCCATGAATGCGCTAGCAGAATATATTCGCAAAAGTGGGAGAGAAAATCGACATACGCTGTATTTGGTCAGAATATGCAGATACGTTGTTTGAGACAACATAATATACTATAATAATCAAATTCGTACATATCTTTATACAAGAATATATTTAATTTATATATCCAATAGCAGTAACTACCATAAGAAACGCATATAAATGTAATTTTTCGTATTCATGCCAACCAAAATTCTTAAGTAAGATACAATCAGAAAAAAGATCGAGCGGATTTGAAATAGATACCATCAGAGATAATGGTGTTGATATTCTAGTTTTTACCGCCGAAAGTTGTTTTCGATTTAAAATAAGAAAGGATTTTATAGATCGCTTTTTTTATAAAAATTCGAAGCATATTCCGTTGTTATTTACTTTGCTATCAATAAAAATTGGTTGCTACAACAAGGGCTCCAATACTTAAGCTATAGGCACGATTTTAAATTCATCGATGGATTCACATATCCATCAAACCGTTTTAAATTCATCGATGGATTCATCGAACTGTATTTTTATTTATCGGTGGATCTACGATGCTTTCCACCAATTTCCATCGCTTCCATCGTGATAAATACCAGATGACCTGCCGATTGTTTTAATGATAGTAGTGTATGCCTTATAAATTTTAATTTCCATACCCTCCTAAAAAGCCAATAAGTGGCCACTTAATGTGGGGATATAACCTATTTATAAAGCAACAATCGACGAATAAAAACAGCTACGCGCAATTTACGTTTCAACAGAGTTAAAGGAATTTAGGAGATGAAACAAGTTGTATATTCAACAGCAGCCATCTTGTCAAGCAGCAGAAAAACCAACGGACTGTTCTTAAATTCATCAACAATCGATAATCCATCGGAATAATCAAACAAGCATCGATGCTATCCATTGCTTATTAGACTGATGAATTAAATAACGAGCACTATTCCAGAGTTTGATTATGCCAGTAGCAGCACCGGATATAACAATATCTTAATTATCATGATGAAAATGCTATGAATAGTGCATATTGTGTACAGTTAAATAAATAGTGCAAAATACACGGAATGGGAAGTTGCGTTTTACGTCCTGATAAGATATGAAACCAGGTCACACACAAAGTTATTTCTTGAAAACGTATTTCAATTTATCTTTTCCGAGGTAAGAACATTGGTGTTTGTTTGGGTGACGAGTTTACTTCCATAACAGGTTATTCGCTTCCAGTAATGAAGCCCGAAAATTCTTACCTATACTTTCGCTAATTATTCAAAAGTATAATTGTTTCTTTAATTTTCTGAAATATTTGAGCATTAACTCTTTGACCCTATTATTGCCATGTTTTCTCTGAAACGTTTTCTGTATTAGCTGCGATTTTTTTATGATATTTTTGTAGTACGCATTTGCTAATATTTTCAGCCGAGATCCTAAACTTCTAATTTTGGTAATTATTTAAGTATATACATTTTTATTTTGCTTTTTTGTTATAATATTTTGGCCCAGTTTCTGCTATCTTTACTACTAGCCTTCTTCTGAATCCTTTAAAATTATTTCATGCAATCTTCGTTGAGAACAATGTATTACTAAAATTTTTAGCTACGAACGGAAATACGAAATATCGTAATGAGTCGTAGCTGGGTATCTTATCATTTTTATATATTCTGTAATTAATTCTATTTTCACCATAGTCGAAACCTTCTATTGTGCATGGCTCTAGGACAGCTTGGGAAGGGAATTATTCTTTTTAGAGAAAAATATTTAGGCTTTTCAGTAAAAACTCATTGAGCTATAGTTGATATTGCTGCGAAAGACAATACAGAGATAAACACATCCATTACAAAATATTTGTTTCCCAAGAAGAGGAAACGACATCTCGTTTTCTAATCGCGATGTTTCTTGGTGGGATTCCACGACTTCCTTGCCCCTATTCCAACCAGATTCTCTTTCAATTAAGGTTAACAATCCTTTTTCGATACTACTCTCTCTCATTCGCATCTTTTTCATGATTTTTTAAATTTTGACCCCTCTTTCGGTCATTGAATAATTCGCAACTGTTTGTAAGTTTTCCTTACTGTATCACTTGAAATTTCGTTGTCGGATATTTGCCGTATATATTTATCGAAATTAAATAATATTTAACAGTTTGGTTATGTACTGCTCATTAAATGGTCGGGAAGGGAGAGCAAATAGACGTAATCGTGTGTTCATGACCGGTTCAGAGAGTTATTTAAGAAAGTTTCCGTTTCGTACTGGGATTATGGGCGAATATTTTTTCGATATCTGGCCAAAATGGGTTTTGTAATCAAGGGGCTTTACTTCTACACCATTCTATTGGTCTTCCCGCAGAGATAATTTTCCTTTCTGTTTTAATTATAATAAATTATGACAGGGATTCGGATTAAATTATATTAGCTTATGATGATGTTATTTTAAAATATGATTTTATGATGCACTGAACTGGGAATATTTATATCATGGCAATGGAACACATTTCTTGTACTCCCGAAGTATCTCGGTAGAATTTATAGAATGTTTGGGCCATCAAGAGTTGATTTGTGGAGATTTGTGGAACGACCTTACATTAAAGAGGACAGGAGGTGTTTGCGCTCAATTGGCTGTGTACAAGCCAACGTTTTTCGAGGTTTGAGTCAAGGAGGTGCCTCCAAGTTGCCAGAAATTCACGAACCTAGACATATATTATCTCGGAAGATTAAGAGATTTCAATTTCTGTTTGGCATCACAAAAATATTGCCCAGTTATACTAGATCTACTCTGGTATAAACTTTAAGTATTCACATATTTTACTCCATCTGTTGGATGTTGTACGGCGTTTTAGTATTTTCACTCCATTTGTGGTAACTCCATTTGTAGTTATACTATTTACATGTAGTTATTTCACATTCCTTCGTTCGTGTCAATACCTTCGTATTCTTTACTGGCTACGGGGAATTTCATTTTTGATCAGCTAAATTTGTTTATTTACTTATTTGAAAGATTCGCTTATAAGGATGACACCATTTTAAAGTAAATACAACAACAATGACTTTAAAAATAATCGAAGAGATTTCCACAAAGATAAAATATATTTTTAGTGAAAAAGTACACATCTTTTCGATAATTTGCAATGGACTTCCGCAGTATCTCGGCCACCTCCGTAGATTTTATTTTAGTAAATTTACATTTACGCATGAAGAGATGAACTACCAACTTCAAAAAATAACAATATAAAAAGTTAATTTAAATACTTTTTGCAAAAATTATTTGCAAGATAGTTTATTTAGAATGAGTGAAGCGTCATTCAGTAATTGTAGCGTTGGTACAAGTCTGTAAGGATCTATGGAGTAAGGTAGGGAGTTTCAGAAGGTATTAATGTGTTGACTGATGATTATTGATCATTACCTCTTCATCTACATCTCGTAACTTTCCACGTAATATGTGTGGAATTCAAATGGCAGTCGACTAAAAGGCGGAACACCTTTCCCATGATGGTTTGTTTTGATCGCTCCTATTCCGTTAGAAACCATGGCTGACCGGTTTCGGAGATAACCCGTTTGTTATACATTTGCGTCCGAATCTCGATTTAGGCTTTTTTTATTCTCGCAACCCTTACTCTACATCGCACACATGGAGAAAGTGAAGAAATGACGAAATAGTTCCGCGAATCGACGCCGGGGACATTGCGCAGCGAATTCGAGGGCAGCACCGTCGCTCATGCAATTGTTACGAAGGCGCCCTTGACAGCCAAATCGGCACGAAAAATCGCCGGACGAGATAGCGATCGGGCGCCACTGTAGACCCCCTTTCGATAGATTTGCGGTGAAAGCTGCTTCCGCCACCGCTTTCCACATTTCTCTTGTTTATACGAAGTGAGAGTGGAGGACGAGATCAAAAGTTGGGAAGAAGGTGTAAGTCACACTTTCACGTGCGACGCAACTCGAATACCGCTGGAGCGACGATGACCGTTATAAACGACAGCACCTGCGAAATGTCCCGACCTTTGATGCATTTGCTGTACCGCTTACGTTCAGTAGTGACCAAAACGGTGCATGAAACACAGTGAAGGAACGTAAGACATTTTTAATGCAGTGGTTTGTTTGCGCTGAATGTATGTTTGTTGATATAGTAAAAGCATCCACACGGATACTGGGCTATATACTAATTATATATATATATATATATATACGAGTAAAATGTAGCTTGCATACTGCAAGCAGATCGACAACAATAATTTCATGTCGGCATCATATCGGGACGGCCCTCAAAAGAAAAAAAAAGGTATTGAAAATATTCTTAAAATTCGCTGCAATTTAATTGTCTGGCATCGAACCCGGGTCTTCCTGGTAAGCTTACTATGTAGCACAACAGAAAATCCCCATCTCTTACTATGTGTGAAAATTCAAGCAGAAATATTGGCTACAACTGCCTCAAACGACGTTATACTTTTCAGGAATGTAAATGGCTCTCTGGATTCGAACCAAGGACGATCTTGGAAATCTAAAACATGTTCATGAAAGTTATTTATGATCTCTATCTATTTGCCGAATTTCAAGTTTCTATATTATTGGGATAGGGCTCAAAATAATTATTAAAAATCGGATCAACTACTGATATAAGAGACGCCTGGTGTCGAACCCAGGAAATATATTTACGCTGTGAAGCACAGTATGATTTTAAAGGACTTGATCTTATTTTGTGCAAAGTTTGAAATCGATATCATGCCGGGAAGTACCTAAAATTTGTCTCCGTTATCTCCATAAGAAATGCATTGAGGAATGTAAATGGCCCTCTGGAATCGAACCAAGGACCATCAGCGAATACAAAAAATTTGATTATGAAATAAATTTATGATCTCCAACCTCATGCCGAATTTCAAGTATCCATGCCATCGGGAAAGGGTCCAAAAAAAATCATAAATATCGCCACAATGCATTTTAAACGGCCGATTTTTGCCTCGACCTAGCATCGAACTTAGGATATTTTCCGTAAAACTCATTTATGATTTCGATAGATCATGACCATATATATATAGGCTCCTTGAGATTTGATTCTCTACCTATCTCGGAAGTATTTTTTAAAAATTCCCGAAAATCAAATCAATGCATTTAAACGGGAAAAATCGAGACTTTGGGGCCCTCTGGAATCGAACCCATGACACTGAGGATCAAAGTCGCTTTTTTCCTGGGGGTTTCACGTTATGGCCAATACGTGGTAAAAATTTCGAGTCAATGACGCCAGTAGTTTAGCCTGTGAATTAGTATCCTATCTGGGTATCTGGGTATATCATGAGTGAATCCGGAGAAGCATCTATATATAATAGATATATATATATTACGCAGTATTATCTATATGTATCGTATTCAGCCAAAAAAACGAGCAATTAGGGTCGCGCGCGGTTTACAACTTAATGCAATATCAGATAAACTAGTCATCTCACGAATCGTTGCCAGATCAACGAGATGTTTAATCTATAGCCTTCCTGCGACCATTTCCTAATTAATGGAGAATTTTTAATGTCTTTTTTTAGGATAGGGAAAAGTTATCTTTAATTAACTATTGCCACAAATGATAATCTCATACGTAGTGGCTTGTGAATAGTGGTACTAATTAAGGCCTCTCCTTATGCAATGCTAAGAAAAGAGATACTTCTATAGTCTTTGAGCTACATTCAATTCATGCTACCTCATCTTGATCTATGGAATATTTTTCACAGTTTAAATCAATTCTGAGATGACATGGAAGCTACTGAGGTATTAGTGATATCAAATGATGGCTAAAATTATGGTCTCTCCTTATGGAATGTCAAGAAAAGTATTACTCGTAGAGTCAATGTGCAAACACAATCAAATCATCACTTACGTGGACATGTTCCGCTTATAGCATTCTGGCTTGATGAGGAAAACAAAGGCAAACTACCTCACTCCTCATCTTGCCTAGTAAGCCCCATTCTCCCCCACTAGCTCTTGGTAGCAACTGCTAGAAGGGTTGAGGTACAAACAGGCCTTCGGGATGAATACATTACAGAGGTATTCTTTGTAGAAATCGGCTGTTATATATCGATTCACACACACAATATTACAACGAGAAACAGTCCATGCATATGAGAGAAATATTTAAAACGCTGTTCTAGTTGTAGTTTACGTGAAGGATTAGTACTTTGATGCATAAGAATTAAGAATACATCAATGAAACATAAAATGAGGTTTTACGCTGGAAGCCAGATTTTAATGGGCACGGTGCATCAAAAAGTACCCCATATGCGTGCCGACATTAAATGATTCACCCGAACGCAGCGCCAATCACGGTTCTCCAATTATAGACGAATCCTTAAAAGGCGCGCAATAACTTTCTACTTTATTTATTAAATAACCGATTCGGCAGTTTCCAATTCTGGGATTTCATAACGCGTTCCTGTGTTTACAAGATCCAAGGTCATCATCACTTTCGCTCTCTCATACTTCTTCTTCCTGAGATGTCGACCTTCTCCATTTTAGGCTATGACACAGATTAAGAAAAGACCTATTAGCAGATGACATAAATGCCCGAGCGGAAGCGAGGGAGTTTAAAGTTAGAGCAGGATGTCTGGCGATATTTCTTCTCATAAAGATGGAACTCCGGATCCGAAAATGGTAGTGGATGAATGATTTCATTCTTAAAAAGACACAATATAAAACGAATTCATATGACTAATTTGAAGTAGCGGCGATTCTGAGCATAACGTATAGCAGTAAGGTCAAGGAGCACAGGCGGCCTGTTTTCTATGTAGAGATTTCATGACAACCACAGATTTGTGAAATATTAAAGTAATGAAGTTTACTAAGGGAAACAAAGATAAGTTAACGATAAGGGTGGGTGGGGGAAAACTAGAGCAAATGGATAAATTCTCCTACTTGGGAGTATTCTTTCGGGGAACGGAAGGGGCAAAGATGAGGTTCGTAAAAGATTAGCCTTGGTCAAGGAAGCCTTCATGAAGCGAAGGGAATTGATGACCAAAGGTCTTGACAAAGGAATCAGGAAAAGATTGATGAAATCCTTGATTGGGAGTGTCTTGCTTTATGGATGTGAAACGTGGACACAAAGAAAAGAGGAGGTGAAACATTTAAGGGCCTTCGAAATGTAGGTATAACGTAAAATAGAGAAAGTAGGTTGGGTTGATAGGAAAACAAACGCGGAGGTACTGGAGATGGTCGGGGAGGATAGGTTATTAATTAAAGTAATTAACCACTGACAGAAGAAATAGGTGGGCCAAATATTGAGAGGAAGTGGACTGTGGAAGCAAATAATAGAGGATAGAATTCAAGGGAAAAAAACTGAGGGGAAGACAAAGGTGGAAGATGTAAGATGACGTAAAAGGAGGGGTAAGCTACGGAGGAACGAAGGAAATTGCATTAAATACGAGAATTTTAATGTGCATGAACCTACCGAAAGGTAGATCACCTATGTATGTATGGATGTCATCAATTCGATCAATTTCAATCTACCAGTATCCTACGGCCCTTTGATATTTAAATTCTTTCTTTCGAGTAGTACTGTTTACAACTCTTTCCGCACTCCAAAATCTGAAAAAATCTAAATGTTGCAGTGCATGATTATAGTAGATCATGTATACGAAGTCTGTATCCACAATACGGCGAAGTTCGAAACTGTTTGATTTGTAGCAGTTTATTTGTGATCTTTCGTACCCGTACGGATACGGTGCAACATAATAATTATACGTATATTAGTATTAATTGTATGTATCTTTGTTAGCCAAAAAAATCGAGAAATTACGGTCGCGCGCAGGTTTCTAACTAATTAATTATTATCGACATCCTGCAGATAATCTAGTTATCCTCCAAATCATCGAGAGCTCAAAATCCTGTAATTAGAGGGCCTTTCTTAAGAAGTGCTTGGAAACATCGTTTTTATCATCAAAAGTAGTGGCTTGCAATCTCTTTAGCGTTGTGTCCTACATTTCATATCCTCTGATAAACGTAGTCCCGCTATTTCACGAATCAAAGTTTGGTTTTCTAAAATGAGTCCTCTTTTACAGTAGAGAAACTACATCTTGAAGTTACTAGCATAGTTTGTATACGAATGAGAGTTAGTTTTGTGGAATTGATTATAATAAATGAAGGAAACGAAAGTGATAAAATTAATAGAATTCAGTCTACACGACTCCAACCTCACAAACTTTCAAGTCTCAATAAACAGACGGCAAACACAAACAACTACGTTTTATTTGATTTAAAATTGATTTCTAATTGCATGAAACCTAGACGAAAGCCATAAAACACCATCAAAAAATTTTATTCATATTGTCTAACGTTGTTTACAGCTCTGAACCCACGCTAACTAATGAAAAATATGCCGAAATTTCATCAAAATTAATCTTTTCAAAAGCTGTCGCCTCGACGACCTTTTGTGTCAAGTTCCTGACTAATTTATTGTCATGCTATCGAGAATATGTGGAAGTTAAGAGCCGTAAGGTGTTAGCTTTGATAAACGGATAGCTTTTTCTCATTTTATTACGGCTCAAGACAGTTTTATGAATACATTCTCGTATCGAGTAACGCTAAGTTCATATCTTTATTCATTATTGAATGGCCTTCATCCACGTATGAAATAAGACGATATTTGTGAGTTAGTAAAATTATCAGCCCAAAGGCTGCTTGGATCCTCAACTCCGAGGGGATGAGGTAATTAGGCAGAATTAAGGTTTGAGGCAAATGTGGAAAGTATACAAGTATCGCTCCACAATTACTCTGTGGGTAATTTTTTTCACAGCATCCAATGAGGAGTAACGAAAATAAAAGCCAATTCTCGATAGCTTTTAATATTACAGCGTTGAACAGGACTGAGATGAAAGTAAATAAAATATGAGTTGCCCTCTATCCTGAACCAAAGGAAAAATGAAAAATATTCTACTCATCAAAATGTTGAAGCTGGGGCATGACAATGATTATTTGTTTAAAAATGTGCCGATTCATGTTTAGCTTACAAGATTTCCATGGAATTCTCAGTGTTTATTTTTCATTACCCCCGGTGGATTTATTTAATCTGAATTACAATTCACGGTAAGTTAAAAGCACTGCTACTGAAAGAAATTGATTACTTTCGTAATCACTATTTCACCTCGGGAAAAATGTTAAGTTTTAAAGAGAAAAAAGGAGGCAGATTCAAGCAGAAATGTATTGATTCGAGGGAAGTTATAAATTCTGAATCAAATAATTGTGGAATTAGTTAAATTAAAAGTAGAAAACCAGCGTTAAAGATGTAAAGCGAGGACATCTGCAT
Organism: Sympetrum striolatum; assembly: GCA_947579665.1. Lineage (NCBI taxonomy): Eukaryota > Metazoa > Arthropoda > Insecta > Odonata > Libellulidae > Sympetrum > Sympetrum striolatum. The sequence continues at coordinate 64,999,684 of OX388350.1, forward strand.
GACATATGGTGGGTAAACTGCGACTCTCGAATCACATGTGTGTCTCCCAAATCTTCTCTTTTATTGCTTTTGAGACAACTCTCAAGGCTAACTAACGGAAGAATGGTTCTGCACTAGGAAGGGAGCTCTAAATGCAAGGAGAGAAAGGGGTTATTTACCCCAACCCTTCGTAATACCTTTTATATAGCTTCTCTGTCTGTTACTGGCTAGATTTATAGCATATAATAATAATAATAATTTATAGCAATAAATTTATCCAAGGCCAATCTATATATCTATATCATACTACAATTAGTAATATGTTCCATCAGTCGTTCGTTCATGATAAACCCTCCTTCTCCAACGAACAGTTCAATATCACAGTAGGGTTTGAATCTTAAAAACACTCTTTCTATTGATATTCTCATGAAGTTTCATTCGTTTTCTTTAATTAAAAAACGTTTCATGAGTATATAAGTCATATTTAAGGAAAAGAACGTACGGTGTTCTTCTATTTGGCGAAAGCAAATCATTTCTTAGCTCTCTTTGGATTCTTTCTCAGAACATTTTCCAGATTCAAATGTGAACCCACGATATACGAGTTGTCATCATATTTGAGAGGTATTGTATTTTTTATCTCTTGAGACCTTAGAGACATTTACGTTTCCCCTCGCCAAATTTCCCTCACCCCAAAGGAGCACGGTGAAGGTGAGGGAAAATTAGGCTTCCGTCATATCTGCCATTAATCTTTGGATCCTCGCGATTCGGCTTACAATGTCATTTCCTTGAATATCACTCAGCGAATTTATGAGGTCAGATTTGGAGTTTCGAAAAAAAAACATGTAGGGTAATCTACAAAAGTCTGCGGACAATTTATTCGCTGCTGCAACGGCCAAACAGTGCAGTTGAAATCACTTTTTGTCTTTCGTTGTTTGAGGGTAAGAAAAAGTGGTAGGGAGCAAATATTTTGGAATTTCAAGCAAATGAGGGGAAAAAGAGAATCGTTTTAGAATCCCAAGGTACCGATTCAAGACCTCGCCCAATTGGAAGGGTCTTCGAGGTTGATTTGGTAGTTCACCGAAGGGAATGATTTATCCATTTCTGCTGAACGAGGAACACGGCGACGCAGAGCTGATTGCCAGTGACTTCGACCTCTTAGAACAAGTCAATGATACGAACTATTGCATTTAGTACGATCAAGGTCAATAATACGAACTGTTACAGTTGTTTTAAGGTCTTGGAGCAAAATTGAACTTTTCTTATTACGAGATATTCTTCGATACGTATTAGTAGTAGCATTCCTAAAAGTGCTTTGACAAGTTAGGTAATTTCGCGGGTTCCCACCGGGAATCGAACCCGGGGCCGCTTTCACCGAAGCTCCTTCGATAAGATTGAATGAGAGTATAATAAAAAAATCCTTTGAGATGGAAATGTGCTAATTTCCTCTTATTTACAGTCGTAGGCATAAGCTGAACGATATTTTAGCTTCGCTACCGATTTGAGCAAATGGTCAATCACAGTCTTTAATGTATATAAGTCTTTTTACGACTTCAGCGAACTGTCATGCTTAGAATATCACAGAGAAAAAATACGTTTGCGATTGCAGAAGCAGAGCTGTGGAATTCGGAAGAAATTTGTGTTTGATTGTATAAGATTGGATGTCTCTCTCTATCGACCTCCGTTCTAGTAAATAAATCACATAATCTTGCATAATTATCTCCTTATATTCTTGATAACCCTTTTCTACTCATCAGTGGAATTTCAGAAAGCAATCTAATCATATTGGATCCATTACGGATTCTTTTATCCAGCATAAAACGTCAAAAAAGTTAAAGTTGGCAAAAAATTAATGAATTATAAAAATTTCATGTAATTGAAACGATGGATATAATTTATCCTCTTAGGACAGATTTTGTGGAAGGACATTGCGAAAAGGCAAAGGAAAAATATTTATTGAATTATTGTAAATTGAACAATAGGAAATTAGAAAGTTTTACTCTATTTCTTTAGAACAGCAAGGAAAGTTGGGACACGGCTGTTGAGGAATTAGAGGTTTGAAATCTCCAATAGCCGTTTTTATCGGCGTCCTCTTCTCATTCTCCGGTATTCCGAGAAAACAAGACAGGACACCGCACTTTTTGAGAGCACTCAATACGTATTAGGAGTGAACGTATCTATTCTTTGTTGACGAAGAATGCATCGCATTCGAAATACTTATTAAGTGCTCTCAAAAAGTGCGGTGTCCTGTCTTGTTTCCTCGGAACACCGTGAAATGAGAAGAGGAACGCCGACAAAAACCACTATTGGAGATTTCAAACCTCTAAAACCTCTAAATCTACTTCTTCAGAAGCTACTATGTTTCAAACAATAAAATTATTAAACTATAAAAATTAAACAATGAAAAACAAAATCAATGAATACTCAGGAATCGATTAAAGTAATTAACTCATTCGATTGAAGGACTGACCCCTTTTGGTACTGTTCCGAGCATTTTAAATACCCGCTGAATCTTTTATGACCGTCGTATAGGAAAGTGCAAAACTATTTCTTTATAATACATCTCTCTCCGAACGTGTTTTCATTCGGCGCGAAGAAAATTATGTTTTATTGCTATTTAGAAATAAGTATATTTAGTAGTTATGATTTAAACCGAGTAAATACCATCCTAACTCCAGTATTATGACCCTGTTTACCATATTCATTTTGTTTATCTAAGTGGTTGGTATAATAAAATTATTTAAATCAGACAAACTATAAGCCTTCTGCAAGTGCAGCGATTTTTTTTTAACGTTTACTAACATGTGTGGGTCTCTTAGGAAGAAGTTATGCGTAAATCTCCGGCTTAATTGATTGTTTTTACATTTGTTGTTGTTTATATATTAATTTGCAAATAATGCATCAGCTCGATTGGGGGTAATAGCTTGGAAACATTCCTTATGTCATTTATTCCGCTTAACGAAAAGCAGGTGTCACCCGATTCACCTAGACAAGAGCTGAATCGACAGCTCCTGCCTGAGGAGAACTCGATGATCGTGATCATTTGGTGCGTAACGTACGGGAACAGTTTGGCCCGCGCAGTTTGATTACAGCTTATAAAAGAGGCAAAAGAGGTAATCTGGCCGAATATATTGACCTTTTCTAAAGAGAGGCCATTTCGACACCTTTTATTCGAATTCCATCGGTGTGCTTTTGCGAAACTGTTCGACCAAGGCCGAGGCGTAGTCCACTCGGATGACATCAATCTCAAGCCAAGGAGAACATCGGGATGGCGGACAAATGAACCACGTCGTCCGTAATCGCGATTTTGGATGAATCCACTCAATGAGATGGCCCAGAGGTGGGATTAGAGGCGATTGGACTAGCCTTAGGTGGGGGACCCACGGCCTTCAGGGTGTATGTGGAGTCTTCCGGCGTCCACCACCTTTTCCTCTTGAAATTACCGCTAATATGTCTAACAGATATTTTGTTACACAAACTATTATTGTTTATCATTATTATCATAGTAACAGAAACAATCATTAAAAGATGTTTCGCAAACTTTATTAATTCCTAGAGACCCGTATCTTTTATGCTCTTATGCTTTTATATCCCCCAGATTTAGTGCGACATTTTGAATTTGAATAAACTTTAATAAAAGGTAAATCATGCGATGAAAATGAACTTAAAGTGTGTTACCTCCGGTTATTTTTACGAGCCGCCTGTAATCGTACTTGTAACACTACGATTGAAGGTGATAACAATCAGTAGAAGCTCTTTAGAGGTGTGCTTCCACACCTTGAATTCCAAATACCTGTCTCTCCGGAAGGCGTACAGAATTAATTTTACAATTTTGTAGTTAATTTAACATAAGTTTACAGATATGCATCTATACACCATGAAAGTTATGATATTTCTATCCCTAGGAGGTTCGAGCGATTAACGAACTATTTCCCTTATAACTTCAAGCTGTTTACACCATCAGTGACATATGCTACCGGTTCGGTGAATATATCGACAAATGGTTGTTGTTAACTCCATGCATCCATTTTCCTTAGGAGATTACGCGTATACAAATTACGAATACCTAACCCTATTATTAAAAGTAAGTTGTGTTGATAGAGAAACAAACACGGAGGGGCTAAAGATAGTTAGGAAGGAAGTGGTTCTTAATCAAGTAGTTTGGCCTCGGCAGAAAAAATGCGTGGGTCAAATATTAAAAAGAGAGGGACTGCTACAGAAAATAACTGGCGGACAGAGGCAAAAATGCTAGATGACATAAACGGTAAAGTTATCAAGAAACGAAAGCAATGGCATTGAATATGGACTAATTAGGCACATGAACCTATCGAAAGTACACTTGCATATGTAACCCTACCTTTTAATATTATACGTCTGTATAAGGTTAGTTTTGGCTGGATAGTGCTTGAGTTCCTTGTGGCCAACGTAGACGAAAGTAATTCTTAAACATTTTATCACTAAAAATTTATTTATCAATCATACTCTATAGTTGATTTATGGCGATTAGATATTGTACGGAAAATAAAAATCTCTAAGCTGCTATACAGTAATTTAAAATATCATTTTGAGCGGTATTTTAAAAACATTAAATTATGCATACAGTTTTAGCCCCAATGTCTATTTCTGTTTTCATAGAATGGACTGACAACGTTCAACCGATTTGAGGTTTTTCACATCCCCCTTCTTAGTGGGTGTTCTCCTGCAGTGGATACATTTTTTTTCCTAAGATTGTTTTAGGTTTTTTACATCCACAATTCTTCTCATATATTTTTCATACTATCTCTTTAAATTAATTATTTATGTAATGTATGACGATGGGTTAGATAGAAGAGAAGACTTTTAGTCACAATCTCGCCCGAATAAAGCCGTTTTATTATAATTATTATTATATGAAGGAAATTTATAAATAAATAATATTTTATAATTCTCAATTATACCTCTATTCTCCAATTTCTACTACCGAAAAAGCAAAGTTAAAATCCTTTCAGGATTTAATGGTCGTTTTTGCAGTAGCAAACTTTCTGCCACTCTTGTATAACTTTTATGTAAATGTGTATTATTAGTCAGAGATGAGGAAATTTCATCCTTTAGACCACATAGGTTTGACCTATTGACCTAGGTTTTGACCTATTATTCACTTCCAGAATCAAGTGAATGATTTTGTTTCCAAGCCTCGTTCATTAATTCAAGCGGATATTAATCAAACAACATCCTGCTTAGATTTATGTATCCGTTATTTATTTTTCTTTCATTCCGGTGTTTAACTCCTTCGCTATAAAAGATACATCTTTCAAGTGGGCCCTATAGTTTCAAAGGCAGCCTTATAGTTTCTTATGAGGTTGAATGTATGTACAATGTACATTGTACATGCGGCCTCCCAATAGAGGATGTTTCTATACCTCTTATCTAATCATTAGCTTTCTCTCTGGAGTAACAAGTCTGAATTCGCTTCTTTTGACTGATGTCGACAATATTGTCCGGTTCAGTTTGAGCTTGGATATGCTGACTCGCAAATTTAATTTTACAAATATTTCCATGGAAAATTTCCTGATATAAGTTCGCTAGTATGGTTGTCTAATCCCCTAATTACCCTGAATTATTATTATCTACTAACACATTATCTATTCTAGCTAGTTTTAAATGGCATATCAACGTAGTATTTTTCTGCGAATCGTTATCAAGTTTTCGTACTGAAGTGCGTTACTATAGAAGGCCCTAGCGAAGATCTTAGAAAGTTTTTTGTAATTACGAAAAGTCGGGAAGCAGAACTGGATTTGCAGGAGCTTACCAAGTAAAGACTTAAAGAGATAATTGAAATAGAAACTGGTTTTTGAGTGATTGCGGCAGCATAGCACTTTCTAATTTTATCTTTTAATTTAAAAATTTCAGCATTTCTTTGGCATTCCCATAAGAAAACAATTTCTGTATGTAGTGTGTATACTACTTCCTCAATTTTTAAGTCTATGCTCTGGGTAGCGAAAGCAATTTGCTCTGTCTACGTGATACATCGCATTGGTTTCTTTCTTGGATTTCTCTACCTCCCTATCACAGAGGCCATTGTGATACTTCAAGGAAGATCAGGGAAATATATGCTAGAACGAATTGATTCAAGTATCAACTTATTTACGAACGATACGCAAAGGCAATCGATTAGGAAAATAGAGTCAAGGTGCTTGCACCCCCTCCCACAGGCCGAAAGGTGGCTTGCTAAGTCTTTGAGTAGACATAGGCAGTTAAAGTACCTCATAATGACAAGCTGAGTAATCTTTGACACTGCTGATCGACTTACTTTGTCTTTTAAATTGAATGTATATTCCGAAGTATCCACAGGTAGTAAAGATTCAGTAGGTTTTGAAAGATATGTTTCATTACCCCGCGAACGCTCATTATTCTATCAAAAATGGGAAACGATGCTTACTGTTTGAGAATACACTTTCCACTCAGAACAAGTATTGGGAGAGATAGCATCAATATCTTCAGAATTGGTGTCTAATTAAATCAACCTGTTTCCCTCCAAAGCGTTTCTATTCGTAAACTCTGGAGAACTTGCTAAGCTGCTCTGAAATCCACAAAGAAATCGCTCAGAAAGAATATGGCAATTGAAGATAGTGATAGCGTAGAGAGAAGGAAGGATTTCCTCATCCAAATATGGTTCACAAGTCCAATGGTTCAGTGTATGGAAATTGAGTAATTCAGTAATAATTCTTTCAAACGAAGACACTAAATCGGTTTTCGAACAATTTAGAATCCGATAAGCGTTCCAAAAGAAATTAAGACTGATTTCCAATGCACCATTGTACTTCCATGCGTAAAAAATGGAAGGTGCTCAAAATGAATAACTTATCCTCAAATATCCCTTTTAAAATCGCATTCCCTCACTGGTAGGAAACTCTAATGTCTTTTGCGCTTCAAAAAGGAAACCAAACTTGGCTTAAATGCTTAGAGTGCTACATCAGCGATGAATACGATATTCTAATATGACAAAGACAGATATTAAATCTCCAGCGAGCGAGCCAACAGTTCTCTCTTAATTTTCTAATTATTTTTCGAAATGAGTAATTCGATAGTTTTAGTTTGCTATTTTTATGTTGGAACAGAAAGAATATTAACTAAGCTAATCGTGGGTAATTTGTACCTGAAAACAAATTCGAGTGGGGAATTTCTCATCTTCATCCAAGCGGTTTCATTTCCCGCAGTATATTTGATTTGATTTATTAAACGGGCATAAAAGTGCCCTCTTTCAATTGTATACATCCGAATACATATATTTTTCCATATGATAATTGAAATAGGAATATAGAAAATCACAAAATTGATAAAAAATAAAATACATCATAAAATTAAAAAAATACATAGAATACATAAAAATGCATATAATTTATATACGAGAGAATATCGTATAAGAATTTTGCAATAAGTATAAATGAGTATTAATACCTTTAAACTACAAATTGGCACAGGTTCATATAGTCGTGCATTTTACAAAAAGAATAATCCTACAAATTGTTTTGTAAGACCTATAACAAATATTTACTTAATGACAGAACGAATTGTTAACTAACGAATTGTAGTAATATCGTCTTCATTACTGTTTTTAGGTCATATTTTATTGGCCAACTGTGACCACACCTACTTCGCGGCAGTTTAATCGGTTGATTTTTAATTAATCGATTTTTAATTAATCGATTTTTAATTCCAAATTTAATTTTTTTCCTTCAGGTTATATCTTTGTCGCTAATAGAGTCATTTTCATTTTTAACGAATAGAAGTAAATTTGCAATCTTCTTCGAACTTTCAGCAAATGATTTACAAAACTATTTATCAAGCGAGGCAATGCGTAATCTACTTCTTAAACGAGCACTTTTAAAAACAGCACCGGTTTCGAAAACTGGGCTGCCCATTGTCAACGATTGTCTATTTGCTAATTAAAATGTTATTGCTTTGAGCTTTAGACACAAATTTCCGCTCCTTAAGAATTTATCTCTTTTTGATAGGAGTTACTTAATGTGAGTTTTTGTTAATTCAGTAGCACTTTTCCTGAATCCGGTCCTAAGGCATAATCTCTTAATCTGTTGCAAATGTATCTGAGAATGATAATGAGAGAGCCTGTTGACCCAAGAGCTGGTTTCTAACATAACACTCTTCTTATGCAAAACTCTTATTGAATAACTCATCAGACTACTAAATTATTAATATTACTAATGGGACCTTTTTATGGCTGTCTTCTCAAAAATTTAAATCCATATAATTATAGATGGATTTATTATTTTTTAAATTAATATTAAGGCATAAACTGCAGGTAGGCTGTTAGCCTAGTGGCAGTTCTGTTTTACTTACACTTGTACAAGTTATAAACATAATTTATATAAAATGCATCAATGATAATTAACGCGGGGTATAAATGTTAATGCAATTTACTTTCTTTGGCATTATAAGACGGAGAAATCTTACTTTCAGGGTATTCTGAATCTGGGGGAAAGGATCTGGGATCAGTTTAAGGTTCTCAAAATACGGATCACTTATGACTAATAGTTTCAGGCGGGTTTCGTGGAATTCTACTTTTACTCGTGTATTTTCTTTAGCGGAAATGTCCAGCAAGGGCTATTCCTGTCATTAGTCATTTTTTATTCAGAACAAATTAAGTGTGATGCTTATGGGAAGCAGGTTCGATATGGTTCATAAACTCAAGAGGACATGCTCCAATGACCTTCACTCAACAAATGTCTGGAGTAAATGACAGTAGCAAATGATTCAAGTCGTTAAAAAGGCAAGCAAATCAAATTAAATAACATTTTAGGACAGATTTCGTCAATCGTATCCTGGAGAGTTTCTCTTTAATTAATAATTGTTTCCAATGTCCTATTTTCGAAAAAAAGCGAAATCTTAATTTAAATACTGGAATTTAATGTTAAGTCATCACAGAATGACTTAATTAACTTGTTAGTTAAGTTAACTTGTTTGGTCTGTGGGGGTACTTTGCGGTTTTTCTTATTTCAATGCATTATATCTAGTTAATTAACTCGCTATTCTCTCGAAATGCTGAACACGGATATCAATACAGTTTTAAGCTAATAGAGTGTAAGTAGGTAATCACATAAAGGCACTCTCATGAAGCAAAAGCGTCTCGAGCAATGGCTCTTAACGTTCTCAATTAATAGTACCAATAGATTTAGAAGGATATTAATCCAAGTCAAACCAAACACTTGAGAAAGTAAGGCTTGAATTGTCCTTCGCTGGTATTTTCCGATGAAATTTTGATTTCCATCTCTGCGATAACTTTACTATACTTTTGAAATTTACGAGGAGTGGTATTAATATTTGCGGTTGACGTCTGGTTTTACTCCCCAATTAAATTTTCATTCCGCTTCCAAAACATATTTTTTAAAATTTTCGATTATTTTTTTTGGCGGTGGCTTCCCAACAACCTTTTGTCTACAACTTCACTTTTTACCCTTTATTCCCATTTTTCTTTTACCATTTACATTTTGACTCTGAACCACCAAAAATTTAGTTATCATATAATCAATGGAAGAAGTTTTAACTTTGTGGAACTCCATCAGGTGATGAGGAAAATAACTAAGTCCCAATTGTACAAGAAATTTCGTGTGTTATATACTATGGTTTAAATAATAAGTAATATAATTTGGTTTGGATAACTGATTCTCTTCTCCAATTGTTCGGTTTCAACAACGATAAGGGGTAGAAAAATTGGTTTATAAATTCTATAATGTTCGGCCGCACTTTGAGGAACGACAACCGAAACGGAAAGAAATAGAACTTTGTGGATTTCCGCATTTCATTCGTGGAATTCGACAATGTTCTATTTCTTTCCGTTTAACTTGATTTATGTTATCTTTAAAACAACCGTGTTCCATTACATTCTGATTTAATTCTTCAAACATGATGTTAGGCCTTTCTGCAGAAACTAGTATCGCCTAATGTTGTTAATAATAAATAATTAACATAAATTACATGTTAACATGAATCTTGGCATCATGTCGGAACCGAATACCAAATAAAAAGTTCTTTTTACTGGAATGAAAACAGGGTCCTAACCTAACCATTAAATTTCGAACCAAAACCGATATTTGTATAAGTTTCATAACAAGGCAATTTTAATAAGTGAAGGTTGCACTAAGTATATCTAGAGAACACCAGCGAGTAACTAAAATGAACGCTCGCACAATTTAATGTATCAGTTGTAATAAGTTGACCATTACTTCCTTAAAACTACAAGTTTTTTTCGAATATTTTTTTTAATCTTGCGTAATTGAAAAACTACATATAGTGAAATAACTTTCGGAAGAGTATAATATTTTATTGGGCAGAGCGATAAAAACCGGTTCAAAGGAGCTCAACATTCAACCCAACAACTCGGAGACGCAGGTTGGAAATCTTTGAATGAAGGAGGTTGGATGCGGAAGGCATAACCGGTATCATGCGACCCCCTTGCTACTTTGCCATTCCGATAGTGGGCGTAAATCAAGAGAAATGAATGCTTTGACGAGTCGTTTTAAAAATTCATTCTTTCCGCTATCGATACGCGACAGTTTAGGGAATTGTTAGCAGGGTACGTATCCACATGTAGATAGCATTTGCTTTTTTGGTTTAATCAGAGGTGGGAATACATAAATTAAGTGTTAATATTTATGTAAATTACCAACGAGGATTGAATGATGTTTATTCACAACCGTCTCAAATATTATAATTGATGAAGGAACTTTTTATTTTTCACACGACATCACATCTCCCCCTGCCATACGCCATACGGCAGTTCGCGGGGTATTTATGTAAATGTAGATAATGAGAATTCTTGAGACCCGTTTCGGATTTAACGGAGAGAGTAACTTCCGCCATCATCTAAAGACGGCCAATACTGGTCGCAAGAACATATAATTATTAGATACGGAAAATTCATCGTTACTTAGTCATTCATAATAACTCTCCATATAGTTCGGAGATCGCATATCGAATTCTCAATGGCTGGTAACCCTTGGGTTCTAAAACAAGCTTTCGCCTTTCCTTGCAAAAATACATCAATTTTATTCATTACAGAATTAAATAATGGTATTGGGGTCTTGGGCCCTGAAATATGAATTCCATGTTTGTGAAGGTGACATTTCATAAAAGTATAGTGGTTTCCAGTAAAAATCTATTTGGATAGAATATAATCTTAAATTATCTAATAAGAAACTCTCTTCGTTGCGTATCGTTTGCTGCTTGTGACTTAAGATTAAGTTTTGGATTATTTAACATTTCGGGAATCTTTTACTGCGAAATATATGTGATGAAACGAAAGACTGCATCACAATCATATCCTTGCCTGTGAATGAGGCTCTGTGGTTAACAGTAATATTTCAGAAAAACGTCTCGATATATTTGGATACTTCCGCTACCTCTTGGGGTCGCATACACTCCTGTTACCACTTTCGCTACGGCGAGCGTGCCGGGACGCTCTCCGTCCCTCGGTAAGGAACCCAGAGAGCGCCCCGGAACGCTCCGGCCCATTCAGTTTTAAATGAGTGGGGGAACGCTCCCGATACTCGGGAAGGTTTTCCTTTAATTTAATCACGATGGAATACATTCTCTAGAACCATGGACGTATAGAACACAAGCATTTTGAAGAAGTGTGATTTCCCTGCAAAGTTAGCAATGCGTTCCTATTCCGCCAGCTCAAGGATTCATGCGAAATATGTAGTCCATCTAATTTAAAAGGATGAATTCTGTCAGTATGCATGTATGGGTATCTATGCATGTATTCTTCAAAAAGCAAGTTAATATGTTGCATCTGCATAGGAGCGTAATCGAGATTAGCCCGTAGTGGGGACTGAGGACAATTGCAAGATCACAAATTTACCAACTACCCAGTGGATCAAGTATATCTGAATGTAATTAAAATTGTAAGAAAAGGCGGTTCCTTGTAAGCCGAAGTAATATTACAGTAAAACCAAGGCGGAACCTGTTTAAGAAGGAGACCTGCCTAAGCTAGAAATATTAATAATATTACTTTGCATTCACAAGGATAACAGGGAAGGCCCTATGCGAGGTGGAACCTGCATAAAGCGAAAGAAAATCTATGTTACTTCAAACTCGCTTATGAACAAAAAGTATTCGAACCTTTAAAAGGCAAAAATATCTGTTGCTTTCAAATGTATTTACCATCGGCCTGCTTCTCTTTCAAGTACATTTACCATCTCTAGGTAAGGAAAAAATGGTCAATCTTAAATTAAAGAATACTCAGATGAAAATTCTCGTTATAGAGGACTTAATGTTGATAGTTTACGCTAGAGGTCTCCGTATGAGCTTAGCTCACCTTTGGTGTTTCCACAATTTTCTGTCTGTGCATTCTTGCTTTAATTTATTCCGCCTGTGGGCCACTCGTTTATAAAAATAAATTTGGTTGGATTCCAATAAATCCATGTTTACTACATTGCCTATAATTTATTTCCGTGTTTTCCATGACTTGAAACTGCAATTATTAACAGATAAATGTACCTTGGGTTAACCTGCCGTAGCCGAAAAATTAATTCGTACCCTTGGACTTCCTTGAACGGGTTTTACCGTAATATGCAATTCCTCCAAACGTATTAATTTTTGATTTTACGGAAGTTATGGTAGCCGGCGTTATTCCGTGATAGTTATATTTGGTATAATTTTCATGTAAGAATTGAGGTTATACTTTCCCCTTTATCGCTGAACCTTTTAGGGACCCTGCCGACAAGTGTTTTATTCGAGAATTAGGAAAGGTACAACGAAAGGCGATACGATTTGTAAAGAATTGCAACGACAAAATAGTGAGTGTTACTCAGATGATACAGGACCCTGGATGGGCATCTTCAAAGGATAAATTTACCAAATAAGTTCAGAGAAATTACGTTTTCAGGCCTCCCTGTTATATAGGCCGTTCTTAAACCTCCAGGAACGATTCAAGAATTAGTTTTTTCCGCGAACAACTCGGGAAAGCATTCAATTAGGAAAATGGTGCCATGTGACTTGAACCCCCTGCCACACACCGAAAGGTGGCTTGCAGGGAACACAGACAGTTCCCATAGGGGTTAATCTCCTTCTTTTCTACATTCCTGCACTAATTGTAAGATATAGCAGTAGATTCTTCTCGAATTAAATTGCAGTCAATGGCCAGCCAATTCGCCAATGCCGATCACTGCTCTTTTCCCCCTTCCAAATACATGGCTGAAAGATTTACATTCTGATTGATTTAATTAGTTGTTTGGAGTCCGTTTCGGGAGTTTTGACAGCTTCACTGATCATGACCTCGGATACTGCATCGTAAGTGTCGGTGAAAGGACGAACCTTGCGGATTTTCGCGCTTCACAGTCAATTGATTCATTCCGCGAATCGACATTTCACTCTTCATAGCTCCAAATAGACTCCGATTTGTTGAAAAGGTCAATATTTTCTTTTGAAGGACAAGTGAACAACATATTCGGCTACATTTCCCAATATATCCATCTACCTTTGTCAACCTTATGTTTGACTTAAATCAGAAACGTAGTTCGTAATGTCCATGCAAATTTTTATTATCTTACCGCGAAATAACCTGCCTATTAGGCCTGGCACTTAAATGTCTTCAATCCAACTACAAGAAATATAAACTACAGTAGTAACCAAGAATGAAGAGAGATGCTGCTATGTAGTTGCTGGGAATACCTTACAGAAATGCGTTCATACAAATTTTCGATAGATAATATTTTTAAATTATTCATTATCATTCTGCTTTTGGGCTTGTATCTAATCAACATGTCTAAAACGATGAAAATTCATTCAACTTGAGAATTTTTACTTATTTACGTATAAATCTGATTCCTCCAATTCATTAACGTCTATTAAAATGTATCATATATATTAGTTACCGGATACTCTTAAAATTCTATGCCTTCTCAATTAAATGTAATTGCAGATAGCTACAATTTATTGCGAATAGGTTCAATTAGATACAAATTAAGCTTAAGAGTATTAAGCTTATCCCTAACGTATCGCAGTGAAATCTCTTGTGAGAGAAAGAATAGGGACTGGGAAACAAAGGTCTACTTCAGATGTGGGGAAATAGCGGCTTTTAGCAAACATGTACCTTTTCGGGACGTTCATTGCAGCCTTTTTTTCTCATCTTACTATTGACGCCGAGAGAAAATAGATACACCATATTAGTAATAATAATCGTCAAATAGGAAGTAGCGAGTGGACAGGACGGTAAGGATAATTGTCTTTCCATAAGATACAATCTTATAGGACCACTCATTTTCCAAGCTTCTCCTTTGACTCAATACTGAAGTCTTTCTTCCTTATTTTTATCACTTTATTCCTTCACGTCCTTCTTTTTCCTATCAATCGCATCTTTTGGAAATTCCTTATTATATAATTGTACAGTAAAATTGAAAAAGCTTCAAAGAAGGGCCAGAAAAGTAAAAATGCACTTTGACAAATAGTGTCACTTAAATTATCAGAGGACATGCTTGAGATTCATTAGGTTCGAGAAGAAAAATGGAGAGAAAAGTTTAACTAATTCACATACAGGTAAATCTACCCTAAAAGAGATTCAAGGCAGGGTGGGAATTCCAAAATATGTTGGTAGTACACTCATGATTGTAAAGTTTATTTTGAACCGTCATATAGAGACATTGATGAGCATCATGGCATTCAATGCCGTGAAAGAAAGGAATCGATGCTCAAAAATACGCAAAACTAAATAAATAATAAATCTGGTTGATACATATTTTTGTTATTATATCTTCTGTAGGAAATAATTACTTTATGATAATTATTATAATCTGAATATGTGTAAAGTGTAGCGTTGATATGTGTTGACGTTAGCTCATTTGTAATGTGGTTCATAATTGTTATCCATGCCAGTAGAAGAAATATGGAAGCAACAAAGTAAACAGGAAGCGAAACATTAGACCAAATCGTAGCTTAAACATGGACTGCCAAGGTTCGCATTCGATTTCCTTGAAGATGAGCGCAACTGAATCTCCACAAGGAGCACTATAAGAAGAGCTCTGATGTAAGGCGAACATTACTCGTGCACTTGTTCCTTAGTTGATCGGTATTACCGTGACGATTGGAGAAGTATCGCACAGAACACATTTTTATGAAAGTTTCTCAATCTCTCTTGGCTTGCCTTCCATTTTAAATTCTCGCATCTTCGCTGATATCTAAATAACCATATCTACGAGAGAAATCTTTTTCACTTCTCTTTGAGAACAGAATAGAGAATAATATATCTTTTATTTACTTTTGTCTTGGTCTTGCTCTTGACTGTAATGATAATGAAGGTTATGGTACGGTGTTGAATAATATTATTGTTTCAGATAACGAGAATGTATACAATATTAGAAGTGTTATTCATTGGCCATTGTGCTACATTTACGAGGACCTTACCACTCATCTTATTTAGTAAGCCTATCCCTCTAGAGGGCCTTCGGTTGTTAGAGGTGGCGTTGAGACGAATCTTTCAGATGAATACTCCAGAGGCAATGAAATGGTTGCTTCAATTAATGCGGCATTGCAAAACAAAGTAGTAGTAGAGGAAAGGATTATAGGGTGCCTCGACAGCGAAGTTCATGTTGTACAGTATACACCGTTGACGTATGTAGGAGGTTGTTTTCAATTAAATTAAGAAAAAATATTTAATTTAAAATTTCTTCATTAATGCTTATATTCTAGGTCTAAGCATCATACAATTTTATATTTTTCAAATCTTATGAATAAATTTAGCTTCGAATGTAATAACGTTGAAATTCGATGTTTGTGGGCGTGGTTTGAGAGGTGGACGATCAAGTTAAATATTTTGCCAAAATTATACTATTACGAAGCAACCTTTGACGTAAGAAAAGTGTGACAGTGAGTCGAGAAAGGAAAATTTTGGCAATTAAGATAGCTGTTGTATTAGTGTGGTTGCGTCTTTGAACATTGAGGATGAGAATTCAGCAAAAAAACCAAGTCCTCAGATCCAACTGAGCAAACTTCAACACGCCACTGGCAATTACAGTGACAACGAAACAAAGGAAAACGGAAATGGACTTGGTCTTCCGAAGGGAAAAAAGAAACCGATAAGGAAAGAATGAATGAATCACTGAATTAGGAAATATATGTGACAATGGAATGTGAAGAAATGGAAATTCATATGAAGGGATACACACTCTTCGTGATCTCTGGAAATTAAGGAGAAAAATAATTTTGGAGGTTGTGTATAGTTGCACGAATATGCGAGGCTAAATTCGCGAACGTTGAGAAACATTTTTCAAAGCGTGACAGATCCTGAAATTGGAGTCATGGTTTTCTAAACACCCTTGAAGGAGGGACCACAATAGAAAGCCCTCCCCCGAAAGCAGAAATCATCACATCTTCATGATATAATCACCGCGCATCACGATATCCTGGCCAAGTTCCACGACCTTCACGCCTCATAGGCCTTGTTATAATCAATGTGATGGGAGTACAAATTAATTAAAATAATAATTAATAATTTATAGTACAAAGAGTAAGAATGCAGTTCTGTACCCTTGGTAACATTCATTTTTTTGTGTCCTAATTTAATTTAGTGGTCCCATTTAATAGCAATAAAAGACACCTCAGAATAATGTATTATGATATTAATTCTGAGGAATCTTGTGCATTTATTGCTATTAGATACAATGCTTACCCTATTCCACCATGTTACCGTCAGAGTAGTTTATTTCATTTAATTAATCTGTTCGTGTAATGCATTTCTTATAGCCAAATATTTATAGAAATAGGAAATGTATTTGCTAAGACTTCGATGATACAATTCACATTCACAAAAACACATTAGTGTTATAGTAGGTTCATGTGCCTCAATATTCCCAATTAAACGTCATTTCTTTCGTTCATAAGTAGCTTATCCAATTCTTTATGACTTTAAATGTAACGATATCTAACACCTGCTGCCTTTATTTTCCCCTCCGTTTTCTCTTTTTATTCTACCCTCAATTCTTTTATTTAGTAAACCTCCCCTCTCAATATATGACCCACAAACTCCCTCTTTCTCTGCTTACTTCGTGGATAGCTGGCAATTAATAAAAGTGATTGAATGTATCGAATTATGAATTGAAAATAAGTAAAAGTGATTAAAATTAAATCCAAAGAATACTTCATTAACTAAATTGAAGTAAGAATCATGATCAAGAGAACATTTACCCTAATTTCTACTGTTCCTCTCCTGGAAAAGTATAGGCTAAAGCAATTAGAAATTGAGACTTAAGAGTAATCCGCAAAGACTTTAAACACTCAGCGATAAACTCGAAATAATATTGCAATTTCAATTTCTTCCGATATGCCTTACTATATATAATACACATACATAACTTGGCAGATTATGCTTACGTTATAAATTGCTTGATTTATGTAGGCCATCCTCTAATTCAGCCATAGAATCAATTAGCTATGAAAGATGAGGAAACTCTGCGTGGAGACCAAGAAAGGGAAAGTTTAAATACTTAGGAGGGAAGAATGAGTGGGAAACATCTTATCTTTGCGCCCTTGTTCCGTTCTTCCACTCTCCACTGCTTTTATCTATCACGTGATAAACACATCAACTCCGGCTTTTACCACTCATATAAATCATACTTTCGGGTAGCCGATTTCTTATCTTTTTAAACATCTTTCGTGTTCAAAATTGGAATTATCGCCGGAAAATTGAACTGTGACGTTTTGGTCTAAATAGATATCGGCATAATTTTCTCAATTATCAGATATAGATGCGATAAATGCGAAAACACATTTTCCTTCAAAAGAATAGGTTCGGTCTAGTAGCTGATATGAAAATTAGTTTCTTATTACTTAATTAGCGAGTAGAAATAAATTTATCAATTGCTAATTAGTTAAGTAGCGATACGTAAAAACATAGAAAACTCATTTACACATTGATTAATATTATTTACATTCTTTCGTACTCCTCCATTAAAGCTGACTGAATTGACTGAACTCAATTTGAATTTATCACGACGCCAATTACAATACGATTCATAACTTATTCGTACTACACAGCTATACATTTAACAATTGTCTTTGAATTTAAAGATACAAAATTATAGCGGAATGCCTAAAAGATAGAATAATTATTACAAATATTGAATATTAAAAATCGCCTGAGACTCAAAGTAAAAAGAAACTTCATTTTACTCCTAAAATTTGCTAAATATCTCTTCTAAATATCTTCGTCCCCCATCCATTCCTAACACCTTACAGCACTAATATATACTTGAATGTCCTATAATCTCATGTATTGCTACACTGTAACAATAACTATAAGTGAGTAAATAGACAGCGATTAGGAACACTCTTACATGGTCGTTAGTTTGTCTCTGCGACTTGTTTATCATGACACGAAATGATAAAAATCACTCTAAGTCGCCCTCAAACAAAAATCACAAATAACTTCTTTCCATTAATTTCAAATGCGTCTAAATATTTGTAATGGTTGAATATATTAATAGTGGAGAAAGGTTTCTGCTGTGTGAGCTCATGTACTTCGTGGTGTTCAATTAAATCTTA